>OU026116.1:3755000-5005000 GCA_907269095.1 Blastobasis adustella | reverse complement strand
GAACGAATCATCGAAATTCAATCTAAGCGCTGTAGCTCGTGAATAAAAACACTCCTAGTATATTTGTGGCTTCCAATAAAGATTAAAAATAAACAACTCATGCAGTAGGCTGTTGGAACTGGTTGTAATATTTTAAAGCAAACGCGAAATCAATATTGAAATTGTGGAATACTTAAGTCGTGTTAATTACACCTCAAGCAAGGTGATCTTCCTCTAATCTTCAATATTAATCTTGTAAGTAATTATTAAAAGAATCCAGCGTCCGTTCACGTCGAGTGGTTCTCTTAAGACCATTTTCTAATCTACTGCCGCATCCGAATGTTCCGTCTGCTAGTCGCAGTACATTAGCACCGTCATTATCGTACTGAATAGTCGGTTTTTTTCCCGCCTCGCTCCGTCGCGCCTGCGCCGTGACTGCGCCAAATTTGCCACCATTACGTTCTGTAAGTACTTTAACTCTGTTTTCCGTAAAAAATACACACGATTTTTGCCTATTTCGCCTTTTGAACAATTCTCCGACGTTAGTTTCCGCAAAGTCAGCATTTAGAAAATTGATGATTTGCTTTCTCTCGATTAGAACTTTTTCATTCAATTTCAACTTTTATGCAGACTTCAATTGCATTTCTCAAATTTGACCTTATTTGTACGTCGATTGGAAATGGTTTACCATGACGCATCATATCATTTACATCTATATTTAACAGGTACTCACTATCTCGTTTCTATCGCAAGTGTGACGTAGATATTTGTTTTTAGTTACCTAGTTATTAGTTGTATTGAGACTTTTATATTAACTATCTACAAATAAGTATACTCGTAAGCCATATATTTACTATGAGTCAACATTTACAACAACGAAACCATGCAATCATCAACAATAAAATTGTTCGTAGTCTGCATTTCCTTTTCCTTTAAGTCATCTTATTCCACGAGCTTAACAATAATTTTGTATAAAGAACTTAAATAATTTCATACAGTTTTGTCGTAAATTTTACCGACCTTGAATCTGATGAAACGGACGTGTAGAACTGTGATTTTCCAATTGAGTTCATTGCCTTTACTGGATGTCGCATAAAATTTAGATTTTTCGCATAACGAGTTGGTTATCATTGCAAATCTGTTTATTGTCTTCAAGTTTACGTATTTCTTGTTCGACTTCTACTCCCTTATTGAATGCATTAATACTTACAGTGCTGAGCGTAATCCAAACTAATATTATCAATGCCAAAGTTGCTTTGTCTGTCTGTTACGTTATCACGTCTAAACGACTTAGGTTGCTTTTAAAATTTGGCAATATCTGTATCCTTCGGGAAGCGTAACTAGACTACTTTGTATCTAGATTTAAAAGTAGCCGTAAATTAACCCTGTAATCGTAATGCTTTTTACTGCAATTCATCAGTCCATTTTGCAGGCCTGCCCAAGTGATCGTGGTGACCATCGAGAATCTTTTGATGATATGTTGTGTTCATGACATTTCTTCGCTATAGATATATGTCCAGATAGACTTAGGTAGATTTATATGCAAATGGATATGTTGTGTCCGACAGAGCAGAATACTGTACAAACTTCTTCTGCTTCGCCTTACTGTAATTTGCGGCAGTATACTTCTAACTAAAACCATATTTGAAAATTGTTATAATATAACATGTGCGATGAAAGTGTAGTAAATAACCACGAAAGTCTTAAAACCGACTTGGGAAAGTTTGTTTGTCTGCAATTTTGTGAATTTACATGTTGGGGGTAATGAGAAGCTACATTATTCCCACGTGACACAGGCTTTTCGTTCCGGAAATATAATACTTTCCCACGGGATAGTTAATTGTTTACAGAGATCCGAAATGCCGGACGAAACCCGCGGGTACTGCTATATTATGATATAAACACCGAAGATTAAATCCGGGGATCCGAGTGGACATTGAACTCGGAGGCCTGCAGCTTGCCAGCTCCACCGAGTTCTTCTAATAGGCGGCGTCACGCGGCCGGAACGAATGGTGGGAGATAGCCATCGGACTGACGAGCTGGCTAGGGTTGCTACTGACTGGAAAAGTTTACTTCTGTAGATGGTTTAAGGTGGCAAGATATCGAAGGAGGGCCTATCGAGGAATTCACAAGATTGGGCAAATTTTTGTCAGGTTCTCGAAAGTTCAAGTTTTTAACCCATTGTGGTTTTTTGTGACGAGCATATATAATTCTTGCGCTTATGTTTTGGACGATATTCTACAGTTGAATTGTTTGATTCTGAATTAAATAGTTTGGCTTCGGTTGATTTTAAATTTAACCACAAAGAGTGAGTAATGATGTTGGTACTTAGTTGTTAATTTTTATGCTACTCAGGGACAAACGAGCCTATTTAGCGCTACACTCAAACATGCGTAGCGATTTCTACTCAACGCTTCAAACAAAATCTAGCCAACCTTGACGAGAAGTTACAGCCCTACGCGGCCAATAAATTGATAAAACGAAAAGAAATTACAAAGGAGTCTTTGTGCATGACAAATCGAATGGCTGCCGATGACTCGACGATCTCTTTATTTTCCCTGCCGGTCAGGAGCAACAGCTTCGCCATTCACGGTCACCACACCATAATGGACGCCTGTAATTATTACCCGATGACAAATAAAAAAGATCTTGACATTTATTTTGTGCGAGAACACTAGATACCTACAATAAATATTGCATGGAACCCTGTCTAAGTAAATCGAAATGAGAGCTCTCGTTCGATAACGTTAGCGGTCGGAATAGTATCAGTAAATCAACCTTCGTTTGGATTTTGACAAGGTTTCACGTTCTGATTGCGCGCGGCTTATAAATTAGAAATGTGAACTGAGACTTTGAGCGCAGAGTAATGGATTGATGCAGCCATCGTGCCCCGGCGACCTTCCGCCAGACAAATGATTCCATAACGCACACAGCCCAATGACGAATGCCAATAAAAAAGCGCCAATTAGAGCAACAGAAAGGCCCGTTGGAGCGATCCGCCTTTTTCCACACGCATTAAAAAGTCGTTAGCTCACGTGGCTATTATTAATTAATTTGGTCCGGCGCAGGCGCAGTCGGGTTTATCAACCTCTTTTCTAGCTCCGAAACCAGTTTCGTGTATTCGTGTATTCGCATTGTTGTACGAAAATTATGACGAATCTAGACTGTTCTCTAAGAAGTCGGAGCATGAAATTGTGTGCGCGAGGCGTATCGGCAATTTGCGTCAGTTTTTTTTATCACAGTCACGACAGGCCGGATTCCTCGGCGGGGCCAATCGCCGGCTAGAGACGTTGTAATTGGGAGAAACTACTCGGCCACCACAAATGCTTGAGATTTAGCTCGCGGCCAACGAAACCAGACCCGTAAAAAGACATCTCGACCCATAATTCGTTCACAATTCGGCCGCCAGCGGAGTCCTTCGCAATCTGGCGGCGTAATGATACGGTCGCCGGTCGGCTGTGTTGCAACGTAAAGTGTAACTGTTCGGGCCCTTTTGTCCGGCGATGATTGTTTGAGTGATGGGTTATCATTTCCCTGGTCGTTGCGTGTACCACTTCCAGGTAACAATGACGCTTTTTATGGCATCAGAACGCGGGGTTTGGTTTAGCAACTCAATTTGTTTAGTGTATTCGTACCTCGTGTTAGGTATTTTATTTGGTCACGCTATTTTAGGTTTATCGCTCTTATATATACCTACGTGAACATTTACGAGTAAAATGTAGAATTATATTGTAAGGCGACTGTGTCACTCTATGATTGAAGATTAATTTCGATACTAATAGACATAGATAGCACATTATTCGGTTTCACATTAGATTACTAACCTAAGGCGAGTAAATTATAAATATTTAAAATGACCTAAGACCACCCAGTGACGTAACGGAAACCGAATTGGACCAATATCAGCACAATGCTGTGAGGGCTCTACCATCGTGTTCAAATTCTACAAAGTAATCACACTTCATTTTATTAAGCAAATAAGGCTTCCGCACAACTCGTCACAAAATGCAGCCACCTAGACTGCATTACTTGTTATTAAACATCAACAATATGTAGCCACCAGTATCGTTGCCCCGGTTTCTAATCGGCGATATCATAAACCTCGCTCTGTACAATTTCAGTTTACAAGCCCCAGCGAGCCTGCGCGCGCACGTATTAATTATAAATGACTATAATAATACTTAATACGCACTACTGTTACTGCTCTCTGTAAAATTAGCTGCACAATAGCAATAAAAACGCCATCTTCAAGTTCCCGCTCGGTAACGGTCGCTGTATGATGATCTACTTATTTGTGCTTGGAATGAGTTAATGCATCGTGTTGTTCGCTTCGGTGTGTAGAATGTTTGTAATTTTTGTTATTTTCGTCTGTATTGACTAGTTTAGATTAGATATTTAGATAGTTTTTTGTATTTTTAGTAATCCTGATGAAAACTGTAAAAATATTTTGAAATGTATTTTGGACGATGTACAACTAAAACTATATAAATGAATATGAATGTGAAATATTTGCATCAACATATTATACTGATATTAAAGTCTATCCTCAAAAGATCTTATCCGGTAGCGGAAGAAATTACGTGTTTATCAAAATCGTTGAAGGATTAGATTACAGAAATTTAATAAACAGTAATGTAGTAAAATGGGCTAAAGTAAGGCTGAAACTCTTGTGAAAGCTCAACTTAAACAATTTGAAGCGTCCGCTTTACATAGCTTTATGTACAGTCACGAAGTGCTACGACATACCAGACCTCCTATGCTCAGTTTGTTGTTCTATGTATCTACTATACATTCTGTGGTTTTATGCTGATTCGCTTGCAGTATCCTCCTGGGGGTCCGCTATTCCATGGAGCGAAGGCCTCTCTATGAATACGCAAAAAGCCACGTTCGTTGCATACCCAAGGGCCGATATAAATGGGTCTCTGCATAATTAGTTAACACTTGACAGATCAAGGGCCGTAACTGGGTCGGTATGATATACGGTCCATTGTATTGAGCTGTGCAACAGGACATCGCTAACGACAGTGATTGCATTACTTTACCTTGCGTAAATTAATATGTCCTAATGAAAATACCGATAAAATATTATATAGTATTTCTATGTCCTGCACTTCCAAGCTCTTTCATAATTCTGAAGTCACTGATTCAAAACATTTAATCTTAGACAAAGAAATATCTCATGGGTGTCGATTAGAAACTAATTCATAAGTTAATATTAAGTAGGAGAGCATCCATCCCTTCCTTTCAGGGAGCCAAACTGCACTGCGATCACATAACTGTTAAGCGAAGATATGATTGATAACCCTTCAATCATGGAGGAGGTTTAAATAGTCACATTAATAGCCTACACAGCAGAACTGATCCTCCTCAGCATTAGAGGTAGAATTTACTATGTTAAAAATATACTAGAAAAAGTAATGGCCGTAATGTATTGTAGTAGGCCAACTTTTCTTGATATTTGTACCTGACTTAACACGAATCTGCCGTAAGAAGGATCTGCCATTACCAGAATCTATCCTTAACCAAAAGAAGGTAATCTCCACGCTTGGCAGGCGGGTTGGGTTAAAAACCAACAGAAAACACTTTCACAGAGCGCGCGAACGCCGAGGGTTCCAACCGACAATACTTGAGTGACAATCGACAATTGGGCACTATGCGTCCGTCAAAATGAACGAAATTGACCAATCAAAGAGCCGTATTGAACTGTAAGAACACATAGTAACACTACTTTACAAACAAATATTGTTTGTGAATACAGGTGTCAAACTTCTGACCCTTTGCATAGGAAGGTTAATAAGGGCTATCAGTGATGATAATCGAAGTGCAGTTAGATAAGGCGATAGCTTATTTCAATTTAAGTAGGTACTAATACAAGCGCTAAACGTAAATTGATGGTAACTTTACTGTTCGTGAAGCTTAAACCATTACTGAGTAGATAAATAAATTAAAATGTAATCAAAACGCCCCGCAAATGAATTAATTTATATGCCTTGTTGAAGGCTGTAAATTTTAAACGGACACAAGCAATTTTGCATCTATTTTATTAGGCGAATGTATGTATTTACTGTATTCCCCTACTAATATTATTCCAAATGTAAGGTTGCGTTCGGATCTCGCGAACGCGCAGGGAATGTGCTGTTGCAGCAACGGTTTGCGCGCAGCTCGCGCGCCGCGCGTCCGCAATGTCAATTTTTCAAGATGACATTAGTAAAAATAGTCAATGGATGGCGCAATTCAGTGCTAATATGTCAAACATACACACAAGGATCAATAATATTGAATGATTGGCTGTTTGGATTTTTCTAAATCGGACTATATTTTTTAACTGGGCTAGCTATACTCAATTTACCACGTGACTTGAGTGATATCTCCTCCTGTCTGACACTTAGAACAAATTACAACTATTTACAAGGAGGTAAAATTTTAGTTTTTTTTAAAACGTCAATTTGGAATACTCTCATTGTTTCATGCGCCACTCGCGCGCTGTTGCAGCAACAGCTCGCGTGGCGTGAGAGTACGCAAGTGCGGTTCGCAAGATTTACCTTAAGATTTGTAGAAAATCTAATTTACTTCGCTGGCTCCGCGACCCGAAGTGGATCTTGGCCTCCGATACAAAGATTCGTACTATTTTACATATTTCGAAGTTATTTCGGTCAATAGGAATATTGAATTATTACACTGAATGACTGAATCATCGTAACTAATCATGTTATTAATTAGGACGACTTAATAAACATTCATATCAATCATTTGCTCTTTTTGAAAACCTTTTTATTTTATATAGGAATATGTATTTCAAAATAATGACCGTATACGTTACATACATCTACCTACAGCACAACACGCTACGCACCTCAGAAGAGTACGTCGTGACGTTGAAAGAAAATTGTATACACTTATAGATGTTACAGTCGGTCGATCTCTATCATAATGATGATAGAATGATGCACAGTCATACTATCCATTCGGGTACCGTTATGCCAATGGCAGACTGACCGTCCGGCTCGACGGCAAATGGTAACCATGGCCACAATAGCTGGTATCCGCTTCCCACGCCGAAACTTCTCAAAGTCCACGCAAAGACTAATTATTTTGAATTTGAGACCTTTTAAATAGCCCACGTAACGCGGTAATTATTTTTGTCACTGCACTTTGTATATTAATGTATAAGAAATATAAGCCATAATGTATAAGAAATAAAAATGATTTCGAATCGAAGCTCGTTGGGTTATACAGTCAGGTGTCGGCCGTAAATAATGCACATCGTCTATATATTCGGCTTCGTAGAGCGTATACTCTGTGCGTAAATTTGAAGCAGAAACTAGTCAAAGCCGCCGAAGAAAGTCAGGTTTAAAGGTTCCGCGAAACTGGCGAGCATGTGTATGAAAGGTTAATGAATAGAAGGAAGCGGGAGATTTTTGTCAGGACCGTATCAAGCCAAGCATTTTAGAACGACGTGGCCTCTGCCTACCCCTACGGCAAAAAGGTGTGTCGTTATGTATGTATTATATGTGGAAGAGGGTCAAGTCCAGCAGTGGACATATAAGGCACGCTTATTACGTTCCTGACCAAACATCCATACATTCGTATGCGATATTAGCATCGATAGATATCGCGTCGGTGGTATAGTGGTTAAGGTATCCGACAAGTAAGCGAGAAGTACCGGGTTCTAATCCCACTGCGGCCATGTACCAATTACTCTTTTCTGAATTAAGTACATTAGTTGAATTCTAACCGATGCTCTTACGGCGAGGGAAAACATCGTGAAGAAACCTGCATATTCAGGCGACTGAATGTGTAATCATACTCCAATCTGGTCAGGGTCCCCTGAGCAGGATCACGGAGGTCAGATAGCAGTCGCTCCACTGTAATGATCTAAAATGCCTAATCCTGGATCATGGTCAAGGCTGACCGGGGTCTCGTGTGCAAGAACACAACCGGGACATTAACGCCAAGATGATTAATATTTATTAATATAAATTTATTAGCACCTATAGAAATAGCTGCCAATTGAGCCCTCTAGATTACTGTTGGCTCGCGTCTCAGTACGGTTATGGCAAGAAAGCGTGGTCGGCGCTGGAGCCGCGCAAAAACTGCGTCAATCGGAGCGTGTCGCCTGCGCAGATCGCCGAGCCGGTCTAGCGGCTGGCGTCCGCCCTCGAATGTTTCTATGCAATTAAATATTCATTACCAAGTGTACGCGACGTGGACTCGAGTAACGCGAGTAACACTGTCATTAAGGACGGGCCTGCGAGCGCCGGCCTCCCGCCCAAATCGCTGCTACAAGAAGCTGTGATTGCTGGCTGGTTACTTTAGTTCCGAATAAAATTAGATGTTTTTGAAATTCGAATTACGTGTTAATTTAACCCACTGTCTCATCTTCGGGATCGATTGGAACGCGACTGTGAAATAGTTTAGTGCTAATGTAATAGTTAGGTTGAATGCCTTAATGAAGGCATAGGAATTCCTGAGCTGCACCACTACTCGATAAAATTCCTTCCACAATCGAACAATGCGAGCCCAAATAGAGAAACCCAGATTACCATAATCCATTATTCGGTTGCGAAACATCGATTGTCCGAAATTAAATATTTAACCGTGCAATGTAAAGTTCCCACGTAGCCCCCGCCCGCTGACGCAAGCCCTATGCTAATTGACGCCACAATAGATGTTATCCGTCCGTCTTCGCTCATAATTGCCTTAATAAGCGCCGCATAATCATAATCAAACAGAATTACATGCGGATTGAAACTGGACTTTTTATTGGGCTATTGTGCGCGGGAGCATCGGACATGATTGCCAATCAACTTTTGTGTATTGGCCGGCGTTACGTATTGAATGGAGCACAATAGGTGAGTAATTGTTTCTTCAAATGAACATCGCGGTGTGAAATCACGCTTTTTTGTTTGTTGGTCTGGTGACGACACCGCGGGTGGGTCTGCGCGGAAGAGAGGTCGTCGACCCCCGGCCCCCCGCCTGCGCCCCTCGAGGCCCCTAATTACTTGGCTCTAGCCACCGCTCCACATCTAGCTCAGCCACATTGCGGTTTACCTGAGATTTCCATCAAAAAATTGAGGTTAACTTTGATGAATATTTAACGCGGCCATTACTTTTTCATGCCTCAAAACGGTCGTTTGTCGATTGTACAAACTTTTTTGCTTGCAGTGTAAACAGAGCATGGAGCTATTTTGTTGCTGGCTGGCAAGAAATATAACAAAATAAACTGCAACGTTTTAAAGTGCTAGAAACCAACTAGATTCGAGCGTTAGAATACGTTCGAAGACGTTTTTTAAAGTTCGTAGGAAAAATGCGACTTGCAATGCACTTGTGCGTCAGGCAACCCATTTAGCTTAGTTAGACTACAGGAACGTGTGCTCTTCCCATGGTGCCGTGAGAAAGATTTCTATCCACGGACGCCATTCAGTTTTGTGCAAAAACCCGGCTGCGTTCGGAAGCGCGCCGGAAAGGTCACACGAGAACTGGCATGTTTGTAAATTAAAAAGAAAAAGTTTAAGTTTTTTTATTTAAATGTTGCCAGTTTACTAAAATATGTAAAACTTGTATTGGAAACAGTCATTGCCACAAAAGAAAAATACAGAATATGATTAATGACTCTCATTTTGATGACGATTACTACAGTACAAATGCACGTGCAGCGACTATTCTGATTTATATTCTATCATTTCTATATTATGGCTTGTAATGCTGGACATATATTTACAAACACCAGTAAGTACCCACTTTACGTTTGGTTGAAGGACACTAATTGTATACTTACCATCCGCCTAACAATGTCTACATACGAGCTCTCCCGCGTCCATACTTTACGAGAGTTGTGGGTGACATTTTATGAGATACTGCGGTCGCGTCTAGGTAAACAGTGCCAATTTACGTGCTAGCTCTCGACTCAAATAGGCTTTTACAAATAGCTGTTTAAACGTTATACCATTACTGTTATTCGTGTATTACGAGTTTAATAGTGGTATCGGTGCATCGGTGCGCCCGCGGCCCCCGAGATTTACGAATACGAATACGGAGTAGGAACAATCACTGCGCCCGCGCATCGAACAAAGCAACGTACGCAATTAGAGAGCTTCATTATACTCTCATTTGTTAGGCGAAATCTCGTACCATAAATGTTTGTTCGCCTAAAGGCCCTCGGAAAGTTCATGTGTAACGTTATTCGTGGTTAGTAATTCGTGGTATATATCACGAATGTTGCACAGATTAGTTGGTTAAAACTTTACCATTACCTACAGTTGTGGGTTAAGCTATTTGTATATTGTAATGTAGACCGAATATTATTGAGCTCTTTGAAAGGTCTCATTATGAGTCTCTCATATAATAGACATCAACGCGATCCCCTTCGAATAACCCTTGATGTTATCACTGATAACATGTTTTTTTTGTATGTTAATAATGATGAGATCAGAAACAAATTGACCTTCTAAAAACACTTATTATTAAGTACCTAACAAATCAGCAATTTGGTTAAACGTCATTAATGTGAAGCTAATTTCACATACAAAATTAAGTTCCCAATGCATCGTTCACCATTTCTAGTCTCAATCCTTGACAATTTCTAGTCTGATGCAGAATCCACAAGGGATTTACTAACTTGCCTGCGGATTGTCTATAACTAATTATAGGTACAGTACAGTTAGTGGACCGCATAAAGCAAGAGGGAACCAAACCGCTGCGCGTGCGCTTGCGATCCGATCTCAGTAACAATAGCTCAAACCAAGGTGCCGACTTTACAATAGCTTAGATACATGCCCGCTTGCGCCTTGTGGCTCTAGGTAGAGTCTAAGTGGATAGGGCTATGCCGTGGAGAGTTTGGCTGTCCAACGTTTTTTTTTTCAATCTCCTTGGTTTGCGTCTAATGCACAGCATACGTTTGCGTCTTAGGTAGAGCTTCCTTAAATCAAGAATGTAGAGTCATGTAGAGCTTAAAAATAATGGAATGTGAAATCGTCGAAGGTTGGAACGATTGCTTTTATAGCAATGTTGTATTATCACTAAACTATTACTGTAAATTACACTATTATTATCGAATAATACATGGAAGTTTTATTGATTCGATTTTGCTCCTGTTAGGTTGTAGATGTTTTAGACGACGGTGACCATGTAACGGTGGCAAAAAAGAAAAATTAAGCCTGAGTTCCCAACAACAGATATCTATATGACTGTATCTATTGACGATATCAGCTTATCTTTTAAGTATCAGTTGTGTTGTTTATTTTATACCACTAAGGTGGCAAACAAGCTTACGGCCTGCCTGATAGTAAGCAGTCACCGCAGCCTATGGACGTTTACAATACCAGGGGCATCACCCACGCGTTGCCGATATCGTAAAAACCTTTTCATCCCTTTCTTGAAGAACTCCATGTTGTTATTGTTGGTGTTGGAAACCAACGCATCCAAGAGAATTCCTACCCTAATCATTTAGCGCTCGCGCCTGCGCAAGCGCAGCCCTGTTAACGTCCGATGCAACAAACACTTGTTGTGGTGGCATTAAACATAATGGACCTATAAATTTCCGTTTTGATTTAATGGCCAGGCTTCGGCCTTATGGGGCTAGGGGTGATTAGCTGAGATTATTATGTGCATTCAAAGTCATACATGGGATGTATAGGTGTACAAAGGAAAGTAACAAAGCTTTGTTTACACAACGCTGACTATAGTCAGCCTATAGGCGATTTCGTGTAGTACAGTCTCCATTAAAAACGCCTCGAAAGGGTCTAACTTTTAGTGCTTGCGAACAAAGTTTTCTCAACAGTATTTCTACGTGGTTTTGAATGGGCGTGGGACATGAATGAGCGTTGTTTTACCGATTATTCTTTAGCTTTTAAGGTATGCGGTCAAAGCGATCAAATTAGAGATGTCGTTGACTTGAAAATATGATTTTATACTATTGACTCATTACCGGGTTATTTAAATTAAATTGTTCTCTTGCTTGTTACAGACTGAAGCAGGCATGGAGTGGAATGAAATATGGACAAACGGGGAATTGAAAGGTAAGATTGTGAATATTAATTAAATTAAAACTAATTAATGTCTAAAAATCAATAATTGGTAGTCAAATGATAGTGATATCATTCATGTGTTGTGCATTCATGATGGAACTCCATTATATTTTAGAATAAAACACTTTTATACACTAGATGCCAGAAGGTGATGTCCGAAATCGGTCGCAATTAATTAAAAGTTTATAACTATAATTTTTTTATTGGAACTAGTATATAAAAGTGTTTTATTCTATATTGATATCATTCACTTCTCTGGTAGTTAGTTTTGACTCAGTACTACCAGATTTCTAGCTTTTCTCGAGAACTATATTTATGTAGTACGTAGTTTTATAAATTGTACTGTAACAAAACTCTTACTAAAAATAAAATGATTTGATATTCTTCACCAAGAATATATGTTCAAGAATTTATCCGACGTAGTTTATTTGATTCAATATCAGTTATGCCTCTCAATTTTATGAGCTTGCCTCATAGTGAGTTTACTATCACGTATTGTAAATGTCATAAGCCAAAAGTTGTACGTGTCAGATCCAGATGTGCCCGGGCACACTTCGGACGTTGCATCAATTCGAGACGTCGATAGTGTCACCGAGCTGTTTTGAGCTTTGGCACAACGCAAACTGATCCAAATAACCTAACCGACAGAAATAATCCGATAACCCTGACCAGGTTAACATAATACTAAAATATTGTTAAAACTACTTAACCGATTATAATGAAATAAAGTTAAGAACCACCTCGATTAAACTGACTTTCAAATGAAGAAAAACGCATCGAAAGTTTATCCTTATACGACTGTTTTCGAATAATTAATTGGAACATTAGTGTGTAGATAAACTCCTTTTAAAATGACCATACTGTCAAATATGGAATATACTGGTATGTAAGCCAGATCTAGGTTTTCGAAAATTTACTCGACTTAGAAGGTATACTTTTTGATGTGCCCAAAAAGAATTAGCATCATAGTACATATATGGCGAGTCGGCGCTCATGGCCTGTGCAGGCCTCCAAGTAGTTCGCGATCTACCCAATTCAATGATAGGCCCAACTCATAAAATACAAAAAAAAATACAAAGGTCGCGTATCATAAAAATGTAGAATAGTTCGCGCCCTTCTAACAAACGTTCGGAAATGGTCACAGATAACGCTTCGGCTCATACGTAGAATACGGTAATTGCTATGGCATTGTTTCCGCGCGTACACCTCGCAGCGGCCTCGAGCCGGCCGTTACAGCACACTGGTTACAGGTGCGTCAATACGCGCCAGGTGCACACTTGTGCTGCCCGCTGTACCCGTCACGCAACGATGGCTCCCCCTACCACGACACTTTCCAAAACTGTAGGGCTTACCGAATATGTGTTACATTGCTCGCTCCAGTCGTGAACCTTACCGCGTAGTGAACACTAGTGCCGCAATGAATAGGGAAGTGGATGTTAAAACAGTGGTTTTAGAAACACCGAAAAGTGCAGTTCGATAGTACCGTCCAGAAGTCCAAGGTCTCGTGTGTGTCATTTATAAAATTCAGTTTCGAGTCTTTTTAAAGTAGGTAAGTAGAGTTTTTATGCGTTACCAACGTGTTGAGTTTAATTGTGGTAAAAAATGTAATTTGAACCGTGTACTCGTTTTGGGAGTGGTCGTTTTAAGGACCACTTCTTATATTGACTACATTATAAATAATTTTAAGCCGAGTACATTTCGATTGACTCATCTGCAACTAAGACCTTGTGTATAGACCACCATATGCGTTACCTATTAAAATTTGGTTCAAAAATATTTTTTTGCAATCATGATAAAGTGTAAAATATGGATACATATATTTTTGTTTTATAATAATATTCTGATCATACTTTATTTTTAATTACAATCACCTAAACTGTAACGATCAAAGTGCATTTATTTTCATGTAAGCATAAAGTTTTTGCTGATTTGAAATTAAAATACGAATCGAGTCAGCAGTTACAATATTTACAATTCTGCTTTTCTGCTGAGATCGTTCTAAACTATTACGTTGTTTAAAAATCTATTGACAAAGTTCGACTTTACACAATGTTTAGACATTTTAAACGACTTGATGATTCAGCATGCATCGAACTCGGGTATACATAAACGGTTCCATTTTGTTTCGTAGCTTCTCTTGCACCGCCTACCTTTTACTTAATTCAATATCTCTTTGGTATCTCGGTTGAGTGGTAGATAAGGCTATTTTAGCTTTAAGTCCGCCATTGTACCGTTTTGAGCATGAAGTTTTATGAAATAAATATGTAGTGAGTTAAAATATTAAGGTCTGGGGAACCTGAGACTGGTTCAACAGTGTCGGAAGTCGATTGCCATCCCGTGACGGTATTTTTTAAACAATACTGCGGTTGCTTAGAACAGCCTTTTCTGGGATTTATATCGGATAGGTGCTATCATCGCATCGTCACAGCCCATAACAGTCCGCTGCAAGACTTAGGGCCTCTCCCACGAAATTGGAGGCTATTGCCATAATCTCCACGCTTGGCAGGCATTGGCAGGTGTTATAAATATAAAAAGGGAAAACGCTGCTGTCCATTTTCCAGCCTACGTACTCTAGCGGCCCTGTTATAAACACTTCATTACTTGACAGGTAGGAATAGCCATAGAAGTTTCTATTGCTAATCCTAGGTGTAAAGTTACGCTATTGATGGTCCTAATGTTTATTAAAACAGGGGTAGAACTTGGGCACGACAGACATTAGTCGGCTTGTACGACATCCACGAGTGTAAGGAGTTGGTTCTATTGTAGCTACTCTGCCGGACACCACAAAAGCAGTACTATAAAGCCGGATAGGTGCTAAATGACTCTAAGTGATCCACTATCAGTTATTCCAATATACCATCGTCACCTATGTCCGCTGGGAGGTCGAATTAGACAAGAAAAATGCAGTGAAGCACACATTTCGGTCCATGGAGCTCCTAACTTATAGAGATATTGATGTATCAAAAGTAGAGACATAAAATGATCCAAGTAATGTAGAGAACTTTGACCCTTTATTAATAGAGTTATTGATTCGAAACACGTCGTTCTGCGATGGCAAAAACGTGGTCAAACCGGGCGGGTCATTGGCTGATGGCTAAAAAGTCTTTGACACACCTACGCGAGATCCTCGGTTGCGAAAACATTATTTGTAATTAGTTATTATTAGTCTCTACATTGACTCTACGTAGGAATGATAGCGTCTCTACATTTATGGTTTCAATGTTTTTGGATTGTGACGTAACTTATACTGCAGCTATGATAGACAGAGATAAAAAGTAAATAATCGTAGTGAAATTTATATGATAATTATCATCTTGGCGTCATTATCCCAACTGTGACCGCCTTAACCATTGTCCAGCATTTGGCATATGAGGTAATTACAGTAGAGCGACTGCTATTTGACCGCTATAACCCTGTTAACAGGGGAATCTGAACAAATTTAATCAACATTTCCTCACTATGTTTTCCTGTAATGTTGTCTCTTGCCGAAAGACATCGGTTAATAGTGTTCAACTAATGTACATAACTCGAAAAAGGTCATTGGTACCTGGCGTCACTGAGGATCGACCTCGGTACCTCTCGCTTACGAGTCGGACCCGACAGCTATTAGGCCATCGACACGGATGATTAACACAAAATAATACATAAAAATGATTTGTTTACAATTTAGAGAAAATAGGTATTCAATTAGAAAACAGACATACTTACCAGAGATAGTTACATATACATATAATCTTATTGTTTAATTACTAGAAACCTCATTGTCATAAAACTAGATGGATAGATCAATATATTACTGCTCACACAACAAACAGACATTATTACAGTTAGAACAACGGAAGGTAGAGTAAGCTCTACGTGCGTTTTGCGTTTTTACGTTCCATACTGCGTTGACACGGAATTTCGATAAACGTTTCGTTAGTTCCCACGGTAGTCCTCTTTTACAGGGTTGTAAAGCATGGAGCGCCATTCTGTGCGTAACATAATTTAAGTGCACCTAAGTCGACTTGACTTTATCTTTACCGTGTTTGTCCTAAACAGTATGTATCATATATTTTAGATAGGGTATTACAAAATACTGATTATGCCGTTCGGGACTGTCTATGGGTATGAAACTGTTTGTTTTATGGTTGTGTGTTGTATTAGATCTGTTAACCTACTTTTTAAATCAAGTTTTTTTTTGTATAGGGTCCTTTCGTGACGTCTTTGCTGTATTAAAAAAACATATTTCTCGTTGTATAAAATTATTCTTATCTCCACAAAATACAATCAATTTCTAAACGATGACGCAATTACCTTGTAACGTTTTCTTTTTTTAGTTTAAAGCAGTTGTTTACTGAATTTCAGAATATTATTACCTACTTACTGAAGCTATATTCTAAAACCGATACCTAACAATACTTAAAATAGAATACGATTAGATTGTTAATTTATGCCTGAGCATAATAGGCCACTTTCAGTTGCAGGTGAAAAACGATAGGTGAATTAAAGACATGGGCCAATATAACTCAACCAAAAATTTATTAAGGCTACGGGTGGATGCTGGATGCGGCAAGCTGAAGACAGGGTACATTGGCGCTCATTGGGGGAGGCCTATGTCCAGCTGTGGACTAGTATTAGGCTGATGCAGATGATTTATTTATTCATTTATGCGGGGACCGCACTCACCGAATACATGCTATTTTTTAGTATACGCTAAGGGTTTTCCAGCCAATTGAAGTCTCCTACGCAGCTTAGACCTCTGCGTCAGCCAATGGCATTTAGAAACGCAGCATATCAGCCAATGGCATTCCGCGACGCCGCGCGCCGGCCAATTACATTGCAGCAACGTTTACCTCTCCCCCCGCTGCAATTCGGTGACAAGTGTTTAGAACAAATACAAAAACGTGGTATTCCGCTCTCCACTGGTTAAATGATTAAAAGAATGCCAAACTTGTTTGTACTCCTGCAAAATTATCTCGAACCCGATACCTTAAATCAATTCATTTTAATCAGACTTAGTGAGAAATAATACTCGCCATCTAAATCGGTTAGTAATATTGCTCATAAAGGGGATACCGCACTTTCGGTATAAGGGTAAAGCTAATAAGCTTATTGGTAACATAATACGCCGCCTAAGGATACTGGCGCCTTACCAGACGATCGATATTTGAATCCAGTTCTCTGATTGGCTGTGCGAGCTTATATCGACCAATCGAATTGATTCAGTCAACCACGGGACAACAAATATGGTGCAAAAAGCTCGATATGAATCTCTTCATTTAAACACAGATTGTTGACACGTTTATTGATTCTATATTGTTGGTTAGTTTCAGGATATTTGTTTATTAGCATCGCATTTTGGATCCTTTTGGTTAGGTTCTTTCATGGGTTAGGAAAGTGGTGGGATAAAATTGGATGATGATGAAATGACCACCTTTGCATGTTTAGTAAAGGAAAACATAAAACTGATGCATATTTAAATCCTACTAATAAGTGTAAATGTTAAACTTACATGTGTTTGGATATTTGTTACACAATCAAGCAAAACCAACTGAATGGTTTTCTATAAAATTAGACACACATTTTATAACTTGGATTAACAAATTATAATTTATCACGAAACTCGACGATAACGACATATTCGAATTTTACGCGGACGAAGTTACGATCAAAAGCTAGTCGAATAACAATTCGAGAAGGTTCTTTTCATGTACTGAGTCAATTTGTAGTAGGTACTAGTTCAAAGCGTACTAGATTAAAGATTTGCGAGAAAGCCTTGCAAATCTTGATGTTTTACATTTTTGCAGCAATTATATCAGAAATGCGTATTGGATTAAGATTTGTACTTCTGACCAAGGTTTTAAGAAAGCCTGTAATCCTTACAAATGTTGTTGGTTTACATTGTTGCAGCAATTATATCAATGCCAGCGCCGAATGAGTGTCGCGTGCGTCACAAAAATTATATCGACCGGAGGGCATTATAACGGGTGACATTTCATCGGGTCACCCGAGCGGACCTCTCAGCAACTGGCATTTACAGTGACCGTAATGTACTTTCTCCTTAAGAAAAAAAATTAAAAGAACCTATACACCCGTTAAATGTTATTGGCCGAAATAAAGCAAATTTTCTGAGAAATTTGTGGGTATGCAGCAGTTAAGAGATAAAGTGAGGGATTAATGTCATAATTGTATTTTTAATGTTATTATTTAATTGCGTATTTAGTCAATCTGTGTTAACTGTTCTGATATGATGACTGGGCTTAAGGATTAGAAATCCTTAAGTCTAAGAGAAATATTAAAGATCTAAGTTTTTAAATTGTTATAAATTACTGTGTCTGCAACAAACGGTAGGAATAGAGGACTGGCTTTCAGGTTTTTGGAAAATTTTAATTATTTAATTTTATTTCGTTATGCCAATTTCAGCCTTATGTAGAGCAAGTTAAGTTGTATTTAGATCGCTTTTGCCGTCATGGGGTCAGCTCCTTATACAGGATACACCCTACTTTTGGACTCAAGCCAACATTACAAAATGCTGTGCACATGATAAATTCAATGAGAAATTGTTTACTAGCGACGAAATTATTTAAATGATAATGAAAACCGCATCATAATCTGTTGCGTGGTTTAGGAGGAGTTAGCGGATTTACAGACATACAGACATGGATAGAGACTTCTTGTGATAGGAAAATGTATTAAGTAATTTTTCTATTGACTTATTCACTATATTCAGTTTGCGAACAATGTTTATTAAGAAAAAACTTAAGAATGAAATCAATTTAAAACGTAACCAAGACCCACATTCTATTGAATCGACAATTCGTCACGCTGTTGTTGAATTTGATTCCGACGATAATCACGTCGATAATATTTACTTTCTGTTCATTAATCTCTGAATATATGCAATCTTTTACTACATAATTTCCATTTCACACTGTGTGAATTAACATTCTTACGGCGGCCGCCATAAAATAACTAAATTCATTATAAGTTTTCCTGTTTAGTGCTCGCAACACTTGGCTGTTATCTCTGCCACTGAATAGGCGTTAAACGTTAAATAAACATGAATATTACAGATTCTTGTCTCCTCGTGCGGTACCGCCGATCGCGTCGACACTTTACAACTTGGCTTGCTACGTCAGTTATGCCCGAATTACATTGGTCAAGGACAGTGACGAGTAGTAAGTAGGTACAAGGATAGTGGCGAGTGACTGTACTGATACTATAGCGAGTCCAGTACAATTTCTCTGTCGGTATGGACGAGCAACGTCAACAAATACGTGAAATTTTGAGCAAAGTTCTTTTCAGATTCAAGTTAAGTGTCAAGTTAAGTCAAGCGCAGAGGGTTAAGCGGGTGCGTGAGGGGTGCACTTGTCACAAAAAATAGAAAACGACTTAATATGGATCTAGTTGCAAGGTAGTTTGCAAGCCTAGTTAATATGGATTGTCTACTATCACCCTGGTTTAACTGTGGGGATGCTTTGGGGATAATATACCCTCATCAATTATTTAATCGAGTAAGGTAAATGTCAAAAGAAAAGTATTTGTCCCCAATTCATGAATATACGTTTGCCTGGGCAAATCTTTTGCCAAACGGAAATATCGGTGAACCTTCTTGAAATCATTTTCATTAATTTATTTTAAGATTTTTTACGCGTAGTGCACGAATTACAGATGGGGGAGAGTACTATGGCCGGCTCTTAGACCATAGGTGACTCTCCTCCCAACTCTACTCGTTTGACTCCCCCTCTACGCAATGCGATTAAAAGACGTCGCTCTTATGGTTTTTATTCGCGTTAATTCGCGTCATAAAATTGTTCGAGATACGATCGATTTAACGCCTTCCACGGGAATAAGTGTTTATCGCTGTGTAATCTGTTCATTTTTATTGCTTCTTGTTAATTTGGAAAATTTTGGCATCAAGTTAATTGCTGTTGTGGAATCAATCGACGTTTCTCGAGTGACCCGCTTTGGTTTACTAGAACAACGGTTAATTGTTCGTGGTTAATTCCCTTGACCTAATTAACTAATATGTTCTTTAGAGAAATATGGTTGGCTGAAGGAAATTGCAGTCACATACCTAACCATCAATTATAAAACAGCAAGTTGTTTTTTTACAACTTTGTTAAATAGGCCCAGAAGTAATCTCGGAAAAATGAGCAAGTTCAAACACCTATAACTATATTATATTAGCCTGAAGCATCCCACTGCTGGGCAAAGGCCTCCCCCCGATTCTTCGACTGCGGGCCATCGAAAGTGACTGGCAAATACACATAATGAAAACAAAATCGATATCTTTCTATACTATTAAGTAGATAAAACTAGATTGATAGATAAATACTTTATTGCTTATACACAACATAATACAGTAGAAACAGTTAAAATCAGTGAGCCAGATGAGCAAAGGCGGCCTTATCGCTACAAGCGATCTCTTCCGCTACCGCTTCTCTTCTACTACATACCTAGAAATACCTCCACCTTTTTCGCCAAATTACTTTAAATTCTTAGGATAAGTCTTTTAATCATTGCGATAAGAAGAAACAATATTCCAACTCTTTTCATTATACGTACGTAGTAGTACCTCCACACATACCATGTGCCGAGTAACTGTAGCCTGTAACACCTGTTCGCTAACGTCATTAGTACCGCCGTCGCGTAGCTATCTTTGTTGCACCTTTCTGTAGCATTTGTCGGTACGTCTGTATGTCAAGAATGTACTTCAATTATACACGTAATGTCGTAGTCGTATAAGAAGACGAATGTCTTACAGCTACATGACCGCAGATCAGGTAAGCGAAGAGAGAGACGTAGGAAGACTCCCGGAAGTCTACATATCCTCAAATATATTACAAATATATTACATACAAAGCCAAAGATAATCCCAATTAAAGTAGTTTTCAAATAAAAAAAACCGCATAGAAATCGGTCGGATGCTGCAGACAGACACATCTATGGAATTTCACCTATGCGAGATTTACGCAAGAAAGTATAGATACGTTTGGTCAAATATTTTTAATTGTAGACAATTAAAAATATTTTCATATACACTAGAGGTACACGAATCCTGATATAAAAAGGTAGCTTGTAATGGAATTGAAGTTATTTCACATGGATTTTGAAAGTCAATTGCAACAAAAGATGCGCCGGCGCACACCATGTGCCGCGATCGCAGGTGCGCGGGCACATGCCGCCCAACTGCCGTTTTATTCTCGTATTTAACTTAAAAAATAAAGACAGAATTATTTCTACCAAGTGCCCACCGCCCGGTATGCTATTCACCCTTCATTTAAATGCTAAGCAATCTTATCAGTATCAGCTGTGCATAAAATATTGATTGTGGTAACCTTCATAGTCATCACTCTGTATTTGCGCAATGCTGGGCATATCCCTCCCCAATGTGAAGGAGGTTCTAGTCCAAAAGAGGACTCTCCAATGGATGTTATAATAGATGGTAGATGTGACAATGATAAATGTGGGAAATTGTATGTTACAATAATTTTGAACCACCATCACAGCTGTCATTTTATAGGTAAATGATTTCCTGGTATTCAGTGACCAACACGTGACTAACGAGCAGATACACACACACCCAGACTGATAGCACGTTACTAGCCAGAGAGATAACGATGTGTCTGTAGATAAATAAATGTGGTGGGACCCTCCTTTCCTCACGTGAGATTTACCCTATAATTCAAAATAATTAAATTTCTTTAATATTTTCATATTATATTATAATACCTACATATAAGCATTATGAATACTTAGGTAAGCATTATCAATGTATTTTTTCTGTGACATAATCTTTATAATTTTGATAATAGATAATGTTTATTATGGAAATTAAAAAGTTGATATAAGATTGTCATTTTGCTGGACCTCTCCCCCCATTTTGAGCTCACGTAACCAAATGATGCCCCCTTACTAGTGTACGAGTCAATATAATTCAATAAATTAAATATCCATTCCTTTGTTTCAGACATGGAATACTTTACGAATGACACGGCCAGGAGTACCCACACGCCTAAGACGACGTAAGTTCTCTTAATAAATACTAATTAAAGTTCACTTTGCTAGTCACAGTGCAGATTTACTATCATTACATTCGACGTGCTGGAAAGAGATGCCGTCATGCGATTACGCAAATAAAGCAAATAGCTATGACGCGGCAGCAAATATACGAAAGACATGACGCCGATACGGTGAAGTTTCTGTGCTTGAAAGTATACACTACGCTATCTTGTTTTTCAACTGTATTTTTCTGACTACTAATAATAAAAATAAGTATTGAGCTGGATCGTGGGTAAAGCCTTAATAGCCTTGATAGAAAAGTATACATTAGCAAAAAAGTTGTGAAATGAGGGATGTCAGGTACCTGGATACAAAAGTCAAAATGGTCAAAATCAGGTTATTAAGTACAATAGGTATACGTACTTACTTACTTACTGTGCTGGCTCAGCGACCCAAAGTGGATCTTGGCCTCCGACACCAGAGATCGCCACCTCTCCCTATCCTGCGCCATCTCCTGCCAATTGAGGATTCCTAGAGCGTGCAGGTCTTTCAGGACAATAGGTATATATTCTTAATTTTTATTTGTTAGTGTCGACATCTTACCTACCTACTCATGCAGTTAGACAAGTGTTGAATTTGAAGCTAGTTTCCAATCCTGGATAAGGCTTACTCTAGGATTTAAATTAGGTATCTATACAATGTAACAAGATCAAAGGTGGTTGAGTCGTTACGGTATCCAAACTCGTAAGCGAGAAGTAGGTAGTTAGGTATGTACATTAGTTGAATACTAACCGATGCTCTTACGGTAAAGGAAAACATCGTGATGGAACCTGCCCATTCAGACGACTGAAAGCGTAACAATGATCCGATCACAGAGGAGGGTCACGGAGGTCAGATGGCCACGCTCCACTGTAATTACCTGATCTGCCAAATCATAGACCATGGTCAAGACTGACCCAGGGCCCTCGTACGCGAGAGCATAACCGGGATATTAACACCAGGACGAAGACAATGTTAGTAAATCACCTATACTGTATTTGCATTTGAGTGATAAGTACATACTTCAAAAATTCCAAATCAGATTTGCGAACGCATTTATCGTATCCGGACTCAAATCAACAGTACATTTGAAAGGAATGTATCTTGATTCACTTTGCCACTTCGTACTGTTGATAGTCTCAGTCGTTATCAGATGTTATCACGTCATTTCCCAAAATATGTAACAGCTGTGCCGCTAGTAGCGTAATGTGGCGTTGTTTATTCAGTATGAATCGACAATAGCACCATTGGCATCTCTCGCATCGCGTGTTGACTTTACATGCCTGATTTGTACTACCATCTCACAAACTTACTTTGCGGTTGTAATTCAGAATGCCCCTCAGCCTCGCAGGCGCGTTCGCTCAGTGAACTGCACAACTAACTTTGTTTACCTTCAATTTGAATTTACAGAACAGTTAACACTTTCATTTGTATCCTTTACGCTGTCGATGTTTGGTTTGTATTCGGAATTGTGATTGAGTTTGTTGTTGATCTTATCAACTGAGTACATACCTGTGATAATTTCAATAAATTATGATAGCATACATACGAAAACACTCGCGTAACTGCAATGCAATCGATTCATGGAATCCGACGGTTTGGCCATTTCCTAGAACGGATTCCAATCGAGAAATTACTGACGAAAACACAATATTTTTTCACGAGTTCCGTGTATCTCGATCGTGTGGCAACGTATGTATCGATTACAGAACTAATAGAGCTGACAAATTGAGATTCGATCTTGACAAATGAGGAAATAATGGACAAAAGGCTTGTTTGCACACTTAGATATCGATTACTTCCTACATTTAGGTTCCCGACACGTTTTTTGTGGAGTCACTAGCGTCCAAAAATTTAAATCGAATTCCATTCATTGTGTGCGACCGAAACCGGCGGCCAGTTTCAACATTGGAGCGTTTACTCCAATTTCGAGTGGCGGTAATTAAAGTTATTCATAAATCGATTTAAATTAGTGCCGTCTGCTTTTCACATCGGCGGCGGCGGCGGCGTGGGAACGGATGAGACAATGGGGAGAGCGAGAAACAGCCAGCTCGGGTTTATGCTACCCCGGTACGTACTCCGCGCCGAGAAACCGTGAGACCCGTGGGACGGCCGTGTTTCCGGATCCAGCGGGCGAATAGGAGCGATCGCTCCGCTGCGCGTGATGCTATTCGCACCGGTTTATTTGTAATTCCAACTAAGGACGAGAAATTAGAATCATATTTGTATGCGCTAGGCCGCCGACAAATGACCTGTCGCCGGGCGTTTATGAGGCCGTACATCGTCCAAGCGCAATGTTTAGCGTTCATTTCGCGTTACTCGGAACCGAAGGCGTATCTACCTACACCCTATTATATATTAGCATCCTAAATAGTCAGGCCGAGGTCGGCCGTGAACTTGGGAAGTGTGAACGAACTCATTTAGGAGTCAAAATGGTGTGCGAGTGGATTGGTGGTGGACGTGACTGCGGTCTAAGCGGTCTTTGCGTGTTGTCAGTCGTATTTTCTCGCGCTGGGGCTCGTATACAGCGCGCGACGGGCCCGTACATCAGTGACCCGCGGACCTAGCGCCGGTCACGACGGCCACCCGCTGCCCGGCACGCACGGTATTGCCACATCGGGATGCGCGGCGACATCGCCACTGCTGTCGTTTAGGGCCTACTATTTGACTTCGCATACGTAGCTGGGAGGACAATCGTTCGGAGACTGCAACTTTGGCGTTTACAGCTTCCAAATATTCGAGATAAAGCATCGAGAAGTTGGCTCCAAATTGCCTTCAGTATATAAGGGGAAGGGGGATATATTAGACTATAGACTATATAATATTCCTTAGTACCTAAACAAATAACAAACCAATGAATATCAAAAACTCTTGTCCAACAAAAGCTTACCCATTGAGTATCCAGTACATGGTTGTAACGCTCTTCTGCCTTCCAAGCGCCAGTTCGTTGCACCGCTTAGCCGTTCTAATCGTTCATCTTTTCGTGTATTTCCCATAGAGTTGCAACACTCACAAAGGCGTTCGTAGATATTAAATGTAACCAGTGCAGTGTTCGCGTTCGCACGCCGCGCCGTACGGATTACCGTCACTCGGCTCATACTGCGTGATTGATCGTCCAAATGCTAGAAGAGTAAGAAAGAAATTATGTTGCCATTATTCTTCTCTGTAAAACGATCTGGCTTTGTTTTCTATGAGTAGTTTTTAGCCAGACGGTACTCGTTTGAGGGGTAGATAGAACCAACTGTGCACGGTCTGACGCTGAGTTGATTATTGACTCTGGGCGACGTCAGCCTATCTATCAGCCGTCAGCCGATTCTAGAAAATCAGATAAATTAGGTACATTTATCGATTAGGCATAATCGAAAAGTACGTATGTTGCAGATATCGACAGTAAATAGTGCACATCGGCTAGCTTAGCTTCGTCTCTGTCGCTCGCGTGAGAATATGAACCATTGTTTATCGCCGGGCGATTGTTATACGCAAAGAAATTAAACATAATCCAATACCTTTGGCTGTACCAATTTTGCTCACTCATCTTCAGACATACCTTACAAACAAAAACAAAATGCTCGCCCTGACGACGATCTGACTACATTCTGAACTATTTACCACTGGTATCCTAAACATAACCTAATATAATAAGCAGCCGTGTACGAGTTTACCTCCACAAGGCACTAACGAACTAATTGGGCCTTGGCTGGGCCCACGCCTTAGACTGTGGCTTGTTTTTTGTGACACAGCCATGACTCAATCTTTAGCCAATTGGACATTGCCAAAAAACACAGTACCCGCATACCTACAGTCAGTAAATAAATTTGATTAGCACCTCGCAAGTAGGTACCGACGTGGTAACAGCTGGCGCTACCTATACGTAGAAAAAAATTAGGGTTTTCAAATTTTAACATAGAATAAATGTTAGGCTTTGTAATTATTGTATTGACATTCGTATTAGAAACGTCTTGTAGTTCCGTTAAATGTTTAAAATTGAAAATATTTTTTAATTTTTTAGTTCTTTGTAGTATAGTAATACATGGGTTTTCGTAAGAACCCGTAGGCACCTATAAAAAGTCTATAAGATAGAGATCTTAACAGAGGTTACGGCTTAGGTTAGGACTACACCAGGATAGCACGGATAGCATGATTGAACAGGAAAAGCTAGTACTTACCTGACTACCACGACTACGTATTTCCAACAGCAATATGCTGTCCTTAAGTGTTTTCAAGGATAAGGCAGTCAGCGTAATTACTGGAATGTCAGCTTACCTTACTCACAAGTGACAACCAGCGGTTTTGCAATTTTGTTACATGAAATCTAAACATGAATCGCAGATGTTATGGGCGACAGTTACTACTTCCAATCAGGTGGGTTTATTCACCCATTTGTAACGTGAGTCTAACGAGAATTACTCACAGCAGAATGAATAGGAATTAAGACCATAAGTTGTTTCGCCAAAAAAGAAATAAAAAAAAAACGTGTATGTTTAAAAAGTGTATGTTTTCAGTAGGTTTTCATCATTTTACGTACGTCTTTCCTTCCGAACTCTTCCCTTTGCACTGCAACTTGGGGGTTCTCCAAAAGGAATGTATGTCTATTGGTACCTCAACGGCCAGCAGCGCCGTCAACCCTCTTAGGCTGCTGATGACGGCGGTGTCCGCTTTCGACTTAGGTGGACATCTGACGTCTGAGTAATAACAAACAAAAACAAACATGATAATATGTGCCATATCTCAAACGAAACACTTCTATGTTCTAATCATTTAAAAATACCAGCCATGCCCAGTATAATACAAAAAAAATATAATGTTGTTCGTTTTTTGAATAACATTAGTCTACGCTATTGGGTCTCGTATGTACCTACTCTACATTCTGACATGTTGTTTCATCGCTTAATATCTTTACCGGGTGCGTATCTAATCCGATATTCATTTGTCTAAGTCTAAAGTTTTGTTTAGCGCATCATTAATTTGTCTGTTGTCGTGTTTTACATAGCGTTCCGTTGTTTTGTATTGTGGTCTTATGTGTGTGTGTAGATATGTCTTAACTTGATAGAGACGTGTGGATCTGTTTTGTTTGTTTGTTTTACTTTTATTTTGTTCACATCAATGGATATATATTTTTGTTAAGTCAATGAAATAGATTAGTGTTTTTATTGCAACATTTTCGCTCTTCAGGGCGTTGGAGGCCAAGTAGTTAGGGTCCGACTCGTAAGCGAGAGAAAAACCGGGACATTAACGCCAAGATGATTATTATATTAATTTTGGCTCTTTCAGCTATCAGTCTTTTGACGGTTTGAATAATTGGAAAAACTAAGCATTGAAGCTTGTTACTATATGATAACATGTCAACAATCCAACAATCTAATACATGATCATGACAAATAATTCAACCATCGCGTTGTTAGCTCGTTTTACTATAACTTCAGTTTAAATTTTAAACGCGTCGTTTAGCAGCTAAACACAGTCATCACCGCCACTATCTAGCGAACTAAAACACATAAAGACACAATATCAACAGTTGAACATATAATTATCTCCTTTACAGTTGCTTTTACCGTAGAAAAAGTGCTCATGCGCCGGAGTTCATGACCTGCCGTCATTATGCGCACACGCAGCCTTACACGTGGGAATAAAGTGAATAACTATTACCATTTTACTGGGAAACAACTGGATTTCCAGGAATGGCGTCGCGGCGGCAATTAACAAAACTGGTGGGACACATTTGCCTTGCAATGGGCCACCACGCGCGGCTGTTCGGTGCAGTAGAAGCTACGGGACGAACCGCGAATGGGATAAATCGAGTATGAGACGAGATTGGAACGCGGAACGAACATAGGACGAACTGCTTTACACTCTTATCCAGGTTGCCTTGCGACAAAGAGTTGATACCACGCTTCGAACGGTAATGGCTGAGTACATCAGTAATCACCAAGCCCTCTGACTGCAGCAAGGTCTCATAAACCGTAGATCCTTCTAAGCCAAATTTGCTGACCAAATAAAAAATTTAATGTTATTGTAAATTTTCGATTTAAACATTCACCCAATCCACTACGCAACAAACAACATGAAAGTCGATGATTCATTGAAATCGCTCATTTCGTCATCAACACATAGGTACCTACTTTAAAGCCTTTCTTTTGTTTCCGTTCATTATCAATAGAAAACAGTTTATGTCATTCATCACGCGATTAGTGTGTGTAAAGAATGAATGCACGTCAGAAACAAATGTGGGTAGTAATTGTTGTGAAACCTACTCGCTGGTTTGATTGACCTCACCCTTTGGTGTTGCAAGTACGTCCGACCGTCGTGAAATATACTTATTTTGTTGAGGCAAATATCACTGTGATGTTCCCACCTGAAATTCGAAAATTATACCAATAATAAGTACAGACTGAAGTGGCAGTGGGTAGGGCACATAGCTCGAAGAACAGAGGGGCAGTAAAGTTCTCGAGTGGCAATCACGTACCGGAAGACGCAGTGTGGGTAGGCCTCCCACAAGGTGGACCGACGACCTGGTATGGAACGCAGGTACCAGCTGGATGCGGAAAGCATAGGATCGGCCTTTGTGGAGATCTCTGGGGGAGGCCTATGCTCAGCAGTGGGCATCTTCTGGCTGATATGATGGAGTACAGCCAATAGTAAGTTAGGTTTCCATCAGGTGGCCGGCCCGCTTGCCTGTTTGTCTGCCGTATAACATAAAAAATATATTCTCTTGAAATTCTGCTAAATATCTTCCGTGGTGCCTCTTTGCCGCTTCATATTGCAAACGTATAGATTAAATACGTTATCAATATGAAATAATTGTTATTATTTCGTTCTTAATAACTTCGTTTGAGGGCCTTGCACCGCAAACCACAAACTGAAACTAAAATTTTATAAACAATCTTTACACATTTTGAAAACAATGTTTTTCTCTCCCAACATTTCCGTTTATCTGTTGAAGCTTTACAAAGAGGTCCGCAGTCAGATGGTCCTGTTGTTAAAGACAGATTTTATTTTAAGAATTCCGTTAAAAATCCAATAACGTGGGATAAAAGTTACAAAAAGAAAAAGTGCTGTAGGCGTTGGCTTCATTGTAATCAACATATTCCGTGATTTGGTATGCACCAGTGAGTCTGAATCCGTCTGCATGGAAAGCCCGCTAACCGGATGCTGGACTGGTCACAGTGCTATCTGGGTCTGATGCGGCTCTGTTACCACGGGCTCCGAGTCACTCGACTGTTACTCGATGCATGTAGTGAGAGCAGAGCTTTCAGGTGAGGCTTGCACAACGCGATAAATATTCCCAGTAAGATCTGTCTAAGTAATATTTGACAATTCTAAGAGATAGGCAATGACAGTACAAGTCGGTTAATACATCGCCTGATTTCGGTTAATTTTAACTTGAAAGCAAGCTCATTTAAATTTTTTATAACTAGATATTAAATATCCGTAACCATCTACTATATGGAAATGGGGCCCCGCCTGCGTTCAAGTTTCAATTAACTAACGGTTGCGCTTTACACACCTATTTACTTACACCATTCGGCTTGATTCTAACTTTTGAGTTTTTATTAGCAGTCGGGGTTTTTAGTTTTAGTACAATTTTTTTACAAACCTACAAACCAATCGACCCTTAAAAAAATAAATATTTAAAAGCAAATAGCGAATTCGCGTAGTAGAGCTGCGGCCAGGGCGTGGTGCAGTCCTAGCCGGTTTACCGGACGGCGCGGCCGGTTGTCAACGGAAGACTGCATTTAGAACTTCCACCGTACCTTAGTATACCTTAGTAACCTTTTCCGTTTATGGAATGGACGGAAAGTCTTACGGCGTTAGAGGATGTACCACCTACGTGGACGGGCGGGTTTGACGTCCTATTTGTTTGTTGGTACGTTCACTTTAACGTATTGTGTTAAACTATCGCGGTAGGAATTGTATGAAAATATCTGGGTATTCGTAAACTGAGGTACGTTTTAAAATTCAGAGAAATACATTTAAAACGTTTCCTGAGTTTTTTATACTACTTTTCTAGTTTTGATGTTAGATTAGAGATTTAGGTATGCTCTCTTCCACTAGCAGCCTGTAAGTTTTGAGGGAAAGCATTTTGAAGAAAAATTTGATACATCCTTAGACTTACTACCTATATTGGTACAAGCGTTTTATAAATAGGTGTGGCAGAGACTCAAGTTTAATTAATTTATCTCAATCAAGTCACAATGGTCTATACAATGGTGCGTGTAGTCCCTCAAACACTTAGAGGGCATTGGTGAAATCAGGCATTATTTGTTTCATATCAATACATTGCCGTCTAGCCAATGCTGGACATCAGGTTAATTGGCTGGACCACAGATCATTGACCTGACATCGATGATTGATCAATACTCACAGATAACTGTTGCACCAACAAATCTCAACCCTGCATTTCAAGTCGTTCCCATCCGGAACAGGTTCGGCATCCTACTAAAAATAAACAGGTAAATTAATTTTATTGAGTGTGCCTATCGCCGCGGTCAAGGAAACGTTTTAATGCAGTGTAGATAATCCATAATGTTCTGTTTGGCGGCCATTCTCACGCTTCGCGCGCTTTTCGGCTTCCCAGGAACTAATGCTCGGACCCATTACCGCGCCAGTCAGGCTTGAGGTTAGCCATTATGACGATAATTTTGTACTTTTTGACACTTCACACTGGACTTTCTCGGTCGTTTGGCCGTGTCGCGGTCTCCACGGCTAATTTAGATCGGGTTGATGAACCTTTAGTGGCTGAAGTCGAGATTTTTGACAAATATATTTTCTGAGCTGACAAGCTGGTTGGCAACCGCATTACGCAATGCCAGTCAAACTGGAGTAGCTTTCAACTGTCTGCGTGAAAATTGCCAAAATGATGAACGTAAACATGTTTTTTAAAAATAAATAAACATTTCTTTCATGTTTTGACAAATTATAACCCCATGGTTTCGAGAGTTGATGCTTTGTTAAGTCCTGCTGCGTTCAATGTCAAAATTCAATGAGTACCTATGCATGTACACGCGAATGCCGCACTTTAGAGGTACTCTTTCTTTAGGCTCTTCTAAAGTTTAGGTAATTCTTATATGGCAAAACTTATAACAAAACCTATCGTGTAAACCTAAACCTCCTTTTGACACTTCAACGTGATGTAGTCAGAAGTAACCAAAGATATTAGGTACACTGTCACTGTGTCAAAAACTCTTTACAAATGACTCATTGTCATACAAAAAGCTAAACATTACATTACCAAGGCCACCAAATTTGACAATAGCAGTCGTTATGCACAGGAATTTTACAACTTATAGCTGTCCCATTCTGATAGGTTATAGGCATCCTGAAAAAAGGAATCAAAATAAAGATTGTGACTTCATCTATGAGTCATTTATTTATTTAAAACAACTTTACAGTATTACAGTAATAACCAATGCACTGAAAGCTATAGATTTATCAGTTTCTATATAAAATATTTTCAGTCATGCCTCGAGCCATGGGCTCCTTCTATGCCTCTATGTGCAACTTCTTTGGAAGCAACCTAAACCGATCCTAAACACCACTAAACACAAACACCAAACATAGACAATGAGGCGCAGTCACAGACCAACAAACGAAGACGTCGCTACGAAACGCGTAGGCCAGCCGCCCACATGCCGCGCGCCACCTGTCAACCTGTCCGGGAACAATTATCGTTTGCGCGGGAAAAATATCGACGCACGCGACCTCCGACCCTGCGCCGGCGCATGCGTGACGCGTGACGTCACAGACGGCTTTCTATGCGCGAGTTGGCCGACCAATCATGTCGAAACTGACGTTCTAGTACTTAGCGGCCTATTTGGGGTAGTTCGGTTGAGCGTGGTTGAACACGCACTTGTTAATGGTAAATTGATTGAGTGCGTTCTTTTTTTAATTGTGTTCTGGTGCGAATAGCTTTGGTTGTGGGTCGTAACTTCGAAAGTGGCGGCGGAAACACGATTCAGTGGCTCGCTTTGGGTCGTAGTTAAGTTTCATTTTACGGCAGAATACCTACAACCGCAACATAGATTGCTGTTAATAAAGCAGTTGGCAATTCTTTAAAGGTTGCTAAGAAATAAATAATGAGTTACTTACATTATTATGAGTGATTTACTAACTTTTGCCCAAGATTTTGTCTGCGTATAATTCGGTTAAGCCGTGCTCCCTTTAGTAGACTACGTTTTATTCTGGGTTATCCCTACAACTATGCAGAGAGAGCGAAACCGGGATTTGACGCCAGGATGACGACGACACTAATGATATCTACAACTGTGCAAAATTTCATCTAAATTCAATAACTTGTGTTTGCCTTAAAGAATAACAAACATCCAGCCTGAAAGACTAGAGATTATGAGTTATGACAAAATGAGACCCACACAGCTACTCTGGTTTATAAATAACGTCAGACAAACCAACTAAACGACCTTATGAACTGTGATGTCATATTGGCTGTCACACCAGCCATCGACAGCGAATGTGCCACTCGCATAACAATGTACTACTGTTGTAAATGTGGATTTACAACATCTATTCAAACTTCAGTTCACTGCATGCATTGTATTGATTTGAATAAATTTGATGGGCCCACTTTGTTTTATTCGTCGCGAACTAAGTTTCAAAACGCGAAAAAGATTTACGGCGTGATACGTTCCCGCTTATTTCTCAAATTTAATGCAGATCTCGATTTCTATACTAATAGATAGATATCTAATGTTTTACGACCACATCACATCCACACTTTACAACAGCAAATGTATATATTGTACGAATTAAGCGCTTAGAAAGCTGAATAGCCTCGTATATTACGCACGGCCACTATAATTCCATGAATTGAACGTTTCGTTTGTAGTTTCCATGGTAGTTTCTACATGACAGTAACAGACAGAAGGGCCAGTGAAATAAACCCGTTGGAAAGGAAACTTGTAGCGTTCTCGTAAGCTATAGCGATGTCGGACAATGTGACAGCTGACAGAGTAACAGCTGTGTGTCATCGACGTCTACGCAGGTGGCGTTGCCGTGGAGCTAATTGAAGGGTTAAATAAATATGCTTGGACAATTCACACAGCGCCATCTAGCCCCAAAGTAAGCAAAGCTGGTATTTTTTTAAATACATATTTATTATACATAATATAACATCCTGACCCAGAATAGAAATTAAATTTCATTTTTTCAACTTCTGCCCAGCCGGGAATGAAACCCGGGACCTCTGCGTGGCAGACCAGTGTTAACCAACTCAGGTCATCATGGGTAGAGATGGGTATTGAAACTAGCCTGGTCTAATACTAGGGAGTTAGTGGGATATCACTATGTGATTTTTGTAGCGATGCAGTAGTCATACAGTCCCGCGTCTGCATAGTGCAGAAGCATGTAGCTACAGAAACACGCAAAACTCGTCGCAAAATGTCGTAGTGGGTGATCTTAAATACTTCAGGCATTTATCAGGCTATCAGACAAAAGAGATAGATTAAAACGTTGTATCATCGTGAGCCATAACATTACAAATCAGAGCTATATTTTCGTTCCGGCCACGGATTCGGAAAGTTGCCGATTCTCCTCAAATCGCCCCGAATGTAATTTAACTTGTCATTGGTTGAAACGGTACCTCGTTTCAGTACTGGTACCGAATTTAGTAAGTATTGAATTTATAGACGTTATACATTCGGTGAATGTTTTCGAGGCAAAAGATCAAGAGTCTCCGTAGTCTGGAAATTGGGCAGCAGCATTTTCCATTGTTATATTTAAACACTGCTATCTCCAACCCGCTTGCCAATCGTGGAGATTATGGCAATAGCCTCCCGTTTCGTAGAAGAGGCCCTAAGTCCTGCAGTGGACTGTTACGGGCTGTGATTATACATCCGGTTTCGGAAGAACTAACCTTATCGTCTAATTCGGGTTGAGTAGGAAAAACGCCTACGCAGCGTCTCCTGCAGATATTTCAAATCATCAATTTTCTAATAACAATTTCCATTACCGCACCATAAAGTAGTGTACGTTTAATATTTGCAATGAAATGGCAAAGTAAATCATCAGTAGTGTATATATCATAGAGGAGTTTATTAGATGGATGTCGTTTGACAGAGAGCTTCAACAACTCGTTGTGGCCATGTGAGGTGCGCACGCGCATGAGTCACTCGGAGAGGCTCGTGTGTTTCCGTAACCGGTCGCTGGCTGGCGAATGGCAATTAATGTTTTTTCTCTCATCTCCAATTAAAAACCTTAATGTCCTATGAATTAGTCAGTGTGTTTAAGACAAATTTTGAATTTATTAGACAGAAAAGCTTATTTTTGAGAATAACATGTTTAGAACGACAACGATTCGATTTTTTAATCCTAAACTGCATATACTCGCGGGGAGCATCTACATAATTAATTATGATTTAAACAATTTAAGTGGGTAGAAAGGTATATTTTTGGAAATAAGTTGTTTTTATGTTATACGATCTGATGGAAAGTGGTCACCGCCGCCTATGGACATCAGAACACCAGGGGCGCTACCAATGCGTTGAATTATTTTTTCCTACATTCAACAGCTTAATTACGGCTTGATGAAGGATTCCATAATAGTTGACGATATTTTTGAAGTATAGGTAGGATTATTAGAATGTTGACATATTTTTATTAGCCTTAGAATTAACTCATAAAATTAAAATTTGCTTAAAACATCAGCTGTGGTCCTTACTTTTTACTCAACTAACATCCGATAAAACAGGCCCCTCTACAACTCAATTTAGAGGTCTCACCAATCGTAGCACTGACCTCAAATGCACCGTACATTACCACAGACCATCCCACAGATTTCCATAGCAACACTATCATTACAGCAACTATACAATACGAACAAGTAATCAACTATTGAAGAAGCCCCGATACCACTCTACTCTGCAAAGTCGTCGGACTGGTTTGCATATTCACAGCCTCTAGTATACGAGAGGAGGCAACGCCCTGGCCACTATGCCGATGACATAATGATCCCGAATAGATTTATAGTGGCTTGCTTCGCTTACTAGTGACGGACGATTATCGATGATTTTATCGATGTTTTACGGCAACTTTTTATTATTATTGTAGCAGAATGTGGTCCGAGTTGTACACAGCAAATTTTTATATTTTGCCTATTTAGACAGATTACCCCCAATATTTTGCCTCCTATGGTTTGACACTACTGAGTCGGATGCGAGAGCCAACGGCTTCGTAAGCCGAACCGACCGGGCGAAAAGTAGAAGAGCGGACCATATCAGAAGCATTGACCGCTATGATGTAGATAATTTTCCTACTATTACGTTCTAAATGACTATTCGAACGCATATCGCCGTATTTTTATGGCTCATTCATTCAACGGGGTCGTCCAAAGTGCTTCTGACATGGCTTATGACGACTGCTATAAATTGATAGCAAACCGGGACCGATAGCTTAATGTGCGCTGCGAAGCACATTATTATAATAGGATAATGGAAAATCAAAATAAAACCTAAAACTGGTGTGGTCTGATCGTACGCTGTTATCATTATGCCCATTGCAGACCCCGAATAACCTACTATTTATTACTGTACAAGTATTGACCATTAGTGCCAAATGCTCAGATGGCTGCTCCGTCTGATGGGATGGAAAACGGTAGAATTTTCTTCAAGAATTCAATGGTCTATCTGTTAAGTGTTAATTAAAATGCAATACTGCAAGGTTTGCTAGAAAGTTATCATACATTAACTTGGCAGAATAGAGCAACACCATAAAACAAGTTTATCGATTAAAAATAAAGACGGATGACAGCTCTAGCTAATACAAAATAGATTTATTTTGCTGTGCCACTTTGAATGTTTGCTACTATGAATAGTGTGATGAAAAGTCAATTTCTCAGTGTGAATGTTTTATCGTAAAAGAGTCTTATATTTATTTATAGGATGGTGACAAATGTCGATAAAACTTTGTTTTTATGTAAGGGACTGCACAGAAGCGGATGTTCCTTATTGGCGTTGATTACAAGTTTGTATGAGTCCCCACTTTCGAATATTCGATGGGCCCTTATGACATTGGTTTTTTCTGATAATTATCAATTTTAATCATAAGTTATTAATGTGATTAACGGTTACAATTTAGTATGGGTCAGAACAAACATTTTCCCTAATGGGTTTCTTATACAACTTTGATAACATTCCAATAATTTTATCTGACCATCAATATCAACCCCAGAACAGCTTTAGTGCCTAGAAGATAAATTGCAAAGTTGCAGAACTCAATTCTACGCGCATGACTATCGCACAACCGTGATATTTCTTCCAGTAAGGAAGACGACCACGTTATTCGAAATGATGGCATTGGCACATTTAAATTGCAGTATCGTGATTAGAAACCAGTATAATATCATATAGCCGCGGGACAGCGTTAGTATTTCAGTTTATGGCGGAGTCACGGTGAAGCTTTATGTAAAAGGATTAATACTTTAGGTCTCACACATACTGATTTAGGCAACTATTGGGTAAGGACATTCCTTTCTCACAGAGGTAACGTGTTGGTCGGATTTTCTTTATAACTCGATAAGAAGTAATTAGGGATGATGACTGAAAAAGTCTTTTTTAGTACGTCGGGTAGATTATCAAAAATATTGGACACGTATTTTTTCTTTTGTTACTTATACAAAAATAACGCCCGTGCAGTGCGTTGAAATGTTGCGTGAGGTCACACTTGAAATTGGTTGTGCTCGATGTCTGCCTTCACCATGATCCAGGATTTAGCAGATCTGGTAGATACAGCGGAGCGACTGTCATCTGACCTCTGTCATGTGACCCTGTTAACAGGGGAAGAAGCATTATTTTGCTAAATTCGTCTTGCTAAATATAATTCGTCGCCCATTAGAAATCAAACAGAGCGGGCGGGGTCCCACAGAATTACCTACAAGCGGTACTCCATTACTCTAGCGTGCTTGGGAACACTCCACACCATGCTTGTATAGTGAATTGTTTTCGCAACTCGTAATTTGAACATATGTTTGTTATTGTTAGCTTGTAGTATAGGTTGTTTATAATACGAATGACTGTTTGCCGCTTGGTATTTGAGACATTGAGTAGTTTAAAGTTTACCGTGGGATCCTTTTGTCAGGAATCAAACGTACGTAGCGTGTCACTACGGCTGTGTGTACCACTAGTATGACTAAGATTATTAGCACATGAGTATAGTTTGAGGCAACAGGAACCTAGACCAAACACTGACAATGCATCTTCAATTTAATTTTTGTATGATCTAATCATATATCCGCATTAGCCCACTGTTTGATACTATCATTGCATTTGTTCCACAAAATAATGGCTCACAATATATCACTAATACTTACCTATTCATAACTCGAAAACTATGAAAAGTCGCGGAACATACATGGGAGTGACTCGGATACCCCCGGACACTAAGGTCCTAATTTTTTTTGACGTTAATGTTCTTGCCAGCCTGTATGTGAATCTTTGCTTCTAAGGCTTTCGTTCAATGGGTAAAAACGTCATCTCAGCAGCATCCTCTCCAAGCATAACTATATCGGAACTATAAATCCCCATTCCAGCTATACCAATGCGCGAAGCAACGCAGTTATTCAATGTCGGTAAAGCACGTTACGGTTGCTGATTGAAAAATATAGAGAGGGCTGTGCAGCAATTTATTCATAGAGAAATCAAAACAATCCAGCTGACATGAGCTGACCAATAAATGTCGCAACTAATAGCCCACTGCTGAGATGTGACCGTCGATACGTCGAACCGCGATGTTAATTGTGAAATACTGGCTCGCATTTGCATTTAAAGTAAGATGTGTGTAAACTGTAAACAGCGTAATTGAACCGATAGGGAACTGGCTCGCAGGCTAGATTTACAGCTTGGGGTTTGTTAAATAAGCCAATCCAAAAAGGTATCTGGGGGTTTTGACTTCTTGAAGCGGTGGAAAGAAGTTAAGGCATATTTTGAATATATGGTATTTTGCATTGAATTCTCGTAGGGCGGGTTGCACAAAATTCTTAAACGCATTTAGGCGAAAACTTCATCCAAAAAAATGTTAAACGTCATTTTTGAACGTGTTTAAGAATTTGGTGCAAGACGGGCTTAAAACATAAAAATGAGTACAAACTTATTTCTAATTTAAGTTAATTTACAAAATTAAAAATTGTTTTCTTTTTCTAATTTCAGGTCCTGCAAACCAGCTTCAAAGGATTCGAATGTCTTCGTCTTGGGTGGATGTTGAGGGGTAAGTACCTCCAATCTACGACCTATGCGATTACCGAAGCACACCTTATAACAAATTTAATGTAAATTGGCATGTGGCCTCCGCTTCTTTACGAACGCACGTTGATATAAATAGGTTGTTCATATTATTATCAACAGTTAGATCGATGAACCTTCGTTGGATTTGAATCTCTTCGCCGAGGACTTATTACAACAGCGTCATCTAAAAATAAAATAAAAAGCATTTAATACATTACGTCATCATCTATTCTTTGAATAATTATATTTTCTTTGCCTGTTCCACAAAAAAAGTCACGAAATTAAATACTTACCTATTTATAGAATAGAGAATCACCTTCCGAGTCCCTGACAGTCCAAACTAGCGCTCACAGCGCTGAGTTATACCACTTGCGCAGCCGTTACGACGGGCACCATTACTCATGGTGTGCGCAGACCAGACATGCTTGCGTACAGAAGCCTGCGCAGAATAATTAGACCATAAATATGATTTGCTCAGGTACTTTTTGCTTTTGAAGCTGGCACTGTGAATACACGACCTGAGTTTGTTTAGATATTGTGGTTTAGGTAGTGTTCGATCTGAATATTTGAGAAGCTGCCTAAGTTACTTTTATTTAACTTTTCATAAATTACTAAAATTAATTTTTCTAGAAATAAGTGTAAAATAATGTGCTTGTTCATAAAGTTTATTTTTCACACATTTAGGGCGGCTTGCACCAAATCCTTAATCGCATAAGATAAACACAACATTTCATACGAAAGAAACGGTAAACGTCATTATAAATGTATTACAGAATTTGGTGCAAGTCGGGCTCAAATTTGTTCTTTTTATGAAATAGATTTCAATATAAAGAGAGGTAAAGTTTATGCACTGTGTCCACAATGATAAATATTCACTCCTTGACACGACATGCCCCAAGCGACATTTTACAAGACCCCGACCTACCCGCCGCAAAAAACAAAAAAATATAAATTAAAAAACTCATTCACTTTGAAAGCGCTGTATAACCCTAAACTTCCGTGCACCGGTGCACCGCATAAATCGTTATAGTCCAGGAGTCGGAATTCATTAGGCGGCGACAGCGCCGCGTAGGCCGGGAGCCGCGTACGAATTAATTAGAGGGGCCTGTCACTACGCCCGTTTGAAACGCTCGCAGCCGCCGGCTTGCGATGACGTACGCACGGAGATAATTCAGAGTTTATTAGACCCTTTTTAAAATATAAATACCTACTAGTGGACCCGGCGCTACTTCGTTCGCGTGGCGTTCTACCCTACCCTACCCCTACTCTACCCCTACTCTACACCCACTTTGCGCCGACCTGCCCTTTTTTCTTGCTTATAAATCTTCCTCTTGAATCACTCTATCTATTAATGAAAACCCCATTTAAATCCGTTGCTTAGTTTAAAAGATCTAAGCTTACATAGATACATAGTTTGTTTTACACTATGAATTGATTGATAGATACTTAGAGTTACGTAGACACATATAGTTACGTACTGGTCGAAATGAAGCAAACATTTGTATTCAGAATCGTTACTATGAGGGCTTACAATGCGCGCGAACGCACAGGGTTCCAACTGACAAATACTTGAGTGGCGATCGGCACTATGCGCCCGTCAAAATGAAAATGAAAAATGAAATTTAACAATCAAAGAGCCGTATTGAACGCAGTCCGTTCACTTAATAGACAAGCACTACATTGCTACTAAGTACGCTACAGTCAAGTATTGTATTTACGAGTATATACTTACATGTGTACTAGTATTTTGTGAAAAAATAATATAAATATGATATAATACGTTTACATAGAAGCATTTACTTTTATTGTCGGTTACGGACAAAGCCCCACCACGCACTTCCAACCCACGCAACTTCTGTTTAGACAGGATTTCCAGGTCGTATTTTTTTTATAGCAGTGTCACTTTTGCGGGGCTGACTGAATGCCTGTTGGATGTTATAAGTTTCAATTTTATTTACGGGGTTAAATTTAAATATTTATTTGTTTTACATAAAAAAAACAACATAATAAATAACAGTCGACCAAAACAAAATGGTCCATGGCTCAAGAATCTGCCAGTGAGACCAACAGCCACTGTTATTCTGCAATGGCCAAGTGTCATCCTCGTCCAACCAAACAAAGCTTAGACTAGGATACCAATAAAACACATCACATACTTTTCTGCCAAAAAACATAATAATTTTAAAATTGTTTACCGTAGCAAGGTTAACTATTTTTAGTTTTATTTAGTTTGGATATTTTTTGTTTTAGTTCTTTCAGGTTTGTTAAGTTTTTGTTGTGGTTTTCAAAAAACTCTTTTCAGTGTCGTTTATCAAAACAGCAAGAAACGCGTCTAACTATATTTACGAAGACAAATTTGATTTACAAAACATCTAAATAAAGAGTCGGCTGCTTCTTCTACCTATATAGATATTTGCAGTGAAGACGTGCTCTTGATCCTATGATTTTAATGCCTCCACAGGAAAAAGCGATTGCCCATCAGCGCTTGCGCAGTAAATTCCGAGATACAGACGCAATGGACGCCGTGGAACCGAGAAAGTAATAAGCAACCGCACGTCCTTAATAGCTAAGCATACCAGTTAGAATTTTCTATTTACAACTGTAATTTGTATGTCCTTTGCAGCCATTATACAGGTAAGCATTTTTATAGACAGTTGTAGGTAACATGGATAATTTGCAACAGTATTCGTTGATTCACATTCTGTGTTTCTTATAGAATTCCAGACATACCACAACCTAACACAAGCTTTGCTTACTTTGGGGCTAGATGGCGCTGTGTGAATTGTCCAAGCATATTTTTTTATTTATTTCTCTCTACATAATGTACTTCGTGTCATTGATAAGGGAAGTCGTGATTTTGTGACGAGTTTTGTTTGTTTACCACATAAGACAAATGAGAATACATTGATTTTAGTGTTACCATAGCAGTCTTCTAACATTTTAATTTCTTTCTTCATTTCTTCTAGGACACTTATTTTGGTTAAAGATGCACCAAATACTCTGTGTGTACCTGCAAAGGAACCTTTTTTTAAAGAGGTAATTCACTTACCCTCTTATGCTGTACCCAGCGCAATTACAGGCATAAGACACATCATCTTTGTGCTTACGGTGACAACGCACCTGCGGTACTGCATTTAAGTGCCTGCCACATTCATGCACGTTATGGGCGACAGTTATCGCTTTCCATCAGGTGAGCTGACAGCTTGTTTGTCGCTGAGCAGTGTAAAAAAAAGATGTTCCCTGCAATGTGAGTGTTAAATTAACCTTACAGCCTCATACCTTTTACCATTTTGCGCAGTCTTTCAGACGGGCGATGGTAACCCAGGCAGACTCCTGACTGTGCTCGGCCGACGGCCAGCGCTGATAACGGTCGAATGTAGAGCTCTATATCAATGAAAACGGGTGGTCAGAGCTAACAGGTTGCTACGATGTCAGCCCTGACCATCAATTGGGTACTAAATGTAGGCTTAAGAGTACCAGTAAAAGTAATCCGCTGAATAAACTTGACTGTTAAGGATCATATAAAACACACATTACGAGCAAGTATGTTGAAAACATTAGTTTTAGTACTGTTTGTTTGTTTATGTGGTTGTTAGACTTAGAAAGGTATATAGTATGAATAACTTTCTAAGCAAACATAAAGGAAGCGTCTGGGACCTTAGGGGCATAGACGACGAAGGATTTCACCGCTTTCTAAATCGAACAGTCGATTTGAACGCATCGTTACGCCCATGGCTACATTTAAATTTGTCGCGTAATATTTATTATGTAGATTTATTAACGTTTATTTACCACGGAATCGAGAGATTTTTTTTATTAATTTACGTGACCTTATTTCTTGTAGATTATTAAAAGTATATATAGTCAGACTTTTATGTTGTGAGTGATGATGATTGATGATTTGTGATGTTTCTGGTATTCTGCAACAATTAAAATTGCCATTGAGCTGCGATTGTGATCGAGCTTGTAAATTTGCGAACTTGAAGCCCAGCTTCTCCGTAAACCAGAAAATGGGCAGCAGCTTATCTATTTAGTATAAACCCATATTATTGATAATTATAAAGCTTGAAGATTATGCCAATTTAGTATGCATGCTAAGTTAGTGGAGTATGCTTAAGCCGAACTTGGCCGCAACAGGGACTATGTACTCGTGTATACATGTGTAGGTACATAAAATGATTAATGAGATCAGCTGTTCAAATACATTAATGTTTGTTTTAGTGATATGCATTTCATAACGCCATCGCAGAGCCTGAAATCCGAAAAGGTACAATGCAAATGAAATACCTAGTTCCCAGAAGATTTATCAGCGCTGGCACCAGATAAGCTATCTGCTATTTATTTATGGCCCCAACGATATATTTATAACGATCTGCGCTCGTGGACAATGCAAATCGCACTTGCCACATTCCCTGTATTGAAATGTGGTTCAGTTGTGGCAATGGAGTTCTTAGCTAGTAATATACTGATCCCTAAATGGATTAATTTGTAGACAATAGTTTAAGGTATTAATGTCATCATGAAATCACTTATTAGACCTGCTAGATGATATATATGCTATGAGAGTTAAATAGCAAATTACGTACTATCTGAATTTATTCTTAACAAGAAGTTATGGCCTTGATCTTCACCAGTGAAGCTATTCTATTATTTCACTTTAGTTTCCTTCTAGTTCAAGTTTGCAGCTCAAAATATATTCCCATGAATATTGAAGCACTAAATCCAGACACGCTAGTTTGCGAAACCTCCCAGGCCCGAGATCTAATCCGATGGGAATCGACCGAACCGCCGCTCGATTCCCATACAATCGATTTAAATTACTTTAATCAATTCACCGATTGCTGAAATTTATTGCTGGCCCCAGGCCCTGATTCAATAGAACGATTTGTTGATTGGTAATCTCAGAATGAAAAGATATGAAAGTGGAGACTGATTTTGACGGAGAATACGGGTACGTCCCTTTAGGTAGTTTATTACTTGCTTTTGACAGCCATACTATTGATGTGGAGTGGACTAAAGACCAATCGGTGATTGAAACATGTGTATTTGTAAAGTCACACTGTCTGTAGCAATACACGTATTTAAAGTCGCTACTTTCTGCAGGCATTGAAGGTAATAAAACTTATTCGATTTCATTCCGGCTCTCAGAAAAAAATTCGTTTCGATCATAATAATGTCTTTGATTTACATTGTGTTTGGTTCACAGATCAAGAAGGCTTTATTTGGTTATGGTTTTGTTGAACGTTGGCATGGTTGACATCTAGATAATAATGGATTATCATTTGGATAACGAAAATCCACGATGTCATAATTATTTAATAAGTTTATTATTTTCAATTTAGTTTCCAAATCTTGCTCACTATTTAGTTCGTTTAAATAGGCACCAGTGCAAAAACACTAAGTATACCATATTAAACATAAGTCACAAAATACCAATAAGTAAGTAAAATATCCTATTTTGTAGAATTGGTCATCAACCTTGCCACATCTGCATCTGATTCTGTTAAATCTTGATGGAGGTACACTCCCGGACATCTGAACCAGTCTTTATCAGGCGATGTTTGCGTAGTAGGTACCTACTGCGTCGCGTCGGCAAGATTCTAAAACACTGTTATTAATAAAACGAAGACCCAATTACAGTTCCTAGATGCAGCATCTGATAGTAGAGCCGAGATTTTACTACTTTATTTAACACCGAATCGATCTGGAGATAGTTATGGTCCTAACTACTAGGAGTCGATGCGTTCTCGTCTCTCATTTTATCCATTATCTGTCTTGAAATACTGATTGAGATTTCTCCCTAAAAACGTTTTATGGGTTTTATGATTTCCTTCCTGTTTTAGTTGAAGGTTTAGTAGTCCATAAAGTTTAACTGTTTTTAAATGGCTTATTTCAATAATCAGTGATGTAAGAATACAACATTTAGCTTATTTTTATGATCATTTTATAAGATTAACAGCCCGAAACTGTCCACTAGATTATCATTAAATTATATTATACTTCTTTTATAACTTATCTTCTGAATATGAATTTATAGCATCAGTAGTGTCGATACTGGATAGATTTAATTTAGATCTAGAACGGACGGTCGATGTAACATTTTTAGTTAGCGTGTCGGCTCGCCGAGGAGTTGAAGATTTCATCGCAATGCATCTGCTTGGAGCGATGTCGATGCCAGGAAACATGTTTCAATCTAGTTATTATTGAACGTATACAAGATTTGAATAGATAGCTAGATATAGTTTTATATTAACCGTATGGGGTTCAAAAGCCATACGGAGTTTGAGGAGGCTTAAGCCCAGCAGTAGACAGTTGCTTGTCTCGTCCCAGAGGTCGCCACAGTACTCCATACCAGCCAGGACTTGTGACTTACCATGAAATCCGACTTTAGACGGACTCGGTGATGAATTAAGATATTCTGTTACATGAACCAAGCTAAACAACTGCAGCAATATGGCACTTAAAACAAACGGCTAACATTTTGCCCACGACAGCAAACTACCAAACATCCCAGGAATCCGTGAAATCTAAGCAAGCACTTCTTATCCGTAAGCCAGTCCATGTCGCAGCCATGAATGAGTCCAGCTTGTTAGTATAATTTGCCCTTGCCGATACGGCGTAGCGTAAGGATATGCGGTGGAGCATCATGCGCCATTCATTAATTTTAATTGCGCTGCTGCGCGCTTCGATTGCGATCTCGTAATGGACGCAGGTGACTGCGCGGGCGCATGCTGCATACTGCCTACGTAGTATTAGTACCTTCGGCTCATATTTTCCCGATCGTCGAAGGCGTGGGCGTTTTTTTTCTATAGTTATGCTAGATGTATTTGTCGTCGGCGTGGGCATTTTTTTTGTATTTACTGTAGGTATTCTAGATGTGTTTTGCATGCAAATCCGTCGAAATATCGGACTTCTTATAAACAAATGCATGTAAGTGCGTACGTACGTAATGTGGTTTTTCAACAATAGAATGATTCAAGAGGAAGATTTATAGAGTAGGACAATACGCGAAAGAGTCGCGGCGGGCCAGCTAGTGTCTAATAATTACCTAATGTAAAACATTTTTTAACTTATTACTATAAGTACTTGTAATATGTATATATAGGTTACATATGTTAAATTTTCTACTAGGCGTTCTCAGCGGCTTTCACCCGTCTGCAGTTTGGATCTCTGGAAACATTCAACTTTCCCGTGGGACCCTATTATTTTACCGGGATAAAAAGAAGCCTATGTGCCTCAGGAATGCCGTAGCTTTCTATTAGTGAAAGAATTTATTAAATCTGACCTGTAGTTTATGAGTTTATTCGTTACAAACAAAAATTCAAAAATACAAATATTTTCTCTTTATAATGTTAGTTCGTTTAAATTAAGTACATATAATGAACAATATGTTTATGAATACGTATATAAATCAATAGGTTTAGGAAACCAGGATTACTTTCTAATCTTAGTTTTAATATCAAAAATTTAAAGCACGGAACCAGAAGAAGACTGAAGATATAAAGAAAAAAAAACCATAAAGAATGAAAAGACATCCAACGCAACAAGAAGATCAGAACAGAAGAGGCAACATGAAGATCTCGCACCATGCACAGGCAATGGCACTGGAAGAATTCACGGGTCTCTTAAGACAATCCCGTGGTCTCTTAGTGGCATCACTGGTGCTGGGCGATTCTACTGTATCCGCCATCTTCTGAACCAATTTGAATCGAACTCACTAGAATTCTGTACTTCATTAGTATCCTTCTGATTGAATTATATAATATTAAGTATCTTGTTGTATGAGTGTCGTAGCTTATTTGTAATTTCGCTATCACTGTTATGTGTTTTATATGTTTATGCAATTTTGTGTTCTTTACAGTCGTTTAACGAATTAGTTGACCACATGATAGTCCATATGACAATATGGACTCTAAAAGCCCATACAGACGATTCCTACACGGCTTGTCCCAAATATTTATGCAATTTTGGTTTCTGTAAGTTTATATAACAGGGTTTTTTTTATTACCTATCGGCAAACGCGCAGTGCCCGCATAGTCATCGCACAGCCACCGTATCGCACCCGCTTAGACGCGCGTCGGGTGCGCGCCAATGGGGTAGACTGCACGTTTTCTGTCCGGTTGCTACGGGTGACTATGCGAACACGACGTGTATGCGTTTTGTGCCCGGTTTGTAAGCGGTAACATATAAACAGGCCCTAAGTGTTTAGCAAATTCGTTGTATGTTTGCATAAACGACAAAAAGCTTATTTTGAAAGACATTACTGTCTGGCGATGGTTATGTTGCCACTTTCATACAGGGGCTCTATTTTTAAATCGATCACCTCTATTCGAACGGTTTTAAATTTTAAATTTCGGCATGGAAAATTATTCCTATTTTTGAACCCTTGTACCTTTGTACTCTTTCGGTGTTGCTAATGTAATATAAAAAAATATTAAACCGTTCACGCCTAAAGTCAAAATTCCATTCGAATCGAGCCGAGGGATTTAAAAATAGAGCCCCTGGTAGGTTGCAACCTTGCGTATCACCGAAGGTGTATAAAAATACCTACAAAATTACGATAGTGACATGTTTCTGCGTCAGTACCTATATTTTTTACAAACAGGCGTTGCTACCCGCATCTTTGTTCGCATAAGGATAATGCCCATTTACTAAGGCAATTGTAATGTGAACAGAAACAAAACCTTGTATTTTTGTGTTTTCTTCGGTTCAAATTTTAGAGATAGCAGTTAGATGAATAACTCGAGAAAGTACTGTTGTACTGAATCTGCTAAGTGCGGTGGCCCAAACCATGATAGTGTAGCGGTAATAGGTAAATTGATGGTTGTATAAAATGTCACTAAATATTTTTTGAGTCTTATGTTCATTATAATTACATCTTGAAATACTTCCGCAAAATGAAATTATCATTTAACTCGCTTGCACCAAAACGATATTTTAAACGATTTTAAACGATCAACGAGACGTAAATTAACATTTAATGATACTTAAAAACAAAAAACATTAAACGTCATTCTTAAACGCGTTTAGGAATTCAGCAAGCAAGGCTAAATGGACTATAAGGTCGATCTAGTGGAGTAGTTTATTTAGTCATGTTGCAAGAAATGATCGCTAAATTCTGTGTTCTGTACCAAAGTAAACTTGCGGTGCAGAGAGATTTCTTCAATTATACAGCGCACCATCGTCCCAGTTATAACTGTTATATAGAAAGCTGTTATCATTAAGCATGATTTTTATTTTCAATGTATTAACATCATTTTACATCCTGGTTAAATGTATGAAAGGTTTTCTTACACACATATGTACATTATTCACATATCTGAAAATATACCGTCTCTAGATAAATAAGATAAATATTATTAACCGTGAGGGGGGAGGCCGTGTCTGTCCTCAGTATATTGCCTATAGGCGGCATGTTAGTTTCTTTTTACGTCACATTAATTATTGTATTTCGAACTTTGTTTTGTCTTTTATTTTTATATTAATAGTATTTTAGAGAAAAATAAATAACTACGTAAATAAGGAGTATCTTGTGGCAGTAGATAATATCTGTTTACCCATGTGTGATACATCCGTGTTTCTGTGTATGTGTTTAGTAATTGTTTCATGATTGTAAAGTGTATAGGTAAAAGGTAAAGCTCAGGTAAAGTCGGCCAAGAAAGTGATGTACTATGGCGGTGTTCCACCATTTTTTGGCACCGGGTCAGGTAAGATTGTGGTACTCTACACGTGGCCGTTCGTGGTCTTTAGCCGTGCGCCCGCATCCGCAGAATCACGTACCGTGGAATCCCGCCTTTAGTTTCCACAGACTTCCTGTTTAACAAAAATATCACAAGATCCAGCTTTGAATATTATTTAAAACATAACTAGAAACTTGTTGCGCCGTGACGTGCAACTGAATTCAACCTTAGAGTGACAAATAACTTTATATTAACTTTACTATCGTCGATTAGTGAAGACATAACAATAAAACTATCCCAACAAGTTGAAATAATTTATTTATCTAACATACAAGTAAGCTTGTAAAACTATACTGTTTAGCTCCATGTCTCCTTCTTACTTAATTGATAATAGTTGACATCAACATATGTTGATGCTTATATCGATAACCAGCAAGGACCAAAATTTCTGACGATCTGTACTAGGCTTCCTGTCCTCCGTACATAACACACACGTCAAGGAGAATGAAAATAATAATTAGCTCTCCCGTCATTGTATGGCGTCGATGTGTCGTGCCTGTCGGAGGCCAGGGATGCATGGTCTATCATCTGTCCCAACGCCGATTTCCCCGTCAACCCTAACTCCCATTAGACTTTGGGACGAGCCGCTCTGCCGATTGGCTTTCTCTATACTTTTAGAAAGCTCGGCCAATACTGTAGATCTAGCTCGTCTTATTGCTGTTTCGAAGAGGGAGGCGGGATATTGGGTACAGGCGGTCTTATCACTAAATACGGATACTTGGAGCTACATTTGCCTGCGCCTTGGTATGAACATCGCTGCCATTGCGAAAGTGTTGTAGATATCCTTGGATATCATGGCCTGTCGTGCCAGCGAAGCGCCCGTCCGCATGCATCCGCGTACATGCCCTTTCCGCAATCGACCCGTAGTATGGGATGCGACCTGCGCGTACATATCTCGGCTGATGCTGGCGCAGCAGCATCCATGGCTCAGGATCCCTAGGCTAGGGGTATTATATTTGCGCCGTTTTGGGGTTCAAACGTTGATACTTTGAGGTATTAGCGTCAGAAAAGTATTCCAAAAGTTTACTACCCGGTTAATAGAGACAACTGAGGACGCACGTGCTGTCGCGTACCTCGGACAACTTATAACCACCATTCAGTGAGATAACGCTGCCAGCATTTTGGGAAACCTCCCAGTTTTGTAAAAATTATCTAAAATTTCATTGTAGCTTTAACTTTAAATTTGTATATTCTACACTTTAAGTTAGTATCGTGATATTTTTCATTATTTATTACTTGAAATTCGTAATTTGCTTATTATTACATTACATTACCTACTAGCTGTTGTCGTCTGCGTGGACTGAACATAAACAAAACACCAATTCCTCTAAAAACTACTTAAAAATGAACATTGTGATTATCTCGTCTACTGAATCTAAATGTAAAACAAGTGAACTGACAATTCAGGATAGGTAAATGACCCGGCTGCAATTGAAGAGTTTAAGACAATTCTACCTGGTAGGTACTTACAATTTTAGAGTGCGACTTGGTACCCTCTATCTATGAATATACTTACTTAGACTAAATTTTTTGTCATCACAACGTCGAATGGCGTGTTTTTAGGCAGTCCAATCTCCGAAACTATTACTTTTTGTTGCGGTGAAATCGATTTTGCAGAAAAAGCGGAGTGGCGTGATGCCACTGGAGCAGTGCTCGTGTTCACCGTTAGACATGATTCCGATGATTTCCTCCGATGGCTTTAATGCAATTACGATGTAATAGGCACCCAGATGAATGGAAAGTGGGTCGAACGTTTCGTAGGCGATGCATTCGATTGTATCGATGTAGACGTAGGTTGTTTTTAATTTATATTTTTTATTTCTTTAGTTTTTATTTAATGTTTTTATGTCTTTTTCAATGTACGTGTTCATTAGAAAGAAGACGCTGTGGATAATACATAATATAAATAATCAATTTGTGAAATATGCCACAGTAATGTACTGTAGAACAGACTTACCTCCTATCCTAGAGTATATTCTGTTTTCTAGGTGTCTAAGGTTGCCTGGAAGAAATCACTTTAAGCGGTAAAGCCGCCGGTTGATTTAATTTTTTCTCTGTTTTTGTATTATTTTGTGTATAAGCAATAAAGAGGTTGGCAGACAAGAAAGAAGAGTGGCGATTGCTCCACCGACAAGAGTCATACTCTTAAATATGACGATGATAATGATGAAGCAATAAATAATTTTTCATTCATTCAATATCCGTCTATTCACTTACCCTAACCCCGTAGGTATTACCCTTTCGGCACCGTTAGTATTATACCACAAGGAAATAGGCTTAAACAGGTGTCATCGAACAATCTTTTACTTTGTTATGTGTCAGTTATTTTCTCGCTGACGCTACCAGCATCGGCGGTGAACAGTAAATGGTGTTCCTCGACAAGGAAGTGCCTTTCCCAATACGTTGTACAAGCGTAGTGAACAAATATAAAACCCATAGGGCTTTATCTTAAAATTTATTACGCGCAATTAATAGTTAAAGAGAAAACTCGCGGGATTCGAGATAGACTCGGCGCGAATTAGAAACGCCATTAGTTATGAATCAACGACAGACGTTATCAATGATATTGTGGTTGCGGACAACGTGTTCGCTCGGGGTGTACGACAATCGATTGTATCTGGTATCTGGGTACAGTTCGCTGCAGACTGAACGGGTAGTATAGTAGGGTCCGCAGTCGACCGTACGTTAACTTCGGAAATCGGAGTCTTCGTTTCGGATTTCGTCGGTTACTTTGCTATCGATATCGGTACCGTGATTGTTTCTTGTATTATTTATTTAATAAGAGCCTACCCATAAATTTTACTGAAGCGTGTTTACTAAGTTTGCATAATTGTCGCCAAATACGGCAATGAATTTAGAGTCGCACTGTACGCTTTCCTGCTTGTTTTTTTTTATCTAAATCCTTTAAAAACTCCACATACATCATGAAGTCATACATTTTACGATATTCTTTGGTAGGTAAATGGAAAATGTATTAGGAACGCTAATACAGGATCCTTAGAAAATATTTTTGGCTTAAGGGCACACTTATTGGATGGTGGTGCTCCTATTCTGATTATTGCTAACGGCCATCACATTGCCAGCGTGACAACTTGGAAACGTAACTTATTGGCCTCATCTTTGTCCCATTTAGGTGCCTATATATCAAGTGACAGTTAAGGCTATCATTTATCCTCTTACCACACCAGCGAAGCTGCATCCAAAGGTCAGGTTGTGCTAACGTGCGCTAGGGCCTGGGTTCCGCCTTGACCATTATCCACGATTTGACACATCAGGTCTTTACTTGCGACTGCCTATCCAAAGGTCCAAACCCTACAATATACCAAACCTCAATTAAATACCCCACGGTACCGTATTAAAACAACAACCGCTCGGTACCTCGGTACGCCCCGAGGTGGCTCGCTTTCGCCCCGCTTCGCCCTATCGATCAGTCACTATCGATGGCAACGGACACGTGTTAACAAGTAGTTGTGCACCGCGACTCGATAACGCGTTATTTATTATCACCGCCTCTAAACCCGTGACGTGGCTGTTTATTAAACCGATAGCTACCTTTTACTTAGAGCTGGACAGCTGGTGTCAAAGATCGTTAGTTTTGAGTTTGCCAGATAGTTAGGGCGGTTGTCCACGGTCCGGTTTCTTCTCGGATCACGGATTCCGGCGTTTTGATGGTGATGCATGACGGATGACGGAGCCTGATCACGTATATCCACTACGCCGGATCTGATTAACATCCACTTTTTAATAAGAAAATATAAGCACGTACAGGCACGCAGCCCACATCCACTTAAATAACGTTTGATGGAGACGGATTGCCTCCCGTAGTGGACAAGTCCCTCGATACTCTCGGTACCCTCGTATCCAGGCTCCGGTTTAGCGGTTCATCCGATCAAGCGAAATTCCCGGAGCTCATCAAAAGAACGGATGACGTATCTCGGACGCCGTACGTCAAGTGGACAACCGTTCCACTATAGGCCGCTTCTTTGGTCCGGTTTTTTCTCCATCTCTCCGGATGACGGATCCGGAGAGACGGACGCCGTGGACAAAAGGCCTTAAGGTTACTGGTTAGAACGCGGGATGTTTATGGCCCGCGGTCCCTAAGCTAGATAAATGTTGGCCCGTTAAGCTTACCCAGTTTTGTTGTTTAGTATTTTGTTCTTCACTTTGTTTTGTTGGACCTTTTAACGGGTTTGGACTAGTGATATTTGTTGCACTCCAAAGGCTGGTAGACTCGCAGCTGGACAGATTCTTGGCTGTACGTTTACGAACCAGAGAGAGTACTGTCACGATGAAAAGACACATGGCTCATGAATAAGTTTTAAATGCCGTCGATGTTTTGGTAAGGCGTTATTTTGTACTCGAATTTATTTTTGTATTTTACTCTGTCCGTATGATTTATAGTTCTCTGTGGTCCTGCTTCGTACCTGTGATACCTACTTAGATAAAGTACATGCATCTCTTTTGTTCGTGCCACTTCAGAGCACCGATTTTTTTAGAACATTACTGATTAAATTATGTTCCTGGGTCGTCCTCATAAGAGCCGGTTTATTAATTTCGCGCTGTACATAATTTTTTAAGTGACAGTATGGGGAAATCCGCCACAACTCCACATCGCGGTCCAATGCCTGACTCTGAGAAATTATTTTATTAAATTAATACCTACCTACGCATTCTAATTAATAATAATATTAATGTTAACCTTTATGCAATATGAACTATTGACATACCTTTACATGAACTCTTAGAAATTATTTTATTAAATTAATACCTATCTACACGTTCTAATTATTATTAATTTTAATTTGAACCTTTTATGAAATATGCACATTTTTGATACCATTTATATGGACAATATTTGATAAGGCTTTTCCTAAGAAGGCGCCCAAGACTAAAAAGGCGAGGGTCCAGTCCACTTCCTTTCAGTCAAGCGCTCCAAACCTGTTGAGTGTTCTCTTTGGTCAACTGGCTGCGCGTGCGCCGCTCGAGGGATCGGGTTTCATTGATGCGCCGGCGTCGTTGCGCGCCGATATGGTGAACAATGAATGGACGCTCAATGTACGTCTCATATAGATGAAGTTTATTTATAGACGGAGAGTTTTACGGCAGAATGCGTTCACAACGTTGGTCAAGGGTTTAAATAAGTAGTAAATACAAGGTTTTTGGGGTTAGGGAGCGTTGGCCTAGTGGTGAGGGCCCGTCTCGTAAGCGGGAGGTCCCGGGTTCGAATCCCACTGCGGCCATGTTGTAATATACACAAAAACCTAATCTCCTTATGGTAACACGCCCACAACCCTCTCTCTAGTCTGTGGTCTAGGATCCAAAACTTCACTTCCTTCTGTGGACCTCGACGAAATACTAGATGTAAAGCTAAGTATAAACTTTAACTCTGTGTGTCATTTATCGGCCACGTAATCCATTATTCTACAGGCCATGTACCAATGACTCTTTTCGTTGTTATGTAAATTTGTTGAACACTAATCGATGCTGAGAAAATGATCGTGCAGAAACCTATGAAAAAAAAAACAAACAAACATTCAGGCAACTGACTGATCTAATCTGGTCAGGTACCACTGTCAACAGGGTCACGGAGGTCAGATGGCGTTCGCTCCACTGTAATAATCTGATCTGCTACATCTTGGATTATGGCCAAGGCAGCCCCGGGTCCTCGTGCGCGAGAGCACAACTGGGACATTAACCCCAATATTATTTTTTTTACAAATTTTTTAGGGATTACAGGCAGTTAGCCTCGTCTTTAGCCCTTTCAGCCTACGTAGCATTATGGACTGTGGCTCAACTCACATTACTTTAACGCAAATAGAAAGAGCGAGCGACAAATCACGTTATGCTATGAAGGCTGATTGTCTTTCTGTACCATGTATTTACCACCTGAACTTTTAAAACTCATTTCGTGGAAATGTAAAGGAAAGTGTGGGGCTGCTTGTGCGTGCAGGAAAGCAGGAATTAGTTGCTCGGTTATTTGCCTGCACTGTAGTGGACAGACATGCGACAATGTCGCCAAAGTCGAGATCTTATTCAACGACGATCACGATGATGAAGATTACGATTATTCGACTGTCACAGCATCATTTCCTGCGATTGAAGAATTTTCACGACTCGAAGAGTGTACCGAGGAGGAACTTCAACAGCCAGGACCATCAAAACGACGAAAAACGTGTGAAAAAAATGACCACGTGTAATTATTATTTTTGCTGCGTAAAAATTATTTGATTAATAAATTTCATGTGTTTGATTTATAATTTGGCTGGTTTATTAATTTATTTTGTATAGCAATAATTCCCTGAACAACAACAATATCTCGATAACGATGATCGATACGTGAAAAATGTATAGGGCCTTAATTGTAGATCGTGCAAAGAGCAACAAAAAAGTATTCTATATAAATTTTCGTATCTCAACGGGGAACCGAGTTCTGATGAAAAAACTGAATTTAACCCTTTTTTCAAGATGGCGGAAAACGCACAAGGTTATTTTGGTCGACAATTTGAACTAAAGCTTTTCTAGCCGCCCCCCACGTAATATCCAAAATTTGACTTTCTCGGTTCATTTTCATTTCTAACCCGATTTTTCCGACGTAATTACTGGACTACTAGTGTGTGTGCAAAACAACCTAGCTCGCGGCTTAAAATGCAGGTAACTTTTGATAGACAGCCAACAAGAACAACTCCCAACAAAAGTAATGACAGCTAAAATAAGTGCAGTGCGTGCAGAACGTAAGGGGTTGGTGCTATTCTACTCTGCCGGACACCACACGGCCACGTATGCATGTATTATTACATAAATAAACCTTCCGGATGAAATTGTGAAAAGCGCGTCAAAATCCGTTAAGAAGTTTAGGAAGAGTTACACGGAAAGCGACTTAATTTTATACTAGCTATATAATTTTCGGCCACGACTTTGTCCGTGTGGACCACTTTTTCCTGTCGACTAGCCAGGCATTTGACCACCACTTCACCTGGTGGTAAGTGATGATGTGGCCGATGATGGAGCATGCCTTTCTAGGAACAGCCTATTCACTCTAGCCTTGAAGGCGTCTAGGTTATAATGATCAGGGAACACACCCGTAGGTAACGCGTTTTGTTACAAGCTTTTATTTAACTTGCAATGTGTGTATGTAACTATGTATGTTCGGGACAAATCTTCCAAGCCTCATTTGTTTAATTTAGCTGAAATTCGGTCAATATACCTATGTAACTTGGATGACAATGCATTAATATGGTACTATGGAGCTTGTCTGATGATGGTGTCGGTGGAAGATGGTCATAGGAACTACTGAACGCAAAAAAATTACCCCATAGTGTTTGGGCTCTTTGGAATGGTCTTGATGAGTACTATGACGCACGATAAAAGCTTATCACATAAATATTTTCATTTGAGAACGCTACCACACCGCAGAACCCGTTTGAAACAGGCCCGGAACGCCATCCCTTCCCGCTATACCGCGACCACTTATCGCATCACCGCCTCTGTGTGGTCTGTCCTCTAAAGTTAATCAGGCGATAGCGCCGGCTGCTAGAGTTCCGGTGACATCATTGCATCAGTTTCCATAGCTTTTTCCATACAACAAATGTGATAAACGAACGTAAGGCCCGCTGGCACCATAGCTAATGGACAATCGAAATCTGGATATAACTTGCATGTTGCCGTTCTCAAAGACTCGTCACATCCTTGGAGAATATGCCCATATAGAATGCCCATAGAATATAGTGTATACCTTTACTGGTAAGGTAGAGAAAACATTTATAGGGAGCTCATTCCATAGCCCAAGTGAAACGTGGATGTTTCTCACTATGAGCAAGTTCTCGACCATTTTGGTTTCTAACGCTTGACGAATGAGGATAGATTCTCCGTCTATTGCACATTATTACATCACACCTACAGCCACGTCAGTGGGTTTAGCCATTGCCACGCCTGGCAGACGGGTTGGAGAATGCAGTACTTATATAAAATGCTTAACAGAAAACGCTGTTGCTCGTCTTGGTTAGCCTCTATATATTAGTTGTCTGATGGTGAAGGAAAACATCGTGAGGAATACTGCTCAATTAGACGACTAAATGTGTAACCATGATCCAAAGTGCTCAGGTTCCCCGGTTAACAGGGTCGTTCTTCTGTGGATAATTGCTTGATCTGCCATGGAGCATGGTCAAGGTGGACCCCGGGGCCTCGCACGCGAGAGCACAACAAGGATATTGAGACAAGATACTCCGACTTATGACACCCATAAGTCGGAGTATCTTGTAAAGTAAATATAGTATAGTCTCTCTAGCCCTAAAGTAAGCAAAGCTTGTGTTACGGGTGTTAGATAACTGATAAACTACTTATATACTTTTTTTCCAATGCATACTTTATTTGGTTACCTAGACCAATTTCGTTTGGCGTAATTAAGGTGTATGAGCTACGTTAAGTTCTAAATTATTAATTTCAGTTTAGTAATTGGTACTACAACTTGTGTAATAATGTATCTAATTTAAATAGAATTAAATTGCTGTTAAACTGTAAAATAATTAAATAATTAAATACTTATTATACATAGTACACCCAGATCCGCAACAGAAATTAAAATTCACGGCCGGCAATCGAACCTGGGACCTCTGCGTAGCAGACCGGCGGGTAGATGTTAACCAACTGAACCACTCGGGTCATCAATTACTTAACCGGACACCATACGGCTTTATTTATTTATTCATTCCATCAACATTACAGCATTACAGTTAAAAACTAATGCACTGAAAAATTACATAATATTACACCTTAAAATAATACAAATTGTGGTACTTAATACAAAATTAATTAACATTTCTCATTTATTCATCATCTCACAGAACCTCAAATATTCCCTGCACACATTCGTCCAACGACTTGCAGAACCTAACTACAAACTGCTTACCAAATAGTCCCTACTTATTGTTAGGTGGCTAGGTAGGCTACTTATTTTTTTGGTATGTTTATTTCTTAGCCGAAAAGCAGACTGACGGACTTAAATTAAAACGCACTGAATTTGAACAACAGCTTTTTTATACCACTTATGTGGCAAACAAGCTTACGGCCCGCCTGATGGTAAGCAGTCACCGCAGCCTATGGATTTGGCCTGTCGTGACATGAGCATGAATGAAAACCATATTCGGTAGTATATCACCCGCTGTAGCAGATTATATATTGAACATTGTGCTTGATCCAGTCGTAGTGGGCTCCGATATCCGTGTAGAGCACTACTCGGGTCGATACGCTGGGCCTCTTGAACGATACCAGGCCGAGCAATATGTAATTGTTAACAACGAGTCCACTGCCGGAGTCTCCACTGAAGAAATAAAGGAAACAGATACAGGAGAAGAAAATAAGTAAGTAAATAAAAACTCTTAATGACACACATACATATGACAAGAATGAAATATACTTGAATCAGCATAAAATCATCAACACAAGCCATAACAGTCCACTGCAAGACTTAGGGCCTCTCCCACGAAAAGGGGGGTTATTACCATAACCTCCACGCTTGGCAGGCGGACTTACTTACTCTGCCGGACACCACACGGCCAGCATAATATACATGCGTGCTTGGGAGACCAAAATCAAAAGTTAGCAACGCACGCCGATGCCGGTAACTGGATGGGTGACCGTTTCCTACCTTGAGGATAATCGGGCTCGTTACTTGTTAGAAGCGAAGCCAGGTTAGTCGACCCTGAGACGAGAAAGTCACTTCCCGCCGTCTGTAGGTACGTATGTACTCGTATGTATGTGCACTTAGATATGTTAAACTACGCAACGGATTTTAATGCGGTTTCATCTATAATCAAATCAAATCAAAATACCTTTATTTAGTTTAGGTTTTTTACAAATGCTTATGAATAGATAGAGTCATTCAAGAGGAAGCTTTATAGGTAAGAAAAAGGGTAGGTGTAGAGTAGGCGTAGAGGTAGGGTAGATGTAGGTAGGTGTAGGGTCCCCACCCTACACCTACCTACCTACCTAGGGTAGGGGAAGGACGCCAAGCGGATGAAGTCGCGCTGGGCCAAGTAGTATAAAATATAAAAGGTATAAGACTTACGATGCGGCGTAACCGTCGGTTTCGTCTGGTGGTTCCGCACAAAATACGCCAGTGGGTAATGTCTTGAAATGCCGATGCTTCAAGCAGGTCGATCTATTCTCAACCATTTGATGTGCTTCTTTCAAGTACTCAGTCTCAGTCCAAGCTACTTCCTAAAGAATCAACGATTACCAGATATGACATTATTGGTTTCACTAAACTACTTGTAAACCGGTCGGTATAGGCTGACGTTAAATCATAACATAGAAAGAAAGTTTGATTATAGTTCGTGCCAATTAGATTGGCAATAGCGAGCATTGATCTCTCAGTCAGAACTAACGCCCCAAGCGATAGCTCACTTTCATCATCATCATTATAAATTTATTAGCCTTACTCTAGTCAATGGAGCAATCGCCAAACGATAGCTGTAATGCCTTAAATAGTTGTAGGTACTAGTTACAATTTAACGAAATATAAAAGTATATAATAATTTTAATGTATTTTCATGACATTATGCCGGTACCGAGAGATCAATCCCAATATTCCAATCCATTTGGCATGAACTAAAGCCTCGACAAGGATGCATCCCATTCTCATCACGTGTTCCGATTTCACTACTAAACGAAAAATTCAAAACTCTTCCACTTCATGTGACAGAAAAATTTAAGAAAAGTACTCACGTCCACAACTCCCCATCCTGCTACAGCCGCCATTTTGTTGTACGGAGGGTGTCTATATAGAGCAACTTTCTTCACCCTATCATTGAATACTATGTTGTGTGTAGTTGACATAACCGCCACATCGTTTTCGAATGTATCTTCATCATAACCCGCGTGGATTATAAATCGGTGTATTTTTAGTTGAAAACCGGTAAGTTTGCTTTCGTGTCCAACTGCGATTGCAATGAAGTAGTCAGTCCAGCAATCGTTTACACAATGAGCTGCTGTCAGAAGGACGTAGTTGGTCAGAATGGTAGAGCCACACCCCCATCCTTTGCCTTCATTCAGTATAGAAACGAATGCTGAGTGCGGAAACTTCGTGATGCTGGCAAGACGTCCTCCAGCGATTCTGGATTCTATTTTACCTCCTTTGATACGAAATAAACTTATTAAACACGCGAATGATACTATAATCTTCCTTGTCATTTTTAGTTTTATAAATGTATTATAGATTTCAATTGATTTTTAATTTGCAGTGTTTATTTATTTCTTCCGATTTTTAGTGGATGTATTTGAGGCCATATCGATAGCCATTTTTGTTATGCGTTGGTATAAAGTCATGATACTACTAACGCTATACTAATTAATTGCATAAGTATGAAGGAAATTGATTTTTTATTGCCTTTTTATTAGTTTTCTTAACGTTGCAGCTGTTTCGTCGTAGTAGAAACTGCTAGGGAAGATACTCGTCAATAATAATGCAGGGGTGCCTAGTATGCGCTTTAGCGATGAAAATTATGGCTATCCATAATACTCAATATTACTTCTTTTAGGTGTATGTCACACTAGCCTGTATTAAGTTCGGTGATTTCTGTTAGTGCGGTAATTATAAACATAGTATTTTACCTATTAATCGACGTGAAGAACAATACAAGACATAAGTAACAACTGATCTATATGCGTGCCCAGATCTTAGAATTGATCACATCAAGATGTGGCCGACAATTTCATGAAATGGCCAGCTAAACTGACCATTTCGATTAAACGTCAACGTTTTATGATTCGCCCATCCACGTTTGGATGGGCACTTGTCATGTGTTTGTCATTGCTTTCTCACTGACCCACTAGTTTGTCTCACCGGTGATGTGAAATTGAGATATGATATTAGTTGCGCTTCTTTTTGAGTGATTTTCGTAAAATTCAAGTTGATTTGTGTTGTAACTATATTCTTTTCATCTTCAAATGGCTCATTTATTAGCTTTTTTATAGAATAATTTTCCGTCGTCATGATGTATCACAAAAACAAAACGATATACAAATAAACAAACCGCCTCTAACAGTGAATAATGTTATTATTATACGATATGATCACTAATATTTGAACATATCATGAAGGAACCGTGCGTCCTTTTTACAGTGTCAAACGCTCCAATAGGGAAATTAAACAACACTTACATTACGAGTACACCAACACAAGGTTGGCAAGCACCCGCATAAAGTCCGCCTGTTGTGTCTTTTATACTCTCATAGTTTTCTGTATATCATTATTGTGTACAATAAACAGTTAAATAAATAAATAAATAAATAAAGATGGCGCTGACCGTTCCTACATCGCGCTAGTAAAGTGTGCCAACTTCCGCGGCTAAATACTACTTCCGACGATCAACTGTCGGAACCCTGGTCACAACACCTGGCCAGGTGGGTAATTACCCTTTTCCGCCTTCACATCTTCGTTTGCCAATATTGGCAGCTATCTTACCGCCAAAACAGTATTATAAGGAGCTAGCTCACCCAAGTGCATCGTGTGAGCTACTACGGGAACTTGGTTTCACTTTTTGATGGTGCATTATTACAAAAGAACACAGCGCAATAATATAAGCTACATAGAGCATTCGCTTGTGTTATATTTGTGGTTGCGTAAACAATGTTCTAGAGATGTTTCAATTTCAGTGCACGAGCAAGCGGATCACCTGATGTTAAGAAGGACTTTACACGGCAAATCTGGAATTAGTGTAAGAGAGGTAGCATTCCTAGAGCATTAGATAAGAATGGACGTATTCGGGTATTTTCCTCATTTAGCAGAGCCACGAGCATCGGCGTAGGGTTGCGCGTTGAGCATCGCGTCTGTCGGTCTTCTACTAGCTGCATTTCGGAGAGCGTGCGATGCAGTTGCACGATCTCATTCCGCCGACCCCTTTCCGCCGTTATTCTTAAGTCTGGATCTTCCAGCTATCCTTTATATGCGTACAACTAAAAACTGTAAAATATCTCTGATTCTTTTATCGATTCTTGCATAACAAAAATTGTGTAAGTATAAGCTTATCCTTGCCTTACTAAATCCAGTCGACTAATTTCAGAACTCTAAAGCCTGAGGGCTAAATAAAATGGAAAATATTGCTCACAGAATAATGTCCATTTTTAAAACACTAATATTATGTTACGCGTCGCTCCACTTTTCAAAAGGTTTGATACAAAAATGAACCTTATTCTATGAGCAATACTCCAATAATAGCAATATTCCACTTTGATATGCTCTCACGCTTTTTGCTTCTGAATTTGGACGACTGAATTTAGTTAAATGTAATAAGCTCATATCCTACCCGTAATTAACCATCTACGTGATTATTATGTTTTTGGTTGCTAATTTTCAAAAAGCGGGTAGAAATGTTTTTTCATTACTTTTTTATTGCTTGACCGTCAGACGGTCCACCTGATAGAAAACGGCTACCACCGAGTCGTCCAGGACATCAGCAACCTAAGGGGAGCGGATGCGGTACAGACCTTTAGGGCACCTGTCACCCCTGTCAAAGGTGCTACAGGTTGCATTTCGGAGAGTGTGCGAAGTAGTTGCACGATCTCATTCCGCCGGCCCTTTTCCGCCATCAGAAAACGCGATCCGGGGGAGCGCTTCATCCATATGTAGTGGATCTTCCAGCTTTGGTTCAACCTTTATAATGCGTAAGGCTAAGAAATGGAATAGTAGCCTGCGAGTGTATTCTCTGATTATTATAGTCTGGACGCCGTCAAGGCTACAGTGAATAGACAGTTCCAAGACATGCATACTCCATCTTCGGCCGCCTCGTTACTTACCATCAGGTGAGATGGCGGTCAAATGCCTAGCTAGTTTAATAAGAAAAGGAAATACATCAGGAGGGAGACAATTGCACATCTTGCCTGTGTGTTTATTTATGAGTATGTCAAGAAATCTCTTTTTCTAAACTTGCATTTATAAAATTATTATTGTTAACTATAACGATTATGGCCTTCCGTTCGGAATCATTTTTTGCCTTTTGCATCTGAAACAATGAAAACAACACTGAATGTTAAAGTTTTGAATATTTAATTAATTTATTAGACCTTAGAAATAAAAATTAAAGACAGAATCCTGTAAACAACATAGAGAAGCTCACAAAACAACTCCAGTTATGTACATACATGGTTACACGCACACATTGACAACCAAACTATTTTAATACGGTGTTTCAACAATAGATTGAGTGATTCAACAGGAAGGTTTCTAAGCAAGAAAAAAATGGGTAGGTACGGGTAAACTAGGTGTATGTAGGGGTAGGATGCCACGCGAACGAAGTCGTATCGGGTCCACTTGTAATATTATAATTCACATTCAGTGAGACATCAGGCATCGAGGAGTGTCTGTGGCATTGCCATGCTGTCTGTAAATTAGCTAAGATAGCTAACAGTGTAAAACTTAAATATACTCACTACAGTAACTTCTAGAAGAAGCCTTCTTGATCCACTTCGTATACTCTGCGACTTCTGTGAATATCGACACGGACTTGGACTGTTTGGGAAGCTTGTATGAGACTATTCCTATAAGGATGTATTTTCTCACCACCAACCCACTGCCCGAATCACCTCTGTAAAACGATTTAGTGAATTGCAATTTGCCCTAATTTATGGTCAAAAATCACCACGTCCACGTCGGATTCACCAATTGCAATTTTGTTATTCTGAATCCACAATGATCCTGATAAGTCACCCAAGAAGAGTTAAAGTAAATGATTAAAACTCAAATGCGACGAGGTTAATACTCTATGTTTGATTAGAAAGAAAGAAAGATAAAAAGAAACATTTATTTACACACAATAACACCACAAACACATTACACAATGGCTTAGAAAGAGTTCGAAGCACTGACCTCCTATAATACAGGTATTATTTGAGGTCAGTGCCTCGATTCCAGAGCAAAGAAACAAAAATTAAAAAATAAAATAAAAAGTTACATAAAAATGCACAAACAAAACTAATGTCATTGATTTTGACTAATATAGAAAACTGTTTCCGCCGGGAAACCAGGAGGTATCGCTAAGTCGAATGCAAGAGCTATCGGCTTACGATGTGAAGATGGTGAAGGCTGCAGAAGTGAAGAAAGAAGAACAGAAAAGCAGACCCTGGCAGAAGCTGGGTTTGACCCCAGATGATGATGATTATGATGATCAAAATACACATATTGCATATTGGTAATCGGGAAGAGATTAGATAACGGTCCACTATTGGTGTATATGTCCTGAATGTGTGTTTAGGAAAGCATGCTACACCATCGTCCTCATCGTCATTAATACCAGGTGAGATGGCGAACAATATATTGCAATAGTTGTGGGAATGCAATTATAAATTGCATTCTTCCATCCTCGGTCACAGATTTGGATCTTAGAGCGTATTCTTCCTCAGCATCCACCGTTGACTCCGAGCGCATATTTTAAACGGTGGCCAAGGTAGTCTTAATAAAGCAAGAAACAGACTGGCGCCGAAAAACTTAAAAATTTGCAAATGCATATTTTTAAAAACTCGCCTTTCATTTTGTTTAATATAAAAATGCTGTTATACTTTATTTTATTCGTTATTGGTCAAAGTAAGTAGATTATCGATTGCATTCATGCTCACAACAATGTTAAAGTTAATGCTAATAAAAATGAGATTAGGACTATCATTATGATAATATTAAAAATCTATTTACTCTGCGACGTATCCCTGTTTGCCTTTTGGTTTCTTGTATCCTGCACAGATGGTTTTCTGTGGAGTGTGATGTAATATTTTCAAACAATTCTTCCGGGTTATAACCGCCTGCTTAGTTGACTTCAATTTTGAGGTGACTTTCTGTTCATCTTCCTGTATTAATTCATATGAAATTAGCAAATACGAACCGATTATAACATTTTTATTGTTTGATTGAGAACGACGACGATGACGACCTATACTAAGCCACTGCTGGACATAGACCTCCCAATGAGCGCAAATGCACCCTGTCCTCGGCTTGCCATATTCAGTATCCACCTGCAGAAATCGCACTCCAGCACTGCAGCCTTGCGCAGTGCTACATTTGACCGGAGGGCGTCTCACACTACGTTGGGCGAGACGCGGTCTCCACTTAAGAACTCGTTTATCCTAGCGGTTGTCGGTTCTTTGACAGATATGGCCGTCCACCGTCACTTCAGCAAACTAATTCTGTGCGCTATGTCAGTAAGTTTGGTTGTCTGTCGGATAATTTTGCGAATTCCCGTTCATATATACTTCAGATTCGATAACAGATATACAAGCTTATGTAGGTACCCCGAATGTACAAGAAACAAGAATAAAACTTGAATAATAATAATATCTTTTCGTCGGCGATCGATGCCACAAAGCCTAAAAACGAAAGTAATAATCAGCAGGATTCTAGACACAGATAGGAAAATCAGAGACAGGAGACTATCTTCTAGTTTGTTTGAGAAGATCTTTAAGTTAAAGGTAGCTCATCCAGCGACGTAGCTAAAATATCCTCTAGTACGATACGAAATACTAAAGGGTGCCCAAACTAATGTCACTATTCTAGGTGCTTCACACGCTGTAAGTAAGTAATATCGTGAGTTTCCACGTCTGGGCCATTATAGGTAGTATGTACTGGTTGAAATCTTTTGTTATTAGCATTGCGGTATAGGTGATGTGAAGACTCGACGAAGTTTTCTGAATGTTGTCCAGCCTAGTCGAATCCGCCTCTCGGCCTCTCTTTCAAAATTGTCTCCCAAAAATCTCTCAAGAAACCAAACAGCCACGTTTTCCTCAGGTACGTATATTCAGAAACAATTTCACGGTAAAGGCCATTTAACGACGACAGGTCCCGGATCAATGTGGGCATTGGTGACGGCTGGTGTTGGCTAGATTCATGCCGAGACCTATCCCGTTGATGCTAGGTCGGTCAGCATCCGTTGTAGCTCCTCCGCCACTCCAGCGATACCGCCACTAGGACTATAGAGGTCATTAAATACTGCTGAGCTGTCATCCGAAATGTAGATTTCGACGAGCACTATCACTTCTCTTTAGGGACTAGTGTTCTAGGACCACCAGTTTCAGAGTTATTACAGTTTTCAGTTTGACAGCTACCATCCGAAATGTAGATCTCGTCGAGCATTTATTTTTAAAAACTTGTGTTCTAGAACAAAATTTGAGAACTGAGAACAAAATGACGAAAGGATCACGAAAGCGAAACAACTACGATAATGTTGCAGAATCACAAAAAAGGACCCCCTTTTAAGGGACTTACGCATCAGCGTTCAAAATTTCTTTGACAGTGTCGAATTCCTATTTCATTCATACGCGTTGAACCTGTACTAAAAAAAGAAGACAGATATATGTGTGTAAACTGTGTCGCATAAGGAGGAAAGATTCGAACTGTTGATAAAAAGAAACAGTCAAGTTTGATGTCTCATGTTGACATCTGCTGACATCGCGCCGCACACTGCTCGATGGGGCCAAATTGAAAAAATGTGGACAAAATTCATACAAACTGAGATTTCAGGCTTGGATTGCGGGTTTTGCCCCAAGATGCAGTGCGCTGCGCGGCGCGCTGCACAGTGGGACATTTTGCCACCTGTCAATGTACTTGCATACAAACTGCTCGGCGTGCAACAAGATTTGCCACATTGTGCAGCACGCCGCGCGGCGCACCTCTTCAATGTGTCTCAGCGCTAAGACCTAAAGTGTTAAAAATTTCGAGCTCGCTCTACCCGCTCACTCCATCACTCGCTCGCAGCGTAGCTCCGCTAGGCCACTCATTGACTTATTTCCCTTCATTTAGGTGTTTTTATTATCTGAGACTCCAGCATCTAAGAGCCAAATAGTCAACAATTTTGAGCTCGCCTCGCTAGGCCTATCATTGACTTACTTCACTTAATGTAGGCACTTATCTTTTCTGAGAGTGCAGCATCTGTTTGCTAAACTGCAAGAATTTTGAGATCGCTCCGGTGGCACAATCTTTTAAATAACCTACTTTTATTACAAAATACCCAAAATTACATAAATTTGAAGTTCGCTGTGATCGCATTTGCAGCAGCTTTGAGACGCTCTCGAGACCGCCTCGCACGCTCAGCCCCGGACATTGGGGTACCCACGTGTGGCCCATGGCCCCCTCTTTCCGACGATAGCCGTGATTTGTATTTCTTGCTGGCTTTTGCACGGGTTGCAGCCGACATATTTATCTTTTTGCTTATTGTTACTAGAAATATTATTCAAATTACACCTATATTTGTTTTATAAACTCAATAAATACACGCAAGAATGACCGCCGTGTCACATGTGAGTCGTGAGTTACACTGAATATAAATGCGCAGGAGCGTGCGTTTCATTCATTCAATGCAGTGATTGATGAATGCAGATTTTAAAGACGTTTCACGTCAAAAAGAACCAAAATGAAACTAATTGTTGATCCCTCTATGTCATCTGCAAATCTCATGTTCGCCGTCTATGTTGATGCCTATACCTTTCCAGTCCAATATCTAGAATACAAGATTCAAAGCATTTGTGAACAGCTTCTGGAATATGACATCCCCCTGTGTCACTCCTCTGTCCATTTGGCTTCTCTGTAGGGATTCCAGAAAAGCCCACTATACGATTACAATATTTTATGTCCCCCGTGGAGTTCACACGCGTGGAATTTGGAAATTTATCAAGCTTCTCTGGATCCTATTATTTATTCGCAACTAAAAATAAGAAAACAGGTACAGTGCTGTAGCTTCCTATTATAAAAGAATTTTCGAAATCGGTTTAGCAGTTCACTAATATCTTCGCTTCATAATCATCATCATCATCTTGGCGTTTATGTCTCGGCTGTGCTCTTAGGGGTCCGCCTTGACCATGATCCAGGATTTGGCAGATCAGATAATTACATTGGAGCGTCTGCTATCCGGTCTCCGTGACCTAGGGAACCTGACTAGATTGGATCATGGTTACACATTCAGCCGTCTGAATGTGCAGGTTTCATCGCGATATTTTCCCTCACCGTAAGAGCATCGGTTAGCATTCAACTAATTTTAATATTTTAGAAATAGTATTGGCACCGACGCTCCATAATATTATTAACAAAAAACTTACGTCAATTAAACCCCATCCGGCAATCTCAGCCGCCTCGTCGTACGGAGGCTCGGTCATTATAGCGACCCTCTTCACAACTTTGGTAAATTTCAATTTGTGACTCAATCTTACAAGAGATATGTCGTTATCAACGGTATCTGGGTCATACTCGTGGTGCATTTGAAAGTGTGCGCCTTTGTGGCTGATGCCTTCTTTTATGTGGTGTGACCCTACGCTAACACCGACGAAGGATTTAGGGATGGGATGGCAGTCTTCAAAGCAATGCGCGGCGGACACCAAGAAGTATTGGTTGATTATGGAGCTGCCGCATCTGTGCCTCGCTTTGCCTTCGCTCGATGAGCATTCGATGACGAGGTAAGCCGAGTGCGGGAAGTCGTGGACGTCCGCGTACACGCCGCCGATGATGTTTCCAGAAAGATCGCCGACGATGCCTTGAGTAAGATTATCCGCGCAAGACGCCATGTCCACCAAAACCAATAATACTAAAAACATTACTAATCACCACCGAAAAGCACCAACCCGTGATGGTAGGTATATAATTTAATTTTACAATTCATCTTACATAATGAATCGCGACGCTTGTTCCTTAAATTTCACATTTAAAATTCATTATCCGTGCTGGCTCGTAATTTTTTTACAACGCAATTAATTACTTCATTCCGTCGTTTGGTAATTAATTTTTACGTACGTCAAGTAGATTAAGTATTCTCGTCGTAAGTCGTGTATTGCTCGGTTCAAAGAACGCCGGATATGAAAGAAAGATATTGGTAGTGTGAAGGACCGACACATCTCTCTTTGATCCCCTTCCACTGTCGCTCAACGTTGTTATTGACGCTTGGCAGGAAATAATAAATATGAAGAATAGGAACCAAGAAAATTAAGAATAAAACACAATGACCATACAGTATCACTCGCATCCTCCACTGCATGGGCAGTTGTATACTGTATTGCTTACTAGGCCTTTTATAAAATTTTAAACCAATGTACGTTAGAATTTTGTGCTAATATTCTTTCTTTTTTATAATCATCATCATCATCCCAGCGTTCAGTCCCGGCTTCAGCCTGGGTACGCTTCTCTACTTTTTCTTCTCCACTTTGCCCGATCTTCAGCATCCACACGTCGAAAGCCGTTGGCTCTCGTGTCCGACTGATTCATAATACAGGCAGGTTTAGGCACCTATTTCTCATTTATCCCTGGGGCTTAAGCAATGCGTGACCAAACCTATTTGATTTTATTCGCGATATCTCTCACGCCAAGACTGCCACGTATGTACTCGTTATGCACTCGATCAAGTCGCGTAATGCCATACATTTTCATTTCATTGGCGTGGAGTTTGCCAGCCAGGTTTCGCAGCCGTTAAGCATCACATGCGTAATGATGCTCTTGTGTATAGCCCTTTGCGGTTGATTGATATTTTAGGGTCACATGTAACTCCCATAATCTCTTGCCATTTGCCCCAAGCTGCCGAGATTCGGGGATTTGACATCGGGGCCAATATCGCCAGATTCACATAGACTCGATGTAATTGAATTAATCTGTTCTATTGACAGTTTCGTACCTTATACGTACGATGGATGGTTTCGATATCCGGGCTGCAGCTAGCCATATACTCTGTTCTGCGACGTTCAGCCTCCAACCACCGTTTTATAGCACTTTCTTTCACGCTTATCCTGATCTCAAGGTCCTGTCTAAGCTTGCTCACCAGTGTGATGTTATAAACGTACTTCACAAGTCAAGGAGGCGCGTCTAGAATTTCCACTGAGAGGACCTCGTGTACAACGCAAAACAAGTAAGGGCTCGGCACTGAACTCAGGTGAACACCTACAGTAATCGGAAAGGAAATACTGTGGTCTACGATGGTCTTAACGACGGCTTCAGTGTTAGCGTACATATCCTGGATAATCTTAATGTATGCCTCAGGCACAGATTTTGATCTCAGAGCCCACCAGATTATCACCCGAGGCCATCTGTCAAAGGCTCAGAGGGCAAAAAGGTCGAGAAATGCCAAAATCCTTGGTACAATCTGTTTTTGAATATGGGGAGACTATGCCAAAACCAGATTTCTAGCGGTTGAAAATGCTCAGCGTAACTTGATAAAAGTAATGTTATAGATAGTTCCGACTTCGCCGGAATGCTCGTCTCGTCTCTCTCCTATTCTGTGTGCTGTTTGGGAAATCATCACTGGAGTATCTCAGCGTTCTCTTTACGTTCAAGTCCGACACGCAGAGCCGCTCTTTGCGCTCATGTCGTGATAGGATGCTGGAGATGCCTGCCCATGCAACGGACTTTTATCTTAAATCGTTTGCGGTGCAGGTGGCTAAACTCTGGAACGCGTTGCCCCGCGACATTAGATGTGCGGAATCACTGCACACATTTAAAAATAAAGTGAAGCAGCATTATTTAATGTCCGTAGTAGGGGTAATTGTGAGTGCTGTGGTTCTGGGCTTTTCTCTGATTTTTATGGATCTGTGGGTATTTTATTGTGGAAGTGTGGGTATTTTTATTTTGGTTGTTGTTGTTATAAGTGTTGCTTTTGTGTGCACTACCAGACTGCTGTCATAATCCTGTGCTTCTCTTCATACCAAGGTTGTCTGGAAGATATCACATTAGTGATAAGACCGCCCTTTGTACTACCTAGCATATTTTTGTATCTGTACTTGTGTCCTTTGGTGTGCAATAAAGAGTTTTGTATTGTGTTGTATTGTATTGTAATGTACTTCCAAAAGTAGAGATTTTAAAAATAACTTACGGTAAGTTATTGAAACTAAATATATATTTTTTATTTATTTCATTTCTATCTTCTGATGGCAGTCGCGTTATGTGATGGTCAACCCGGACACCGGGCCTTGCGTGCGCGAGAGCGCAACCGGATGAAACCAAGATGATTTCAATATAATATTTGTAACGTCGCGTTGCGTAGCGTCGCACAGTGCGGTTTCACCTTAAGCCTGCAAGCGAGCGGTCCTAGCTGGAGTCTGAAAAGGAGAGTGCGCTACGCATGCGCCTTGCACTTTAAATACACATATTTTTCATAAAGCCACAGAAGCCAAGCCAAGCTAAGAACTTGACGTCGTTAAGGATGACATTTGTGGCGACAAACTCACCACTAAGGATACCGAAAACCAGGTAGGCGAAGCCTGGGCCCTCGCACGCGAGAATACTACTTAGTCATTTTGAAGCTAAAATGATGATCGTTCGCGTGTTGTTCTATCATATAAAACTTCTTCGTGAATCACTCTATATATTGTTAACAACCGCATTAAAATCCGTTGGGAAGTGCCTACATACATACAGAGGGCCAGATTTATAGATTAATTATGTTTTTAAGTCCGCAAAACGTATGGCAGTGACTGGATGTGCTACGGTTCAGATTAAGAGGAGCTGTCGCCTGTCATTTTGTTTTTGCACGACACGCCATGCCAAATTCGCGTAGGATCTACTCGCATATAGGAGAAATCCATAATAATCTCTCAAAAACACATCACAGTAAATTTAATATTTAGCAAAGAAAATTCATGTTTTGGTATAAACAAATACTAGATAAGGATTTTCAGTAACACATACTGAAATTGCACGTGTCTTAATCGTACAGCTAATAATCTGTGTTCAAAAATTATATAAAAAAGGAAGCGTCTTTACTCATGTGACCAGAGGCTAGCAGTAGACTGCACTTGACTGATGATGATGAGGTTATATTGCTGACTTAGGATGTTAGTTTGGGAGTGGATAATGGACTTATTATAGATATATAAGAGCATTGACTGATTGTGAGTGAGTAAGCCAGAGACGAATTGAGCATAACATGTTATTTTGGCATAACTGTTATGATAACAAAATCGGAGAAGAAAGAATAGACCCTGGCAGAAGCAGAGATTGACCGATTGATTGATCGGATGATGATGATGATGTTATTGTTACAAATATGCATAAAAGGTAATGAGAACATAAGAAGAGTTACAAAAGAATTTATGACCTTTAGCTGCTCTACCCTTAACACTTTCTTCCCCTTTTTTAATTATACATAATTGTAATTGTAAAACTAAAAGAAATTACTTTAAACAGGGAACCATCATTATGAAATTTATAGTAAACAAGAAACATAGCCTTAAACTATAATGTTTATTTACGAGTATATACATGATTCATCATTGTTAAACTAAAGACTACCTACAGTTAAATTTTTGTCTCAATTTAGTATTGTTTCCAGGTCTTGCGCCCTCTTCTTTCCATGGAGATTCTGTTGATAAAAGGTTGTATTTAATAAAAATTTTAATTTTTTAATTTAATTTTTGTTGTTTTTTGTATGTTTTGTTATCAGTATTTTTTTATGTGCGGATGCTTGAACATGAACGGTCTGCCATCTTAGGGAGTCTAAAGAGCAGATTCATTCTCGTCTTGGCGCGATATCCCGGTTGCGATCCCGCACTGTACGCGAGGGCCCGGGGTCCGCCTTCCTACTCTCCCAGGCCTAATTCGCTTGGTCTTCGGCATCCTTGGTGGTGAGCTTGTTGGCACGCATATAACTCTTGATGACGTCAAGCCATCGCTTCTTGGGTCAACCTCACCTTCCCTTGCTGGGCGGGGGTGGCATGGGCTCCACACATTCACCGTAGTATCTTCATTTCCGTGACGCGCAACTCCTGCTTGTGTCACTCTAGTAGGGTCCAAGTCTCGCTGCCGTATAAGAGAGCAGGACTAATGTCTGTGGACGATGAATGTGGACGAATGGTCTTATAGACACGTCCCTTCAGCTTTATCGGCATTTTAGGGTCATAAATGACACCTGTCACCTCTCGTCATTTGATGTCTTTGATGTCGCTGCAGTCGTCGCATCAAACATTCAGATTATTGTAAGTAAAAACATCGGTGGCCTAATGGTCAAGGGTTCCGACTCGTAAGCGGTATCGAATTCGAACTCCAGTGCCGCCTTGTACCAATGACTCTTTTCTGAGTTATGTACGACGGCAAATATCGTGATGAAATCTGCATCTTCAGGGTACTGAATGTGTAACCATGATACAATATGGTGAGGTTCCCCTGTTAATAGGGTCACAGAGGTCAGATGGTAGTCGCTTCACTGTAATTACTTGATTTGACAAATCTTGGATAATGGTCAAGGCGGACCCCGGGTCCTCGCGCGCGAGAGCGAGAAGGAGAGAGAATGTTTCTATTTTTTTTTCAGTTTTTAATCACTGACAATTTTTTGCTTTGTACTTTTATTTGGGTACTTATGTCCAAATACTCACGACAGTAAATTCTCTCGGTCGTCGTTGTGATCCAGTCATAGAAATGCGCTACCTCAGTGAACACGGAGATAGATCTGCTCAGCCAGGGCAGCTTGTATGAGACCAATCCCGCAAGAATGTACTTCTTCACTATCAAGCCGCTCCCAGAGTCTCCTCTGCAAGGAAGCTTCAGTATAAAAACTTTTGGTAGTTAGAGATTAAAAAAAAAAATGTTTATGTCGTAAGGAATAACTTCGGCGTTGCTAAAGACTTAAAGAACCTAATTTCTTACTGATTTCATTACTAATTTATGTTTTCTTAAGGTAATTTTTTTTTAATTTATTTATTTATTAATATGATAGAATCAGGGCGTCTACTGCGTTGAGCTGGACGCTGTTATTCAAGTCCATTGCGGACTTAGTACGTAGCGACGAAAGGCCAGCACGCGGGTCCCGTTCAACGCAATGGATGTCTTAATTAATTTATTTCTCATTATAAGGGCAGTCGTTTAAAAAGAATGGCAGGTACATTAATGTAAAACTTTTTCTAGACAGAATCGTAGCTACAGGCTGGTGAATGGAGTTATTGCTAGAGGCGCAACCACCAGGGAAGGTGTTCTGCAGACCAACGGACTGCTTTATCCTTCAAACCGGAACACAACAATGCAAGCATTGTTGTATGGCGGCTGAAATAGATAAGGCACCCAGGCGGACTCCTCAGGCTTGACCGAGTCCTACCACCTGATACAATACCCTCTGATTTCCCTGATGCACCTGATTATTATTATTCCACTTTTATTCTTATTCCTTGTACATTCGGTATAAATACATTTGCTTCTATCTCTGCTTGCGAATCTGAATTCATATTTGAACAGTAAAGAAATAAACAGTGCACGGGGGTATAAAATTAAAATCTCTAGCTCCGAGACGCTATCCAGACCTTACCCTAATGTAAGTATAATACTGTTACAGACTGCACAAATAATCGATACAAATCTAATCTAAATTCACTGTGTTATAAAAAGTAATCCCTACTTACTTTGCCGCATATCCCATTTCGCCTTCAGGTTCTTTATTTCCAGCACAAAAGGTTGAGCGTGGAGTTTTACCTAATATTTCTTTACATGACACGCGACTATAAATTTTCAGCTTAGTGGACTTCAGTAGATCAGTTCCTTTTTTTGCATCTTCCTGCAGTAAGAACTTCAAGTTAGCAAGTACGAAAACATTATAAATATTTACGATATGTATTCAATCAGCTTACTATAATGTACAGGTACGATGATGAATCAAAAAGTTAGAAATAAAAATAAAGATTATTGACGGATACTTCTGAGAACTCAAATATCAGGACATCAATTAATTTGTTTTAAGTATAAGGTTTTTAACATTAAATGTGACATAGGTCAACATAAGAACTTAACAGAAGGTGAATGAAATACAACAAATCCATTCATTTATTGGTGCTATTTCAAAGAATAAATAGTCTGAATAATATAGTAAATATCATGTGCGAGACTACAATGAAATAAAACCACTTAATTTTGCTTCAACATCATCAACATTATATCAGCTGAAAGATACTGCTGGCCATAGGCCTCGCCCAAGAAATCTCTACAAAGGCCTGTGCCTTCCGCATCCAGCTGACACCTGCGATATTTACCAGGTTGTTGGTCCACCTTGTAGGAGGCCTATCCACGTTGCGTCTTCCGGTACGTGGTCGCCACTCGAGAACTTAACTGCTCCATCGGCTATCTGTTCTTCGAGGTATGTGCCCTGCGCACTGCCACTTTAGTCTGGCAATCCTTAGCTATGTCGGTGATCTTGATTCGCTTGCAAATATCCTCTTTTCTGATTCTATCTCGCAACGAGACTCCGAGCATAGGCCTTCCCATTGGCCTTTGGGTGACAAGGAGCTTTTTTATGAGGCCTATAGTGAGCGGCCACGTCTCTGTTCCGTAGGTCATCACTAGCAACACACATTGGTTAAAGACCTTTGTCTTGTTTGTTTGTCACTGCGGTAATTGGGACGAAAATATATGGCGTAGCTTCTCGAATGCTGCCCAACCGAGTTGGATTCGTTGATTAACCTCTTTCTCAAAATTAAACCTACCTAGCTGGACTATTTGTCCTAGGTATGTTTAGTCGTCAACAACTTCAAGTGGAGAGCCTCCAACTGTCACTAAAGTAGGCTCAACATGGACATTCGACATAATTTGCATCTTGTCCATGTTCATTTAAGACCTACTTGTTGGGAGGCACTGCAGAGATCATCGAGCATTTTGCCCAAGTGTTCCAGAGTTTCAGCCATGACTACGATATCGTTAGCAAATCTAAGTTAATATTGATGCCAAGTCCGTCCCAAACCTGAACTCTGAAGACATCCTCCAGTGCAGCGGTGAACAACTTCGGCGATAAGACATCACCTTGTATAACTCCTCGCTGCAGCTGAATAGGCTTTGAGGTCTTGTCCTGGACATGAACTGACATAGTGGCGTTTTCGTACAAATATTTCAGTGCTTCGATATAGAGGCTGGAGCACCGCACAAGTTTCGATCAAATCGAAAGTTTTCTCATAGTCTCATAATGGCCGGTTATACTTTTCGGTCTTCTGTATAACCTGCCGCAGCGTATGTATGTGGTCTATGGTACTGAAACCTTTTCGGAATCCGGCTTGTTCGGGTGGCTGGAAGTCATCAAACCTGCGTGCGAGACGATTCGTACTGACCCTAGAAAATAGTTTATACTGTACACTCGAAAATAGCTTATGCTTTTATGTATAACCACCCATCACCAATATCACTCATCTGCTGACCCATGTCTGCAGTGATATTGGTCTGAAGTTTATCAAGAGAGTCGTATCATCATCGTAGTCGTGTTTCTTGAAGAACAATATCACTATGCTTCTATGCCGGCGATTTTCCACGAGAATTACGAAATTGAACAGCTTAAGCACAGGTTTGCCACCAGCTTTCAGAAGCTCAGCTGCAATTTCATCATCATCCGGCGCATTGTTGTTCTTGAGCTGTTTCAGAGCCATACTTATCTAGTACAGGCCGATGTCCGGCAGATCTTCTGTATAGTGTCGGGTCTGGGTCTTTTGCCATACTGGTAACACGTGCCCGTGTTATCGTGTATAGACGCTCTGAGTGGATCAATGGTTAACATGTCAGTCTACCATGCAAGAGATCCCAGGTTCTATTCCCGGCCGGCAGAAATTAAAATGATGAATTTAATTTGTTACGGTTGTATTATGTATAATAAGTATGTTTTTAAAGAATATAAGTAGTTTATCAGTTAGCAGCACCCATAGCACTAGTTTTGCTTACTTTGGGGCTAAAAGGGGCTGTGTGAATTTGTTCAAACATATTTATAATTTTTTTTTTTTTTTTTTTTTTATAGAACATCTGGACTTTCCTTAGAATTTCGGACCTGGTCGAAACAACTCTGCCGTCATCCGTTTTCAGTCTTATCAGCTTGCTCTGTCTAATCGATAGAACTCTCGCAAATACTTTAGAGCCTTTGTTTCGCTAGATCTCCGCCACAATATTGGTAGTATTGAAGTGGCGTATGTCAGAGATCACCGATACATAATTGAATATATGCCGTTTCGTAGACAGGATCACTTTTTTAACACTTTCTGTGATACCATCGGGACTAATGCACGACCATCTGCTATGATCCGGCTTCCTGAAAAAATGAGTTCATCATATACAGTCTCTCCTTCTCCATGAAGCCGGCCAGCATCTGGCTACGGGCGTTCCGACTTCTAACTCCAAATTGCCCCACTGCCAATTCGTCTCCACTTCGTTTGCCCAGTTTCGCGTTGAAATCCCCCATGACAACAGTGTCTTGGAGGTGTGGCTGTAGAAATATTCTCATACATAGCCTCTACTTCAACATCGAAGTGAGTCGAAGTCAGCACGTAGATCTGTGTGACCTTTAACGGATACCGCTTGGTAATCCTAAGTATATATAAGGTACGCTACTCCAGACAAACTCTCGATCTTGACAACGTTGTTCACGAGGGATTTGTGGACAAGGAACCCGACACCACCTAGGGACAGTTGATCGCCCTCCCGGAAGTAAACCAGATTTACGAACTTCAGGATTATCGAGTCCTCCCCCTTTCTTCGGACTTTACATAACCCAGTAATGTTCCATCGTAATCTGCTCACCACTTCCTCCAATTTCACGAGCTAGTCGTCGGTCCGCCGTGTGTAGGTATTGTACTTGACCAGGGCCAGGGGTCGTCGTTTTTGGTAGCCTCTGCGCTTCCGGAGATTCTTCGTATCCCGTACCCCGCCGTTACCGTGACCGCTACCATAGCCAGGAATAGCGGGGCGCCGGGTACTGGGGGCCATGGCTTGTGTCTACTTGTCATGCGGCGCGGGGATTGCCATGATTGCCAAGCTTGGCAGGCGAGTTGGCGATCGTAGAAGATATTTATTTGCCCAGCAGAATGCTGCTGCTACGGCAAGAGATGGGGTGGTGCTATTCTTAGAAGTGGCGGCATCACGCACCACTTATTTCATCACTCACGTACGTTCAATTTTGCTTTTAATGCATTATGTAAAAAAAAATAAAGACTGGAAATGTTACTTTTTTTAACGTTCTTTTTATTAATGACTAAATAAATAAAATACAATCTAAAGATTGATAATTATCAAAATTATCAAAGAAACTATGCTAAGAATGATTAAATATGCCAATGTTGTATAGTTAGCCTCTTAGGCTTATTTACTTACATTGGCATTTACTTTTTTAATTCAGTGCGATTCATTGACTTGTTGTTCAACAGGCAGACACAGTTTTGGGTTGGGTACAAAACAGTACATAAATTAAGAAATTATGATAAGAAACTCCATTGGATTAGATTATATTAAATAAGAGCAAAAGTTTTTATGAAGGAAATGAAAAAACCGGTTGTATTGTACGAGAATTTCCGACAAAGATTGACAATGCGTTATAAAATATCTGCACCTACAATGGCTGTTGGAAGTATCTCTAAAATTACTGACGCGATTTCGATTTTTTGTTGCGATTCATAGATTGTAACCGGGAGGTGGCCATACCTACCTAGGCTATTCTTGATCTCCAAAGATCAAAAGGGTGCTTCTATTCACGCGGGCATTGTGAATGTCTATAATAAAATTTACATTGTACCCTATTTTTTTTTTAATATATATATATTTAATCAGGAAAGATTTGTACAAAAAAAAACAGTATTACAATGGGTTCACTTAGTGTAGGTTTCTAAAAACTATCTTCGTATTTTTTGAGTATTCTCCTGACCTAGAGATTCAATAAAACTTTTTGATTCACTCTCATATTAACTGTGTTCGAAATCCTAATATTTATTTAACAATGTGAGAATAACTTACATCTGTTATACCCCATCCGGCTAGCTCACCTGACTCCTCGTTCAGGGTCTCTTTCATGATAGCCACTCTCTGTATGTTTGTGCTGAAATTTAAAGGACTTGCCAATCTAACAAGAGCTATATCGTTCGCTACAGTCTTCTCATCATAATCCTCGTGTTTTAGAAAATGTATCGCTTTGTCGATTATGCCGCCCTTTTTACTATTTGACCCTGCACTGACTAAAATCAACGTACGGGGCACAGGATAGCAGTTTTCAAAGCAATGGGCAGCGGACAGCACGAAATGTTGGTTGATTACGGAGCTGCCGCAACCGTGTCTCTTAACCTTTGTATTCAGTTTTTTTTTGTTTGTTTTGTAAATCATTTTTGAGTTCTTTTTTTTAATTTTCAGAGTTTCAATTTCAATATCACTGTCACTCAAAGTCTCAGAATCACTATCACTAGTATCCCAGCCAGACTCAGTATCAGTCTCAGTATCAGATAACTCACTGATACTGAAGTCGCTATCACTCTCAACGTCATCAGGTTGATCCTGATCGGGCGGAAGGCACTGAATAAGCAAGTACGTCGAGTGAGGGAACTCTTTAGTGTTCGAATACACGCCGCCGACGATGTGTCCGGTCAGTTGCGCCGCGCAAAATGTACAGTTAATGAAAACAATAAAAATACATACAACAGTAAAAGTGATCATCTTATTTAGTAAAGCGCGTGTTTCTTAATTTCACATTTAAACGGTCGTAGTTAGACATAACATCAAATAAACTACGGTATATTAGCAATAATCTTTACTACGCACTTAATTAATTTTCTGCAATGTTTTACGGACATGGTGAGGTTTACGTTACGTTTCTTGACGATAAAGCGAAAAATAAAATCCTAAAATACTGTAGTACCGCAGTCATAAGTCGTAGTCTGATTGCGAGCATTGCCTCGGCATGCGTCTGCCAGCGTCTTGTTTTTGAAATTAGCTGCGTCGGGGACGCAGGTTGCGTAATGCTGTCACCCCAAAATTGTGTGAGTTTTTAATACGCGTGCCGACGCAGGTTAAACACTAGAACATTTGTTTCTAAAGAGAAATGATAACACTCATCGAGATCTAAATTTCAGGGGACAGCAGCTGTCAAACTTAAAACCGTTTTAACTTGGAAACTATTGGTCCTAGAACACTAGTTCCTAAAGAGAAATAATAGCACTCGACGACACCTACATTTTGATTGACAGTGCTTTAGAACTGGTATTCTAGAACCAATCGTTTCAGAGTTTTCATGGTTTTAAGTTTGACAGGTATTATCCTAAATGTAGATATACGCCGACTATACGCGGCGATATCTCAGCGATGGCGTATTATGAGCTCCGCTTTGGTCAGTCCTTAAGAAATCTGCGTCGCCGACGCAACGCGCGTCGGCGGGCTAATTAACACTTCATACAAATATGAGTTGACAGCATAACGAACTTGCTTCGTCAACGCAACTTACGTCGCCGACGCTTGCTATAATCCGCACCACCGCACGCTGCTACTCGAAGGCTGTGGTGGTTCGGTCCTGGTCCTGGTCCATGGTTCGGTCCTGCGTTTCTTGCAAGCCAGATCACGCCGGGCCACGCGCTTTTGAACTTACCGACCCCGAACTGATCGGACGGGCGACAACAGGCCACACTGGGCTTAACGCATGGGACGGTTCCCACGGCCTGATCTGGAGTCATAGTCTCCTTAACATGGAGAGTGTGAGCAGCATTAATGTAGCTCGCATCCTCCATTACAAGCGCAGTCGTCATCATTGTACACTTACTTAATGATAAGTCATAAGCACAATACACGAGTATTACATCGACCTTTTAACATTTGACAACAAATAAATATATTAGAGGTAGGAATAAACTAATTACACGTAGGAAAGATCCTTTGTTGTATTGTCTGGGACCAGTCATGTCACGGGACCAGTTTGTTTCTACTTCTTTTTTTGCTTTACACTAATCAAAATTACTCAATTTTTTAAACAGAAAAATGGAATTAACATGAAGTACTTCTAACATTATAGTGCAACGCTGTCATCGGGTCAAACTTATTTGACCCGGCGACAGCGTCGCTGTTTTTTGAATTTACATGACATTTTAAAATTGCTTTGGCGACCGGGTCAGATAAGTTTGTGGCACTATGATGACTTTTAATGTATTTGGTCATCGTATGCCAAATTGAATTGTCTGAAAGAAAAACCACCTTATAACCTTATGTCAATATTTTTAACACTTCTAAACAAAGGTGTGTAACTTACTGTCCAATATTTTACTTCTATTGAAAGCGCACATGTGTTTTTTGTTTGTCGAATATGGAACAAGTACATTATCTGCTTCTTGTGTGAAGAAGAGATTTGGATGAGACTTAACAAAGGAATTAAGGATATTGTGGTATGTGAAGTATATGGTGTATCTAAGAGGAGAAAGGAGAGCAATATAACAAGGAGGAAAACGAAGGTACAAAAGGTTTTGCAAGAAAAAAAGAAGCATGGTTGGAATAGCCGTGCGTAAAGACTAACCGGAAAATGCAAAAGCGACGCATGAAACAAAGACAGAGACTGGTCACTTTTATGTGTTTCAGCCGTATTTTCTGGTACCGTATTGTTGGTAGTTAAATGTCACTGTAAAATGTCATTAGTTCAAGATTTTAATGATTTTGTGGTATTTCTGCTCTATAGTCCATTTTTATTCCGTGGAATTTTGATAGATGTCACGCCATACAAATGTGTGATTTTCAATTACAATAACCGCACGTTAATCAACAAACTATACGAAAAGTCAAATTTTTATAATTAAATATGTTAATCTTTATACGATAAGTTTATTTTGCGCGCAATAATTGTGCGTTGGGATCACCGCTCAATAGGGCTATAGATGGATATGAAAAACATTTATCCAAAAACTGTCGATATTTTCCATCTTGATCGCACGCCCTTTTTGAGCGGGGTTCTTAAGTTTCTACAGTCTTGGTGAAGGACGATGATAGTGACGTGATATCACTATTATCAGTGATCACTTGGGTAGGTATAGGCATACACATGAACACACACACACGCACACATACACGTACACACGTACACAAACTCACGTACGTTACAATTAAATTACTATGTTCATTTATCATTATATTATTATTTTATTCTTATCATCACTGCTGTTTGGTATTCTTAGCTTAATTAATCCTATTTGTAAATTGCAGTTTTGTAATTGGCAGTACAAATTTTACCTGTATCTGATTATAAACAAATGTACGTTGCTGTAAAACTGTGAAATAAACAAATAAATAAAAATAAAATAAATTTCACATGACATTCTCACATTTCCTAAAGGTACCTTATTCAAGTCAAGAAACGTCAGAATTCAACGGAATTAAAAAAAATTAGTATAGTTGTATTTTTATGTCATCCATCTATGACGAAAAATTTAGATTTTTAACTACAAGGTGTCTCAAGAAAGTTTATATTTAGTGGATCGATTAAAAACAAATAAGCCGTGTATCGAAAAAATGTTTATTGTTTATTAAAATACACAATTTGGGAATTTATTTCTTAAAAATAATATCGTCCAAATGTAGACCCTCGCATTCGCGGCACTGATTTGATCGAACAGTAAAATTACTTATGACGGCTCGGCAGGTGGACTCAGTGATGGCTGCCATTTCGTGACGGATATTTTCTTTCAAACGCGCCAGGGAAGTCGGTTTATTGGCGTAAACTTTAGATTTAAGATAACCCCATCGGAAAAAGTCCGTAGGGGTTAAATCAGGACTGCGTGGAGGCATTGGCCTCCACGAGAGGTGACATAAATTGTTATGGCACCTCTCCTGGAGATCAATTTGCCCGAGAAAATTTCACGAACTCGTGGCAGAGATGTATTGGACGTATGTGACGTTGCTCCGTCCTGCTGGTACCATGTTCTTTGGTTATAGCCAGGAAAGTTTTGCAGTTCAGGCACCAATAAGTAGTCTAACATCTCCACATAACGCTCTGAATTAACTGTAATTGCACGCCCCCTTTCGTCTTAAAAAAAGTAAGGGCCGATAATTCCTCGCGCCGACATCGCTGCCCATACGGTCACTTTAGGCGAATGAAGGGGTTTCTGATGATTGCGTTTCGGATTCGTTGCACTCCAGTAGCGGCAATTCTGCTTATTTACGTGTCCATTAAGATGAAAATGAGCTTTATCCGAAAACAAAATGTTGAAAAGCGCTCAATTGCCTGATTTACGAAGTCAAGCCTCTGACTGGCATCTTGGGGCTTTAATTCTTGCGCCAATTGAATTTTGTAGGGGTGCAGCTTTAGGTCTTTGTGCAAAATGCGGTGTAATGATGATCTATGCACATTTAAAGTACTTGCGCGCTTCCGAATTGAAAGGTTCGGGTCATCACGAACAGGCTGATTAACACTCTCCCCGTTTTCTACCGTTCTTGATGACCTTGGTCGCCTGGATTTTGGTTTTTCCAGCGTTGTACCGGTCTCTTCAAACTTTTTGACCCATTTTCAAATAAGATGAATGCTTGGCGCATCATTTGAGTGGCGAAAGCCTCGAATGCTGCAGAATCTCCTACGCGCTACAGTCGCCGAATCACCGTTTTTGTAAAACTCTCGCACGCACAACGCGCGGTCTGCTCCTGAGAAACGCTCCATAGCGACTGAATTCCTAAGAGCCAGGCTATCGATTGACATAACCCCCGCGCCCCTCGGATTCGTTGGGTTCACGCAGTAAAGTAAATAAATATAAACTTTCTTTTGAGACACCTTGTACTTAAAGGTCCTGGTCTGTTTCGGGTTGTAGCTATAAAATTAACCTTTCTTGCAGATTTTTAATTAAATTTGTACAAGAAACTTTTTATTCTTGTAGAACTTACAATTTTATGAAAGAAAATAATTTTCAGTTAGGAAAAATCCAGTGAAAAGGATGAATATTCTTCTTTAAGAAGATTTCAATTTTCAATTTCAATTTCAATTTATTTATTTAATCGTCAACATGGGTTACAAAGTTGGTTCCATAATTTAAGAGATCTCCATGTTCCACCTTACGGTATACGATACAATCCACATAGGTATATTACTTTAAATAAATCTAGAATAAAATGAAATTCAGCCCTTTAAATATCAGATATTCATAAACTAAACCAATGTCAACCAATGTCAAAATGAATCACTATTTGAACGTCAATAATTATAACTAATTGAATATTACTACCCAATAATAGTATGTAAAATTTTTATAATTCGTTTAAATATTTTAATGTCATGTAAATAATCATAATTAAGTGACCCAAACAAAATTATACCTAACATACCAATGTCAACTTACCAATCCATACATATGTGCAGTCTACAAACTACCCTCTATTTGAAATATGGTAACGTAACAAAGAAACAGCCCTTGAGATTTTAGTCAGGCACTACCCACACTTGTTCGTAAAGAGCTGTTCAATTTTATAGAAGCAGTTTTCAACCAAGTATTTGTGCAAGTTTTTCTTAAACTCACCAAGCGTATCCGACTCTCTATTGAACTTGGAATTTGATTATATATTTTCGGCGCCATTGCAAAGAAACTCCGATTGAATAGTGTAGTTTGACACGGATGCAGACGGAGCTGATCTGACCGGCATGCTCGCTCATATTTTCCAAGCAAATGTAAGTTATTTTTTACGAATATACTACATTCATAAACATAAAGAGATGGCACTGTTAAAATGTTGAGCTTTTTAAAATATGGTACGCAACTATACGTTTGTTTTAATCTACAGATGGCTCGGACACATCTCTTCTGCATCTTTAAAACATTTGGACATCTCACGGCGTTTCCCCAAAATATAATACCATACCTCAAAGTTGAGGCCACCAATTCGTGATAAGCTGTGAGCACTGCCTGTCTGTTTACAGCTTTAGTGAGCATATGCTCACTACACGCTAGCACGCTTATGCTCTTTATATAAAGAGCATATGCATGAGCATATGCATAGCTTATGCTCTTTATATAAAGAGCATAAGCGTGCTGGTTTAATTTGATGCAAACGTTCTCTATTTGGGTACTCCAACTCATGTCCCTATCTATGGCAAGGCCCAGAAATGTCTGTACACTTGTTTCCTGTACTGATTTATTTTTATACACAATATTCAAATCCGCGGTATTTTTATGTCTTTGTTTAAAGTTTACTGCCTTCGTTTTGGTGAAATTATGTTCTAAATTGTTGCTTTTTAGACAGCTAATGCTATCAGATAAGCTACTTAATATGTCAGTCTTATTGTGACATAGTACATTACAGTCGTCAGCAAATAATCCCATTTTATTATTTGAACAGTTAGGCATGTCGTTAATACATATATAATAAAAACAGCTGGGGACCAAGTACGCTGCCCTGAGGCACCCCGTATTTTATGTGGCCAGGTCTCGAGTAATATGAAGTTTCCGTTTTAGTCTTTGAACATATTTTTGTAATACAAGTCGAATTGAGTTCTTTTACTAAGGTATGATTCTATCAGCTTAAAGATGTTACCTCTTACCCCGTAGTCATATAACTTCCTCAATAGGATTGAATGATCTACGTAGTCATGTCATCTTCATCATGTCCATGAACAAAACATAAACCGACAATCTTTTGTCTATTCGCAAGTAAACATCATAGAGGAGTTGGTAAATACCCATATTTATATTAATGTTTCTCCTAAACCCTCTTTGTTCATTTGTCAGTATCTCGTTCTTTTCTAGATGTGTGTACAGTGCTTTATATACAGGGTGTCCCGTAAGTCGACGTCAAGCCGGAATCGGGTGATAGTCCAAATCATAATAGTTACTAGAAAAATAAAAAATAAAATCCAAGTCTTGAATTTTTTAAATTATAGGCATTTCTTTTTTTTTCGAGAAAATGTACACCCTGTGATGGTTTTTTAACTCCTGTTGCTACAAATCTTAACTTTTTTTCAATTTTATTTTTCTTATGTAATCCCGAATAGTGCTAATCTAACCTATTACTTAGAATTCCAAGTCAACTGCTCCAGCTTGGAAGAAAGTGTCACATTATTCCGTACAATGAATAGACAATTAATATTTCGTCCAACTTTAACGGACCGTACTGAAAAAAAAAGAACTACGCCAGGTTGGCAAGTAGCACTAAAAGTTGACGCATTTAATAAGGATTCTAAAATGATATAATACTTGCTACATTATTTCTTTGATTACGGGGAAAAAAAAATTCCTTCAAGAAACCCAGTTTCGAAATTTTTTTCTTTACCTACTAAACATTATTCTAGTGCGTTCAAAGCTTGCCTAAGACCGAGTGAGACGGAGAGTGTAGGGTCTCGCCCTGAAGGTACTTACGGTTACTCCTGTTCAAATAATTGTTCAGCACGTTGACACTTTTATTGTCAGTTTATACATATAATTGGTATATTCTTGGGTTTGGCCCTTCAGGCTCTGATAGCTCATCATCTTTGCCTGGAAAATTAGTTAATACTGTAAATTCTGACTACGTTGTAATTACGTTCTACAAATATTTTGAATCGAATTGAACTTCGATTAGAGTATTTTCTTTTGGGGAAATGATCTCTTGTTTCCTAAATATCCAATTGGTAAAAGTAAAGATGGTTTTTGGACAAATACAAGGGTATTGGGGTGTGTGTCTGGATTCTTACCGTCGTATCTTCTTGTTTTTCCTCTTGTTGGGGATCCGGACAGACCCCCTTGCCACGGGGGTCATTTTTCCATCACATTAGAAGGTTTCTTTCTTATCAAATATTACATTTACATATACAATAGCACATTTTCCAAATTGACGTTAATCTTTTATTATTTTATTCTTTATATGTCATATGTTGTCATGCGGACACAGTCCATAGATGGCGGAGATTTTAATCTTTTTTGTGCTCCCCTTATTCTAGATATTTGCTGGATCCAATTATTCATCATATCTTCATGGATTATATCCTTGGCTGCTAAACACGAGGTCGTCCGAAAATAAATATTGACCACTTCAGAAACTGGCTGGCCGACTAACGAGTACTGGCCATCAAGACCATATCTTCTTTTGTGCCAAATGCGTTCTCGAACGTGTTTAAATGAAGACCCGAGCCTGCGATAGAGAGTGCAGCGGATGAGTGGGCAGAGTCTTCCCAGCCTTCGAACTAGAAGGTGAACTAAATCATAGCTAGAAGAAGCTATCTTCAGAAACTAAAATTTAAAATACCAATCGACCGGTCAAATTACGCACGTGACGTCATAAAAGTTATCTTCGAAGTTTTCAAAGTCTTATGCACGTGACGTCATAAAAGTTATCCTCGAAGTTGTCAAAGTCAATCTGCAAACTGTACTATTCGACCAAAAGTGAACGCAGTGATCCAGCCCGGGCATAAGTTGTGGACTTTCGTGAACTTTCGTACTTTTAGCATTTTAAATTCTTTTTAAAAATTTCTTGTTTAGTTTATTATAGCTTCTGGACTGAATGTACATAAACCCATTACCCTGTTATTAGTTGTTTTTATTATTTACTGAGCCTGGCACTGTCCGTCAGATAGTGTTACGTTACAAGAGTCATTCATGAAATGTGAGTGAGACAGGTAGTGATGCTTTCAAGTCAGAGATGCTAACTTTTTGTTAAATTTAGGACAAATTTTCCTTAAGTTTAAAATTAAACACCAATTAGATGCAAAGATTTATTATTTACAAAAGATGTTCAAACTGCCTTCCTTCAACTGCAATACAAGCACGACATCTTCTTAAAAAAGATCGGATTATCACACGGGCAAATCTTGTTGACAAATTCAGCTGCTTCCGTAATTCTTTGCCGAAGCTCAGCTACATTTTCGATTGGCTTAAAATAAACTTTCTCTTTCACTGCTCCCCAGTAAAAAAAATCTAATGGATTTAAGTCCGGTGAACGGGCTGGCCACGAGATCGTACCAGGCCGACCTATCCATCTGCCCGGATATTCTTCATTGAGAAATGCTCTAACTGAGCGGGCATAGTGCGCTGGGCAGCCATCTTGTTGATACCACATCTCTCTGTAAATACTGAGTGGTACGTCTTCCAGTAAACTAGGTAAACTGTTTTGTAAAAAATCTAAATAAACTTCAGCAGTCAAGATCTCTGGCAACTCAAAAGGTCCTATGACTCTTCCATTTAAAATTCCGGTCCACATGTTTATTTTAAAACGATACTGAGATCTATCTTGTCTCATTAAATTCGGATTCTCTACGTGCCACTCGTGTAAGTTGTGTAGGTTCATGTAACCGTCTTTTTTAAATGTCGATTCATCCGACCACAAAATTTTCTCTAAGAATCGCGGATCTTCCCGGTGTCTTTGTAGCATCGTTTGACAAAACGCAACCCGAAGTTGATAATCCTGAGGATGCAGGGTTTGTACTCGCTGTACATGGTATGGGTGGAGCTCATGTTTTTGTAAAATTCGGTGAGCTATAGTTTTGGGCACTCCTGTGCTTTGCTGGATTGCACGTACCGAAATACTTGGATCTTCTTCAACTGCTTGAAGTACTACGTCCTCGTAAGGCAAGGAACTTCTTCCTTCATCATGTGGTCGGTTTGGAAGTATGCCTTCTGTGGAGAGTAGACGGTGCACATTTGTAAAAACTCGGTGATCTGGATAACGATCAGCATTTGGGTACCTCTCGCGATACAGTCTAGCCGCAGCACTAGCATTCCCTCTGCATTCGCCATAAATAAAGTGCATGTTGGCATATTCCTGAGTGGTGTACACAGGCATGGTGGCACTACACAATCACACGATAGTCCAGGAGAAAGCAAAGGTCGTTGTAAAGAGATCGAAACTGTCCAAATCACAAGCAAACAAACAAGTCCAATAAACGAAGCAAAAAGTCGAAAGTACGAAATAACACGAACGAATACGGAAAGATGCGTAGTAAACGAAGGAGCGTAACGTACTGATCTGTATTGCGTGTGCCAATATTAAAAAAGTGGCGTCACTATCTATCTCGCTCACACTTCATAAAATGACTTTCTCTGTATCTGACTCATTAGCGTCACTATCTGTCTCACTCACCCATTAGAATATTTGACTCGAAAGCGTCACTACCTGTCTCACTCACACTTCATGAATGACTCTCCGTCTCACTCGGTCTAAGGCAAGCTTTGAACGCACTAGAATAATTTTTAGTAGCTAATGAAAAATTTTTCGAAACTGGGTTTCTTGAAGGAATTTTTTCCCCCTGTAATCAAAGAAATAATGTAGCAAGTATAATACCATTTTAGAATCCTTATTAAATGCGTCAACTTTTCGTGCTACTTGCCAACCTGGCGTTGTATTTTTTTTTTTAGTACATTCCGTTAAAGTTGGACGAAATATTAATTGTCTATTCATTGTACGGCATAATGTGACACTTTCTTCCAAGCTGGAGCAGTTGACTTAGAATTCTAAGTAATAGGTTAGATGAGCACTATTCGGGATTACATAAGAAAAATAAAATTGAAAAAAAGTTAAGATTTGTAGCAACAGGAGCTAAAAAACCATCACAGGCTGTACATTTTCTCGATAAAAAAAAGAAATGCCTATAATTTAAAAAATTCAAGACTTAGATTTTATTTTTTATTTTTCTAGTAACTATTATGATTTGGACTATCATCCGATTCCGGCTTAACGTCGACTTACGGGACACCCTGTATGACTCTTTCGATTTTTTTTGAAAATATAAAGCCAATAGAGCCATTGGTCGATAACAAGTCATTTTTTCTTTATTTCCTTTTTTAAATAGTGGTTTTATTATCGATAGCTTTAACCCGTCTGGAAAAGTACCCTGTATGCACAAATTTACAATATGACATAAAATTTGTGATATTAATGATGATACGAACTTTATTACTTTAGTACATATCTCGTCATGACCAGTGCTATTGGTAGCTTTAATATTATTAATTATTGTCTAAATTTCATCAGGATTAGTAGGACTCATGAACATGGAAGTGTGTTTATTATATATAGAAGTGCTCTTTCTCAAAGGGTTTCCCGACTTTGCAGATTCGGGCGGGTTAGGTAAAAATCATTGAAATTTTGAGCAATCATATTCAGGTCCTTAATAAGCCTACTCTTATTTCTGAGATAACTTCCTTAGGAAAACTAGTTTTTATTGCGTTAATTATCTGCCAAGTGGCCTTCAATTTATATGCTGACTTTGAAATTAAATAATTAGTTTGTGATTTTTTTGTCTGTTGTATGATTAATTTTAATTTCCTACTGTAGTTCTTAAATTCTTTTTCGGCTAGTACAGTTCCCGTTTTCCGATATTTCCATAATAGTTCACACTTACACGCCTTGAGCATTTCCTAATGCCTTTTGATAACCATTTTACTTTCTGTGTTATGGTATTTTTTTCTCCGTTTAGGGAAGCAAAGGTCATAAAGTAATTTAAATCTGGATGCCTTCAAGGCTGGAGTGAATAGGCTGTTCCAAGATGAGCATGCTCCATCTTCGACCGCATCGTCACTTACCAACAGGTGAGATGGCGGTCAAATGCTTGCCTTGTATAATATAAAAAAAATAAAAAAGTTTTTTTATTGAGAAATGAATTAAATACCCCATTAGCGTTATTAGCTGAAAGAACTTCACTAAATGATAGCGACCATATTTTCTCGAGAATATTCACGAATAAATGAATACCAATATTCAAAAGTACATGTCTTCTTGACTGGACATCGCAACCATTGCGCAGTATGATCCGAAAGTGCAAATTCAATGACCTCACTTTTGCAACCATGTATATTGTGAGCCACATTATCAATACATGAACCACTTTTGGGTCTTGTAATTTCTCGGATTGCAAGCTTGAGATTAAAACCTTGAAGCAGTTGCTGAAATTGTGTTGAGAATTTAGTTTTTATTAAAATTTTAGTGTTGAAGTCCCCACACATTATAATTTTTTTCTTATTATCATACGCAAATTGAATTAACATGTCATGGAGTTTATTAAAGAAAATGTCATAATTATAGGCTATTTTGGACTGAGATGGAGGCCTATATACTGCAATTATTATAATATTATTTTTTATTAAGTATATAGCACAACACTCGATTACGCCACTTACAGAAATTTTATTGATTGATGGTATTACTTTAAATTCAAGATTTTTTCTAACCAAAATGCACAAACCCCCGTGGCGGTTATTTCTACAGTAATGAGCTGCTACTACGTAATTGGGAACATATCATCTGAAATCATATTATGCCTTATTATGTCTCAGAAGACACAAATTATATCCACCATTTTGCCTAGATTTTCCAATTCATCCAGATGATCTGCTAAAATATTTGCTATACCAATTAACATTAAGTACATGTAGGACATTCAAGTGATTGTACACGAAAAAACTGCTTACTAGGATGTTTATTGGATGTTTTAGTAATTTGGGAAGGATTGATATTTCTATCACATTCTTCTTCTTTGTTTGTTTTTGCATGAGTTATTGCAGAACCATTAGCGAAATTGGGTATCTCATTCAGCAAAACTGTTCCTAATATTAAATTATCGTTTTTATCTGTTTGAGTGCACCTATCCATGGTGTTTCCTTTCCTCATTTATTACTCCTATATTATTCAATTGACTAAAACAATACTTGTCATATTTCCTCTTATAAGATATGTGTAGTATTTCCTTTAACATACATCTGCACAGTTGAACATGAAAGATACTTTTTGATGGTAAAAATCTATTATAGTCCATGTCCAAGTATAGAGCATTCTTAAATTGAGTACATAGTCTCCTAAATTCATAATTAACCTTACTTACATTTAATTTTTTTACTATAGGGAACTTCACAAATTAATACATTAGTCAGAGTTGTCATGTTTAACCATATTAATAATTTGGATACTAAATTAAAGGGATTGTTGTCATTTGAACCTACTAACAGTACTACAAAATCATTTTCCTCAAGATTGCGTATGTCTTCCTGGTACGATGACAATATATCTGCAATTTTTGCTCCCGGTTTCAAATAACAAACCACTTCAAATTTGTCACCCACCAATTCCTGTAGATACTTCCGAATGTTATATCCTTGCTGATCCGCAAGGACTATTATTTTATTTACCTTCGGTCTTAACAATCTGTTACAATTTTTATATAATATGTGATTAACACTTGACGTGTTATCGCTAGGTACCTTATTTATTAATTTTAAAAATAATGATTTTTCTGATTTTGAATCTTCAAACGTCCGTTCAGTTTCTGTATTTTCATTTTCTCTTCCTCCTAGTATTGTATCGTCAACTACATGGCTGTTATGTTCGACTTCGTATATTTCTTGCTTATATATTTCTTTAATATTCTTGGCTAGTTAATCATTTTCATTTTTTAGTTCGGCCATTTTGTATAATAATTTTCTAATCTTTTGCCTCTGTTTTTTTATTTTCTTAGTAATAGGATTTCGATTGAGTTTTTTTTATCCATTTGAGCTTATTTGTTGTTTGTGTAGAAGTCGACGTCATGATTATTAACTACTACTTAATTTGGCTAATGATGAACCATATAAACAGCGGAAACACTAGTTGGCTTAACATATAAAGAGGAATTATAAAATAAGTACCCACTACAGCCAAATTAATGTAATATTTATACTTTTCATGCATTTGCTAGTAGTGTGGCTCTTCTTGTATCGAATTTTCATAATGATCTGTCTAAAAGGTGTTTTTTGAGAAACGTCGTATAAAACTCGTCCTCATTACAAATTCGGAAGTGTGGTGTATGAGACTTTCGCCTTTAGCTCGGGTAATAAATGTCACTTGTATGTAGTGACTATTAGATGTAAGGTCTAAGTTGGAGAGGTTTAATAATAGGCGTTTCTGAAAAAATACCAACAATATACACAGGGTTAGATTCCAATCCATCTGATGTGAATCACAGTAAAGTGCCACCAAATTATCTGTTCTGAAGACAGAACCGGAACTAACATGGCACCTGTTACTAAAATGACATTTAATGCCATTATTGATGGTTTCGTTAGTTCTGATTTAGTCTACGATACGAAAATTGGCTTTAATCAGTTAAAAAGTTTCGATAATTAATACGATATGTTTATTTTACAATGAGACATTAATAGAACTAAAACATAGACAATGCATACAATAATGACATTCTCCCCCGCTTAAAGAAACCTTCTTGATCTCTAGTAGTCCTTTGCAACTATGGTGGGTGCCGTATCCCCATCTCTAGTATTATCCTCTGGCTCATCTTCTGATTCAGATGTTTCATGGACCGGAAGCGGGGCGAACTGTTTATTCGACACTATCGTCTCTGCTGTCTCATAAATTCTCTTCTTTAGTCTTCCAGACCGTGTCATCATCCAAATAAGCAAAATGTTCCTTTAAGGTTTTCGATCTCTAAGATATAGTAAAGCACCCTTTGAAAGGCTGCCACGCCATTAGTAACTCCAAATGGAAAAATGTAAATTGGTACAGATTTTCACAAGCTTCAAAAGCGGTCATGGCTTGCTTTTTTTCAACAACCGGGTGATATGCTGATTGGTCACAACTGGCTCAATTTTAAGTAAAGGAAACTCGTCTAGTTCAGAGAAACGATTGACAGTGCGAATATAATCAATCACTATGCATTTTCGATGAGTAGGTATAATACCACCTGTTACTAGCACCTAAGCTCTCCACGGCGAAATGCTCGGCTTTTTAACTTAATCTTCCAACAGTTTCATGATTTCGCTTTTAATAAATTTATTCTCCTCTTCGGAAAAAGACATAAACTTGACTGCAATTGGCTTTGTCTCTGGAGACATGGATGAAAATATGGATGCCGGCGGTATAATTGATTGCATAACACTACATACTTGTAGAGTATTCATATCGCCTCCAAATTCAAAATTTAGAGATTTATGTTTTCTTTATAGGTCTATTATTACGTCACAGAAAATGTTTTGGACGACGAGTAAAGGTTGGTGCTTTTATGTTTGTTCATTAATTGATATAGTAGCGTGACATAAGACATTTGTAAATGATGCGTTATTCATTAAGGCCAGTGACCTATTTAGATTTTAGGTCTAGGTTGAGGTTTCAGTGTACGCGATTCTGAAAAAAATCCAAACATAACACAGGGTTAGATTCCAATACACCACATGTGAATCACAGTACAGTGCCACCAACTTATCTGTTCAGAAGATAAAACCGGAACTAACATGGCAGCTTATATTAAAATAACATTTATTGCAATTGTTGAATGCTACGTCAATACTGATTTTGTCTATGACACGAAAATTGGTTTTAGTCAGCTAAAAACTTTATATATATAATACGATATATTTTTAGGATTTTTTCTTAGGATTTTTTTCTTAGGATTTTTTTCTTAGGATTTTTTCCGAAGAGGAGACTTCGAAAAAAGTTCTAGACCTTACTTGCAGTTGGTTTTGTATTTAGAGAGACATGTATGAAAAGATGAATGCCGACTGTAAATTTGATTACATAACGCTGTCTTGTAGAGGATTCATATCGCCCCGAAATTCAAAATTTAGAGATTTACGTTTTCTTCCTTTTTATGTTTATCGTTTTTACTAACCGTTCGTCAATTAAACTTACTGAGCTCCCTGTGTCTATCAAGGCCTCTGCTTTAAATCCGGTAATAGTTATAGGTTAGGTGGATTTTCTGAAACTGTTTGGAGAAGCAGCGGATATTGCAGACAACGCTCTATCTTGTTGGGAAAGGTTATTATCGGCTGTTCTTGCAATAGCACGGGATTCGCAAAATCGCCTTTTTTGAACATAGTTAACAGTCAATTTCATAGAATACTTAGCACCCGACACGACTTCTTCAGATAAGAAATTCTTAAAGGTAAGAAACCATTGTGACCATTACATCATCTAATCGCTCGGGATGAAGTTAGCGCGAACAAGACGCTGTGATATTTTCTTTTGGTAAGGTGAATTATTTTTCTTTTTTCGGTTCGATACAATTTTATTTGATTAAATTGGTACGGAGCGAAATGGAAACCATCAGGAAATTGGCTGTAAACAGCTAAAAACTTTCGATATTAATACGGTATATCTATTCTACTGCACAGATAAGTTGGTTTTTTGTAACTTCCTAAGAAAGAAAATGCAACACGATATGCCGGTAGGGCGATACAAATACGTCGAATAACTTCTGACTACTATTCGGCTTTGTAGAAGCTTCGTCTCGTTTATGGCTCAAAACGAAAATATGGCCGAATCACAATTTTTTTATTGATTATTATATTATATTAATATTTTTTATCACGATTTTTGGGCGAAAACGAAACTTCAGTCGGTCAATTGTATTCGTATTTTTACATATTATATTCATTTATATTTATATAAAAAATTAGGTTCATAAAATACTTACGACAGAAAATTCTTGCAGTAGTCGTTGTGATCCAATCATAGAAAGATACGACGTCGGTGTAGACGACGACAGACAAGGACCGCGTGGCCAGTTTGTATGAGACTAGTCCTAGAAGCTTGTATTTGTCCACTATCAACCCGCTGCCCGAGTCACCTCTGTAAGGTAGCAATAGTTTAACAAGAGTATACAATACACATTCACGAGTAGGCTAGTCCTGAGCTGGTTCGGTCACGTGCGGGACACATGGTCTCGAGGAAGCCTCAGCAAGCGATTGACATTGACGAGTAAGATGCGATGACCTGGCTAAGGGCAATCATCATGATATGGATGCCATATTGTCATACACACTCATGTCCTTATCGCATAGGGGTAGGCAGAGACTTTATAGTGCCCAAGCTATGATCCTGACACACATATTTTCTTTCTTCCACATTCATACATCTTCTCTTACATTGAAGTATTTAATTTATGAGTACTGTAACACCTCTTCCCCTGGCCCTAATATTTAAACCTACTTACTTACATGACTGAGATGTCTCTGTAAGACGTGTAGATTACATCGGCCGTACATCGTGATCGTCTAGCTTTAGATACATCAAAAGGACCCTCTACGTTGTGTGTTTGATAAAATAGTATGTCGAAATGACATCTTTAAAAGTTTATAAAGTATTGCAAAATTAAAGGAAAACTCACTTAAAGGAAATACGTTATATGATGCGGTGATTCTCACCGAACGGAAAAGTAAATCGTACAACTAGCGGGAGATCAAGTCCGCAACCAAGATAAACATATTAGAAGCCGCGCACGAATGAAGTCTAAATTATTCGTGAAACAAATAAAACATATGAAAATAACCACAACTATATAAATACAAAAATTAGGTTCGTCAAATTAATGCACCGTGTAAAATACGCGAGTCAAATGGAACATCAATCCCGCACATAAAGTAAGTGACAATTAAAATTTGTATGAGTAGATAAAACAAGCAAAATATAAATTAAGGACCATGCAACTTAGCTCTAAAACTGATCGTCGTCGTATCTGGTTGTCGGGCGATGAATGGCGGGCGATCGACGCACGTCGCGGCTTCCGAGCGTTAACCTCCTCTTTCTTCGTGGCCACCCCTATCCCGATGGCTGTGAGATTTGCCTAACATAGACCTGACCCTAATGAGTTGTGAAATATGGACCTTTAGGTCTCGGAAATAGCCTAAACGATAGAAAATCCAGCGAAACCTCGACATCGAACGAATCAGTGACCTATTGTACACTCCGATCAAACTGTCACACACATTCCGATCATCTGGTCGTACTTCCGCACCGGCCTAATTTGTTTACAAACAATCGAGAGACTAATATTTGAATTTTAATTACGCGCACGCGATATGTATCCCTATTGGTGTCGGGACGCTTATGGCTGAGCCCACCTATCGAACTAACTCGATTTTCCATGTCCGCTGGTAAAAAAGGTAGTTAAAGCATTAAAAGCACAAAACTCTCAAGCGGGCAAGGGTCAGAGCCATACCAAGATCCGGTGGCAAACCCACGGTAATACATTACCGTCAAAGTACATGGAGCACAAATCAGTTTCCCGATCCTACTCGTCAAGAGCGTGGTCTACGTCCGGTCCGAACCTGGTTCCCTGTGTAGTGATGTTTTCTATGGGCGGGCCGGGTCGTAAACGTGTATAAACAACTTTTCATTTTATTCCCAATAAAAGCATATTGAGTTAAAATGAGTACATTACGCGAGAAAGAAAGAACCCCGACACGTTTATTGACACCCGGCCACAACAGGTGCCAGAGGCTCGGCAAGAGGTGTAGAACACATTACCAGAACTGTGCCCATATGTGTACTCTAAGTGATAGTTTATTCTCATTTATTTAGAAGTTGAATATTAATTTTACGGATGTATCAGAGTTAATGATTCTAAACAATGTCTTTAAAGGGAATTAGTAGGGAACTAGTGATCGATTTAATTTAACTAAATAACTTTCAGTATCTAACAGAAAACTATGCCTATCTTCATCTATCACTCTTTAGTATAACTACGTTATGGCCCTACCAAAATATAATTATAGCCACCTTAAAATATATAGGTAATTCAATATCAGACTTACTGCAAAAGCTCGTACAAAACGCAAGTCACCAACATACCCGAGTAAAAACTAAAATAGTGGACGATAGACAACACTACGAAACCACCACACAAAAGATACCTAATGCTCGTACAAAACGTAGATCATCAAATCTAGCACCTGCGCACGCGCACTCCTCGTATCAAGGAAATCGCTCTCCGAACAACCACTCCGTCCTGCGACCTTAGACCGACTGTCGTTTCCCTCTTTCCTCCCTTAGCCCCTCAACCCCGCATCCTAAAGCGTGAGAAAACCAACAATTTGACCAACACGTGTTACGCAATTTTTTTCATGAATGACAAGGTCAGTTTGTCGGCACTCTTTGTTTTTTTTTCGGGACTATCTATAGCCTTTGTAAATAAAAAAAATTATATATCGACGCAACGCTAATGGTAACTGCAGGTCATAAAAGTAAAGAATTGCTCTCGCCCGCCATAAAGACAAACGCCCGTACCTTTTTTTTTTGCTAAAAACATTACAATGGAGACTAGTGAACAATATGCCTGCTATTATTTTGTCATCCGAGCATGCGCATTTAAACACGACATACGAATACTTTTCAAAATCCCATACCTATAGTAATGTATATAATAACTAATCTACTGGAACGTACTTATGGCACATAAGGACCGTTACAGTACCTACTACTAGAATCATTATTTAATTTAAGTCTAATTACTTCTATGGTTTTCAAGAGTCAGGGGAAAAGTAATATATCGGTAAGTACAATAGAAACTATATAATAATATGCAGTTAGACATAATTTTCTAAAAAAGTTACTATTGCCGACCGCTGGGCTTAATCTTGGCTCTCGCATCCAACTTGGCGATGTCAATCTGTCGCTTCTTGGGCCTTTCTAAGAACCTCTTAACTGATACCTGTAGGTATAGGCAACTGTTTCCTACATATTACTGGAGTTTATGCCACATTCAAAATACCAGGGCCGATATAAAAAAGTGCGTAAATTAAATCAGACAGTACGGCCTAAGCCAAACTAGATCGGCCTTGATTTGCCCAAGATAAGACGAGGATGCTCAATACCGGACGAAGTGGACAAAACAGAGTCATATAGCGGATCCTGGCAGAAGCCGAGAATGACTATCCGGAATATGATGATGATCTTAACTCTTTGCATAGTATAAAACAAAGTCGCTGACCGCCGTCTATCCCTACGTACATGTGTACGCTTAGATCTCTTATACTCAACGCATTTCAATGAGGTTTTTATCAATAGATAGAGTGATTTAAGAGGATGGTTTATAGTCATAAAAAAGGGTAGATGTAGGGTAGGGGTAGGAATAGGACGCCACGCGAACGAAGTCGCACCGGGCTTAATTGTGAAAAAATAATCGTTAAGAAATGAAATCTTTGCTTACCGTGACGCGTATCCCTCTTTGCCTTTAGGTTTCAAATACCCAGCACAAATGGTCTTGGGTGGAATATTCTGTAAGATTTCTCGACATTTCTCGTGTTCATAAATCTTCTGCTTAGTGGACTTCAATATATCAGTTTCTGTATCTATTATTTCCTGTAGTAAAAAACTCCAGTCATCGTGTCAGTTATAGCGTGAAACCTCTTTGTAGGGGAAACCAAACCAGGGCTTACACCCGCCGCCGATGGGCACTACAGAATTTTGAATAAAGACTTACAGACCCTGTAGCACTACATCGGCGACGCTATAGGCACTGCAGTCTTCAGCGAGAAGCAAACCTGTCCTCACGGATGGGTAGGATGCAACGAACGACCTTGAAACAGCATCCCATACCAGTCTGCTGACCTGAAGTGCCACACGCTGGTTTTCCAGATCAGGTATTCGTGTATAAAAAAAGCTATCATATTATCTGTGTCAGACCATAGGCTATAGCGAGGATCAGTCCTTTGAGAACCGAGTCATTCTAATTGGTGAGCATTATAAACGAACAGTATAACTATTTTCGTGGATAGGATCTGTTGAAGCAGGCCATATATCATATCACACACATCACATCCCACCCATCACATCTAAAGACGATCATGACGTATTTAGTCCTCGACTTGATTGACAGTGATTTTTGTATTGCGTTTTTAGTACATTCGAAATCATCACCATCACTTGCCTGCCCTTTTCATGGCTTTTCTGTTTTTTTTTCTCCAATGATCCCTATCCGCTGTCATCTCCACCCTCACCTCTCTCTCACCGATATCGCTCATCACGCTACCCATCCATGTTTTCTTTGGTCTTCTCTCTGCATAATATAGCCGAATCATGATAAACGGTTACTTTGAATTTTGTCACCAATTGGCACCACTTTCAAGCTTCCTCTCATGTATTCGTTCCATACTCTGTCATACCTCGTCACACCACATGCCCATTTTAACATCCTCATCTCGCTTGCATGCAATCGTTTTTTTTTTTTTTTGACGACATCTTTTATAACTGCTTTTTAATTTTGCCCTTTAGCCTCAGTGGCACGCCGGGGTCGCATGTAATCCAGCCAGCCAGCATTGATACGGCACGGTCTTTGTCACCGTCTCGCTGTACCAGAGCCCCGAGGTATTTAAACTCAGAGGAGACTGTTCTATTTATTGAACATTATGAGAATAACTTACTTACATTGATTAAACCCCATCCAGCTAGAATACCTGGCTCGATATAGACTTGGTGTTTCTTCATAAGCGCCACTCTCTTTACATTTTTACTAAATTGCAAAGGGCTATGCAATCTAACAAGAGATATATCGTTCGCCATGTTATTTCCGTTATATTCCTCGTGACGTACAAAGTGTGCCGCTTTAGAGGATGTGCCGGTAATTTTGTTCTCTGAGCCAGTGTTAATCATAACGAAGGTACGGGGTATGGGCATGCACTCCTCAAAGCAATGGGCGGCGGATACCAAAAAATGTTGGTTGAGTATGGAGCCGCCGCATCCGTACGTCTGTCTATTAGCCTCGTCATTGGATTGCCCGAGCTCACTGGGATTCTGCTTATTGTTACTAGTGTCACTGTCACTGTCACTGTCACTTTCATTGTCAGTGTCACTGGAATCGTCACTCTCACTTTTACTATCTCCCAAGCGGTTGTCTTGTGGTATAAACGGAAGACATTGAATAAGAATGTGCGCCGAGTGAGGGAAGTCTTTGATGCGCGCATACACGCCGCCGACGATATGGCCGGTCAGTCTTTGCGCCGCGCAAAATGAAGCGCTGACGAAAACAATAAAAATATAAACACCAGTAAGAGTCATTTTAGGGATACACAGCACGTGTTTCATAAATTTCACATTACCAATTATACAGCTTTCTTTCTTTGGGTTCATCATATAAACTACGTCTATTAATTTTTATTGCGCAATTAGTCTCTTGGTTGTTTTATTAACGTTGCGCTTATTTTTCAGGTGCCGATTAATTAAAGAATAAAACCCATGATTAAACTTGTAATCTCGAGTCATAGATGTAGAGTACGCACACCCCATGACGTGTGCGCTTTGCATAATGATGTGCGTAGGTGGAGAGTCACGAGATGGTGAACGAACAACCGTAACATTCTTTGTTAATTACCACTCACATTTATAGGCACATTACACAGGCTTTTTTACAAAATTGTATGAGGGTGGAAACGGTGAAAAAAATAAAAGTAAACACGGTTTTTGTTTAGGTGACTTTTGCAGTAGATGATACCAACTTCAAAGATATTTTCCCATTAGTCGGCTTTAAGGGCAAGACGGGTTAATGGACGGAAATCATCTGGAGGTTGGGTAGGCTGCCAGCTTTGTGACCGATGGGCTCACAATAACAATGATTGTGCCTGATAAAGCACCGAAAAAATTGAGTTTTTGTTTATTGTGAAGCAATAAGCTTACTTCATCTTGTTCCATTTTCATAGCCCCATCTTACCCAGTAATACCAAGTTAGTTTTTCGCATATCCCTATTATCTCCGATTGTAGGGTCTTGCCCTGATGAATAGTTATATGTATACTTCCGGTTATTAGGATTCCTTTTCAAACAACTGTTTAGGTCGTTGAAACATTTATTTTCAATTTTAATGTAATTTTTAGTTTTATTTCCTTGGGTTTGGCCCTTCGGGCTTTAATGGCTCTCCAATTCATTATACTATGTTCTGAAAAGGAGAGGATACTATGTTTGTTTGGATACGACCATTATTTTAAATGGTCTACGAATTATGTATTTCTTGAAATACCTTTTTGTTTTGTTAATTTTGTTAATTTATTTCCTTTTGGCCGTTATTTTCTATATAATTTTTATAATATCTATACGTTGTTTACAAGTTGTTTTGAAGTTGTCAAGTAGTGACGAACCATAGATCGATGCCATGATGGCAAAGATTTCATTCCTACTCGCCGGCCACGAAAAAGACGGAGGGTGTCATAAATTTAGAGAAAGTAATTCAGACTGATGTCTGGGAGTGAAAAAAGAGGAAGGATTTTTGATGCTATTACGAAAATGATTATTATTTAAAATGAAATAGGGTGTGCCAAATGCCAACGATATGTGTCGAAGCGAGGTTGATCAAGGTCTACCGCTAGGGACCGGTGACTAATTGAACAGTCTCGAGAGCCGAGTGGCATATTATTATGAAATAAAGTATTTGTATGTTGGGGAACACATTATCTTACAAAACACTTTATTTTAGTTTAATGTTTGTTGTGAGTTTAAAGCGTGTATCCGTCTATCTGTAGCTCCCGAACGGATGAACCAATTTCAATGCGGTTTTCTGCATTTGAAAGGTTTTTTAATCGAAATGAGTTCAGTAGTTTAGAAGATATTTGACTATGACTAGACTTAGTAGGGGGTGTTAGTTCCCCATTTGTCGGTAGTTAATGTATATCTTTGACTTGCGATATCTCGCTAAGATAATATATAGGTACCGTTAAGGTACCGTTATATTTATACCGTATAAGTACCGTTACCTAAGATATTTTTCAACATAAAGTGATCGATAGATATTAAAGTTTCCTATCGATTGGCATAAGTTTTATGAGAAGCCGCAAAATCGATATTTTTTCAAAACGGCCGAAATGTACAATGCTATTTTCAATCTGTGAAAATTGAATTCTGTGATCCTGCCTAGACTAAGGTTAGGTGGAGTAGACTCCTATAGGAACTATTGTGCTTTACTTAGTTTACTTTTATAACTTTTATTGTATGTAGCTAGTTTTCCGGACTGAACGTCAGAACCCATTTCCCTGAATCTTCGTGTTTTCTTTGTATCCTCCTATTAACTGAACCTGGCACTGTACTTAGGACAGTGTTACAGTTTGGCGCATTCAACTGTGGTCTTTCAGGCCAGTCATGTAGTTAATTAGTCTATTTCAATTTGTATTATTTGAAAATCTTTAAATATTATGTTCTTACATATCTACTTATTATATATTTATTTTACCATTTATTGTGCACAAAGAAAGTTACAATAATATGAACATAAAGATAACAATCACAAAAGGTACAGCTTATTTCTAAAAAGAAATGTCTTACAGCAGATATATGTCGTAGGTAATAAGCAGCGCCTGTTGTGTCTTCATTTCTCTGTATATAATTATTGTGTACAATAAACAGTTAAATAAATAAATAAATAAATAGGTCATGAGCCTAGACATCATTTTGACTTAGAAACGCAACGTCAATCGAAGCGCCACCTTGCGGATAGCTGGAAATACTGTGATGACATAATATTCGGCGCGCGGCCGTAACTAACACTTTGCATTCGACCATCGACGAGTCAAGACGTGACGAGTTTACTTGATTCAAGTAAAATTAGAACCGTTTTCGAATCATTTGTTTCCACGTAGAACATGTAACGCACAAAATTGAGAAAGTTCTACTAAGTTTTTATGCACCAAATTACGGAGTTACTATTTAATTTTGTTTTACAATGAATTATTACTGTCCAGAGACGAATACGAACACATAAGTAAACATTGTAAATTATTTGTTGGTCGAGGGTATGCTTTGATTATAATTTTAACGTTGACCGCCAAATTAAGATATTGAAAAGCTACCTACAACATTAAAAAAAAAGCCAGTTGTTAGTATCGTAATTTTATGTTGGTAGAGATATTTCAACTCAGTTGTGCGCGCGGCCCTAGTGTGGGTAAACCCTGTACATATACAGACACGTCACAATGACGCCACGCCATTGGCACGCCAAGTGGTCGCGTCACTGCCACATAAATGAAAGCTGTATATTTACAAGCGCACGCACACATAGCGCCGCGCGCACAACTGAGTTGAACTAACTATATCAAGTTATTTATCGAAAAAAAAAATGTAAATACGTGTAACTGATACGTGTACGGTAGATAATTTAAAATTATGTTTTGAGGGACTAAAGATAAGCCAGTGACTTAGTTCGACCGAAAACCATTTGTACTATGTTAATGTGACTTAGTTTGACCTGGATAAAGAATTTGTTAGATGGATCTATCTAAGAAGCTACTCAATACGTGACGACTATCGAGCAAAGGTTTTTTTGAGTTTTATGTAATAGTTTTGTTTCCTCAAAGGTTGTTGCATCACCGGGAGCGTGGTTAATAGGTAGTTCTTCCAAGCTTTGTGAGAAAAGTTGAACGATAATGATGATGAGAAAGTCCAGATATTTTGGTGATTGCTCAATAATCGGTTACATAATGTTAACTTTAGCTTGGGGTACTGAAATTTCCTTGATTACCGATATAAAGTAACTATTTCGAGTTCTGTTGTTGTACCAATATGATGAGGCAGTGTAAGCAATGGTGAGATTTTATATCCTTCTGCCAGTACAAGTTTAGTAGTACCTGACTTGTTGTTAAGGTCATACATCCTGATTTATTTGGCTGACTTGGAGTGGCCGAGAGCCCCGAAAGTCTCGATGTTGTGACTGTAGATGGCAAGTTTAATGTTGTGATTTTTTTAGAAGGCGGCTGGATATGGGACGCCTTCGTTATTGCAAACATTGTTAACTCGTTTCTAAATGGGAGCTTAAACGTAACGTAAAGTCCAGATAGAGTAGACTTGATCAGTTAAAATCGATGACGATGATGATTACTTGTTTAGTTTTTGTGTGAAAACAGGTGGGCTGTTGTTACCTATGACTGGCGTATCAGCTAGACGTGAGAGCTTTTCATTATTAAAATCCTGATTTAGTTTTGACGTTGGGCAGTAGAGATAATGTTGTTTTTGTAGAGATGACACCGTGAACAGTTGTTCAGGTCTATGACGATTGCTTGTTGTGTAACTCGTAGACTGTTACTACGTGTTTATTTATTTATTTATGCTAACAGATACTCTGTGTTACCTATGACTGACTTAGTACATATTTGGTCGAAGAATTGACCGCGAGCTGAGAGTTTATAGACAGCTATTAGCAAAGTAAAGCGGGTTAAAGTTACTACTTTAGGCAGGGCACATAGCTCGAAGAACAGATGGCCGATGTGGCAGTAAAGTTCTCGAGTGGCGACCACATACCGGAAGACGCAGTGTGGGTGGTGGCACCTCCCACAAGGTGGACCGACGACCTGGTAAAGATCGCAGGTACCAGCTAGATGTGGAAGGCACAGGACCGGTCTTTGTGGAGATCTCTGGGGGAGGCCTGTACCCAGCAGTGGGCGTCTTCTGGCTGATATGATGATGATGATTATGATGATCCGAACGTTTAAGCACCTCTTCTAACGCCATATCCATTTTCTAATATGCAATTATGATCCATTGTAAACTGCATAAACATCAGTTGATATGGAAATCAAATATATGACTCTCGCCTACATCCAAAACGCTTCATCTAAGTACTCACGAAGTGTTGAATTAGTATCAAAATTAGTTCGTTCTCTTGTCAACAGCACAGGTGCAGTCTTATCAATTTTTATGCCGTGGCTGCTCTTGAGCATTTGCTGTTCCATCACTTCGCGTGCAAGCTCAAATATTATGGAAGTATATATAAACTGTGCCTTATAAGCTATAGCAAATGTCTCCCTGTCTATTGGCAAACGATGCACCTAAAATATATACAGTGGAAAACCTGATTAGTTCCAATTCTTAAATCCTGTGGGAATACACCTAAAGTTGAGACAGACCTATTTAATAAATTTCTTGTATGTGTAAAAAATTTCATATTATGATAGGAAAGTGCCTAGTGGTACGTTGAGAATAACTCAATCCTTCCAAGTTGTGCTAGTGGCTTTAGATGGAGACAGGGTACTCAGGATTGTTTAGCTAAATTTGTATCTAAAATACAAATCAGCTTTTCTGACTGTACGCCAACGATAGCTTGTTTTTGGACAGTCGATGCTTTGGTTAAAGTTCTGGATGAAATAAGAGTAGCTAAGAAAATGTGTCAACATATTGAAAATTGCTTGATAGATCGTAGGCTTAAAATTAAAGATGACGTAGATGAGAATGTGTTAATAATTAGGCACGCTTACAGAGGTTTGGCGCAAGGTGACCCTCTATCCATTATTCTATTTAATTTGGCGACATTGAAAATAGGGAAAATTGAAAACCTCGACCATAAGATTTTGTATTCCTTGTTAGTGATGAAGATATAGGTTGCAGAAGAGATAGTATTCAAAATGCATTGCATATAGTTCAGTCACTGTTATCCGAAATAGGTTATGTGTTTCTAAGACTAAAAATTGTTTTGATGTGAAAAATGTATGTTATAAGAGGCAAAGGATAGATTTATGGCTGAATGATGATCAAATTCAGTATGAGGATGGTTTCAAAGATTTGACAGAGGTCTTCGTTGGGGAAAACACATTGATGAAACTGTAATAACAGAAGTGCTAAAAGTGTTAGCTGGGTCGGGATGGGGCAACTATTACGAGAAGGATGGATTATAGCTGCTATTTTTTTGACACTGCAGATTAGGTGGTAATTTTTGGTTTATAAGTCCTGTTAAAAAGTCTATCTCGTAAGAAAAATAGGGTAATTGAGTACTCTGTGTTCTCTTTTAACGTTCCTATTGGCGCAATAATTAATTACTTTGTTACCCTATGTATCTATGTGCGCTTAGATCTTTTAAATTACGCAACTAATTTTAATGAGGTTTTCAACAATAAAAAAAGTTATTTCAGAGATTGGTTTATAAATAAAAGAAAAATAGGTAAGTAGACTAGAGTTGAAAGTGGATCGGCAAAATAAATAAGTACTACACTCGAAAGAACGTGATTTATATTATACTTCTCAACATAGTTGCTCGTGATATGGCTCTTGTTCTAACGGATTTTTTACAATTATTCGTCTAAACTTAGGTTTTTGTTAAAAACCTCGTATAAAACTCGTCATCATGTACATTTGGCTGTATGCCACCCTGGCTGTTGTTTGGCTCGGGCTACAATAGAGCCCTATGCGAGATGACCAATTTAATTTAACTTATGGGTTTATTTTCTTATGCCTGAGGGGCTCGAAGTTTTACTCTTCTTGTTCCCGCTTCTGATTTTCGGATGTTTTATCTTCCTGTTCAAGGCTCTGTTTTTCAAATGACCGGTCTTCTTCTTCCCGCCTTTGTTTTTTAAATTTTTTTTCTTTTTCTTTCCGCCTTTTTTTATTTTCGGAGGCTTTTCCTTCTTACTCCCGCCGGAGTCTTTCGTAGGTTTGTTGCTATCTGGAAAAGAAAGTAAATCATATACACTGTTGGTGAAAGTGCACGAGTACGAACTCAGGGTCTCAGATATTTGTATATTTTACACCACATCTGTTCCATAAACAAATCTACCTATATTATATTAGACAAAGGCAAAAGTTAGTAAGTCAGTTTGGGAAGTTCAGGAATTTTCCCAAACTACTGAACCGATTTCGAATGATTTTTCATTAATAGGAAACGTAATGAGGAAGTTTCCTAATTTTTTTTTTATTGAATGTAAAAATTTGAGCCTAATGAAACAAAACGGTAAAAATAAATTTTAAATATCTCAATAAACAAAAAAGTTATGAGACTTTAAAGTTGCGATTGCAAGAATAATTTCATTAGGTGCGCGAATTCGTGCGTGACGTCAACAGGCCGTCATCCCGCCCGCCACTATGGAGCTACCCATACACTGAAACTCTTAGTGACTGTATCTTCGGAACCGTAATAGCTAGACACTTGAGCTATTCACAGAGTATGTGTTGCTATGGCCGCTATAACAACGAATAATAATAATAATAACAATCTAAAATGAAGGGCGTCTCCATACATGAAATGTGATTTTACGGCGTTTTCAGAGGTATTTAATTTTCCTCTATCGCGAAGTGGTTAAACTTACATGCATCCCACTTTGAGAGAGCGGCATTGGTCTAGTGGCAGCGTGATTGCGGGACCGATAACCGAGGTTAAGCAATGCTCGCTATGTTCGGGAACAGGATGGGTGACCGTTTCGTACTTTAAGGCTAGTCTAACTGCTACGAGCTCGTCACTGGTTAGATGTGCCTCCTAAAATCGTCTCAAATCGGCTCAAAGTACGAAACGGTCACCCATCCTGTTCCCGGGGTGTTTGGGGCCCCACCACCATCTCAGGGGCCCAAGCCAACCTCACCTGCACGTGGTCCCCCTTGGGTGCTGGCAGACGGACGAGGCTCTAGCAAATCGGCTTTTCCCTAACGGGTTGTGCGGGTCGGATGGAAGTCGACGCACGTAATAAGCCAAAACCCCGCAAAAATTATGGAAAGTTCAATAAGGAAACCGGACACGGATAGGGCGTCGCTGCAAAAAGACGCGCAGGGGGATCATCCTACTTCTGTGTCAAGTCGGTTAGGGCTACCGGGTCCAGGGCGGGCCTGGTTAAAGACGCTAGCCCACAGAAAGGTCCGCTTCGTGTCGTGGAACCTTGGCACGCTGACCGGACGGGCGCTTGAGCTGGCCGATGTGCTCGCCAGGCGGAGGGTGGCAGTGGCGTTCGTGCAGGAGACTCGTTGGAACGGCTACAAGCTGATATACACGGGCTCTCCGAGTGGAGACAACGGTGTGGGGGTAGTGCTCTCTAAGGAGTTTCGGGACAGTGTCTTGGATGTGAAGCGTAGAAGCAACCGCCTGATGGTTGTAGGAGTGCTTGTCGAAGGGGTTGTGACCAACTTGATAAGCGCCTACGCTCCACAGGCCGTTTGCAGCGATGCGGATAAGGCGCTGTTCTGGGAGCAAGTCAGGGATGTGCTACGAAACATTCCGTTGTCACAGGGTATTGTTGTGGGTGGCGATCTGAAAGGTCATGTGGGTGAGAAGTGTGAGGAGTTTGGCCGTGTACATGGCGGTTTTGGTTTTGGGAGCCGTAACGCTGAATAGGAAGAAATTCTTCGGACGTGTGCGGCTGCCGATTTGGCCATCGTAAACACGTTTTTTCAAAAGAAATCCGAACATCTGATCACGTACAAGAGTGGGAGGAGCGCCACGCAGATCGATTATTTTCTCACTCGGAGAGACAATATTGGCAAAGTACCTGTACCTGTAAGCTATACCCGGAGAGAGTCTCACTGCCCAGCATGGGGTCCTTGTGATGGACCTGCGCGTTAAATCCCGAGGAAAATACTGAGAGCAGTGTCGACGCCAAATCCGGTGGTGGCTGCTTGAAGGAACCAAGTCCAACGAGTTCGCCGCTGCTGTAAGCGACCTTAGTGTTGCGACAGACGGTGAACCCGTCCAACAACTCTGGGACAGAATTTAGGCAGCTATCGCACGGGCTGCGCGGACGGTGCTGGGTGTGTCTGGGGGTGGTTGTAGGCTTGACAAGGAGACCTGGTGGTGGAACGATACAGTCCAGAGGGAGACCAGGCTGAAGAAAGCCCTCTTTAAAAAGTGGCAAGCGTCCAGATCTCCTGAAGACCACGCTGCGTACAGGGATGCCAAACGTGCCAGCAAAAGAGCGGTAGCTAGAGCCAGACGAGACCACTTACGTCATTTATACGATAAGTTGGAATCGCCTAAGGGGCAGAAACTCATTTAAAAGTTGGCACGATCGAGGGTTAAAGCGGCACAGGACATTTCCACGTGCCGCTGTGTTAATGGTCCTAGCGGTAACCTGTTATGCGATGACCGCGCGGTGAAGGAGAGATGGCGCTCGTACTCCCACGAGCTGCTCAACAAGCACACAGTCACAAAGAGGTGTGGCCCCCGGATCTCCCTCGGTACCAAGGACTTATGCCACCGATAACGCCTGAGGAAGTCGAGACGGCTCTTCGCCGCATGAAGAATCGGAAAGCTGTCGGGCCCGATGGAGTCCCTATCGAGGCGTGGAAATCGATGGGCTCTCGTGGTGTGAGCATCCTAACCGACCCTTATAACCGCATTCTCCGCACCGGGAAGATACCAGACCAATGGGCAAGGGCTCGGTGCGGGAGTGCACCAACTACCGCGGTATAAAGGTGATGTCTCACACCATGAAGCTCTTCGAACGCATTGTGGACTCTCGGATCCGGCGGGAGTGTACAATCTCGGAGTGTCAGTATGGGTTTCGGCCGAGTTGTGGGACCATGGACCCCGTATTTGCCCTGAGAACTCTCATGGAGGGATACAGATCAAAGAACACATCAGTGCATTTCCTGTTTCTGGACATGCAGAAGGCCTTTGACTGTATCCCTCGGGAGATGATATGGTGGGCGTTGCGGTCGAAGTCGATATCTGAGGCTTATATTGACATTATCCGAGACATGTACCACGATTCTGATTCCATAGTAAGGACTGCCGTTGGTGACAACCGTTCTCGATTACCGTTGGGGTACACCAGGGCTCTGTGCTCAGCCCACTTCTGTTCAACATGATATTAGACGTATTGTCAGTCAACATCCGAGATTATCATGAGGTACCTCCATGGCTGCTCACGTATGCTGACGATATCACGCTGACAGACTCTGACAAGGGGCGACTAATCCAACGTGTAAAAAAGTGGAAGGAGGCACTTGAGAACGGCGGTCTGAAGATAAATGTGGCGAAGATAACTATTGCAGGCCATGTACTCTACATGGCCTGCAACAGTGCAGATCCCCTACCCGTGCGCATATGCGATGATGAAGTCAAGTGCACGGATCAGGTGAGATACTTGGGATCTGTGCTTAGCTCAACCGGGGGCATCGATGGCGACGTCAAGGAATATCCGCTGCTTGGGCCAAATGGCGGAAGGTAACAGGTGTCATTTGTGACCCCAAAATGCCGATAAAGTTGAAGGGACAGGTCTATAAGACCATCGTTAGACCTGCTCTCCTTTACGGTAGCGAGACGTGGCCCCTGTTAGAGCCACACAAGCAGGAGCTGCGCGTCACGGAAATGAAGATGCTGCGGTGGATGTGTGAAGTTTCACGGAAGGATCGGGTTCGAAACGCCCACATTCGGGGTAGCCTTGGCGTCCGTGACATCGCAGATAAGCTGCAAGAGTGCCGCCTTCGATGGTATGGCCACGTCTTGCGCAGACCGGCAAGTTATGTGGGGAACAAGTGCCTGGCTATGCCGCCCCCTCCAGGCACGGGAAGGAGAGGCTGGCCCAAGAAGCGATGGCTTGACGTAGTCAAGAACGATATGCGTGCCAATAAGCTCACCACGAGAGATGCCGAAGACCGAGCGAGGTGGGCCAAGAATAGCAGGAAGGCAGACCCTGGGCCCTCGCGTGCTGCACGGGGGACGATATTACACTACCCCATGCCTACTGTGACCTGTCAAAATTATCATTCTAAATTTGACAAAGTTTAGTAATGATTACTCACGACAGTAAAGTCTTGAGGTAGTCCTTGTAATCCAATTATAGAATAATCCGGTTTCAGTGAAGACGACGATGGATGGGGTCAGGTTTGGCAGCTTGTATGAGACCACTCCCACAATGGCAAATTTCTTCACCATCAACCCGCTGCCCGAGTCACCTCTGTAAGGTAGCAATAATGTAAATTTTATGTATAAATTAAAACAGTTGCTGTGTAACAAGAAATTATTTTATTTCTCATCATATGGGTCTTATTTGAAAAACGCAATGTTGAATGCTTTGACAAAGCTAATAATTAATTGTTGAGCCAGTTATTAATATTTTCTTTACCTCACTTACTTACTGCGCGCATCAGCGACCCAAAGAGGATCTTAAACTATATTATTTCAAGTCTAAATGACTTCTCACTTTATAACTTCATTAATAAAATATCTCCGCTTTGATCGTGATAAGTACATTAGACTTAACAATACTTTCATTCACTTCTGCCACATTAGTTTCATTTATCTCCTCTCATTTATCCTCTCTAGGTCATGACCAAAAATCTCCGTATTCCTTTCTCCATCTTAGTCACTACGTCTTCTCTACTCCAGTTTAGTGATTTCGTTCCTATTATTCTTGGTGGAAAAATAATCGATATAAAAAGCAATGCCTGCTTACTGTGCTGCGTATCCCTCATCACCGGTTGGATTCTCAAATCCAGCGCATATGGTCGCAGGTGGAAGACTTGATAATAATTCAAGACATTGCTCGTGACTAAAAATCTTCTGCACGGTAGACTTCATTATGTTTGTTCCTGTCTCCAGTTCTTCCTGCAGTAGAACTTTCAGTTAGAAATTAAGTATGGACATATTATTGGAGTCAATAATAATCACCTTAGCGTTTGTTCCGGTTGTGCTCTTAAGCGTGACGGCTCGGGGTCTAGCTTGGCCATGATCCAAGATTTGGCAAATCATGTTATTACAGTGGAGCGACTATCGTCTGACCTCCGTGACCCAGTATACAGGGGAACCTGTCTGATTGGATCATGGTTGAACATTCAGTCGTCTGAATATGTAGGTTTCATCACGATGTTTTCCGTCAGTGTAAGAGCATCTGGTTTGATTACTTTCTATTATTTTATGTTAAGTAAAACAATTAGTAAGTATTGTTGTTGTTGTAAGTTCGCAGGTGGCCCGCTTGCCTGTTTGCTTAACGTATAACATAAAAAAAAGGTACTACGATGATGAAACAAAAAATTATTTTGGCATTGGCATATTAAATTAGGCCAAGTGTTCACCGCTGCTATGAACATTAGCAACACAAAAAGTACTTAAAAACAATTTAAATTATTAAATTCCGTAATTCATAAAATTAGTATAGGAAATAAGTCTCGAAAGTGCAGGAGTGATACATCTGGTTGGAACACTCATTGCTTCATCTTCATTACCATCATCACAGTCCACTGCTGGATTTGCCTCCTCTACATTAGTATAGGGCTTACGTGTGGAGAATTATTTTGTGTCATAATCATGATAATCCTAATGGTCAGACAGTCTCTGCTAGGGTCCGCTTTCCTACTCTTTCTTCTCCACTTCGCCCGGTCTCCGACATCCTCGCGTCTCCCATCTCAGGCAATGGATCTGACGATGTAAGACCATGGGTTGGAGGAGGGTTTGTCCCATACTATGTTTGTCGAATGAAAATAAGTGTTGCCGTCCAAAACAGAATGCATCTAATCCGATTGAAAACATTGCAATCGATAAATAAATATGCTTGGACAATTCATTGCGCATGATTATCTGTTAAGTGACTTTTAAGTTTTTTGACTAAGTTAGTGTGTTTTTAGATAGATATTGATAAGTTATTTTGGATGTTAATTGTTTTTGGAAATTGTAGACATTCTGACTAAAAGACAAAAATCTCTCAATTTCGAAGACGCTCTTATCTTGGATCCTATTCGTGGGAACCTGGACAGCTCCTTTCTTTCGGTTTTGTTGAATATTCAAGAACTTTAAAATTTGGATTTGGATGGAGCCTCCTCGATCTTAACTGCGATATCTCTTACGCGAAGGCTGTCACGGATGTATTTATTACGTACTCGATCGAACCGCGTAACTCCGCACATCTACCGCAGCATTTTCATATCGTCAGCGCTGGCCATGTCTCGTAGCAATAGAGCATCACAGATCGAATTAAACTCTTGTATATGCCCTTTAAGCTTGACAGGGATTTCAGGGTCTGCCGTGAGTTCCCGTCATTTGACCTAAGCTGCAGAGATTCGGGACTTGACATATGGGCCGATATCGGTGGACTCGTGCATCACGGATCCGAGGTATTTGGATTTATATATTCTATTAACAGCTTCGTTACCTATACTGTTTTGGCGACATTCAGCTTCAAACCACCGTATTCTAGCATATCCTTCTACATGTTTACCCTGGCCTTAAAATGCTACCTAAGCTATTTAAACTACCTGCACCAGTACAATGTTGTCAGCGCACTACGTAAACTAGGAGGCACGTCCTGAATTTCCGAAGAGAGGGCATCTAACATAATTATGGTTTTCTACCCGGGGTACCCAGGGTCGGGTATATCCGGGTATTTCACGGATTTTATACCCGGGTACAATCTGAGTGACCCGGATCCCGAGTATTAAAAAAGAAGGGCTAATATAACGACATAAATATATACAGTCCACTGCAGGGCTAAGTACCTCTTCCACAAACGGGGCCTTTTGAGATTATTGCCATAAGGGGATTATTGCCATTAGGGGATTATTGCCATAATCTCCATGCTTGACCAGCGGGTTGGAGATCGCTGTGTAATAAATATAACAATGGAAAACGATGCTGCACATTTTCCAGCCTACGGGAACTACATCTTTTGCCTCGAAAACATTAGTCGCCTTGTACGACACCCACGAGTGTAAAGTGTTGGTGTTATTCTACTCTGACGGACACCACACGGCACTAATGATACTATTTTATTATGCTAAATAGATTCCTCGTATGTTTTATATGCTAAAATGATACCAATACTGTTCTAATCGCTAAACTAGATCCGTAATGTTATTTTATTTTTAGATCCACCCAGAGAACATTTGTGTCACATGCTTTGGTCTCGATCTACATAGTCAATGGACTTATGGTATGTACTACCGTGGTCGCATGCCCTTGAATGACTGTGAGGGACTACAAAACCAAGGGTGAAGTGTCAGCTGGGGGATGCTAGAGAGAAGTCAATCCTGATATATTTTTCCATAAAATTATCGGCTGTATGTAATTGAAATTATAACGCAAACTTTCCCGTTGTGGCGTAAATGGCCTTTTCAATCGATTAGGTTAGGTTAGGAACTCTAGACCTCCTCCATCCATGCTCTAGAGGTGCATAAACAAATTGCAGCCAAATAGTTCTCAGGAGTTCGATTCTGGTACGAAAATCGTCTCAGTGAAGTAACATTACAATTGCATGGCATGTAAAATGTGTAATTGTTATCCGAATGACAGATGTTGAGCTGTAACTTTATTTGAGGTCGAAATTTTTCACGATTCGTACTCTGTATATTAAGTATAAGTATAATTTCTGGTACTTTAGCTGCATTATGGCTGCATCTAACTTCAATTCTGTCAACGAAAACATGTTAAAGGTTTGATCTAACAATTATTTAACAGCAATGTTACTCTGATCGAGTTGAGCTGAGTTGTAGTTAAACTTAAGTTGCTACTCAGTTTTGTTTTTGCAACAGGATTTAAAAAGTACGAAAAACATTACTTTAATGTGTGGAAATAAAGAAGGAAATTGTATTAAGTGTGTTTGTTTGTTTGTCACCTAGTGATTTTAAGAACTTTTTGCTTCACTCTTGTATATGCTCGTAGTGGAATATGTATATTCCAAAATTTTTTGGTTATTAAATAAATATAAGAATAACTTACTTACATTGACGTATCCCCACCCAGCTAGCTCACCCGGCAAATGGTATGGGAACTTCTCCACGAGCGCCGCTCTCTGTATATTTTGGCCAAATTTCAAAGGGCTATGCAATCTAATAAGAGATATATCGTTCTCCATGGTATCTGGATTATAATCCTCGTGTCGTACAAAGTGTTCTGCTCTTTTCTTTATGCCCTTCCTTTTATCTTCTGCTCCTACAGTAACCAAAATGAAGGTACGGGGTACGGGCATACATTCCTCAAAGCAATGGGCGGCGGATAGCAAAAAATGTTGGTTGAGTATAGAGCTACCGCATGAGAACTTCGGAACGTTTTCCATCTTACCATTACCAATATCACTGTCACTATTAGCGTCACTACGACTCTCGCTATCATTATCACTGTAACTGTCACTGTAACTGTCAATGTCACTGTCACTGTCACTGTCACTGTCACTGTCATAGTCAGTGTCGCTATCGCTATCATATCGTAACTTTTGCTTCGCAATGAAAATGAAATGCCTCGGCGGAAGGCACTGAATGACAAGGTGAGCTGAGTGAGGATACTTTTCAATGGTCGCGTACACGCCGCCGACAATATGGCCGGTCAGATCCCCGGCGCAATTGACGAATTGACAGTTGAAAACAATAAAAATATAAATAATAGAAAAAGTAATCATTTTAGGGTTGCGAAGCGCGTGTCTTTGAATTCACATTTGCATTAAACCTACTTATGCCTCAATTAAAGTCGTCACAGTCGTGACTAAGCGTCACAGCAAATAAACTACAGTACAAGCTATAATTTTTTAAACGAAATTATGCAATTAATTTTCTTCGTTGTATTACGACTATGGTGAATTTGAAGTCACTTCATTATACTTTGTTATCGATTAATCTAAGAATGAAACCCAATAAACCTGCCGTAACTCCGAATCTGAGTTGGAGAGTGCGCACATAACGATACGCGTTTTGGACCCTACAATACACTCGGCACTCGAACACTTTTATAGTACTACGGAAATATTTCTTGCGGCAGAAGTTCGTTGATGCCAGAATACTTAACATATGTTTTGTTTCGTATGTGGGCAAGGTTTCTCAACATTTCGTTCGTCCCTTATCGGTTAACAAGACCGCCTGAGCAATCTAAGCAACGTGCAGGTGCACAGCGTAAGATTTTTCATTGATTCTGAAATCGGAATAGAGCAGCAATTAAAAAAACCTAAATAATAGTGTTAGAAAGCGTCGATGACATAAAGCAGAAAATTGCTTGCGGTAATCGTATTCGGCGGTACTCAAAAAAAGTGGCGAATTTTCACTAGAATCGTCTCTCCAGAAGTGACCAAGAGACCTAGCGATGCAGATGTTTTTTATACTACTAAGATGGCAACGGTCTGCCTGATGGTAAGCAGTCACCACAGCTTATGTGCTGTCACCCACGCGCTGCCAGCCCCGTAAAAACCTTTTTGCCCCATTTCTTGAAGAACTCCATGTTGTCATCATCATAATGTCCCTAATATGCTCTCGCGCACGGCACGGAGGGCACGGGCTCCGCTTAAGAAGAATTCCACGTTGTACTCTAGCTAAAATTAGTCCAGGGAGCTCAATTCGCAACCTTAGTGTGCGCAGGTGTGAGTTCCTTTGAAACCACACAGTTCGAGTTGGCGCCAAGACGTCAGAACGAACTCCCTGTCGATGGCGAGCGGTGCGATGATAGAATATAGACTTACGGACGACCTGAGGATGGTCTATGGAGGAGTGAAACACGTGTCGAGCTATACCAGTGAAAGTGAAGTTGTGGTTCCCTTGGTTGTTACCAAGGGAACCACGCTACAACACTCAACACTCTGTTGAGTCACGTAGGTCATATGACAGTCGCTCTTCTGTAATCCTGGATCATGGTCAAGCCCGATCTTGTGCGCGAGTGCACAAATAATCATCTTGGCGTTATTGTCCCGGTTGTGCTCTCGAGCACGAAGGCCCGGAGTCGGCCTTGACCATGATCCAGGATTTGGCGATCAGGTATATATAGAGGAGCGACTACCATCTGACTCTGCTACCAGGGGAACCTGACCAGATAGGACCATGGTTACAAATTCAATTGCCTGGATTTGCAGGTTTCATCACGATATTTTTCTTTACCGTAAGAGCATAGGTTAGAATTCAACTAATGCACATAACTCAGAAAAGAGTCATTGGTACATGACCGAAGCGGGAGTCGAACCCGGTACCTCTCGCTTACGAGTTGGATTGGCTTACGCAACCACCCCGCCACCGACGTTCCGAGTTTAACACTTAGCCTAATTATACACAATTTTATTTAAATCTTTAATAGACTTTGAATTTTTATGGTAACGCACTTTAGCACATCTTGACTTTGTTAACTTTTAGACGAGCTACTGCCCCTCCACAGTATCGAGCGCGTCGTAGAGCAGAGCCAGCTGAGCCGACTGCACTTTTGGCACCATCATTTTAGTTCGTCACTTTGGTCCCAAGTGCAAATCCTTGTCTGAAAGTGAGTTACTGTGCTGCCATTTCTTGAAGCTTGCCTTTTTAGCCCTTACTGCTTCCTGCACCTCACTGTTCCACCATCCTGTATCCTTGTTAACACTTCGGCCACCTGTCGACGTACCGAGTACTGTTCGTCCGAGTTTGAGGATAAACTTTTGCAAATTGCCTAAGTTAAATTCTGATGTCTTTTACTATCCTACGCATGTGTAGCTAAATTTTACTATCCTATGTGCCCTGACCCTGGAGTGGAGGAACGTAAGAGGCCACATTAAGACTTGTTAACCCCAAATTTTGAAATTGTTTACTTAACCTTTCCACAGGACTTCTCCGGAGCGTGATGTGGAAATGAGTACCTGACAAATACTAGGGTCCATAATAGCTTGGGGAGGATCCTTGGATGAAATGTGCATGGGCCATGCCCGCCCAAGCGGCGTGCGCCGTTTCGTTAGGACAAGTTCTTACAGGCCATTTTAGACACAATATGTCAGACTTGGTAGATATTGTTTACATAACTAAACAAATGATGGGATCGTAGGAATCACTTCTCTAATTGGTTGTCTGAAACAATTTAGATCCGCCCTCTCAAACTAAGGGTCAGTACCATTTGGGCCTTTACAGGAAAAAGCGTCAACAACGCCATAAGAAACAAAGTAAAACTGTCAGAATTTTATTACAGTTCCAATTTCAGTAACGTACATGTGGAAACACAGAGGTGTTCCTACTGCAACCGATGCGACGCGATAATGGTAATAGACATTAGACATTAGACATTGATTTATTGATAAAATAATTTACAGGTCATTTCAATTCACAAATCATGATCATATCGTAATATTAACAAATATCATAAAAATAATTATGGCAATCAATCAATAATTAAACATAAATAATAATAATTCCTTAACATGTCATTAATTAAATAAATAATGATATTCATAATGTCAGTATTAATATAGTAAACGTTCGTCAATAAAAAATTTATAAAACAAAGAATAGTAAAAAATAAAAAGCTAAAGAAAAATGTCATTAAATTACTGATGTACAGCCATGTCACAAGCATCTATTTAAACACAGTCAACTTAAGGTCCAGAAATTCAGCAAGTGAGTAGAACGCCTGCGTAATGAGACACTGGTGAAGCTTCTGCCCTAGAATAGAATAAGGTTCGTATTTGTTTTGCTATCTGTATAATGATCTATCTCGGCGCTTAGCTACAGCATAAAATATATCAAACGTAATAACATATGGCGATCGCTATTTTGCCATCGTACACTTCATTTATTTCCAGTAATTTATTCGTTCAGAGTGAATGGAATTGTTGAAATAGCCGCTGTGATAGTGGAAATAGGCTCAGATGGAACGAATGAATAAATGATCTAAAATGTTTTTAGCCTTTTAATTCAATATTCAGTTCATATTATTAGTATATTTTATTAGAGGTAAATGGGGCAAATAAGATATAGAGGCGCAAGTAGCTTGTAACTGATAACTGTAGGGAACAATATATGTACCTAAATCTATAGTCAAGCATGTATCAAATTGAGGTTCATAATAATTTGTATTTATACATATACAAGGTAGGCACCTACTACCTATTGATGCTGACCTTCCACCCCCCTCCTCCTTTACAGTAAATAGGTAATTGTTTTACGTTATTCTATCAAGATACTTCTTTAGTATCGTCCTATATCATGCTATCATGCTTCCTTGTATGAATGCAAAACTTGTAAATTCTTCCAGAAGCGATCATCAACATTAGTTATTTTATTTCCTTTATTTCTTCCGTCTCACGAGATGTCGATGCTGGTTATCAAGTTGACGCAGTTTACACGGATTTTTCAAGTGCATTCGATAAAGTCAACTACATGAAAATCTGAAAGGTAGTGGCATTCATGGTTCTCTTCTAAATTGTTTAAAATCGTATATCGAAAGAAGAACACAATTAGTAGCTTTAAGCGGGTATAAATCTCGTAAATACTACGTCCTCGCAAATACTATATCCCTTCAGATGTTCTGCAAGGCATCTGGGTTCTGTGTTGTTTGCATTATTCATAATGACGTAACATCTAAATCATTCGCAAATATTCGCTATTCGCAGATGACTTAAAATATTTAGAACAACTTGAACTCCTTTCTATTCAATATTAATGCAACAGGATTTGATAAGAATAACTCATTGGCGTATTGCGAACGGCATAGTGATTAATACCAATAAATGCTTTTATTTCAAATTCACTTCGAAAAAAATACACAAGGTATCTGTTCTGTAAAAATACCCGTACCACATTGGGGCAAGCTTCTGAATGTAGTCAGTGAAATCAGAGACCTCGAAGTCACTTTAGATACTAAACTTAAATTCACCTGTCACATCAATAACATAATTAAACGATATACAGAAGCACTAGGTTTAAACGTAATACAAAAAGTTTTAAAATTACTACGCACTCATCTACAATTCGCTTCATTAGTTTGAAATCCCAGGTACGCAGTACATTTACAGAGAATTGAAAATATGCAAAGGTTTTTACACGACATATCTCCACATATCTTCCGTAATTTCACACCGTTGTCGCGGAAACGCCGTACTGCGCACGACCTGGCACTGCTCTTTAAAGCGCTCAATGGGCATACTGGCTGCAGCGATTTTCTAGAACACTTCTCATTATGTGTTTAACCTACCCAGAAAACCAATGCCTCGAGTTTATTAACAAGTAGTTTAATAGCTAAAATGAATATGGGATCCCACTGTCCTGCCTCCCTCATATGCCAATTCCACAATTAATTCCAACAAAATCGTCACAAATTTACCTTTTTTCCAATTCTTTTGTCAGTTACAAAAAGTTTATTTACGAAATTTCGTAGTTGCTTTGCTTATCAGTGAATAACCTTTAGTTCATACCTAATTCATTTTTTCTTTGTTTTATTAACATTGTTTTAAATGACACATTGAACGCGAATACTGTGTCACAAATATGAAACTCACATTAGAACAACCGATTTTATGTAAACTGTTTATAATGTTAGAATATGTGGTCTACATGTGTACCTTACCTAAATAAATAAATACCTATATCCAATGTCGGTACATTATTATTTATTATATAGTTACGTTATAAGACTACCTATCTCTTAATAGTTGAGGCTAGGTGGGACCGTCATATCTTTCACGGGCCATTATACGAGTATAATGAAGCTACAAGGTACAATATAGAAGGGTTGTATTCATTGGACGACGGATAGCAAACAAATTTTCCTTGATTATGGAGTTGCCGCATTGGTGCCTGGGTCTTTACCTCACTATGCTGACATTGGACATAAAGGTACGCCGCATGAGGGAAGTCGCCAATTTCAGAATACACGCCGCCGACGATGTGGCGAGTCAGTTGCGCCGAGCAAAATTAACAGTCGACGAATACCATCAAAACACAAAGAATGGAAAAATTAATCATCTTAATTAGTCCTTAATTAAGACGATTAATTTTACTATTCGTTCCTTCGGTGTGCTGCCATTGGACATAAAGGTACGCCACGTGAGGGAAATGTTCAATTTTCGAATACACGCCGTCGACGATGTGGCGCCGAGCAAAATGAACAGTCGACGAATACCATCAAAATTAAACGAATAGTAAAATTAATCATCTTTTAAAGCTCAAATTTTCCAATTAAACGGTCATACCTAGGCGTAATACCAAAACTACAGTAAATTAGCAATATTTTTTAGTACGCAATTAATTTACATTTCATTTTTAACCATGGTTGGGTTTACGTTGCTGTTAAAGTATTACCGATAATAATAATAACAATAATCTATTGTGCAAATATTTGTCTAATTTAGTTCAATTAATTTACTTAAAAAAATATATTTACAATATTTACATAATACAAAAATATAATAATAAATATATAAACACATAAAATACACAAAAACTAAACTTAATTAAAGATAAAAAAAAATGGCCAAGATCCCCAGTAACCGAGTAAGTGCCCAGAAGGCTGGCCAACAATCATCTTGGCATGTGAGCCATGAGGACATGTAGTAAAATTAAATAAATCGGAATAAATAAAAATTAATCGGCATAAATGAAGATAAAACTAGAACAATCGGAATAAAATGGCGTAATACACTACCAGACTTCTTAACTACATGGGTCACTGTCAGTACCGCCCTACAATGTGCTTTCACCCGTTGTTTGACAAGATTGCTCGTTCACTCAATCAATTCCAATATTTATGATTATCAAACGGTATTCGAAGAACACCAAACTCAGGGATACGTGGGAAATAGGTGCCTGAACCTGCCGGTGTCAGGAAAGAGGCCCCGTGGCTGACCCAAGACGCGATGGATTAACATTGCTGAGTCGAATGCGAGAGCCAACGGATTACGACGAGTGGATGCCGAAGACAGGCGAAGTGGAGTAGAATAAGTAGGAAAGCGGACCCTGGTAGAGGCCGGGATAAGCGCTTAAACGATGACGATGATTCGAAGAAAACCTAACTAGTGGCGAGCTTATTGTAGTTCTAAAGATCAATTAGATTCAAGGTTTGAAACTGTCACCCATCTGGTGACCGGCATCAGCGTGCGTTGTTTTACTATTGTTATCAGTCTAGCAAGCACGCTGCTATATCATATCACTTCATGTTGTCCAATTGCTTTCTAATCCAAAGAAACATTTATTTGTGTTATTTGAATGTTTAACTTAAATAAAAAGAGGACATTTTGATACTAGAAATACATTATAAAGTTACAAATGCACCTATATCCTTTACAACTTGTATGAAATCGGAAATCGAACTACACTTTATAAGTTTGTTGAATTTTTGATTTCATGATTCTAGGTCAACGGGAAGTGTCTTATAATTATAGATTTTGATTTCCTTGCGAGCGTCAAAATATGCGGCACAAATGGAGCATAAACGGCCGTATCGTTTGATTGCTTTGACTTAGAAGTTAATTTTCATTGCTGCAAGAAACTGCAATCTTGAGTATTTGATATTAAGATACCTCCACGCGATCCTGAGAAAAATGTGTCTCGACACACGAACAGATGGATAACAAAGTGATCCTATAAGGGTACGGTCTTTTTATTTTGAGGTACGGAACCCTAAAAATTATTCTAACATGGATAATAATAATAAATAGTAAATAGTCTTTCAGGTTGCGCGCGTACGCTTACGTTACAAATAACCACGTGCCCGCTTGGTAAAAAACATTTAGCTGTATCCTGTGTATGAGTAAAACCAATTTACCTTTTGGGTTTTATTGCTGTAATGGGATAAACTCAGGCCTGGAGGAGCCTGAGTTTTTACATTATCTTCTTTTTCGCGTATCTGTTTTTTGAATGTTTATGCTTCTTATTTCCACCTCTATTTTTTGAATGTGTTTTCTTCTTACTTCCACCTCTATTTTTTGAATGTGTTTTCTTCTTACTTCCACCTCTATTTTTTGAATGTATTTTCTTCTTACTTCCATCTCCATTTTTCCAAGATTTTTTCTTCTTTTCCCCGCCTGAGTCTTTCGAAGGATTATCTGGAAAAAAATTACAATCTGGAAGACTGTGCAAGTAACGTAAGTACTAGGTCATATCCGGATGTTCATATATTTTTACACAATTTTACACACTTTCCATAAATAACATTATAAAAAGAAAAAGTTTTAAGTCAGTTTTTCATCATTGGTCAATGGGTCATCAACATAATAACCATTAAATATCGGTGAAGTAACAGCTTCTGTTCTGTCTTTTACTTTTGATAAAGGACTAAAGTAGTTTAGGATTAGATCTAAAATAATTTACAAGAAAGTATGATAGGATCTTGATCGATTCAGAAAATCGAATTTGGTTCTTGTTCATGAGCCGGTCGTAGATAAAATGATCGAACCGGGGGTATTGGTCCAAAAGTTGTTATGTCTAATGAGAGTATTAGTCCAATGTGCGATTTTTACTTTAAACAGGCCCTTCGCACCCACTGCTCCGCTGTTCTGTGACCGCTACCATAGTTCTAAACACCGGGGCTGCCGAGGACTGGGGGCCATGGCCTGTGCCTACCTGTCATACTCGGGGGAGAATGCTATAATCGCTACGCTTGGCAGGCGGGTTGGCGATCGCAGTGTTGTAAATATAAAAATGGAAAACGCTACTACCCATTTCCCAGCCTACGAAGACTCCAGAAATTTTGCCTCGAAAACATTAGTCGCTCTGTACGACACCCACAAGTGTGTCGCTATCCTGGGTCGGTGCTACTTTACTCTGCAGGACACCACATTGCGGGATAGTAGTGGTTGCCCGCTGCCCGAGTCATCTCTGTAGGTAGAAATAGTTTAACGACAATTTTTTGTTTTAATTAAGACAGTAATAAGAAATTACACGTTATCTGTCCTGATTTACTCTCCTACCACATTCGTTTCGGGAATCTCCTCTCATTTAGCCTCTCTACGTCATGACCAAACTCACTTAGCATTCCTTTCCCTATCCTTGTGATTACGCTTTCTCTTCTACTCCAGCACGTTCCTTATGTTTTCGTTCCTACTACTCTGGATGAAAAAATATTCGACAAAAAGCAATACGCGCTTACCCTGATGCGTATCCAAATCTCTTTTTAAATGAAGGATGCTCAAATCCAGCACATATGGTTGAGTGTGGAAGTTTTCTACGGTTGGTATTAAATAATCCTTTTCGACATAGCTTGTGACTATAAATCTGCTGCTTGGTAGACATTAATTTATTACTGTCTATATCGTTTACTTCCTGCAGTAAGAACTTTCAGTTATTTGGTATGGATATATTATAATCAGATATGTGCATAACTGAGATAAAGTCTCAAATTATTATAGTAGGAAGCCCGGAAGTATGTTCCAGTTGTCTACGGTATGGCGTTGATTTTCATCATTAAGTACGTTAACGAAAATATGAGTGTAGCTAGAAAAGTGTATACAACTGCATATAATTACGTATTAAAACACTCCGGACAAACTATTATCACACTCGTATTTCAATGCTCCCTTTTATATAGGTACCTACTAGTTATATAAACTACTAATGTATGCCAAGATAGATCACAGTAGATGATCACGGTGGTCATGCCCGGATCTATAGATCCCGCCGCGGAAATGCCAGAGTTATTTGGGCACAGAGTTAACAGGGCGATAGATCATGGGCTCGAGCGGTACCCCTATGCCCCCATTTTTTCTAGGTAAAGGTGATAAAATGCCTGTAGAATAGTGTTATTTAAGTGAGAACCGCTAACCTAACCATATCACCTCGCCACTCTAAGGTCCATCGCAACACCTTTGTCCAGTGGAACGCCCTTGTCGAGAATTTCTTCTCGCTCCTGTACGAGGGCGGGGGAGCTGCTCGAGGCTTTCTGTTTCTGGGTTCCGCTTTGGTTGCGTTTGATACTGAGGCTCGGAATGCGTAAAAAGTATAGAGTAAAAAGTTGCGCTCGGGTGGCTAATATATTATAATAATAACTTATTTACATCAATTAATCCCCATCCGGCTAGCTCAGCTTGCTTATGGTATGGGGGTTTCCTCATGATCGCCGCTCTCTTAATAAATTGGTTAAATTTCAAAGTGCCATGCAATCTAACAAGAGCTATATCGTGCTCCATGGTACTCCCATTATAATTCTCGTGTTGTACAAAATGGTCTGCTCTCTTCTTTAAGCCATATCTTCTGTCTTCTGACCCTAGAGTTGCCATAATGAAGGTTCGGGGCACGGGCATACATTTCTCAAAGCAATGCGCGGTGGATAGCAGGAAATGTTGGTTGATTATGGAGCCACCACATGAGCGAGTCGGAACGCCTTTAAAGTCATCATTCTTACTAGCACTGTCACTATCAGTCCCACTATTACTAGCACTGAAACTGTAACTGCTGTCACTGTCACTATCGCTTTCAATGGACCACCAGAATCCCTTTCTGGGTTGGAAGTTCGAAGGCTCACGGCACTGAATAGAAAGGTAAGCCGCGTGTGGGAATTTTTCAATGCTCGCAAACACTCCGTCAACAATGTCGGCGGCCTGACCCCCGGCGCAAAATGGACAGTTGACGACATTTTAGATAGATACATAACGGTTACGAAGCGCGTCTTTCTTAATATACACATTTACATTATACTTACTTATTCCTCAATTAAAGTCGTCACAGTCGTAAATTGGCAAAGAAACTACATTAAACGCAATTATGTAACTAATTTACTTCGTTTTATTATGACTATGATGATATTTACGATATTTCGTACGTACTTTTTATCGATAACGCCAAGAATTGAAACTGAGATGGATCATCATCACAGCCCGTAACAGTCCACTGCAGGACTTAGGGCCTCTCCCACAAAAGGGGAGGTTATTGCCATAATCTCCACGTTTGGCACGCGGGTTGGAGATCGCAGTGTTTAAATATAACAATGGAAAATGCTGCTGCCCATTTTCCAGACTACGGAGACTCTTGATCTTTTGCCTCGAAAATGTTAGTCGCCTTGTACGACACCCGTGAGTGTAAGGGGTTGGTGCTATTCTACTCTGCCGGACATGGAACGGATATGGACGGAGATGGATAGTGCGTACAAAACGATATCAGTCGATTACGACAAGAAGGCGGGCTCCATACAAAATAAGTTTGATAATTATTTTCATATTAACACTAGAGGGGTCGCGCCTCAAAAACTTTTTGGAGTGCTCGCGCAGGTGACATATGTCACCCATTATGATACAGGTATTTTTCTTACCACTTACATTCCTATTAAATGAAAGTAAATAGGCTATCATGTTACAAATTAACTTTAGTATTTACTATATCGGAAGTTAACAAATGCTTATGATATTTGAGTTATAAAAAAAAGAAAAACTTCTTTATAAGTTTATTTATTTGGACTTATTGAATTTAATCAGGTTTTAATTCTTTACAACACGTTAATTTGGTTAGTGAATTTTTTTATTACATGTGAATTAATGAGTTGTACTTAATCGAAAACGTTTCGGTCACAGAGAGGGCACAGTATGATTTGATGATCCAGACAAAGACGTCTATTACACTTGCCACATTGTTTGCGAGTTGTTCAATCTCTTGCTCTACTGCAGAAGTCACACCGTTCTTTTCCACTGTGTATTGGCAAGTTTTGTACTTACTACGCGGGTGTTCAGGCAGCTCCAGAAGAACCCTGGCTATTAATTTTGTAGCCTAAAACTATACCTAGTATCGTTTTTTTAGGAAATACGTCTTGTAATAAGGGGTTTCATACTTACGTAGGTTAGTCGGAGAACAGAAACGTGAAATAAAACAGCTGAGTCAGGATCTTTACAACAATTTTTTTGTTTATTGTCCAACCATTATAATCAAGTGGCTAAGACCAAAACCAGGGGCGCGCTCCGCATCCTTGCGACAGGCAGTCTAGTTAGCCGTACCTGCTCCTGTACCTGGACAACGGTTGATGAACCTAACGGCCTTGTTTATTGCAAAGAACTATTGTGACTTTCTTAACAGATGTTTGAATATGACTAAAACTGCACAGTGCACATCGATGCGGCTTTGGAAAGCACGGTTTTGGAAACCGACTTATATATATCATATAAATTATATATCGTTTCAAAGTTAAACGGAATAGATTTGTATAATCCCATGCAATCAATAAAAATTTCCTTATGGAGCATTCTTGTTAATCTGTAAGTTCAACTAATCGATAGCTCTCATCAGCGGCTTTCAGGGCCCTTTTGAAACACATTCAAGAGACTCCGAGGCTAGACACCGTGCTGCAGACTTACCAGGGATTGTTGTCACGGAGGCAACCTTGCTGAATGTGTAATCCTTCACGGGGAGGTGTAAATTTACAGAATTTACAGCTTGGTTATGACTCGACAACGATAAATTACTATTGGCATGTCTTCCAGGCAGATCCATTTTCGGTTGCATCGTCACTTATCAACAGTTGAGATGGAGGTAAAATGCCTGTCTAATATATGTATAAAAAATATTTATATGAGTTTTTAAGTCGACAACAGACTTCGAAAAATTATTAAAACATGAGCAGGTTAACCGCTGTCACGAAAGGTAAGGTATAACAAGTTTGCGGCTGTCCATGTAGATAGAGATTGGGCACGGGGGCCAGCTGTCGAAACACTAGACTTTGATATGCATACTCTCTCTGAAACGGAAACGTACCGCTATCTGTGCATCTCGATGTGGCGGTTGTAAAACAGATTGTTTCGGAAGTCTCTTTGGGCGACTGACGATGGTGCTGTAAAGCAACTTATCCGGTCCCAACATAGTCAACGTCAACGCCAACTTCGTAAAACACAACAATTTATCAGTTCTAACTTCGCAAAATACCAGCTATTCTAACTTTACGCTTAACCTTTTATAGGACAACTCATACAAAGTGGGTACAATACTTACAATAAGGTCGATATTACATAGGGTTTTATTACAATATTAACCTTATGAAGATTAGCGACTCGCATTAGTGTAATCTGGCTTTTCAAATAGTCAACGTTTACTTTTGTCACTTACACAAAAGTCGCGCTTTTGTACGGTGATTAAGTTACTGGCATTCGTTTTCGCTGTCAATGTGGGTACGCCGCACGCGTTTGTAAATAAATAAGACTTCACACAAAAGATGAGTCTTTAAAATCCATATTCCTGTGCAGCTGTTAAAAGGGTTTATAGCATAGCATGTATGTAGCATACTGTTCGAAAGGAAATAAAGTAGAAAATATTTTAAAATTAAAAGAATATCAAAATCGCTTCTAGTTATTTAAAAATTACAATTAAAAATCACTTTGTCGGTTTTCCTTTTAAGCTCTGGCCACATGATTTTAAAGATTTTATCGAATAATATCAGTGTTATGTATTGAATTTCAAAACATTATTATTACGGTTTTCGTCAAAGAAAATATATTTACAGTCCTCTTCTTCTTCCTCTTGCCCTTGTCCCAGATTAGCCGGGGTCGGGCCTTCTTGTGCACTTGCGCCAGGAACGTCTATCCCCGGTTGACATCGGTGCCAGGTTTTCGTATTTTAGGTTCTCAGAAATTGGAGCCACCCTGAATGATCCACCAACATACTGGATGTGAAAATGGAAAATTGTGCTGACCCAGTGAGTATTCGCGGGGTGACGCCGCCTATGCATGCCATGCCCGTATTATATCCCTTGGAATATCCTCCTGCGCAAGGAGTGTACCCCCAATATCATCAATCGATGATGCCAGGTTCTAGTCGATTGCCTGCGCAAGGCCAAACATTTTGTCCCCGAGGCTCAAGCCAACCTAAACAGGGCTCGGCCCGCAGGGGTCAATCAAAACGTAAAGCTTGACTTGGACTTTCAAGCCGGGTGGCTAACAGATTTCTATCAGACTTTGGAGAATTTAGGGGCCCCCCGATGATTCTCAAAATAATATCGAAAGGATATCGAATCCCAATTTTAACAAAACCTCCTTTATTCAAACCAAACTTGGTCCCTTTGCTTCAAACCCCCTTTTCTTTGGAAATGAAGTCCCAAATAGTAAAAATGAAAAAGATGGGTGTCCTGGAACAGATCCAGCCCAGCCCAGGCTTCCTGTCAAGCCTATTTCTAACACCGAAAGGAGACGGGACTTGCTGTCCGATTTTCAACCTCCGAAGACTCAATCATTTTGTATATGCGTGAAAATTCAGACTAGTCAATCAGCACAAGGTTCAAAGCTTTATTCAGCCCAATGATTGGCTCGTAAAAATCTCATTATGTGTACCATTTAACCTATCCAGAAAACCGATGCCTCGAGTTTATTAACAAGTAGTTCAATAGCTAGGATGAATATGGGATCCCACTCTCCTGCACCCTCATATGCCAATTCTACAATGAATTCCAACAAAAATCGTTCCAATTCTTTTGTCAGTAACAAAAAGTTTATTTACGAATTTTCATAGTTTAAGTTGCTTTACTTATCATTGAATAACTTTTAGTTCATACCTAATTCCTTTTTTCTTTGTTTGATTAACATTGTTTTAAATGACACACTAAACGCGAACACTGTGTCACCAATATGGAACTCACATTAGAACAACCGATTTTATGTAAACTGTTTATACTCGTAATTTACGAATATGTGGTCTACATGTGTACCTTACCTAAATAAATAAATACCTATACCCAATGTCGGTACATTACTATTTATTATATAGTTACGTTATCAGAATACCTATCTCTTAATATTTGAGGCTAGGTGGGACCGTCATATCTTTCACGGGCCATTATACGCGTATAATGAAGCTACAAGGCACAATATAGAAGTATTGAATTCAATTGACGGCGGATAGCAAACAAAGTTTTTTTGATTTTGGAGTTGCCGCATTGGTGCATGGGTCTTTACCTCACTATGCTGACATTGGACATAAAGGTACGCTGCACTATGGAAAATATAGGTCAGTTTCGGATCAAAAATCTATAACTTCGTGATTTTTTATCATATCGTGATGAATTTTGGTACACATATGCAGTAATGTATGTAGATTCAAATGATATAGAATTTATAGTGATTTCTCATTATATGTTTAAATGTAAATAGCGTAAAAAGACAAAAAATGGGATAAGCACAAAAAAAAAGTGGTAAAATACTTATTTAAAGTGAAATACAAAGTAATAATTATTATAAAAATTAAAACTAACATTAACCATAAATAACAAGTCATGGCAATAAAAAAAATTATATAACAATATCTTTAAATTTATCGCTTTCGTCTACTTAACTTATATTTTTTGACATCTACTCTATAATGTGGGTCATGTTGCACTTAACACATTTAATCAAAGAGTGAGTGAATATGATACACTGGAAAAATAAACACCTTATCTACTTAGGATCTATACACATTTCAGTTGCAAGTGGTGCCACTTTTAGAAGACTTGTAGCTTTTCGGCTACATTTTCTGGCATGATGTAGTCGCATGTTTCGGTAGTCTTTGTTGCGCGACTCTTGTGCGTCTTCCGATAGCTGTCCAATAGGAAGCACTTCGAAATGTTTGATAATACTTTCTCCATGTATAAGTATTTGGTGTATAGATGATGGCATGTAATACCAATTGTATTTGCTCACGTATACTCTTGCAGTTTCCATTGCGTATTCGCCAAATTTTTCGGGATCGATCATCATTCCTGAAGATAAAACTTGTAAAATGATCTAGAGGCGTTTAATTAAGGTTTCATCTACACCTGTAATTTCGGCAGAGCATGTGCTGTTATAGAAAAATCTTCTTGCGGTATTCCCATCGTTAGTATTCCCACTACCTTGCCGAGGTTTATCTATTATCAATCCTAACTCCTCCCTGAAACGATTTTGACAAGTTCTTTCTTTTCCTTCTTCAATCTCTTTTTTTCTTCACTTGTAGCAGACCAAGTTTAAAAATCAAGATTATAGGAAATGTGTAATAACATTTCCATACTGCGAATCCAGGCGTGTAAAGTGGAGAGTCCGTACTGGTAGGCACTTTCGTCTTCTGGTCTGGCACTAACTTTCGACAAATCATTCATTCATCGCGGAGTAGCCCCACATATCGTGCACGTGGAACCAGAAGGAGTATCTGTTAGCACTTGATTCACTTGAATACCAACATTATCTTCAATAATCAATGATGGTTGTAAAGCTTCAATTTGCCTTCTAATTTCATCTACAACAGCCTTGGTTTTCTCTGGCATTTCCTTTCAAAACTTTATTGAAATGGGTCTACAAAAACGTACAGATGAAGGTACCGGATTTTTCCAAATAATAAAACCTGACTGCTCATCAATTAATCTGATGGGGACCATGGAAGTGATGAACAAATTGGCATCTGAAATTGTTTCCGACTCCTCTGGAAGTATTTGCTTATATTAGCTTTGGCCAGATGAACCATCACATCCCCATTTGCTGTAGAGGATTAACGTTTTATATTGTTTTTGGTAAACTGAATCGATTTTCAAAATTCTAGCAACAGTGTGGTCCAATAAATCTTGGACATTAATTACTTTAGCAGAAGTATTGGTGATCTCAATTGTAGAAGATGGTGGATAGCAAGATTTCTTTAGTTCCTGTATTTTGTAGTAAGGCGGAAATATACAACATTTTCGTTCATTTGTGCTTTAGTTAAATCCAAATCAATAGAAGCACTCAATGCTTCCGGGTCAGAAAGCATTTTTAACTGGTCTGAGTCATTCCAGATACTTGGAATGTAAAATTTCTTTTGATTGTCGGCGTTTCTTAATGATTCGACAAGATGTGCTTCTGTGTTTTCACTTATAGCCCGTAGTCCCTGCACGTAGGCTTAATTGATATGCTCAAAGCCGTATTCTGCGAGTAGAAGAGTATTTTTCCTCTTCTTGGTAGAGTCTGAGGAGTCTAAATAAGCCACGCATGGTCTTCCTCGTTGGCCAGAAGTTGATGGTGTAGAATATTGATCAAAGTCCGGTAAATTCACCGAATACCCTGTATTCAACCAAGTATTATTCTTCTCTAAAAATGATTCTTTTTCCGAGATGCCAGGGCCTAGCGCTTATTAAACATTGGAAGAATGTGCCTTTGTATGTCACTTATTATAAAACATATGTCGTTTTCAGAAACATTTAATTTTTCCAGTAAAACTTTGGAATAATAATTACCTCACTTTATATACTGTTTTGCAATATTGAATCGGTACCTACAAAATTATTATCTCTTATTTTCTCACGCGAAATGGGTGTAAAATTGATAAGACCTCTTTGTTATTACGAAATAATTAAAAAAATATAACAATAAAGCCCATATTGTTCGTGCGAACAGTTCCTGTGGTAAACCGCAAAAGAACCGAATTTCCTACTGCGACTTTTATCAATTGTTTTTGTGATATCTTCTAAAACCGCAAATATCCGCAGCTGATTTTTTTGTATCTTGTTTATGAATAGTAAGACTATGAACTAATACAAAAATTAGCGGATGGGGAGACGTGGGTAATAGTCATAACTCTAAATGAAATTTTTATTTGTGAATAAATTGGTTATGTACCTTTTGAAGTACTTTCCCAACTTTCTTATAATAAAATTAAAATTAAAAAGCTGTTTCGTAAAGTACATAAAATTATCTTCCTAAAAATGTCATACACTGCATATCTGTGCTTAATATTTTTTTCACAATATTGGTTCGAAACATGAACACCCAAAGACTTGAGTTTGGCATCTCTATCTTCAATGTACTTCTGACTATGAAAATGAATTTTATTTTGCATATTTGGTAACAAAATCCTATTGAATATTATAACTTGACTATTTGAGTATCAATTTAAATCAAAATATCACCCAGATTATGATATTCGTAAAAACCATTTATGATATGCCCTTGTTCTACCATTTTCCATAGTGCGCCGCATGAGGGAAGTCGCCAATTTTAGAATACACGCCGCCGACGATGTGGCCAGTCAGTTGCGCCGAGCAAAATTAACAGTTGACGAATACCATCAAAACACAACGAATGGTAAAATTAATCGTCTTAATTAGTCTTTAATTAAGATGATTAATGATTATTTCGTCGTATAAAAAAATACACAAAAACTAAACTTAATTAAAGGTAAAAAGAACTCCCAAGATCCCCAGTAACCGAGTAAGTGCCCAGAAGACTGGCCCACAATCATCTTGGCATGTGAGCCATGAGGACATGTAGTAAAATTAAATTAATCGGGATAAATTATAATTAATCGGGATAAATTATAATTAATCAGCATAAATGAAGATAAATCTAGAACAATCGGAATAAAATGGCGTAATACACTACCGGACTTCTTAACTACATGGGTACTCTTAGCTACTCTCTTAGCTAACTTCTTAGCTGCTCTCAGTACCGCCCTACAATGTGTTTTCACCCGTTGTCTGACAAGAATTGCTCGTTCACTCAATCAATTCCAATATTTATGATTATCAAACGGTATTCGAAGAACACCAAAATCAGGGTACGTGGGAAATAGGTGCCTGAACCTGCCGGTGTCAGGAAAGAGGCCCCGTGGCTGACCCAAGAAGCAATGGATTGATATTGCTGAGTCGAATGCGGAGAAGAATGAGTAGGAATGCGGACCCTGGCAGAGGCCGGGATAAGCGAAAGCGCTTATCATTATCATTGTCTAAGGACGATGATGATGATTTGAAGAAAACCTAACTAGTGGCGAGCTTATTGTAGTGCTAAAGATCAATTAGATTCAAGGTTTGAAACGGTGACCCATCTGGTTACCGGCATCAGCGTGCGTTGTTTTACTTTTGTTATCAGTCTAGCAAGCACGCTGCTATATCATATCACTCTATATGTTGACCAATTACTTTCCAATCCAAAGAAACATTTATTTGTGTTATTTGAATGTTTAACTTATATAAAAAGAGGGCATTTTGATACTAGAAATACATTATAAAGTTACAAATGCACCTATATCCTATACAACTTGTATGAAATCGGAAATCGAACTACACTTTATAAGTTTGTTGAATTTTTGATTTCATGATTCTAGGTCAACAGGAAGTGCCTTATAATTAAAGATTTTGATTTCCTTGAGAGCGTCAAAATATGCGGCACAAATGGAGCATAAACGGCCGTATCGTTTGATTGCTTTGACTTAGAAGTTAACTTTCATTGCTGCAAGAAACTGCAATCTTAAGTATTTGATATTAAGATACCTCCACGCGATCCTGAGAAAAATGTGTCTCGACACACGAACAGATGGATAACAAAGTGATCCTATAAGGGTACGGTCTTTTTATTTTGAGGTACGGAACCCTAAAAATTATTCTAACATGGATAATAATAATAAATAGTAAATAGTCATTGTTTAATTAGTGTTTTAAATCGCTGACATATCCCACAGGTCTTTTAGGTTGCGCGCGTACGCTTACGTTACAAATAACCACGTGTCCGCTTAGTAGTTAAACATTTGGCTGTATCCTGTGTATGAGTAAAACCAATTTAACTTTTGGTTTTTATTGCTGTAATGGGATAAACTTAGGCCTGGAGGAGCCTGAGTTTGTCGAATATTTTTTCTTCTTGTTCGCGTATCTGTTTTTTGAATATTTATGCTTCTTATTTCCACCTCTATTTTTTGAATGTGTTTCCTTCTTACTTCCACCTCTATTTTTTGAATGTATTTTCTTCTTACTTCCACCTCTATTTTTTGAATGTATTTTCTTCTTACTTCCACCTCTATTTTTTGAATGTATTTTCTTCTTACTTCCATCTCCATTTTTCCAAGATTTTTTCTTCTTTTCCCCGCCTGAGTCTTTCGAAGGATTATCTGAAAAAAAATTACAATCTGGAAGACTGTGCAAGTAACGTAAGTACTAGGTCATATCCGGATGTTCGTATATTTTTACACAATTTTACACACTTTCCATAATAACATTTTAAAAAGAAAAAGTTTTGAGTCAGTTTTTCATCATTGGTCAATTGGTCATCAACATAATAACCATTAAATATCGGCGAAGTAACAGCTTCTGTTCTGTCTTTTACTTTTGATAAAGGACTAAAGTAGTTTAGGGTTAGATGTAAAAGAAATTACAAGAAAGTATAATAGGATCTTGATCGATTCAAAATCGGATTTGGTTCTTGTTCATAAGCGGGTCGTAGACAAAATGATCAAACCGGGGGTATTGGTCCAAAAGTTGTCATGACTAATGAGAGTATTAGTCCAATGTGCGATTTTTACTATAAACAGGCCCTTCGCACACCCTGCTTCGCTGTTCTGTAACCGCTACCATAGTTCTAAACACCGGGGCTGCCGAGGACGGGGGCCATGGCCTGTGCCTACCTGTCATACTCGGGGGAGAATGTCATAATCGCTACGCTTGGCAGGCGGGTTGGCGATAGCAGTGTTGTAAATATAAAAATGGAAAACGCTGCTGCCCATTTCCCAGCCTACGGAGACTCCAGAAGTTTTGTCTCGAAAACATTAGTCGCCCTGTGCGACACCCACAAGTGTGTCGCTATCCTGGGTCGGTGCTACTTTACTCTGCAGGACACCACATTGCGGGATAGTAGTGGTTATATCTGTGTAAAAATACTCACAACAGTAAATTCTTGTAGAAGTCCTTGTGATCCAATCATAGAATAATCCTACTTCAGTGAAGACGGTAATTGATGTATTATACCCCCGACGCTTGAATGAAACCAGTCCCACAAGAATGTATTTCTTCACCATCAATCCGCTGCCCGAGTCACCTCTGTTGGTAGAAATAGTTTAACGACAATTTTTTGTATTAATTAAGACAGTAATAAGAAATTACACGTTATCTGTCCTGATTCACTCTCCTACCACATTCGTTTCGGGAATCTCCTCTCATTTAGCCTGTCTACGTCATGACCAAACTCACTCAGCAATCCTTTCTCTATCCTCGTGACAACGCTTTCTCTTCTACTCCAGCACGTTCCTTATGTTTTCGTTCCTACTACACTGGATGAAAAAATATTCGATAAAAACCAAAACGCGCTTACTTTGATGCGTATCCGAATCCCTTTTCAAATGTAGGATTCTCAAATCCAGCACATATGGTTGAGTGTGGAAGTTTAATACCGTGGATATTAAATAATCCTTTTCGACATAGCTCGTGACTATAAATCTGCTGCTTGGTAGACATTAATTTATTACTGTCTATATCGTTTACTTCCTGCAGTAAGAACTTTCAGTTAGTTATTTGGTATGTATATTTTATAATCAGGTATGTGTATAACTGAGATAAAACCTCAAATTATTATAGTAGGAAGCCCGGAAGTATGTTCCAGTTGTCTATGGTAAGCGTTGATTTTCATCATTAAGTACGTTAACGAAAATATGAGTGTAGCTAAAAAAGTGTATGCAACTGCATATAATTACGTATTAAAACACTCCGGACAAACTATTATCACACTCGTATTTCAATGCACCCTTTTATATAGGTACCTACTGGTTACATAAACTACTAATGTATGCCAAGATAGATCACAGTAGATGATCACGGTGGTCACGCCCGGATCTACAGATCCCGCCGCGGAATTGCCAGAGTTATTTGGGCACGTTAACAGGGCGATAGATCATGGGCTCGAGCGGTACCCCTATGCCCCCATTTTTCTAGGTAAAGGTGATAAAATGCCTGTAGACTAGTGTTATTTAAGTGAGAACCGCTAACCTAACCATATCACCTCGCCACTCTAAGGTCCATCGCAACACCTTTGTCCAGTGGAACGCCCTTGTCGAGAATTTCTTCTCGCTCCTGTACGAAGGCAGGGGAGCTGCTCGAGGCTTTCTGTTTCTGGGTTCCGCTTTGGTTGCGTTTGATACTGAGGCTCGGAATGCGTAAAAAGTATAGAGTAAAAAGTTGCGCTCGGGTGGCTAATATATTATAATAATAACTTATTTACATCAATTAATCCCCATCCGGCTAGCTCAGCTTGCTCATGGTATGGGGGCTTCCTCATGATCGCCGCTCTCTTCATAAATTTGTTAAATGTCAAAGTGCCATGCAATCTAACAAGAGCTATATCGTTCTCCATGGTACTCCCATTAAAATTCTCGTGTTGTAGAAAATGGTCTGCTCTCTTCTTTAAGCCATATCTTGCGTCTTCTGACCCTAGATTTGCCATAATGAAGGTTCGGGGCACGGGCATACATTCCTCAAAGCAATGCGCGGCGGATAGCAGGAAATGTTGGTTGATTATGGAGCCACCACATGAGCGAGCCGGAACGCCTTTAAAGTCATCATTCTTACTAGCACTGTCACTATCAGTCTCACTATCACTATCACTGAAACTGTAACTGCTATCACTGCAACTGTCACTGTCACTGTCACTGTCAAAGACACTGTCACTATCGGTTTCAATGGAATTCTTGAATCCCTTCCCGGGTTGGAAGTTCGAAGGCTCACGGCACTGAATAGAAAGGTAAGCCGAGTGTGGGAATTTTTCAATGCTCGCAAACACTCCGTCAACAATGTCGGCGGCCTGACCCCCGGCGCAAAATGGACAGTTGACGAAAACAATAAAAATACAAACAATATAAAAAGTAATCATTTTATATAGATACATAACGGTTACGAAGCGCGTCTTTCTTAAAATACACATTTACTTGTACTTACTATTTAAAGTCGTCACAGTCGTGAATTGGCGTCACAGCAAAGAAACTACATTAAACGCAATTATGTAACTAATTTACTTCGTTTTATTACGACTATGATGATATTTACGATATTTCGTACGTACTTTTTATCGATAACGCCAAGAATTAAAACTGAGATGGATCACCATCACAGTCCGTAACAGTCCACTGCAGGACTTAGGGCCTCTCCCGCGAAAGGGGAGGTTATTGCCATAATCTCCACGTTTGGCAGGCGGGTTGGAGATATAACAATGGAAAATGCTGCTGCCCATTTTCCAGACTACGGAGAGTTGATCCTTGCGACAGGCAATCTAGTTAGCGATACCTGCTCCTGTACCTGGACAACGGTTGATGAACGTAACGGCCTTATTTATTGCAACGAACTATTGTGAATCCCTACTTTCTTAACAGATGTTTGAATATAACTAAAACTGCACATCGATGCGGCTTTGGAAAGCACGGTTTTGGAAACTACTTATATATATCGTATAAATTGTAGATCGTTTCAAAGTTAAACGTATTCGATTTGGATAATCCCATGCAATCAATAAAAAATTCCTTTTGGAGCATTCTTGTTGATCTTTGAGTTCAACTAATCGATAGCTCTCATCAGCGGCTTTCAGGGCCCTCTTGAAACACATTCAAGAGACTCCGAGGCTAGACACCGTGCTGCAGACTTACCAGGGATTGTTGTCACGGAGGCAAAATTGCTGAATGTGTAATCCTTCACGGGGAGGTGTAAATTTACAGAATTTGTGCTTGGTTAGGACTCGACAACGATAAATTGCTATTGGCATGTCTTCTAGGCAGATCTATCTTCGGCCGCATCGTCGCTTATCAACAGTTGAAATGGCGGTAAAATGCCTGTCTAGTCTAATATATAATAAATATATATATGAGCATTTAAGTCGACAACAGACTAAACATATTTTTTTTTTTTTTTCATTAAAGCTTGAGAATTAAAGACCGGTATATTCCACGGCAATTATCTGTGTTCAATTTGGTTGTGCCTGTCCGTGAATACGCAAGTACAAAGTACGCAACTTTGATTAGATAAGAAAGTATTCAGTTTCGAAAAGGAGGACCTAAAATCTCTCATCTTTTTTCATAGACAAATTGAAGTTGTATTTTCAAGAGATTGGTAGAGCTATTGAAAGTCACTGAGGGTTTAAGTACCTCCATCAGCACGCAGTTGAGGTATAACAAGTTTGTCGGTTGTCCATGTAGATAGAGATTGGGCACGGGGGCCAGCTGTCGACCCACTAGGCTTTGATATGCATACTCTCTCTGAAAAGGAAACGTATCGCTATCTGTGCATCTCGATGTGGCGGTCGTAAAACATATTGTTTCGGAAGTCTTTTTGGGCGACTCGCATTAGTGTACCCTGGCTTTTCAAATAGTCAACGTTTAGTTTTGACACTTACACAAAAGTCGCGCTTTTGTAGGGTGGTCAAGTTACTGGCACTCACACAACCTGCGTCAGAAATGCATCCTCTGTCGGCGCGCGCATTAGAAATACATAAAATTTTCAGTTGACAGCATAACGCAACCTGCGTCGGCGACGTAAGGTGACGCTTGATATAGTTCGGGCCTTACCCTATTTTTGAGCCGTTCGACTCGAAGCAAGTGGTTTAAAAATAGAGCTCCAGGAGGTTTTCTAAACCTCATTGGCCTCTAAGGCCACCGTCAGTTTGAGTCTCGGGTACCACATCATCTGCATTATTACAACTCTCTAGTTTCTATAGATTCATCATCGTCCTAGCGCTCATCCCGGCCTTTGCCAGGGTCCGCTTTCCTACTTAATCTTCTCCACTTCGCTCGGTCTTCGGCATCCTCGCCTCGTAAGCCGTTGGCTCTCGCATTCGTCTCAGCGATGTCAACCCATCGCTTCTTGGGACGCCCACGGGGCATCTTTCCTGATACCGGCAGATTCAGGCACCTATTTCCCACGTATCCTGAGGCTTACGCAACACGTGACCAAACCAGCGCAGACGAGCCTCCTCGATCTTATCTGCGATATCCCTCACGCCAAGGCTGCCACGGATGTACTCGTTACGTACTCGATCGAGTCGCGTGGTGTGAAGTTCGCGAACGTGTTTCGTCAGCGCTGGCCTCTGTCTCGCAGCCATAGAGCATCATCAGTATAATTATTCTCTTGGATATAAGCCCTTTGAGCTCTACAGGGATTTTAGGGTCACAGGTGACTGCCGTGAGTTCCCGCCATTTGGCCCAAGCTGCAGAGATTCGGGACTTAACATCGGGGCCGATATCGCCGGACTCGTGCATCACGGATCCGAGGTACTTGGATTTATCTGTTCTATTGACAGCTTCGTTACCTACAAGGATGGCGTTTGGCGACATTCAACTACAGACCACCGTTTTATAGCACACCCTTCCACGTGTTTACTCTAGTCTCAAGATCCTGCCTAAGCTTGCTTACCAGTACAATGTCGTCAGCGTACTTCATAAGCCAGGGAGGCATGTCTTGAATTTCAGCTGAGTGGGCATCGAGCACAATGCAAAACAAGTAAGGGCTCAGCACAGAACCCTGGTGAACACCTACAGTAATCGGGAAGGGAGTATGGCCTACGATGGTTTCGACGACGGCTCCAGTATTGGCATACATATCCTGTATAATACTAATGTACACTTCGGGCACAGACTTTGATCACAGAGCCCACCAGATTATCTCCCGAGGGACACTGTCGAAGGCCTTCTGCAGGTCGAGAAATGCGTAATGCAGAGGTTGATTCTTACTGCAGTGAGACTTCTGGAGGACTCTGAGGGCAAAGATTAGATCCATGGTGCTGCAGCTCGGCCTGAAGCCGTATTGGCATTACGACAAGGCACATTCCTGGCGAAGCCTTTGGTCCATAATACGTTCGAGTAGCTGCATTGTGTGGCTGATGAGTTTAATACCTCAATAGTAGCCGCATTCCTGCACACTGCCCTTTCCTTTATAAATTGGCGTAATAATATTTACGCGCCATGCGTTCGGTATAAGCCCCGTGGCTACGATCCTATTGAATAGTTCAGTGAGCAAGAGTACGCCTCGGGTCCCCACTGTTTTCCAAATTACTATGGGTATTCCGTCATGGCCAATAGCTTTCCCGGTCTTCATATGGGCCAGAGACCTCTCCACCTCATCCGGGGTAATCGGGCTTATCAAGACAAGGTTTGCAGGAAGCTGTGGTGGTGGCACGTGGTTGTTGACATCGTTAGACAGTTCCTTGAAATGACAGCATCAACGGTCTTTGATAGAGTTTGCACTTGTGAGCAACACGCCGTCTACACCCTTTATGCCAACATTCTTGTCACATCTAAACTTGCTCGACTCCGCGACTTTGCCAGCTTGTAGACGAGCTTCTGCCCCTCCACGAATTCCAGCGCATCGTAGAGCGGAGCCAGCTGAGCTGCCCGTCCTTTTGCCACCAGCGTCTTAGCTCGGCGCTTTGTTCCCGAGTACACCTACTTATCCGAAGGTGAGTTATTGTGCTGGCATTTCTTGAAACATGCCTTTTTGTCCCTAACTGCTTCCTGCACCTCACTATTCCACCATCCCATGTCCTTGTCAATTCTTCGGCCGCCTTTCGACGTACCGAGTACTGTTCGTCCGAGTTTGAGGTTGGACTTTTGCAAAAGGCCCCAGAGCTCATTAGTGGTTTCACCCTCCGTGCTCCAATTAAGACGTTCGGCTTCCTCCATGAACTCTTGGCCCTTGCTTTTTAGAGTCCACCACTTAATAGACGGCTTGCAACGTTCTGCAGTAGGCCGTCTACTACTTACTTGGACATCCATGGATGTTCCAGCTATCCGCACGAGCCGCTTTGGCTCGACCTTTTTAATGCGTACGGCTAAGGAGTGGAACGCGTTGCCTGCAAGTGTGTTTCCTGATCAATATAATCTGAATGCCTTCAAGGCTGGAGTGAATAGGCTGTTCCAAGACGGGCATGCTCCATCTTCGACCGCATCGTCACTTACCAACAGGTGAGATGGCGGTCAAATGCTTGCCTTGTAAAATATATAAAAAAAAAAAAAATACATCCACGACAAGTGCAGTGAGGAAAGTGCAAATGCCTCACTGTGCAGTGAGGCATTCCCCCTGGATGATCTTGCACTGGGATACATGGCCAATGTCACGTCTTCGAATCAGCAGATAGTTGATCTGTGATTGGTGCGGGCCACTTTTATAGCTGATGAGGTGTTCGGGTCTCTTCTGGAAGAAGGTATTAACCACGGCTAAGTCGGCGGCCAGTGAGGTTCGGAGAATTTCTTCTCCCTTACTGTTTCGCTGGCCGTAGCCAAGTCCCCCGTGCACCCGACCGAACTCCTCGCTCCTCTGGCCCACGTGGCCGTTGAGGTTCGCACCAACCACAATCTGTTCGGAGGATGGTATACGTCGCAAGGTGTCCTCGAAGCTATTCCAGAAGGCAGTCTTCGGTGTCGGCACAACCGGACTGAGGAGCATAGGCGCTGATGAAGTTATGCGTTGATCCTTCTATCAGCGCCTTGATCTGCATGAGCCGATCGCTTACTCTGTTCACCTCCAAGATGCCGTTTCGGAATTCGTCGCACACCACAATAGCGACTTCCTTCTGCCGACCTGGCATAAACAAGCTTGTATCCCTGCCGGATTTGCCTTGAGTTGGAGCCACGCCACCTCGTCTCCTGCATGAATGCCACCTGAACGCGGCGCCTGTGCAACAAGTCGGCCAGTTCTCAAGCCCAGCCCGTCAGAGAGCCAACGTTAAGTGTAACGAAGCGGACTTTCCTGCTAGGCCCTACTTCTAGCTAACGTTGTACCAATACTGTTAATAGTTCGATTACAATTTAGAGATTTAACATCGGCATTAGTACATGATCTTAAATCAGAAACATGGAAATACTTTTTTAACTGAATTTACATAAATTTACAATTTATCTTAACTTAAATTTTTCAGAATTACAGCTTTGGTCCATACTTTCACTTCTTTAAATTTTTGCACCAAACCATCTTCTTCTTTAAAACTTTTAAAACTTTAAACACTGGAATTACTTTATAATTATCAATAGGAATCTACCTTATTAGATGGATTGTTAAAAGGCTTCATTAACTCGAAACGATTTTTAGGTTTGTATTTAAATAACATGTCATTTGGTGAGAAGCTTCTAAAAATTATTAAATTCTGCTGATGAAAACGGTTGACCATTGTCACTGACTTAATCTAGGTAAAGGGATACGTATGATACTTAACTTTTAAGTAAAAATATACGAAGCTGACCAAATATTGTTTTTGCATACAAAATTTGACAGCCGGTCATTTTCTAAAATAATAAAATTGAGTGGCTGTAGTTCTTAGAATTCCATAACTTCATGATTATTTCACTTAAAAGAACGTTTGTTGGACCAAAAAATGCTTTACGACCAGGGATATACATCTCTTTTAGCTAAAAAAAAAGGATGGTTGCTTTTTGCAGAACTACGGCCGTTTATTCCTATTTCAATAAATAACTTTCGAGTTTGAGTCGAGTTCGAGCCTCTACTTCTTCAACAAAGTGTTATTTTTCTTTAGAAACAACGCCACTATTCTCTTGCCTGTGGTGTTTTGCTGTCAAAAATCACTGCTGTGTTTCAAATACCTAGTGTACCCTTGCTTTCAGAAGCACGAATGTGAGACTGTCTTCGCCATGTGGCTTATTATTTGTAAGTTGTAAGAAACACCTTGATTTAGTACATGTCTGGGATGATAACAGAGTAGTTTAAGAATACTCACTACATTGAAGTTTGAAGGTTGTCGATTGAATCCAATCATAGAAATACCTGACGTCGGTGTAGACGGTGATGTGCCTGGCAGTCCTTGGCTTCGCGTAGGAAACAATTCCCACAAGAATGTACTTCTTCACTATTAACCCGCTGCCCGAGTCACCTCTGTAAGGTAGCAATAGGTTAAAATCTCTCTCTTTATGGTTTCATTTCAAATGATCGATACAATTAATAATTGATATACTTGGCCGCAGATCCCTCGTGGGATTTAGGTTCTACAAATCCAGCACAAATCATCGCGAATGTCAACTGTTTGTGTAACAGTTTTGCACATTTTTCGCGCGTATAAATCTTTTGCGTGGTGGATTTCAGTAAATTAGTTCGTTCCTTTGAAGATTTCTGCAATAATAACTTCCAATATTATCAAGTATGAAAAAGCAATAGATTGTAGCGTGTTTATTATGTAACGATATTTTTTTCTTGAAAATTAATCCCACCTTGAATTATATAATGTAGTTGGTAACGCATCACACGTTTATTCCCTAAGTATTCTACGTTACAATGATATATTAGGTACTAGCTTTTGTCAGCAACATCGTCCGCGTGGAACACTTTCTACGTTTTCCCATTCATTTCTAGTACCTAGGTATTAAACTCACCTGATGTGAAATACCTTGGCATAATCACAGATAAACTGAATTGAAATAGCCTAACATTGGAGCTAAGATTATCAAAACAACTATCACATTATGGCAATGTCGTAGGATGGTAGGTAAATCTTGGGGAAGCCGTAGTATGATGGACGAAAACAAAACAAACAACCATAGTAAGTCAAGTTCAAAAACTTCAAAGGCTGAATCAAGATGACGGCAACTACAGCTACGGTTGCAATGCTTAACATTACACCACTATATCTGTACATAAGGCAGGAAGCGGCTACAAATGATTCGTCTGAAACACTGTCTATAAACGATAACTATAATGGGGCAAAGAACTTATCCCGCATGGGTAACTTCTGTAAGAAGCAGTAATAAGAACCCTTGTGAGAGGCAGTTAACGACAAAATACACAAACAAATAGTCTTTAAAAAAAAATACAAGATACAACTTCACAAAGACCCATGGGAAGGCTAGAATACGTGTGCCCTGAGAATCTTTGCGGACTGGTCAAAAACCGATTAAGGTACTTACAGGTTGTAAAGTGTTCTTAGAGGAGATCCTCTAAACATTCACATAAGCACATCACTTGGTATGTATAGCACGGTCTTCTACGCTGAGTGTATGGGCATAATTTTAGCTTCTCACACCGTACGTTATAAAAAAGTAACATATTAACCAATCCGCATTCTAACGGACAGCAGAGCAGTAGGTACTGCTGGAAAGTAACAACATTACTTCGGGACTTTTCTTGATTGCCATCAGTGTTTAAATAAGGTATGTAAAAGCAGTCCCATTTCTTTGTAATCATCTTAAGTAGTAAAGTAGGTATCCAGTTGGTGTCCTTCCTCGTAGTATGAACTCAACTCATACCAAGTTTCATTTGAATTCATACAGTAGGTTCGGAGTGATGCGCGGTGAAGATACAGACAGACAGACAGACAGACAAAAATGAAATAAAGATACAGTTTTGGCTTCATTTTATTCAAATTTAAATTTAAATTCAAAATATTAATTTCAGATTTACCTCCACAGTGTTAGTAACAATGAACTTAACTTGGTGTTAGTAAGAGTAATTTAAATAATCAATAATATTAATTAATTCAAACCCTGTCATAATTAATATATTTGATAATTTTTTAGTTCCTACAGGCGCCTGGCAGAGTGCCCGTCGCATGAAGCCTTATCCAATGCGCCAACATAGGCGAGTCCCACCTGTTTGCTAATGTGTTCAGGATGCTGTTCGAGGTGCTATGCATACGCCTTAGCAATGAGACGCTCCTGTTGCGGTTGATCTTGTAAAAACTATCAATATGCACCTCGGCGAACATAGCCAAAGCACTGCAGTAACGTGGCAGTCCGATCAACATCCTGAACGCATTATTGTACTGTACACGAAGAGAACTATAAGCTCGCTGCGTGTCATCGACCCACAAAGGCACGTGTAGAACGATTAACAATACGCTCTAAAAAGCCTTAACTTAACCTGATTTCTACAACGTGCCAATCTGTGAGCCACCATATTACTACGTTACTCATCATTTAACGTATCTGTGACCCAATAACCCAAACAAATTATAGATCTATATATATATCGTTAACTCTCCAATAAAAAAATTCAAAATATCTTAAATGTACAGAATTGGACCTGTTATAGTTTTATTATAAGTATTGCTAAATACTATTTTACTTACATTGACATGACCCCACCCTGCTACCTCAGCTAGCTCATCATATGGGGGCTTCTCCATGATCGCCACTTTCTTGACACGTTCGCAAAATTTCAAAGGTTTATCTAATTTAGCAATAGCTATATCGTTTAGATGTATTTCAGGATCATAATCCTCGTGTGCTACAAAGTTTTTCACACGGATTTCTTGGCCACCGTGGTTTTTGTGGGTTGATCCTGCACGAGCCATAATGAAGCTACCAGGATAACTGCAGTCTTGAAAGCAATGCCCGGCGGATAGCAAAAACATTTCGGTGAATATTGTGCCACCGCAATGGGTGGTCCTTTTGATGGTCTTTGCACTCCAGCATTCGGCCCAAAGGTGCGCCACGTGAGGGACATCTTCAATTCTCGCATACACGCCGCCCTCTATATGGCCGGTCGGTTGTGTCGAGCACAATAAACAGTTGACGAATACCATCAAAATACAATAAATAGTAAACTGAATCATCTTATTAAGGAAACACAATGTGTGATTATTAAAGTCCCCTTTTACATGGCACTTACCAATTTTATAATTAAACAGACATATTTAGGAGTAACAACAAAACTACAGTAAATTAGCCTAATGTTAATTGCGCAATTAATTTGATTTTCTCGTTAGTCATGGTTAGGTTAACATTGCTATTAAGGTATTTCTTAACGATAATGCGAAGATAAAATCTAATAAACCTGAAGTAGCACAGTCACCAGTCGGAGTCTAAGATGAAGAATGCGCACCTAAAGCTACGCTTCGTACGCTTGACTATACCCGGCCCTCGTACGTTGTTTAGGGTTCCGTAGTGAACCAAGGAACAACGACGGACAAGGACAAGGATGGACGAGACGGACATGGCGAAACTATCCTTAAAGTATCTCCGTCAGTCCGCGGTTTATCTATAAAAGTACTAGAAAACAAAAAATTTGTTTGGTTATACATATTAAGTGGTTCACTGTCCACAGATCACATAACAATTGTGGCAGCATGTGGTCTCTGGACAGTTAGTCTTTTAAAAGTACCCTCATTTGGGTACCTCCCCTATACGTAAAGCTGGGGATAATTTTTTTCGTGCATATTGCATTGAATGGTGTGTCGTTGGTTAGGTCTTTCGACACCATCTGAAGAACGTTTTTGTATTCAGTATTCCGTCTTTCAGTAGCTTCGAAGTGGAATTTTTTGATAGAAAGACGTGTAAACTGCTAAAATGTTAAATTTGGATACGTGATAAGTATCTGTTCACCATAATAGTATAGGACATAACAGTGTTTCCCAAATAGTGCGTCGCGTCATCGATCCACAAAAATACAATACCGTATAGCAAAATTGGCTCATTATTTATTCAATCAATCACATTTCTTCATTACCAAGAGAAGCCTTTATGTCAACCCGATCGATGGCTCCACTGTTGCACTGAGGAGTGAGTAGTGGTCATTCGACGTCGTGAGCGTTTTATTGTACATACCCCGCGCTCTGCGGAAGCACCAGAGAACAGCTTGGTCCTTGTGATTACGCGCTGTGCGATTTGTCGACAATGTCATGCTCACAAGTGGTATTGAGCCGCTATGTCGGAGGGATTTTGCCTGTGTTTGTGTGGATAATGTTAAAAGGAAAATTACCACAGTCTAATGGGCTCTTAATACATACTAGATCCCTACACTGCACGTGGAACGACACGTCTTGGCCTATTTTTAGGCTTCAATAGGCATGATTACGTTAACCATTTGCAGTTGTTTGATAATGTGCTCGACTAAGGGAGTCAACTTGAAAAACAGCGACTTTTGTAGGTCAAAACTGACCCGGAGACGTTGGAAGCTATTAGACTTTATCCACAGCCCACCTCAGCTAAAGCATTTAAATACGTAATGTGGTTTACCGGAGTAGTTCAAAATACTAAGGTCACATACAATTTACAATACAAGTCATATTTTCATTTGCGGTTGTTGGTAAACTGCATTTTAAAAACCATTTCGGGTTGTTTTCTATATGGGAAGAGAGCCCGAAGTGGATGCGACGGCCGTTGACGTCGAAAATTTGTTATATGAACGAAAGATGTGAATATGAACTTTAAGAAACTGGCTTTGTGTGTCCTCATATGAAATGATGTACTTTACTATTTGTTGTATTTTGATTGTATTCTTCAACTGTTCATTTTGCTTCAAGCATCTGACCGGCCACATCGTCAGCGGTGTGTATACAAGTATTGAAGACTTCCTTCAGTCGGCGCACCTTTCTATCCTATGATAATGGTCAGCGAAGGAAGGAAAAAACCTTATTTACATTGGTCAAGTTTTTAGCGAAGTTGACAAACATAGTTGGTAAGTGACAGTTGACAAACACGGTGTAAACCGATCGAACAGTGAGTCAACTTGGCTTACAACAACATCATTATAAATATTTATCTAAAAGCTAAACAAGTATACCATAAGTTTGGAGTATAGAGTTTGGAGTATTATTTATAATCACAATATTACTTTCAAAGGCTTTCTTTTTGCAAATTGTTAACTTCAGAAGAAACATTGTTAGAAGCTTAGGTCAGGTTAGGTTAAATATTTCTCTGAGTACAGCCTCTTTTTGCTCAGGCTTTTATTAGAAGATGATTCTTCTGAAAAAAAATATCCAAACGTCAGACATGGTTGCTGTACAATTACTCGAGTTGTCGGGCATGGTAATGTAAAAAAAATAATCTTAGAGGATCCCCCATCTTAGGGGATAACTTTGATAGGATTTATCAATTCTAGTACTCCCTATATGGGTGGGCCCATCACCCAAACGCGCCAGACGCGGCAGTTTTTTTTTAAAGGTGCTAGTGCTAGATTTCCCTAATGTGTTTCACCATTTTCAAAAGAGTAAAAGATTTTATTTGTCGCCGATACATTTAAGTCTTTGATATAATCACTTATAATATGCAAAGGTTTCTTGGTCAAGGTTATTTTTGAGCCAAATGGCGGGAGGTGACGGTTATCATTCGTGACCCCAATATAGCTGTCGCTGTAAAGCTGAAGAGATAAGTCTATAAGATACAGAAGATCATTAGACCTGCTCTCCCATACATGGGGTGCCACGTCTTGCTACCGTATGCTGTTGCGCAGCTCCTGCTTGTGTTGCTCTAGTAGGGGTATTTGCTAGAGCGACATAAGCAGGAGCTGCGCGTCACGAAAATGAAGATGTTGCGGTGGATGTGTGAAATTGTGTCGAGAAATGATAGTACGTAGGAACAATATATGTTTGGCTATGCCACCCCCGCCAGGCACGGAGAGGAAAGGCCGGTCCAAGAAGGGATGGCTAGACGTCGTTAAGAATGACATGCGTGCAAATATACTCACCACCAAGTATGCCGAAAACTGAGTGAAGTGGACAAAGAGGATTGGACAGGAGGACTCCGGGCCCTCGCGAGTTGTGCGAGAGCACAACCGGGATTTAACGCCAAGATACAGCATTTGGCCGATCAGGTAATAACAGTGGAGCGATTGCCATCTGCGAGCCCCCCGTTAACAGTAACAGGAGAACCTGACCAGATTGGGTCATGGTTACCATTCAGTCACCTGAATGTGCTGGATTCATCACGATGTTTTCCTCACCGTAAGAGCATCGGTTGGTGTTCAACTAATATATGTCGTTCCGTCAAGGAAAGTGGTGTATCAGGATCATTGTCATCAGGGTGGTGATATCAGCATTAGATCGTATTCGTACAGATCAATTAAATTGACCGGATCCGTCATATATATTACTCAGAAAAGAGCCATTGGTACATGACGGCACTTGGGTTCGAATCCGGTACCTCGGTGTACGTACAGGTCAGACCCCTTAACCATTTACCACTGAAATTTTGTAACTGCTTCTTAACCGAAGAACGGGTAAATGTAATCAACTTAAAATTAATATCAAATGCCAAAGTCGGTGACCTCATTGAGCTCATTGAGAAAAATCAGGCTTCTATGTCAATGCATATAGATGATCTATATTTTGGCTCTGATAAACTTCGTCATCAAAACTATATCCATAGGACACCTCCCATAGATATAGAATCTTGATATTTCGGTTTTTATTTATTCCGAGCTCAAGGAGTGACGCAGGATTGTGCGCCGTCGTGCGCTCTGTGGCTATGATGTGCTAATGCATATCGGTGATCGGCACATTGAGGGCGCGTGTATTTCGTGCGCGCTGGCCGATCTACTGTAAGTTTCACCCCTACTTATGGATGAGCTCGATTATTGATCCTTTTGTTTTTCCGTAGTTTTTTGACGTTTGATAAGATATGAATTATTCTTAATATTTCAGTAAATAAATTTTGGTTTAGAGTTTCAAATGCAATGGGGCTGCAATTTTTCATCGAGTTCTATTGCCCCACGCTTGCGGCGGTTTGAGCGCGAGGGTAACTCAATTGAATAGGCTCTGTAGGGCTGCTTTCAGAAGATCCCATGTGATACCGTCTTCGCCAGGTGCCTTATCGTTTTCGAGTTGTTTAAGAGCCATCTGGATATAGTACAAACTGATGTCCGAGACATTTAAGTGGTATACAATACTTACGATCGCAAATTTTCAAGATATTCGCTGTGATCCAGTCATAGAAATACCCGACATCGGTGAAGACGACTATAGACGACTCTTTTGTCGCATTGGAATTGGGCCGCCCATAGGAAACAAGTCCCACAAGAATGTATTTTCTCACTATCAACCCGCTGCCCGAGTCACCTCTGTAAGGCAGCAGTATGTTAAAAATTATATAGTTACGTTATGGTTTCAAGTGTTGAGTGGAAAATAATCCACATATACAATTTGAAATCGATATACTTTGCCGAGAATCCCTCTTCGCCTTTAGGTTCTAAAAATCCAGCACAAATAGTCGAGACTGGAATCTTGCTACGGAATATTTTTATACATTCGGCTCGCGTATAAATGTTCTGCTTAGTAGACTTCAAAAAATCAGTGCTTTCTGGTTTTCGTCTCTGCAATAAGAACTTTCAATTATCAATTTTGTTCAAAAATATGATTAAATTTACAATAATGTACGTTTTTTTAAATATATATTATAGGTACGGTAGGCAAACAGGCAAGCGAGCTACCTGATGGAAAGTGGTCACCACTGCCTGTAGACATTAGCAACACCAAGAGTATCGCTAATGCGTTGCCCACCTCTATAACATGTTGCTCGGGCAGCAAATAGGCAAATGCCCCTCCACTGCCAAAGCCATGGTTTCCCAAAACCCCACCCCATGGAGCACTTACTCACCGGCAGAAACACCATACTATTTAAAAGAGTATTCTGTAGCTGCGGTATTCTATAAGGTGGAGGTACTTTGCCAGTCGGGCGGCACCAATTCGAACTTGATATCCCGCTATGCCCTACCTCTCTTTCTAATTTTGCAACACATTTGTTGTACAATAAATGTGGATTCTACAGCCAGCGGCCTCAAAAAACCAAAATTACTGTTTTTATTATCATAATAAAAAATTACATTAAATATTTAATCCTAACTACGGAAGGAGCGACTTGACCGATAGGTGGCTTCAAAGTGGCTGAGACACGGTGCCGCTCCGCTAAGGCCGCGTCCATTCACATGGATTTTTATGCATACTCACCGGCAGAAACACAATACTATTTAAAAGAGTATTCTTTAGCTGCGGTATTCTATAAGGTGGAGGTACTTTCCCAGTCGGACGGCATCAATTCGAACGGGATATCCCGCTATGCCCTACCTCTCTCTATCATATTGTGAGCGAAACTACAAATTACAAAACATAGTTTTTTCAAAAAATATATTTTAAGTACTTGTAAGTTCAACAATAACCTACGTTAAGTAGTTTGTGAAGCGTTATTGTCTATATTCCATGTCGTGGTAACCTATAATTAAGGCTGCACTTAGAAAGAATCTATATTTTTAGCTATAAGATGCTATAACTTTGTTAGTGTTAGTCTTGTTGGTTGTCCTAAATAAAGAAAAAAAAAAAAAAACTAAAGAATTTTGCAACACATTTGTTGTACAGTAAATGATGTGGATTCCACAGCCAGCAGCCTCAAACAACCAAAATTACTGTTTTTATTAACATAATAAAAAATTACATTAAATGTTTAATCCTAACTACGGAAGGTGCGACTTGACCGATAGGTGGCGTCAAAATGGCTGAGATACGATGCCGCGTCCTCCTCCGCGTCCGCATTCATATGGCGCGGTCACGTTGTACTGATGCTGCAGTTTACGCGGATCGGTGCCGTGTGCAAAGTCCTCGTGCGAAGTGCGTATCCCTCGTCGGCAATGCACATAGGGGTAGTGTATATAATGGTATTTTCAGCTTTTAGGGATGTTCTGTCTGTTCGCGTTCATTCACATGGATTTTTATGCAGATAATTATAGGAACCTGTATTACATAGTTAAATGTGTTAGTCTGAGTTTTTGATTTGTATACATTAAATGGATGCAACGTACTTACTGTTTGTTTATAACTTACATTGATTAAACCCCATCCGGCTAGCTCACCTGACTCGTTGTACGGGGGCTCTTTCATGATCGCCACTTTCTTTACATATTTGCTAAATTTCAAAGGCTTATACAATTTAATAATAGCTATATCGTAGCCAGCAGCCTCAAAAAACCAAAATTACTGTTTTTATTAACATAATAAAAAATTACATTAAATGTTTAATCCTAACTACGGAAGGTGCGACTTGACCGATAGGTGGCGTCAAAATGGCTGAGATACGATGCCGGTCCGCTGGGGCCGCGTCCATTCATATGGCGCGGTCACATTGTAATGATGCTGCAGTTTACGCGGATCGGTGCCGTGTGCAAAGTCCTCGTGCGAAGTGCGTATCCCTCGTCGGCAATGCACATAGGGGTAGTGTATATAATGGTATTTTCAGCTTTTAGGGATGTTCTGTCTGTTTGCGTTCATTCATATGGATTTTTATGCAGATAATTATAGGAACCTGTATTACATAGTTAAATGTGTTAGTCTGAGTTTTTGATTTGTATACATTAAATGGATGCAACGTACTTACTGTTTGTTTATAACTTACATTGATTAAACCCCATCCGGCTAGCTCACCTGACTCGTTGTACGGGGGCTCTTTCATGATCGCCACTTTCTTTACATATTTGCTAAATTTCAAAGGCTTATACAATTTAATAATAGCTATATCGTTCTTCAATCCCACATGTTTAAAACGCTCATGTCGTAAAAAGTATTTTGTTTGATAGAGTGTGCCATTCCTTTTGTTGGCTGATCCTACGCTGACCATAACGAAGGTATTAGGCACAAGCTGGCAGTCATCAAAGCAATGGGCGGCGGAAAGCAAGAAATGTTCATTGATTATGGAGCTGCCGCATGAGTACCGCATAAAGCGCATTGCCTTCACCCTTCTCTCAGTCGTCAACTGTGTCTCATTGTCACTTTTGTGTAGACGATTCTTACTGTCTTCCTTCTTGTCTTGCACGCATTTCACAAAAATGTACGCCGCGTGAGGGAAGTCTTTAATATTCGCATAGACACCGCCGACGATGTGGCCGGTCTGATGCGCCGAGCAAAATAAACAGTTGACGTATACGATCAAAATACAACAAATAGCAAAATTAATCATCTCAGATGAGGACACGCAAAGCGTGTTCCTTAAAGTTTACATTTACAATGTACTTACTTACTAATTTTCCAATTATACGGTCTTACCTAAGCGCACTGGGCTTAAACAAAACCACAGTAAATTAGCCATAATTTTTATTACGCTATTAATTTAGATTTTCTCGTTGTATTTTAACCTTGGTTAAAGTAGGAGATCTGGCCATAGTAAGATCTTCCCTTATCTGTTATTTGACTTTGACAATGACTTTATGTTAGCTAAGATGTAGGTTAAGAAAATGATGGGTTGCCTAGCAAATTATTGGACCAAAACCGTTAAATATATTTTTGAAAAATTAAATTTTGGAGACAAACTTCATCTGTTATGATAAGATTCATTTAATAAAAAGAAATGGGTTGCCTACTCTCACCATTGAAAATAGATGTATTCTCGTGGTATAAGCATATTTTCCGAACTATCCTTTACCTTTTTTGTTCCCTACAATAAATAGTTTATAAGTTATTGACCATTGACGACGAAAATCTTGGAAACCTTTTCTAACTTTTGCATAATTCTCAGTATTTTACAATGTAATTAATGCTAAATATATTTCCTATATGTTTTTTATACATAAATAATACCAATGTTGTTCTAATAGCTAAACTAGATCCGTAAGAATTATTTTTCATGTGCGGCGGGGTTAGGTCATTTTCTTTTCAGAAGAAGAAGACCCTTCAGGAATATTCTGTCAAAAAAAAAAGAATAATCGAAATCACATAATAACTAAATATCGGTGAACATTAATAAAATACATTTCAAACTTCAATCAACCAATGCTTTAGACCAGGTTTTGCCCTGGCAACCATATTGTTGGATAGGGAAAAAATCTACGTTTCATTTGATATACGCCTTGAATAAATAACAGATGAGGATAGACCTGGCAACCACATAGAAATCAAGGTGAGAGTAGGCAACCCATTTTTTTTTTTTTTTTATTCTTTCTTATAATGCTCGATTTTTCTGAATGACAGATGAGGGAAGTTTGTCTACAACAATTAATTTTTCAAATGTATTTTAACAACGTCGGACCAATATTTCGCTAGGCAACCCATGTGCATTTTCTTAATCTACATTTTACCTAAAATAAAATCACTGTTAAAGTCAAATAACAGATGAGGGAAGATCTTACTATGGCCGGATCTTAGACTATTAGGTTTATGTAGATATTAGGGTATTTGTTACAGATGGAAATAGAGTGTGCGCATATCATGCAAAACCTTCATCCACATCTCAACCGGTCGTACCTACCTAGACCTAACCTCGAATGCAATTCCGGGTTTATTAATTTATTTTATTTTATTTTTTTATTAGCAGATCACAGTAACACTACATTTGTAATAAAAACACATCATAAAACATACATGTTGTTTGCTATATAGCAGGGCTCTCTTTCCATGAACGTAACCTGTGTTAGGCAGTTAAAACAATGGCTTATTTAAGGAGTTGTTAGCCGCTCCAAGTAATTCCTATATCCCCTTTGAGAGGTTAAAGGTTACCCAAACCCTTTAGAGGGGTTAAAGTAAACAAGACCTCCCTAACCCTTTAGAGGAGTTACAGTAAACAGAAACACCCTAACCCTTTAGAGGGGTTAAAGTATAGAGACATCCCTAATCCTTTAGAGGAGTTAGAGTATAGGGACAACCCTAACCCTTTAGAGGGGTCAAAGTATAAGAAATAACCCTAACCCTTTAGAGGGGTTAACATGTAGAGGGAGAAAAAAAAATATATGGGTAATATGTAGAGAATCCCCTGTTACAACAAAAGTAAAAGAACATTAAAGTATATTTATAATTTTACAATGTTAAAAAAAAACTAAAATCTTTAAATATTTACAGAAATAAAAGAAAATAAGAGAAAAGAAAAAACAAGGTTATTATGAAAGTGTTTAGTAAATGTAAGAATATGTTTGTTAGTTATTTTGTAAAGAAAATATTGTATCAATCACCATACAATAAGAATGAAATTGGAATATGAAGTTCAAATAAAATGAAATTTGTAACATGTTTATATTATTTTTCCTAACATTCCAACATAACAGTTAAAAGTTTATTTATTTTTAATGAAAAGACAATTAAGTAAAACTTTTCCGACTGTAAAATATTATAAATAAACATTAAATAAATACGTTAGGATAAATATTAATAAGAATAAATAAAAAGGGTGACTCAAAGATTCGAATGTTCTGTGCGACGTAAATCTGAGTCACCACCCGCTCAGAACGAAACGTGTAGGCTTTAGATAGATGTCACGATCCGCATCAGTAAAAGGCTAATTTTTTTACCTACCACACAGAACACGCGAAAACTTGATAATCAATAAATACGTTATAATAAATATGTTTTATATTAATGGCAATACACGATGACCGCAAACGGGATTCAACAAGTTCGTCTCATTTGCGAGCGCTCGTAGCATCCACAACGAGAAGAATGTACAAGAGAACAGGCGGTACCTTACACAGGATTGAAGAGTCACCAACCGCTCTAAGAGGTACAGCATAAGGCTTTTTAGAGTGTCGCGAACCGCACCCGGTGTAGGCTTTTTTATCTGGACGGTCCTACCCGTCACGAAAACAAAATTAAACAAATAAATATTTGAGGGAACAGGCGGTACCTAACACGGGATTGTAGAGTCACCAACCGCTCTAAGAAGTGCAGCAGAGGGCTTATTTAAAGTGTCGCAATCCGCACTCGGTGTAGGCTTTTTTATACCGGCGGTCCTACCCATAGCCCGGAAAAATAAACAAAAATATAATAAAGGATAGTATACTAATATACATATATTGCATATAAATAAAATATTCTACAGTCTTTAAAGAAAAACAATCAAAATTAATAAAGAAAATGTAAGAAACCACTATAAAGAATATATAAAAGAGAGCCCACGATATAACTGAATTAAAATTTATCATGAATAGTACGTGCCATGATTATACTATAATTGCCAAAATTAGAGCCGAAATACTATATGACTTTATAGACAAGTGTGTGTCTTTTTTAGAATTTAGAGAAAAAGCAAGTTAGATATGTAATAGTTATGTATATGAGTATGTATGTAAACACCGCCAGAGTGTAGCCCTGGGACCGATGCCAATGTAAGTATATGAGTATGTATGTAAACACCGCCAGAGGGTAGCCCTGGGACCGATGCCAATGTAAGTATATGGGTATGTATGTAAACACCGCCAGAGGGTAGCCCTGGGACCGATGCCAATGTAAGAATATGAGTATGTATGTAAACACCGCCAGAGGGTAGCCCTGGGACCGATGCCAATGTAAGTATATGAGTATGTATGTAAACACCGCCAGAGGGTAGCCCTGGGACCGATGCCAATGTAAGTATATGAGTATGTATGTAAACACCGCCAGAGGGTAGCCCTGGGACCGATGCCAATGTAAGTATATGAGTATGTATGTTATGTAATGTTAAGTAATATTTTTAATGAATATAATTAAATATATATTTAAAGATTTTATGTACGCAAAATAATTAAGAGTGAACCGACTGAATAATTATGAATGAATCTACTAGACTAGACTTCTGGACTGAAAGACCACAGTTTACGGCGGCGCCAAACTGCAACGTAGCACTGTCCGACGGACAGTGCCAGGCTCAGTTAATAATAAAAACAACTAATATCAGGGTAATGGGTTTATGTACATTCAGTCCAGAAACTATAATCAACTAAACAAGAAATTTTTAAAAAGAATTTATAATGTTAAAAGTACGAAAGTTCACGAAAGTCCACAACTTATGCCCGGGCTGGATCACTGCGTTCACTTTTGGTCGAAAAGTACAGGTTGCAGATTGACTTTGACAGACTATTTGATTTAGAAAACTTCGAGGATAAACTTTTATGACGTCACGTGCATAATTTGACCGGTCGATTGGTATTTAATTTTTGGTTTCTGAAGATAGCTTCTTCTAGCTATGATCTAATCCACCTTCTAGTTCGAAGGCTGGGAGAACTCTGCCCACTCATCCGCTGCACTCTCTAACAAAGGCTCGGGTCTTCATTCAAACACGTTCGAGAATGCATTTGGCACAAAAGAAGATATAGTCTTGATGGCCAGTACTCGTAGTCGACCAGCCAGTTTCTGAAGTGGTCGATATTTATTTTCGGACGACCTCGTGTTTAGCAGCCAAGGATATAATCCATGAAGATATGATGAAGAATTGGATCCAGCAAATATCTAGAATAAGGGGAGCACTAAAAAGATTAAAATCTCCGCCATCTATGAACTGTGTCCGCATGACAACATATGACATATAAAGAATAAAATAATAAAAGATTAACGTCAATTTGGAAAATGTAATATTTTATTTACTAAATAAAATATTTGCAACGTAAGAAACCTCCTAATGTGATGGAAAAATGACCCCCGTGGCATGGGGGCAAACTTGGATTCATAAAAAAGGAAAACAAGAAGATACAACGGTAAGAGTCCAGACACACACCCCAATACCCTTGTATTTGTCCAAAAACCCTCATTACTTTTACCAATTGGATATTTAGGATACGAGAGATCATTTCCCCAAAAGAAAATACTCTAATCGAAGTTCGATTCGATTCAAAATATTTGTACAACGTAGTCAGAATTTACAATATTAACTAATTTTCCAGGCAAAGATGATGAGCATTCAGAGCCTGAAGGGCCAAACCCAAGAATATACCAATTATATGTTTAAAAATTTGACAATAAAAGTGTCAACGTGCTAAACAGTTATTTGAACAGGAGTAACAGTAAGTACCTTCAGGGCGAGACCCTACATCATATTGGAAAATATTAAAATCATTGACTGGATGGAAATGCTGTAGATACCCCCTTCAACTATTGACCTACGAGTATGTTTGAGTTGATATTTATGAGACAATTTTTCGAAGCTCCTGCTCCACAGTTCCCAATGAAAGTGTTGTTTTAACAATTGTCCCTAATTTAAGAACTTTTATTTTTCCTGTCAAAAATACTATAATGCGTATTTTGTTGCATAATGTTTCCAACATGTTGCATATCTTTAGAAATCACTAAAATTTAAGAATAGGTTTGCATTATTATTAATATTGGATTATCAATTCCCTAAATGCTTATTTGTTAAAATCTTATTTCAGTACGTACCTTTGGACCTACAAAGGATACATAAGTTGAATATTACGAATCTTTTCATTTATTGCCCTTTAGACACAATTTGTTGTACATTTTCTTTTTACGTTATATCCCGTAAATACTTAAATTTCCGTTTAAAATTCCCGATCCCTATTTGACAAGGTGGCTCAAACCAGCTAAAAAAATTGTGATGCAAAAAATAAAAATCATAGGGTCTGCACAGTAGATATAATCAAGGTTGTACCGTTATAACACTTTACGTTTAGCAATTTTTAGTCCTAGATCAACTAGCTACTTAAATCATGACAATCATGATAGGGAATTGAGAAGAATGAAAAATAAATAATCCATTAAATTTATTGAATAAGAATTTAGACTTTGCATAAAGGCGCTTCTCCGCCGAAAAGCAACATTTTGTCATCAATATGTGTTGAAAACACAAAGTTTTGTTCGGTGGATACGCAGCTTAACGCAAAATATTTATTTTGTTTACTTCATTTTAATTTCAACAAACTTGCACGATACCATAAATATTCAATTCAAACTATTTATTAAAGTACCTACATAGACACGATTCGTGTTAAAAAAAAGAAATGTTTGCCTACCTTTGTTTGCATAAACTATATTTCGTTTGTCTACCGCTAGTGGTCTCGAAATAAAACGTCAGAATTGGCTGAGCGAATGGAAAAAGTAGGTACTACCTGCAATGACGTTGATTGATCGTATCGTTAATAATATGCGATTTCAGTAGCAGCGGATTCGATTCCCGCCCGAGTAGAAATTGAAGTAATTACTAATTAGGTACCATAAAAATCTGCTCCGTTATAATAATCTGCTCCGTATCTGTGTGATGTTTCGCATTCCATTAACCACAGGATATTGTTATTTAAATTGATATTTTGGTGATAGATAAATATTATAGGTATAAATTGCGATGTAGTTCTATAAGAACAACGCTATTGAAGATGCTATTCAGTTTGAATTATTTCATCATTCGTAATTATTCAAAGAAAGTTTGTGTACAATATTTTATAGAAAATCATGCTAATGATGTACAACTTTTGAAATGCCACCAGTTATTCAGTCACATGTAATAAGTAAACTATTCGATAAATAGAAGTAAAAGTGTAATAATTTGAAAAATGCCAATTTTGACATGATTATATAGATTGTTTCAATCCAGCTGTGGGAAACCGTATTACAATATGGCTGCTAGGTAGAAAGCTTGGTGTGGCTTTGACTTCACGGGCAGCGGTGATTGCAGCCAGCACCTGGATGCTTATACTGAACGTTGCTGCTAGGTAGTGAGCTTGGTTGAGTCCACTTCTCGGGCAGCAGTGATGGGACCATACCTGGAAGGCTACTACTGAATTATGCTGCTAGGTATTTGGCTTGGTGTGGCTTTGGCTTCACGGCAGTGGTGATTGCAGCCAGCACCTGGAAAGGCCTATACTGAACTTCGTTGTCTAGGTAGTTAGCTTGATGTTGGCAAGATGACCTTCACCGGGCAGCAGTGACGCTTCCAACATCTCTATGCGTCTACCGAAACTTAGCTGTGCTAGGTAGTAATCCTGATGTTTGGCCATTGAATCACGGGCGGCGGTGATGGGGCTAACATTACAGGTCACTACTCAAACCAAATAATAATATTGTAATGCGATTCTTCATGACTATATTTAAACTTGGCTATGATTCTGAAACCTCGAGAATATTTTTTTATAATTAAGCATAAAGTAGGTATTACTGATAAAAAAAGGTCGCTAGACCCATAGACGATGCTAATCTGGTTTTCATCGGCACGGGTGAGGAGATTAGCATGAGGGGACAAATGACTTTGAAAGTACAGACAAGTATTTGGTTATTTACAAATGTGCACAATAAGAATAACTGCAATATATTTTAATTGTTATAGAAGCTGAATGAACCGATATGATTTTTATACTTTACAAGTTGTGATTGAATTATTTGTGGCATTGCAAGAAGTTATTATTTTCTGAAATTCTGATACCTGTGATTTTACGTTGCTGGAATTTCGTGGTTAATTTACCTATTTGTGGTATAATATTTTGTTGAGTCGTTTTAAATAAGTAAATGACACAAAATAAAACATTAATATATTTTGAAGTAGATATTTGTAACATACATCTAAAATTTGACTCACAAATGGAAATTTTTCCTAAGTTTTATATAAATAGGTACTTCAGGGACGAAGTACTTGTCAGTATGGCCGTGTTAGATATAAGGTATTTTAGTATATTTTAATTGTTATTTAAAGTTACATATGTATTGAAAACTATCGTGATTATTAATAATTAACATTTCAAAATACTTTCATAAAACATTTTACCAACTTCAGAACGAAATGTCTGGATTTCTGAACGATTGTGACGTTTGATCAGATTAAATACTGTTTATGAGAAACTTCCTTAATTAATTATGTAATAAATTTATTATAACGTTAAAAAATGTTAAAAGTATTTAAATACATTAAATTAACATGTAAGCTACCTATCATTAAATTTAGGAGACCGGAAATGAGAATAAGAATGACATTTCCAGCTAGATAGCTAGTATAAAGGTTCAGTCGTGACAGTGAGAGGGACTTTTTGCTCCAGAGCCGGCACAGAGTTAAGTACACTTGCATTGTATTATTGTTGCTTTATATTTTGTATTAGTTTTATTTATTTATATAATCGGTTATTTATTGAATCGTACGTAATACCACTGTCCCATTTTTAAAGGATAAATATTTGGTTATGTGATCGATAATTGTGTCATTACATTTGGTTAGAATTTTGCATAAATGTTGTTAACCTATGGTACTTTGTTTGTTTTATAAAATCTCGTTTAATTCAGCTAATGTTGTTTAAATAAATACCTCATTTTATAATGGATTACATTGCTTATTAAAATATACCTAATATATTTAAAATATGCTTTTGTTTGATTAAATAATGTCCACTAGAATAATACTTTATACTAGATAACATATTCAAGTTATCAAGTCTTACTCCTCCACTTCGCCCGTCTCTCTTAAATACTTTATAACCTATGTCCTAAACAAATAGCACTACCTCCATGAACTATATTTTACATGACATAGATATCTATTTATTAATATGCTCCTGTTTACCTAATTTAGCGTTTTCCATATATTTCACTGGGGTTTTGGATAAATACTCACTCTGTTATATTCTGTAGCTTAATTACTAAAATAAAGGTTTATACTAATAAAAGTCGCTATGATTATAAGTAGGACATATATTAAATCTAACACGCGCGTACGCTTACGTTACAAATAACCACGTGCCCGTTTAGTAGTTAAACATTTGGCTGTATCCTGTGTATGAGTAAAACCAATTTAACTTTTGGGTTTTATTGCTGTAATGGGATAAACTTAGGCCTGGAGGAGCCTGAGTTTGTCGAATACTTTTTCTTCTTGTTCGCGTATCTGTTTTTTGAATGTTTATGCTTCTTATTTCCACCTCTATTTTTTGAATGTGTTTTCTTCTTACTTCCACCTCTATTTTTTGAATGTTTATGCTTCTTATTTCCACCTCTATTTTTTGAATGTGTTTTCTTCTTACTTCCACCTCTATTTTTTGAATGTTTATGCTTCTTATTTCCACCTCTATTTTTTGAATGTGTTTTCTTCTTACTTCCACCTCTATTTTTTGAATGTATTTTCTTCTTACTTCCATCTCCATTTTTCCAAGATTTTTTCTTCTTTTCCCCGCCTAAGTCTTTCGAAGGATTATCTGGAAAAAAATTACAATCTGGAAGACTGTGCAAGTAACGTAAGTACTAGGTCATATCCGGATGTTCGTATATTTTTACACAATTTTACACACTTTCCATAATAACATTATAAAAAGAAAAAGTTTTAAGTCAGTTTTTCATCATTGGTCAATAGGTCATCAACATAATAACCATTAAATATCGGTGAAGTAACAGCTTCTGTTCTGTCTTTTACTTTTGATAAAGGACTAAAGTAGTTTAGGGTTAGATCTAAAAGAATTTACAAGAAAGTATAATAGGATCTTGATCGATTCAAAATCAGATTTGGTTCTTGTTCATAAGCCGGTCGTAGACAAAATGATCAAACCGGGGGTATTGGTCCAACAGTTGTCATGTCTAATGGGAGTATTAGTCCAATGTGCGATTTTTGCTATAAACAGGCCCTTCGCACACCCTGCTCCGCTGTTCTGTAACCACTACCATAGTTCTAAACACTGGGGCTGCCGAGGACTGGGGGCCATGGCCTGTGCCTACCTGTCATACTCGGGGGAGAATGTCATAATCGCTACGCTTGGCTGGCGGGTTGGCGATAGCAGTGTTGTAAATATAAAAATGGAAAACGCTGCTGCCCATTTCCCAGCCTACGGAGACTCCAGAAGTTTTGCCTCGAAAACATTAGTCGCCCTGTACGACACCCACAAGTGTGTCGCTATCCTGGGTCGGTGCTACTTTACTCTGCAGGACATCACATTGCGGGATAGTAGTGGTTATATCTGTGTAAAAATACTCACAACAGTAAATTCTTGTAGAAGTCCTTGTGATCCAATCATAGAATAATCCTACTTCAGTGAAGACGCCAACTGATTTATTATGCTTCCAACGCTTGAATGAAAACAGTCCCACAAGAATGTATTTCTTCACCATCAAACCGCTGCCCGAGTCATTTCTGTAGGTAGAAATAGTTTGACGACAATTTTTTGTATTAATTAAGACAGTAATAAGAAATTACACGTTATCTGTCCTGATTCACTCTCCTACCACATTCGTTTCGGGAATCTCCTCTCATTTAGCCTGTCTACGTCATGACCAAACTCACTCAGCATTCCTTTCTCTATCCTTGTGATTACGCTTTCTCTTCTACTCCAGCACGTTCCTTATGTTTTCGTTCCTACTACTCTGGATGAAAAAATATTCGATAAAAAGCAATACGCGCTTACCTTGTTGCGTATCCGAATTCCTTTTCAAATGTAGGATTCTCAAATCCAGCACATATGGTTGAGTGTGGAAGTTTGAAAGTGTTGGTATCATTATATAATCCTTTTTGACATAGCTTGTGACTATAAATCTGCTGCTTGGTAGACATTAATTTATTACCGTATTTATCCTGCAGTAAGAACTTTCAGTTAGTTATTTGGTATGGATATATTATAATCAGGTATGTGTATAACTGAGATAAAGTCTCAAATTATTATAGTAGGAAGCCCGGAAGTATGTTCCAGTTGTCTATGGTAAGCGTTGATTTTCATCATTAAGTACATTAACGAAAATATGAGTGTAGCTAAAAAAGTGCATATAATTACGTATTAAAACACAAGAGTATAGAGTAAAAAGTTGCGCTAGGGTGGCTAATATATTATTATAATAACTTATTTACATTAACTAATCCCCATCCGGCTAGCTCAGCTTGCTTATGGTATGGGGGCTTCCTCATGATCGCCGCTCTCTTAATAAATTTGTTAAATTTCAAAGTGCCATGCAATCTAACAAGAGCTATATCGTTCTCCATGGTACTCATATTATAATTCTCGTGTTGTAGAAAATGGTCTGCTCTCTTCTTACAGCCATATCTTCTGTCTTCTGACCCTAGAGTTGCCATAATGAAGGTTCGGGGCACAGGCATACATTTCTCAAAGCAATGCGCGGCGGATAGCAGGAAATGTTGGTTGATTATGGAGCCACCACATGAGCGAGCCGGTACGCCTTCAAAGTCATCATTCTTACTAGCACTGTCACAATCATTCTTAATATCAGTCTCACTATCAGTCTCACTATCAGTCTCACTATCAGTCTCACTATCACTATCACTATCACTGAAACTGTAACTGCTATCACTGCAACTGTCACTGTCACTGTCACTGTCACTGTCAAAGACACTGTCACTATTGCACTCAATGAATTTCTTGAATCCCTTCCCGGGTTGGAAGTTCGAAGGCTCACGGCACTGAACAGAAAGGTAAGCCGCGTGTGGGAATTTTTCAATGCTCGCAAACACTCCGTCAACAATGTCGGCGGCCTGACCCCCGGCGCAAAATGGACAGTTGACGAAAACAATAAAAATACAAACAATATAAAAAGTAATCATTTTAGATAGATACATAACGGTTACGAAGCGCGTCTTTCTTAAAATACACATTTACATTATACTTACTTATTCTTCAATTAAAGTCGTCACAGTCGTAAATTGGCGTCACAGCAAAGAAACTTCATTAAACGCAGTTATGTAACTAATTTACTTCGTTTTATTACGACTATGATGATATTTACGATATTTCGTACGTATTTTTTATCGATAACGCCAAGAATTAAAACTGAGATGGATCATCATCACAGCCCGTAACAGTCCACTGTAGGACTTAGGGCCTCTCCCACGAAAGGGGAGGTTATTGCCATAATCTCCACGTTTGGCAGGCGGGTTGGAGATCGCAGTGTCTAAATACAACAATGGAAAATGCTGCTGCCCATTTTCCAGATTACGGAGACTCTTGATCTTTTGCCTCGAAAACCTGTGAGTGTAAGGGGTTGGTGCTATTCTACTCTGCCGGACATGGAACGGATATGGACGGAAATGGATAGTGCGTACAAAACGATATAAGTCGATTACGGCAAGAAGGTGGGCTCCATACAAAAGAAGTTTGATAATTATTTTCATATTAACACTAAAGGGGTCGCGCCTCAAAAAGTTTCTAGAGTGCTCGCGCAGGTGACATATGTCACCCATTATGATACAGGTATTTTTCTTACCACTTACATTCCTATTAAATGAAAGTAAATAGGCTATAATGTTACAAATTAACTTTAGTTTTTACTAAATACTGTATCGGCAGTTAACAAATGCTTATGATATATGAATTTAAAAAAAAAGAAAAACTTCTTTATAAGTTTATATATTTTGGACTTATTGAATTCAATCAGGTTTTAATTCTTTACAACACGTTAATTTGGTTAGTGAATTTTTTTATTACATGTAAATTAATGAGTTGTACTTAATCGATAACGTTTCGGTCACAGAGAGGGCACAGTATGATTTGATGATCCAGACCAAGACGTCTAATACACTTGCCACATTGTTTGCGAGTTGTTCGATCTCTTGCTCTACTGCAGAAGTCACACCGTTCTTTTCCACTGTGCAAGTTTTGTACTTACTACGCGGGTGTTCAGGCAGCTCCAGAAGAACCCTGGCTATTAATTTTATAGCCTAAAACTATATCTAGTATAGCTTTTTTATGAAATACGTCTTGTAATAAGGGGTTTCACAAGTAAAACCCGACCTGCTCGTAGATATTAGAGTGCACTTACGTAGGTTAGTCGGTGAACAGAAATGTGAAATAAAACTGCTGAGTGCAGTGCAGGATCTGGACAACAATTCTTTTGTTTATTGTCCAACCACTATAATCAAGTGGCTAAGACCAAAACCAGGGGCGCGCTCCGCATCCTTGCGACAGGCAGTCTAGTTAACGGTACCTGCTCCTGTACCTGGACAACGGTTGATGAACCTAACGGCCTTGTTTATTGCAACGAACTATTGTGAATCCCTACTTTCTTAACAGATGTTTGAATATGACTAAAACTGCACAGTGCACATCGATGCGGCTTTGGAAAGCACGGTTTTGGAAACTACTTATATATATCGTACAAATTGGATAATCCCATGCAATCAATAAAAAATTCCTTTTGGAGCATTCTTGTTGATCTTTGAGTTCAACTAATCGATAGCTCTCATCAGTGGCTTTCAGGGCCCTTTTGAAACACATTCACGAGACTCCGAGACTAGACACCGTGCTGCAGACTTACCAGGGATTGTTGTCACGGAGGCAACCTTGCTGAATGTGTAATCCTTCACGGGGAGGTGTAAATTTACAGAATTTGTGCTTGGTTATGACTCGACAACGACAAATTGCTATTGGCATGTCTTCCAGGCAGATCTATCTTCGGCCGCATCGTCGCTTATCAACAGTTGAGATGGCGGTAAAATGCCTCTCTAGTCTAATATATAATAAATATATATATGAGCATTTAAGTGACAACAGACTAAACATGAATGATTAATTTTTTTTATTAAAGCTCGAGAATTAAAGACCGGTATATTCCACGGCAATTATCTGTGTTTAATTTGGTTGTGCCTGTTCGTGAATACGCAAGTACAAAGTACGCAACTTTGATTAGATAAGAAAGTATTCAGTTTCGAAAAGGAGGACCTAAAATCTCTCATCTTTTTTACATAGACAAATTGAAGTTGTATTTTCAAGAGATTGGTAGGGCTGTTGAAAGTCACTGAGGGTTTAAGTACCTCCATCAGCACGCAGTTGAGGTAAAACAAGTTTGCGGTTGTCCATGTAGATAGAGATTGGGCACGGGGGCCAGCTGTCGACCCACTAGGCTTTGATATGCATACTCTCTCTGAAACGGAAACGTACCGCTATCTGTGCATCTCGATGTGGCGGTCGTAATACAGATTGTTTCGGAAGTCTTTTTGGGCGACTCGCATTAGTGTGCCCTGGCTTTTCAAATAGTCAACGTTTAGTTTTGACACTTACATAAAAGTCGCGCTTTTGTACGGTGGTCAAGTTACTGGCACTCACACAACCTGCGTCAGAAACGCAACCTCCGTCGGCGCGCGCCTTAGAAATACATACAATTTTCAGAAATAATTCGGGCCTTACCCTATTTTTGAGCCGTTCGACTCGAAGCAAGTGGTTTAAAAATAGTGCTCCAAGAGGTTTTCTTACCTCATTGGCCTCTAAGGCCACCGTCAGTTTGTGTCTCGGGTACCACATCATCTGCATTATTACAACTCTCTAGTTCCTATAGATTAATCATCGTCCTAGCGCTCATCCCGGCCTTTGCCAGGGTCCGCTTTCCTACTTAATCTTCTCCACTTCGCTCGGTCTTCGGCATCCTCTCTTTGTAAGCCGTTGGCTCTCGCATTCGTCTCAGCGATGTCAACCCATCGCTTCTTGGGACGCCCACGGGCCATCTTTCCTGATACTGGCAGATTCAGGCACCTATTTCCCACGTATCCTGAGACTTACGCAACACGTGACCAAACCAGCGCAGACGAGCCTCCTCGATCTTATCTGCGATATCCCTCACGCCAAGGCTGCCACGGATGTACTAGTTACGTACTCGATCGAGTCGCGTGGTGTGAAATTCGCGAACGTGTTTCGTCAGCGCTGGCCATGTCTCGCAGCCATAGAGCATCATCAGTATAATTATTCTCTTGGATATAAGCCCTTTGAGTTTTAAAGGGATTTTAGGGTCACAGGTGACTGCCGTGAGTTCCCGCCATTTGGCCCAAGCTGCAGAGAGTAGCTGCATTGTGTGGCTGATGAGTTTAATACCTCGATAGTAGCCGCACTCCTGCACACTGCCCTTTCCTTTATAAATTGGCGTAATAATATTTACGCGCCATGCGTTAGGTATAAGCCCCGTGGCTACGATCCTATTGAATAGTTCAGTGAGCAAGAGTACGCCTCGGGTCCCCACTGTTTTCCAAATTACTATGGGTATTCCGTCATAGCCAATAGCTTTCCCGGTCTTCATATGGGCCAGAGACCTCTCCACCTCATCCGGGGTAATCGGGCTTATCAAGCCAAGGTTTGCAGGAAGCTGTGGTGGTGGCACGTGGTTGTTGACCTCGTTAGACAGTTCCTTGAAATGACAGCACCAACGGTCTTTGATAGACGGCTTGCAACGTTCTGCAGTAGGCCGTCTACTACTTACTTGGACATCCACGACAAGGACTCGGTGCTGTGCAGTGAGGCATTCCCCCTGGATGATCTGGCACTGGGATACATGGCCAATGTCACGTCTTCGAATCAGCAGATAGTTTATCTGTGATTGGTGCGGGCCACTTTTAAGGACCTACTTCTAGCTAACGTCGTACCAATACTGTTAATAGTTCGATTACAATTTAGAGATTTAACATCGACATTAGTACATGACCTTAAATCAGAAACATGGAAATACTTTTTTAACTGAATTTACATAAATTTACAATTTATCTTATCAACTTAAATTTTTCAAAATTACAGCTTTGGTCCATCCTTTCACTTCTTTAAATTTTTGCACCAAACCATCTTCTTCTTTAAAACTTTAAACACTGGAATTACTTTATAATTATCAATAGGAATCTACCTTATTAGATGGATTGTTAAAAGGCTTCATTAACTCGAAACGATTTTTAGGTTTGTATTTAAATAACATGTCATTTGGTGAGAAGCTTCTAAAAATTATTAAATTCTGCTGATGAAAACGGTGGACCATTGTCACTGACTTAATCTAGGTAGAGGGATACGTATGATACTTAACTTTTAACTAAAAATATACGAAGCTGACCAAATATTGTTTTTGCATACAAAATTTGACAGCCGGTCATTTTCTAAAATTATAAAATTGAGTGGCTGTATTTCTTAGAATTCCATAACTTCATGATTATTTCACTTAAAAGAACGTTTGTTGGACCAAAAAATGCTTTACGACCAGGGATATACATCTCTTTTAGCTAAAAAAAAAAGGATGGTTGCTTTTTGCAGAATTATGGCCGTTTATTCCTATTTCAATAAATAACTTTCGAGTTTGAAATTGAAGCAATCTGGGTCTCTAGTTCTTCAACAAAGTGTTATTTTTCTTTAGAAACAACGCTACTATACTCTTGCCTGTGGAGTTTTGCTGTCAAAAATCACTGCTGTGTTTCGAATACCTAGTCTACCCTTGCTTTCAGAAGCACGGATGTGAGACTGTCTTCGCCATGTAGCTTATTATTTGTGAGTTGTAAGAAACACCTTGATTTAGTACATGTCTGGGATGATAACAGAGTAGTTTAAGAATACTTACTACAATGAAGTTTGAAGATTGTCGATTGAATCTAATCATAGAAATACCTGACGTCGGTGTAGACGGTGATGTGCCTGGCAGTCCTTGGCTTCGCGTAGGAAACAATTCCCACAAGAATGTACTTCTTCACTATTAACCCGCTGCCCGAGTCACCTCTGTAAGGTAGCAATAGGTTAAAATCTCCCTCTTTATGGTTTCATTTCAAATGATCGATACAATTAATAATTGATATACTTGGCCGCAGATCCCTCGTGGGATTTAGGTTCTACAAAACCAGCACAAATCATCGCGAATGTCAACTGTTTGTGTAACAGTTTTGCACATTTTTCGCGCGTATAAATCTTTTGCGTGGTGGACTTCAGTAAATTAGTTCGTTCCTTTGAAAATTTCTGCAATAATAACTTCCAATATTATCAAGTATGAAAAAGCAATAGATTGTAGCGTGTTTATTATGTAACGATATTTTTTTCTTGAAAATTAATCCCACCTTGAATTATATAATGTAGTCGGTAACGCATCACACGTTTATTCCCTAAGCATTCTACGTTACAATGATATATTAGGTACTAGCTTTTGTCAGCAACATCGTCCGCGTGGAACACTTTCTACGTTTTCCCATTCATTTCTAGTACCTAGGTATTAAACTCACCTGAGGTGAAATACCTTGGCAAAATCACAGATAAACTGAATTGAAATAGCCTTACATTGGAGCTAAGATTATCAAAACAACTATCACATTATGGCAATGTCGTAGGATGGTAGGTAAATCTTGGGGAAGCCGTAGTATGATGGACGAAAACAAAACAAACAACCATAGTAAGTCAAGTTCAAAAACTTCAAAGGCTGAATCAAGATGACGGCAACTACAGCTACGGTTGCAATGCTTAACATTACACCACTATATCTGTACATAAGGCAGGAAGCGGCTACAAATGATTCGTCTGAAACACTAAATATAAACGATAACTATAATGGGGCAAATAACTTATCCCGCATGGGGACCTTCTGTAAGAAGCAGTAATAAGAACCCTTGTGAGAGGCAGTTAACGACAAAATACACAAAAAAATAGTCTTTGAAAAAAAAATACAAGATACAACTTCACAAAGACCCATGGGAAGGCCAGAATACGTGTGACCTGAGAATCTTTGCGGACGGGTCAAAAACCGGTTAAGGTACTTACAGGTTGTAAAGTGTTCTTAGAGGAGATCCTCTAAACATTCACATAAGCACATCACTTGGTTTGTATAGCACGGTCTTCTACGCTGAGTGTATGGGCATAATTTTAGCTTCTCACACCGTACGTGATAACAAAGTAACATATCAACCAATCCGCATTCTAACGGACAGCAGAGCAGTAGGTGCTGCTGGAAAGTAACAACATTACTTCGGGACTTTTCTTGATTGCCATCAGTGTTTAAATAAGGTATGTAAAAGCAGTCCCATTTCTTTGTAATCATCTTAAGTAATTTAAATTCAAAATATTAATTTCAGATTTACCTCCACAGTGTTAGTAACAATTAACTTAACTTAGTGTTAGTAAGAGTAATTTATTTAATCAATAATATTAATTAATTCAAACCCTGTCATAATTAATATATTTGATAATTTTTTAGTTCCTACAGGCGCCTGGCTGAGTGCCCGTCGCATGAAGCCTTATCCAATGCGCCAACATAGGCGAGTCCCACCTGTTTGATAATGTGTTCAGGATGCTGTTCGAGGTGCTATGCATACGCCTTAGCAATGAGACGCTCCTGTTGCGGATGATCTTGTAAAAACTATCAATATGCACCTCGGCGAACATAGCCAAAGCACTGCAGTAACGTGGCAGTCCGATCAACATCCTGAACTCATTATTGTACTGTACACGAAGAGAACTATAAGCTCGCTGCGTGTCATCGACCCACAAAAGCACGTGTAGAACGATTAACAATACGCTCTAAAAAGCCTTAACTTAACCTGATTTCTACAACGTGCCAATCTGTGAGCCACCATATTACTACGTTACTCATCATTCAACGTATCTGTGACCCAATAACCCAAACAAATTATAGATCTATATATAATAGGCCCTTCTAATGGTCTTTGCTTTCCAGCATTCGGCCCAAAGGTGCGCCACGTGAGGGACATCTTCAATTCTCATACACGCCGCCCTCTATATGGCCAGTCGGTTGCGTCGAGCACAATAAACAGTTGACGAATACTATCAAAATACAATAAATAGTAAACTGAATCATCTTATTAAGGAAACACAATGTGTGATTATTAAAGTCCTCTTTTACATGGTACTTACCAATTTTATAATTAAACAGACATATTTAGGAGTAACAACAAAACTACAGTAAATTAGCCATAATGTTAATTGCGCAATTAATTTGATTTTCTCGTTAGTCATAGTTAGGTTAACATTGCTATTACGGTATTTCTTAAAGATAATGCGAAGATAAAATCTAATAAACCTGAAGTAGCACAGTCACCAGTCGGAGTCTAAGATGAAGAATGCGCACCTAAAGCTATGCTTCGTACGCTTCACTACACCCGGCCCTCGTACGTTGTTTAGGGTTCCGTAGTAATCCAAGGAACAACGACGGACAAGGACAAGGACGGACAGACGGACATGGCGAAACTATCCTTAAAGTATCTCCGTCAGTTCGCGATTTATCTATAAAAGTACTAGAAAACAAAAAAATTGTTTGGTTATACATATTAAATGGTTTACTGTCCACAGATCACATAACAATTGTGGCAGCATGGGGTCTCTGGACAGTTAGTCTTTTAAAAGTACCCTCATTTGGGTACCTCCCCTATACGTAAAGCTGGGGATAATTTTTTTCGTGCATATTGCATTGAATGGTGTGTCGTTGGTTAGGTCTTTCGACACCATCTGAAGAACGTTTTTGTATTCAGTATTCCGTCTTTCAATAGCTTCGAAGTGGAATTTTTTGATAGAAAGACGTGTAAACTGCTAAAGTGTTAAATTTGGATACGTGATAAGTACCTGTTCACCATAATAGTATAGGACATAACAGTGTTTCCCAAATAGTGAGTCGCGTCATCGATCCACAAAAATACAATACCGTATAGCATAATTGGCTTATTATTTATTAAATCAATCACATTTCTTCATAACCAAGAGACGCCTTTATGTCAAGCCGATCGATGGCTCCACTGTTGCACTGAGGAGTGAGTAGTGGTCATTCGACGTCGTGAGCGTTTTATTGTACATACCCCGCGCTCTGCGGAAGCACCAGAGAACAGCTTGTTCCTTGTGATTACGCGCTGTGCGATTTGTCGACGATGTCATGCTCACAAGTGGTATTGAGCCGCTATGCCCTCCGGCATTTTGCCTGTGTTTGTGTGGATAATGTTATAAGTGTAAGGAAAATTACCACAGTCTAATGGGCTCTTAATGCAGACTAGATCCCTACACTGCACGTGGAACGACACTCAATAAGCATGATTACGTTAACCATTTGCAGTTGTTTGATAATGTGCTCGACTAAGGAAGTCAACTTGAAAAACAGCGACTTTTGTAGGTCAAAACTGACCCGGAGACGTTGGAAGCTATTAGACTTTATCCACAGCCCACCTCAGCTAAAGCATTTAAATACGTAATGTGGTTTACCGGAGAAGTTCAAAATACTAGGGTCACATACAATTATACAATACAAGTCATATTTTCATTTGCAGTTGTTGGTAAACTGCATTTTAAAAACAATTTCGGGTTGTTTTCTATATGGGAAGAGAGCCCGAGGCCGGCCTATGAAGCGATGGATAGACATCGCCGAAGTGGATGCGACGGCCGTTGACGTGGAAAATTTGTTATATGAACGAAAGATGTGAATATGAACTTTAAGAAACTAGCTTTGTGTGTCCTCATATGAAATGATGTATTTCACTATTTGTTGTATTTTGATTGTATTCCGCAACTGTTCATTTTGCTCCAAGCATCTGACCGGCCACATCGTCGGCGGTGTGTATGGAAGTATTGAAGACTTCCGTCAGTCGGCGCACCTTTCTATCCTATGATAATGGTCAGCGAAGGAAGGAAGTAACCTTATTTACATTGGTCAAGTTTTTAGCGAAGTTGACAAACATAGTGGGTGAGTGACAGTTGACAAACACGGTGTAAACCGATCGAACAGTGAGTCAACTTGGCTTACAACAACAAAAAATTACCTACATCATTATAAATATTTGTCTAAAAGCTAAACAAGTATACCATAAATTTGGAGTATAGAGTTTGGAGTATTATTTATAGTCACAATATTACTTTCAAAGACTATTTTTTGCAAATTGTTAACTTCAGAAGAAACATTGTTAGAAGCTTAGGTCAGGTTAGGTTAAATATTTCTCTGAGTACAGCCTCTTTTTGCTCAGGCTTTTATTAGAAGATGATTCTTCTGAAAAAAAATATCCAAACGTCAGACATGGTTGCTGTACAATTACTCGAGTTGTCGGGCATGGTAATGTAAAAAAATAATCTTAGAGGATCCCTCATCTTAGGCACTCCGCACATGACGCGACAGCCATGCAACATACACGCGACAGACACGCGATAGACACGCGACAGCCACACGACAGCGGCGCGACGGACACACGCAGGATGCATGCAGGACGCATGCAGCACGCATTCACTTCGAACACGACGCGGCACTATTAAGAGACGGTTTACAAATATCATTTGGCACGTGGCCAAAATCAGAATTAACGCTGCCATCTTGTAAAGCGTCATTTTTGACAGACAGCTGGTGTTGATGTTTGACACTCACGCCCTCACCCAAATGCCAAATGATCCTTGTAACTGTGATGCAATGAGGAAAGAAAAAAGCTCCTTTTAAGAGAAGAGAGCACAATGTCAAATAATGCGTGAAACATATGTGCACAAACTAGAAGAACCACATATCAATTACCATACAAACTACATACCTACACTCAGCAGCACAAAAACGTGTCCAAGTGCTTATCGCAAATTTATAAAGAAACTATGGGATATTTATGAGATGTTTAGTCGTGCGTATAGATTTGAAACAACTTGTTTAGTTTATCTACTTAGTGCTATGACTTAGTTTATCTAACAATCGGTGCCAGAACTGTTTTTAACATTAATCCAAGAGGTAAGTTTATATGTGAAGTTTTTTTTATATGTGAGTCTAAGACAAATGTTTATTTATTTGTTAGAATTAAAACACTTTTTATACAAGTTCCACTGTAATCATTATTTTTAATTTGTCATTTACTGTTACCCAAATTGGTCAGGCGGTCTTCTTAGCCAATTTGGGGCCAATGATCACCGTATTATTTGCACTTTAAGAGGTACCCGTCATAATGAATGGTCACAGGTACGAGTATTTAACGCCAAAGTTGTATCGAAAAATAGCTTACTATACTCTATTTTTTTTAACTATAAAGTGCTGAGGCTGAATATAACGTACTCATTGGTTCATTCAAATTAAGTAGGTACGCTAAGGCGGCTTTCACGGTGTGGATTTTACCTGCGATTTTAATCTATCATACAAAAAATAAATCTAAAATATCTATACATATAATAAAATCGTTAAGACAAAAAGTCTGGATATTGAAGATAATTGAAAGAAAACCAACCAGAGCGACTTAAAACAACCACCTGAACACATAACGACAATTTTAAAATTTTATTTTGTCTATCTGTCTGTTTGAACGCGCATCACATAAAAACCGCTGAACAGAGTTCCATTAAATTTTGTATAGCAATAGTATATCCTCGGCCAACATTTAGGCTATAGAATAAATAAAAACTTGCTTGAGAAATAATAAACCAGCAATAAAAACCTCTGGTGCGATAAAAAGATAGTATTTTCTAGAGGTCCACTGATTGGCGCATGAATGATCTAATTCCCAGTACATGATCTAATTCCCAACGTATTTTTGACAGAGATGATAAACATTTATACATTCTTACCACAAAAAATTAAACAAGGGTTGGACATATGTTGAACACATGTTTAGAAAAAGTCGTACTATAAAAGAGCTTTCCTGTGCTTCTCTCCATACCAAGGTTGTCTGGAAGAGATCAAATTAGTGATAAGACCACCCTTTGTACTGCCTAGCATATTTTTTTTGTATCTGTACTTGTGTCCTTTGGCGCAATAAAGAGTTTTGTATTGTATAGTAAAAGAGTGTCTAACGGTTGTCTAGAGTTGTTTTAGCAGATGTTAGTTTAGCGCGTGTCCATCGAGCATCTAACATTTTTGGTAGCTTTAGTACCAAATTTGATGTATATTTGACAGAGATTGTAACAGGGCCGTATTTACCACATTATTCCGTGGATGCCACAGAACGGGTCCCACGAAACGTGAAAAGGAGACGCGGTAGGCTCCGACGGAGATTGACCGAGAGAGACCACTTGCTGGTGAAGGTAGCTTGGGCCCCTGAAGGTAGATAGTGGTGAGGCCCAATAACCTCCCATAATGTTGTTAGGTATACTTACTATAAAATATACTACTAACTATGAAATATACGCTGAGCTCTTTAGCTATTGTAAATGTACTGGGAGTTCGATCAACCTTGGTTTGCTGGAAAAACTGGCTTTATTAGATCTTTGTACCGCACCAAAGATTTTAGTTGCTGGTTTATAATTTATTTATCAATTGTTTAGATGTTTTCAGCCTAAATGCTGCCCCGGGATATAATCTATCACTATGCTAAAAAATATCAAAATCGGTCAGTAGTGTCCGTATGGTGAATGTCCGTCCATGGTGAATAAAAAACCTAAATGTACATTTATTGACAATAGACAAGGGCAGCGACACCGTAAATCGAGGTTGGTCCCATAACTAAAATCTTTAAGTGCGTCCGGGCATCTGTTCACCTGCTTTACATTTATATTCAGTATCTGAGATGTATAATTATGAGAGCGTTGGTGGCCTAATGATTAAGGGGTAAGACACGTACCCCGAGGTACCGGGTTCGAACAGCAGTGCCGCTATGTACCAATGCTTTTTATAGATATGTACATCAGTTGGACACTGATCAGTGTCCTTGCGCTGAGGATCCAATCTGGTCAGGTTCCCCTGTTAATAGATGTCCGTCAGATGGCAGTTGTAACGTAACACTGTCCGACGGACAGTGCCAGGCTCAGTCAATAATAAAAACAACGAATACCAGGGTAATGGGTTTATGTACAATTATCAGTCCAGAAACTACAATCTACAAAACAAGAAATTTATAAAAATAATTCAAAATGTTAAAAGTACGAAAGTTTTTACGAAAGTCCACAACTTATGCCCGGGCTGGATCACTGGGTTCACTGTTGGCCGAAAAGTACAGGTTGCAGATTGACTCGACAGACTATTTAATTTAGAAAACTTCGAGGATAAACTTTTATGCAGTCACGTGCATAATTTACCCGGTCAACTGGTATTTAATTTTTGGTTTCTGAAGATAGCTTCTTCTAGCTATGAAACTGATCCACCTTCTAGTTCGAAGGCTGGGAGAACTCTGCCCACTCATCCGCTGCACTCTCTAACGAAGGCTCGGGTCTTCACTTAAACACGTTCGAGAACGCATTTGGCACAAAAGAAGATATAGTCTTGATGGCCAGTACTCATAGTCAACCAGCCAGTTTCCGAAGTGGTCGATATTTATTTTCGGACGACCTCGTGTTTAGCAGCCAAGGATATAATCCATGAAGACATGATGAAGAATTGGATCCAGCAATTATCTAGAATAAGGGGAGCACAAAAAAGATTAAAATCTCCGCCGACTATGAACTGTGTCCGCATGACAACATATGACATATAAAGAATAAAATAATATAAGATTAACATTAATTTGGAAAATGTGATATTTTAAATACTAAATCAAATATTTGCCACGAAAGAAACCTTCTAATGTGATGGAAAAATGACCCTCGTGGCATGGGGGCAAACTTGGATTCGCAACCAAAGGAAAACAAGAAGATACAACGGTAATAATCCAGACACACACCAATACCTTTGTATTTGTCCAAAAACCCTCATTACTTTTACCAATTGGATATTTAGGAAACGAGAGATCATTTCCCCAAAAGAAAATACTCTAATCGAAGTTCGATTCGATTCAAAATATTTGTAGAACGTAATTACAACGTAGTCAAAATTTACAGTATTAACTAATTTTCCAGGCAAAGATGATGAGCAATCAGAGCCTGAAGGGCCAAACCCAAGAATATACCAATTATATGTTTAAAAATGGACAATAAAAGTGTCAACGTGCTGAACAGTTATTTGAACAGGAGTCCTAATAACAGTAAGTACAGCTTCAGGGCAAGACCCTACACAGTCGCTCCTCTATAATCGCCTTATCTGCCAAATCATGGATCGAGACGGACCCCAGGCTCTTGCGCGCGAGACCACAACCGGGACATTATCGTCAAGATGACCATCCAAGATGTATGGTTCATTTTAAATTGTCATTGAAGGATCGGTATTTTGTTTATGTTCAGAGGCCCACGCGGATGTAGTCGCGGGCAACAGGTAGTATATAATAATAATATGGATAAACGACTGTCAATCGGCACGCTCATGGCCCATCATCGCCACGGAAACCATAACCAATTATCCTGTCCTCTGGTTTTATTCGTCATTGCTGCGGGGCTATGGACTAACTCACTAGAAAAATGAATTTGTCATATAAAAATCTTACACTACTCTAATTTTGTCGACGCTATGGCCGTAGATAATAATGTAGATGACGTAGTGTAGAATTATCTAATGTCAAATTCAGTTTGCAACTGAGTTAGACAGTAGTCCCCCCGTCATGCTACATTATGAACTAGTGTTGAGAAAAACTTTCAGTTTTATCTCTAAATTGGAGTTTATAAAGAAAATGTATGCATTATTGAAGGAATAATTTAAATAATAATAATAATGTGTCTCAGAACCCTGTCACGACTATTTTTGAAATCTAATGTACTTTCGGCATACCATTATCTCACGAACCGCTCCACCAAGCCCAGCAAACCAGGTGTCAGGTAATAGTCACTCGGCGCCCTTCCACCAACAGTAAGTACTAATAATTTTGATACCTAACTTACGTCAATCATTTGGGCCAGAAAATTTCTAATTTTCCTCGTTAAAGCCTAAATATCTCGGAGCTGAAAGTCAGTTTGCGAAAATATAAAGTGCCTTGTGATTTTCAGAATTCAATCTCTCTTATAGCACTATCATTGTGTGTACCAGAAGCACTTACAAAATATTATAACCAGCGCACAGAAAGAACATGGGTTCGAACTTGTACCCAGGATAGTGAAAGTACGAAATGTCGGCCTGTTGTTGTACTGTCCGCCATTTTGATTACAAAAATTTCACAAGTCCCGGGTTGGTGTTTTGCATTTGTGGCAATGTGCGTGTTTCATATTTTACGTAATTAATTGTAAAAAGTCGCAACACGCAATAAAATCCCGAGTTGGTGGTTTGCGCTGGTGGTATTGTGTGCCTAATACGGTCCATCGTTTGAGACTAAAATCAAAGAAATCGGCCGATTACACAGAAAATAACAATGATTAGTAGATCCCCCAACCCTCCAAATCCAACTCTAATCGAGCGTACCGCTAGCTTCACACTGTTATGACTAGAAAACTATTAGTCCTAGAAGACTAGTTTCTAAAGAGAAAAGATAGTAATCGTCAAGATTTACGTATCGGATGACAGCTGTCAAACTTAAAATAGTTGTAACTCGGAAACTAAAGGTCCTAGAACACTAGTTGCTAAAGGGAAATGATAGCACACCCCGAGATCTACATTTCGGATGACAGCTGTCAAACTTAAAATAGTTATAACTCGGAAACTAGTGGCCCTAGAACGCTACTTGCTAAAGGGAAATGATAGCACACCCCGTGATCTACGTTTTGGATGACAGCTGTCAAAATTAAAATAGTTGTAACTCGGAAACTAGTGGTCCTAGAATACTAATTTCTAAAGAGAAATGGTAGTAGGTACTCGTCGAGGTCTACATTTCGGATGACAGCTGTCAAACTTAAAATAGTTATAACTCGGAAACTAAAGGTCCTAGAACATTAGTTTCTAAAGGCAAATGATAGTACTCGTCGAGATCTACACTTCGGTCTAACGTGAAAAGTGTAATAACTTGGGAACTATTGATCTCAGAGCTTTTGTTCCTGAAGAGTAATGATAGATCTGTGCCATTCTGTCCATGATTCCATGTCTAAAGGAGTGTAATAAAAAATAACAATATATTTAATGTATAATATAAGGAGTATGTGTGGGGTTATCATCATTGATAAAATGAGGAGTAATGTGATAAAAGTTCGTTAGGATGATGTGATGACAAGGATTGAAAGAGGTATGCTTGTGGGGAGGATGGCAGAAAAACAGCATACAAATTGTATCTATCGTATGAATGTGAATGGAAGGGTCGAAAGAGCGCCCAAGAAGGACATTATATTGATCAACTAAATGACCAGCTCCAATAAGGGCAGGTTACCCTCAACCGGCGTAAATGCATGAAAATATTTATGAACGTAGAAGAAGCAAAAGATTTGTGTTAGGATCGTACCTTGGGCACTCGATAGTCTCTGCCTACCCCTATGGGACACGGGCGTGAGTGTTGAATGAATCTAATAATAGTACCTACACATATATATTTAGGTTGACTTAATGAAAATTGAAAAGCATGCGGGACCAATTTTCATATCAGATATACCTTATTTCACACTACATAATATTTAATTACATTTGTATACCGGGTCACAGCTTTCTAGTTTTTAGCTTCAATTAAACAAAAACTGGAACATCCCTAGGAGACACGTATGCAGTGAGTGTCATGTCAGTGTCAAGTTGCATGTCGTTACGATGTCGTTAGCGTGCGATGTGCGCGGACTAAATATATAATTTTTTTCTCACACGCGACATGCATCCGACGTGTAGGATGAATGTCGCGTCATGTGCGGAGTGCCTTAGGGGATAACTTTGATAGGATTTATCAATTCTAGTACTCCCTATATGGGTGGGCCCATCACCCAAACGCGCCAGACGCAGCAGTTTTTTTTTAAAGGTGCTAGTGGTAGATTTCCCTAATGTGTTTCACCATTTTCAAAAGAGTAAAAGATTTTATTTGTCGCCGATACATTTGAGTCTTTGATATAATCACTTATAATATGCAAAGTTTTCTTGGTCAAGGTTAATTTTTGAGCCAAATGGCGGGAGGTGACGGTTATCATTTGTGACCCCAATATAGCTGTCGCCGTAAAGCTGAAGAGATAAGTCTATAAGATATAGAAGATCATTAGACCTGCTCTCCTATACATGGGGTGCCACGTCTCGCTGCCGTATGCTGTTGCGCAGCTCTTGCTTGTGTTGCTCTAGTAGGGGTATCTGCTAGAGCGACACAAGCAGGAGCTGCGCGTCACGAAAATGAAGATGTTGCCGTGGATGTGTGAAATTTCACACATAGATCGCGTCCGAAACGCCCACATTCGAGAAAGCCTCGGTTTCTGGGGCATCGCAGATAAGCTGCAACAGTGCGACTTTTGATGGTATCGCCACGTGCACAAGACAAGAAATGATAGTACGTAGGAACAATATATGTTTGTCTATGCCACCCCCGGCAGGCACGGAGAGGAAAGGCCGGTCCAAGAAGGAATGGCTAGACGTCGTTAAGAATGACATGCGTGCAAATATGCTCACCACCAAATATGCCGAAAACTGAGTGAAGTGGACCAAGAGGATTGGACAGGAGGACTCCGGGCCCTCGCGAGTTGTGCGAGAGCACAACCGGGATTTAACGCCAAGATACAGCATTTGGCCGATCAGGTAATAACAGTGGAGCGATTGCCATCTGCGAGCCCCCCGTTAACAGTAGCAGGAGAACCTGACCAGATTGGGTCATGGTTACCATTCAGTCACCTGAATGTGCTGGATTCATCACGATGTTTTCCTCACCGTAAGAGCATCGGTTGGTGTTCAACTAATATATATTACTCAGAAAAGAGCCATTGGTACATGACGGCACTTGGGTTCGAATCCGGTACCTCGGTGTACAGGTCAGACCCCTTAACCATTTACCACTGAAATTTTGTAACTGCTTCTTAACCGAAGAACGGGTAAATGTAATCAACTTAAAATTAATATCAAATGCCAAAGTCGGTGAGCTCATTGAGCTCATTGAGAAAAATCAGGCTTCTATGTCAATGCATATAGATGATCTATATTTTGGCTCTGATAAACTTCGTCATCAAAACTATATCCATAGGACACTTCCCGTAGATATAGAATCTTGAAATTTCGGTTTTTATTTATTCCGAGCTCAAGGAGTGACGCAGGATTGTGCGCCGTCGTGCGCTCTGTGGCCATGATGTGCTAATGCATATCGGTGATCGGCACATTGAGGGCGCGTGTATTTCATGCGCGCTGGCCGATCTACTGTAAGTTTCACCCCTACTTATGGATGAGCTCGATTATTGATCCTTTTGTTTTTCCGTAGTTTTTTGACGTTTGATAAGATATGAATTATTCTTAATATTTCAGTAAATAAATTTTGGTTTAGAGTTTCAAATGCAATGGGGCTGCAATTTTTCATCGAGTTCTATTGCCCCACGCTTGCGGCGGTTTGAGCGCGAGGGTAACTCAATTGAATAGGCTCTGTAGGGCTGCTTTCAGAAGATCCCATGTGATACCGTCTTCGCCAGGTGCCTTATCGTTTTCGAGTTGTTTAAGAGCCATCTGGATATAGTACAAACTGATGTCCGAGACATTTAAGTGGTGTAAAATACTTACGATCGCAAATTTTCAAGATATTCGCTGTGATCCAGTCATAGAAATACCCGACATCGGTGAAGACGACTATAGACGACTCTTTTGTCGCATTGGAATTGGGCCGCCCATAGGAAACAAGTCCCACAAGAATGTATTTTCTCACTATCAACCCGCTGCCCGAGTCACCTCTGTAAGGCAGCAGTATGTTAAAAATTATATAGTTACGTGATGGTTTCAAGTGTTGAGTGGAAAATAGTCCACATATACAATTTGAAATCGATATACTTTGCCGAGAATCCCTCTTCGCCTTTAGGTTCTAAAAATCCAGCACAAATAGTCGAGACTGGAATCTTGCTACGGAATATTTTTATACATTCAGCTCGCGTATAAATGTTCTGCTTAGTAGACTTCAAAAAATCAGTGCTTTCTGGTTTTCGTCTCTGCAATAAGAACTTACAATTATCAATTTTGTTCAAAAATATGATTAAATTTACAATAATGTACGTTTTTTTTAATATATATTATAGGTACGGTAGGCAAACAGGCAAGCGAGCTACCTGATGGAAAGTGGTCACCACTGCCTGTAGACATTAGCAACACCATTATAGAGGTGGGCATCGCTAATGCGTTGCCCACCTCTATAACATGTTGCTCGGGCAGCAAATAGGCAAATGCCCATAGTCCACTGCCAAAGCCATGGTTCCCCAAAACCCCACCCCATGGAGCACTGGAGACCTTACTCACCGGCAGAAACACCATACTATTTAAAAGAGTATTCTGTAGCTGCGGTATTCTATAAGGTGGAGGTACTTTGCCAGTCGGGCGGCACCAATTCGAACTTGATATCCCGTTATGCCCTACCTCTCTTTCTAATTCTACAGCCAGCGGCCTCAAAAAACCAAAATTACTGTTTTTATTATCATAATAAAAAATTACATTCAATATTTAATCCTAAATACGGAAGGAGCGACTTGACCGATAGGTGGCTTCAAAGTGGCTGAGACACGGTGCCGCTCCGCTAAGGCCGCGTCCATTCACATGGATTGTTATGCATACTCACCGGCAGACACACAATACTATTTAAAAGAGTATTCTTTAGCTGCGGTATTCTACAAGGTGGAGGTACTTTCCCAGTCGGATGGCATCAATTCGAACGGGATATCCCGCTATGCCCTACCTCTCTCTCTCATATTGTGAGCGAAACTACAAATTACAAAACATAGTTTTTTCAAAAAATATATTTTAAGTACTTTAAGTAAGTTCAACAATAACCTACGTTAAGTAGTTTGTGAAGCGTTATTGTCTATATTCCATGTCGTGGTAACCTATAATTAAGGCTGCACTTAGAAAGAATCTATATTTTTAGCTATAAGATGCTATAACTTTGTAAGTGTTAGTCTTGTTGGTTGTCCAAAATAAAAAAAAATAAAAAAAACTAAAGAATTTTGCAACACATTTGTTGTACAGTAAATGTGGATTCCACAGCCAGCAGCCTCAAAAAACAAAAATTACTGTTTTTATTAACATAATAAAAAATTACAATAAATGTTTAATCCTAACTACGGAAGGTGCGACTTGACCGATAGGTGGCGTCAAAATGGCTGAGATACGATGCCGGTCCGCTGGGGCCGCTTCCATTCATATGGCGCGGTCACGTTGTACTGATGCTGCAGTTTACGCGGTTCGGTGCCGTGTGCAAAGTCCTCGTGCGAAGTGCGTATCCCTCGTCGGCAATGCACATAGGGTTAGTGTATATAATGGTATTTTCAGCTTTTAGGGATGTTCTGTCTGTTCGCGTTCATTCACATGGATTTTTATGCAGATAATTATAGGAACCTGTATTACATAGTTAAATGTGTTAGTCTGAGTTTTTGATTTGTATACATTAAATGGATGCAACGTACTTACTGTTTGTTTATAACTTACATTGATTAAACCCCATCCGGCTAGCTCACCTGACTCGTTGTACGGGGGCTCTTTCATGATCGCCACTTTCTTTACATATTTGCTAAATTTCAAAGGCTTATACAATTTAATAATAGCTTTATCGTTCTTCAATCCCACATGTTTAAAACGCTCATGTCGTAAAAAGTATTTTGTTCGATAGAGTGTGCCATTCCTTTTGTTGGCTGATCCTACGCTGACCATAACGAAGGTATTAGGCACAAGCTGGCATTCATCAAAGCAATAGGCGGCGGAAAGCAAGAAATGTTCATTGATTATGGAGCTGCCGCATGAGTACCGCATAAAGCGCATTGCCTTCACCCTTCTCTCAGTCGTCAACTGTGTCTCATTGTCACTTTTGTGTAGACGATTCTTACTGTCTTCCTTCTTGTCTTGCACGCATTTCACAAAAATGTACGCCGCGTGAGGGAAGTCTTTAATATTCGCATAGACACCGCCGACGATGTGGCCGGTCTGATGCGCCGAGCAAAATAAACAGTTGACGTATACGATCAAAATACAACAAATAGCAAAATTAATCATCTCAGAGGAGGACACGCAAAGCGTGTTCCTTAAAGTTTACATTTACAATGTACTTACTTACTAATTTTCCAATTATACGGTCTTACCTAAGCGCACTGGGCTTAATCAAAACCACAGTAAATTAGCCATAATTTTTATTACGCTATTAATTTAGATTTTCTCGTTGTATTTTAACCTTGGTTAAAGTAGGAGATCTGGCCATAGTAAGATCTTCCCTCATCTGTTATTTGACTTTGACAATGACTTTATGTTAGCTAAGATGTAGGTTAAGAAAATGATAGGTTGCCTAGCAAATTATTGGACCAAAACCATTAAATATATTTTTGAAAAATTAATTTTTGGAGACAAACTTCCCTCATCTGTTATGATAAGATTCATTTAATAAAAAGAAATGGGTTGCCTACTCTCACCATTGAAAATAGATGTATTCTCGTGGTATAAGCATATTTTCCGAACTATCCTTTACCTTTTTTGTTTCCCACAATAAATAGTTTATAAGTTATTGACCATTGACGACGAAAATCTTGGAAACCTTTTCTAACTTTTGCATAATTCTCAGTATTTTACAATGTAATTAATGCTAAATATATTTCCTATATGTTTTTTATACAAAAATAATACCAATGTTGTTCTAATAGCTAAACTAGATCCGTAAGAATTATTTTTCATGTGCGGCGGTGGCGCACTTGTACGATATCCCCTGTTTTTCTGCCCTTAGGTAGGTCACATTTTCTTTACATTTTAACGGGGTCAGGTCTTTTTCTTTTCAGAAAAAGAAGACCCTTCAGGAATATTCTGTCAAAAAAAAAAGAATAATCGAAATTGGTTCACATTATAACTAAATATCGGTGAACATTAATAAAATACATTTCAAACTTCAATCAACCAATGCTTTAAAAATTAAATTAAATTAAATTAAATTAAATTAAATTAAATTAAATTAAATTAAATTAAATTAAATTAAATTAAATTAAATTAAATTAAATTAAATTAAATTAAATTAAAAATCATTTATTTCAGACAATGTCCATACATTTAGGTCAATAATAGGTGATATATATAATAATGTCATAATGTAAAATTTAAAATAATCATTAAATAATAAAGATACATAATGTCAACTAAAAAATTAAAAAATTAAATTGGAATGATAATAAAAACAAAATTAACATAAATTGCTATTAATTCGTAATAAATAAAAATAAATAAATTCATACAATTTTATTTGACGAATGGTGATGAGCTGGCATGCAGTCTCATCCACCTCGCCATCATAGGGGAGTCCCACCGCCCGGCCAATGCGCTCACGATGCTGTTAGTGCTGATTTTGAGGCGGTTCAGCAGCGAGGCGCTCCGTTTTCTAATGATGGCGTAGAAATCATCTGTTTGCGCCTGCGCGAACATCGTGGAAGCGCTGCAGAACCGCGGCAGCCCCATCAGCACCCTGAACGCATTGTTGTACTGGACGCGCAGGTCGCTGTATGCCCGCTCAGTGTAACGGCTCCATAGGCTGCACGTGTAAAACGACTGACAGTATGATTTAAATAAAGTTACTTTTACTGGGACAGTACAACGTGCAAACCTACGTGCGAGCATGTTACACCGCACAGACAGCGACCTGCGCTCCCTCTCGACGTCTTCATTGTCACACAGGTCCTCCGTGACCCAGTGACCCAGATACTTGAACTTGATTACCCTATTCAACGTTGCACCACAGAGCGTGATAGATGATGCAGAGGAGTAGGTTTTAGTGCCTGCTTTAAAAATCATGTACTCACTCTTCGTAGGGTTGTATCTGAGACCATGGGCCCCGGCGTACGACTCACAGATGCGAAGGAGCTTGCGCAACCCCCCGATCGACGGACTCAACAGCACCATGTCGTCCGCATAACTGATGTTATTAACGGACACCCCACCTATCGAACAACCGACATTGGTGCTGGTGAGCTCGCCGATCAGCTGGTTCACGTACAGGTTGAAGAGCCGGGGCGAGCTCAACCCCCCCTGCCGCACCCCGCACTCCAGCCTATACTCGTCCGAGTGCGCTCCCGCCCACCGCACGCTGTTCATCTGGTGACTGTACCAATATCTAAACAATGACACTATCTCGCCCGACAGCTGAGTCTCCTTGTGCAACTTGCTCCACAGCTTGTCATAATTTACTAAATCAAAAGCCTTGGAAAGATCTAAATAGCAAGCATACACAGGAGTTTTCCTAGCCGTGTAGTACTGGACAGTCTGCTTGAGACAGAGGATAGCACTTTCAGTTGATAAGCCAGGCGTAAAGCCAAATTGAGCATCATTTAAGTGTAAGTGTTTTTCCAGCTGTTGATCGAGCAGTCTGTCCAGTACCTTAGCTATAACAGTCGCGAGTGAGATAGGCCTGTAGTTATTGACATCGGACGCATCTCCCGTCTTATTCTTCAATATTGGTACTACCACTGTGTACATAAGGTCATCAGGTAAGTAGTTATGACTCAAACACAAGTTGAAGAACATAGCCAGGACTCTCGGTAGATGTACACCGGCGTGCTTCAGGTGCTCGATGCTGAGGTCGTCATGACCTGGAGACTTACCCCTCACCATCCGTTTAATAACGATGGCCACATCCTTGGCTGTAAACCTTATAGTGACGTCCCCCTGCAGACCCCCAGCAGCGAGCACCCTAGGCGGCGCCGGCGCGAGCGGCGACTCCACCCTGAAATGGCGCTGGAACAGGCTGGCTATGTCTCGCGCAGTATGAACACTGCCTACGCTCACAGGGAGACTCGACAAAGGGTTTAATTTATTTGTCGATTTCCAGAATTTGCTGAAATTCTTATCCTTGTGATGTTTTGCAATATTATCCATTTTTATCTGTTGCTCATTATTTTGACAGTATTTCAACTTTGATTTAAATAATTTCCTAGTTTCAGACATTCTATTATACACATATCCCGACTTAGGTTTCCCACATAAAATCCATGTCTGAAAACAAAGTCGAGCCTCCCTATGAGCCCCACCCACGTACCTATTCCAGCCCGGCACACTTTTATAATGTTTCCTCTTAGGCACATTATAACTTATTTCCGCGCCCCTCGATAAAATATAAACAATTTGCAGGTACATTTCATTTAACAACAAATTATGTGACTTATTATTACACATATTGTCTGCACATTTACGAAATTCTGGCGGAAAATCTAACTCTCTTAGTTGCGAATTACAGTAATTAAAATATTTGTTTATCTGCGTTTGGTCTCTTTCGCCCCATTTTACCCTATTATAAGTTAAACTAGGAATAGTACGTTTGGGTAAGACAGAATTAAAATTACATTTCACTAACAAAGGATAGTGATCGGACCAATATACATCATAGAGAACGGACACGTCAATCACAGATGTTCTGGCTGCCCGCGTCACTACGCAGTGGTCCAGCCATGACTGTGTACCGTGCGCGTCACTCACAAAGGTATACGAATCACTCGGTAAAAGTTCCATGTCAACACAAGACCATGATTGTTCCACACAGAAGTTCAACAATTCTCTCGAAAATAAACCGCTAGGGTGCGCGTTGAAATCGCCGAGTATAAACACCGACTCGACGTCACTGCTCTCAATAATCGCACTTATTTCCCCAAGACACTCCGCAAATAGTGGCAGATTCTCACACTTATTAGTAGGCATGTAGACTGAGAATACTAGGATCGATCGCTCACTATCTAAGTTTACCTTAATCGCCGCTATACGCACACTGCGACACTGCAACACGGACACAGACGGGAACGCCGCCTTCCTCCACAGCAGAGCTACCCCTCCGTACGGGCGGCCGGTCAGCACCCCCTCCGCGGTGTCCACAGCAGACTTCCCCGTGTAGGAGAACGCATCGTCGATACCTCCCAGCAGCGGCAGGTCGTGAGGAAGAAGCCACGTCTCCTGGAGCGCCACAATGTCCGCCGAGTTGCATAGTTTTCTAATGCATTCATTTGATCTCACGACATTCTTGCAATTAAAAGATAGCAATCTGTTTATGTTAACAGCCATTATCGTTATTGTTTGGGTGTTTCTTTAGCCACTCGTACATCCCGATAGGAAGTATTACTCATCCTTCGTTGACTAAAGTCCACAAATGGGCGATACAATACCCCATCGGGCCAAAAGTCATCAGTCAGGAATATGTCCCGCTTATGCTTGGGAACGAACAGCTTGTATGCAACGTAACCCTTTACTATTTTCATATTCACTTTTTCCACACGTACCTCTATGCTGGTCTTATTCTTTACGTATGTCATGATGTCACACACTGACGTATCCATCGAAACGTTGTAAATGTAAATAGGCACCTTGCTGTCGGCCGCCTTAAACTTAGAGTCCGCTTCAACCAGGGCTGTTCCAGTTTTTCCCACGAAAATATTCTGAGTAGATTTTCTACGTTCCCTGTTACGAGCCTGAGTTTTCCATTCGCCCTCTCGAAGAATACCGGAGTAAGTTTTCCTATTTATTTCGCAGTTATTGTTGTTACTAAGCTCGTCGATCGTGTGTAGCTTAGGCGCAGTAGTAGGGTTAGCGCATAGTTGCACCGGCGAGCGATGAGTCACCGGCCGGAGCGCCGGCGACGGCGGCAGCGCGGCGCGCACGGGGACTCCAACGGGCGGCCGCGGTGACGGGGGCGCGGGGGGCAGCGGCCGGCAATCAGCTGACTCACAGGCCGGTTGACCGTTAGCAACATCATGAGATGTTTTTGCCGCGCTACCCTCCGACGATGAAAACTCAATATTCGGGCACAATGCAGAGGGCCCACTTTCGTACTCAAAGCTAGATAGTCTAGGGCCTCCTCCACCTCTATTTATGTTAACATAAGGAGCGGTTCTGCAAGCGAAATTGTTAACAATCGATGCGTTTTTCAGCTCCTGTAGTTCAATTTGCAGGTCCTTAAGCTGTTTCACAGTGGCATATTCATCCCGCACACGTCGTATCTCATCTTTCATCACCAGTAAGTCTTTTAGTAAGCGGGTCACATCTACATGGTCAAATAATACTGGCGGTAACTTGTGCAAATCCCGCGCCACAAAGGTAGGTATGTCTTCAGGGTCTGTTTCCTTGAGCACGCAGATAATATCATCAATATCTCGCAACGTTTTCCCTTGACGTTTTCTTATCTTTTTACGCTTTGTTGTGGATATGGACTCGAATAGCAAATTTTTAGCACACACGATTTCAATTTCATCAAAAGCACTAACACAGATCTGGCTAATGCTTTGCTCGTTCATCACGTCGATCTTGTTGCAAATAAATGCGAGCACCTCGTTGATTACCACGTTACAACTTGCACATTTCACAACTTTGGATGCCATCGCAAATTAACAGCGGGGCCGTTAGCCGCGCGAGTTAGAAACGGGGCGGTGCGCTTGCGGTGCGCGTGCGTCGGTCGGCGCGTGCGACGCGAGACTGAGGCTTTAGACCAGGTTTTGCCCTGGCAACCATATTGTTGGATAGGGAAAAAATCTACCTTTCATTTGATATACGCCTTGAATAAATAACAGATGAGGATAGACCTGGCAACCACATAGAAACCAAGGTGAGAGTAGGCAACCCATTTTTTTTATTTTTTTTATTCTTTCTTATAATGCTCGATTTTTCTGAATGACAGATGAGGGAAGTTTGTCTACAAAAATTAATTTTTCAAATGTATTTTAACAACGTCGGACCAATATTTCGCTAGGCAACCCATGTGCATTTTCTTAATCTACATTTTACCTAAAATAAAATCACTGTTAAAGTCAAAAAACAGATGAGGGACGATCTTACTATGGCCGGATCTTAGACTATTAGGTTTATGTAGATATTAGGGTATTTGTTACAGATGGAAATAGAGTGTGCGCATATCATGCAAAACCTTCATCCACATCTCAACCGGTCGTACCTACCTAGACCTAACCTCGAATGCAATTCCGGGTTTATTTATGTATTTATTAGCAGATCACAGTAACATTATATTTGTAATAAAAACACATTATAAAACATACATGTTGTTTGCTATATAGCAGGGCTCTCTTTCCATATAGAAAGAGAGCCCGAGGACAGTCTACGAAGCGATGGATAGACATCGCCGAGGTGGATGCGACAGCCAACGGCCGGTTACGTGGAAAATTTGTTGAGATGTAAATATGAACATAGGGAAATAATCTTTATGTGACCTCATATAAAATGATTTATTTTACTTTTTGTTGTATTTTGATTGTATTCCTTAACTGTTCATTTTGCTCCAAGCGTCTTTCCGGCCACATCGTCGGCGGCGAGATCATGCGAGAATTGAAGACTTCCGTCATTCGGCGCACCTTTCTATCCTATGATAATGGACTGAGAAGGAAAGAAGTAACCTTATTTACATTGGTGAAGTTTTCAGCGAAGTTGACAAACACAGTGAGTAAGTGACAGTTGATAAACACGGTGTAAACCGATCGAACAGTGAGTCAACTTGGCTTACAACAAGAAAAAAATTAACTAAATAATTATAAATATTTCTCTAAAAGCTAAACAAGTATACCACAAGTTTGGAGTTTAGATTTATACAAATTATTTATATTCACAATATTACTTTCAAAGTATTTTTTTTTGCAAATAGTTAACTTCAGAAGAAACATTGTTAGGAGCTTAGGTTAGGTTAGGTCAAATATTTCTCTGAGTACAGCCTTTTTTTCCTCGGGCTTTTTTCAGAAGATGATTCTTCTGAAAAAAAAAATATCCAAACGTCAGACATGGTTGCTGTACAATTACTCGAGTTGTAGGGCATGGTAATTTAAAAAAAAACATTTTAGAGGATCCCACATCTTAGGGGATAACTTTGATAAGATTTATCAATTCTAGTACTCCCCATATGGGTGGGCCCATCACCCAAACGCGCCTGACGCGGCAGTTTTTTTTAAACGTGCTAGTGGTAGATTTTCCTACTGTGTTTCACCATTTTCAAAAGAGTAAAAGACATTTTTTTAGTCGCCGATACATTTGAGTCTTTGATATAATCACTTATAATATGCAAAGTTTTCTTGGTCAAGGTTAATTTTTGAGCCAAATGGCGGGAGGTGACGGTTATCATTTGTGACCCCAATATAGCTGTCGCCGTAAAGCTGAAGAGATAAGTCTATAAGATATAGAAGATCATTAGACCTGCTCTCCTATACATGGGGTGCCACGTCTCGCTGCCGTATGCTGTTGCGCAGCTCCTGCTCGTGTTGCTCTAGTAGGGGTATCTGCTAGAGCGACACAAGCAGGAGCTGCGCGTCACGAAAATGAAGATGTTGGTGTGGATGTGTGACATTTCACACATAGATCGCGTCCGAAACGCCCACATTCGAGCAAGCCTCGGTTTCTGGGGCATCGCAGATAAGCTGCAACAGTGCGACTTTTGATGGTATCGCCACGTGCACAAGACAAGAAATGATAGTACGTAGGAACAATATATGTTTGTCTATGCCACCCCCGGCAGGCACGGAGAGGAAAGGCCGGTCTAAGAAGGGATGGCTAGACGTCGTTAAGAATGACATGCGTGCCAATATACTCACCACCAAGTATACCGAAGACTGAGTGAAGTGGAACAAGAGGATTAGACAGGAGGACCCCGGGCCCTCGCGAGTAGTGCGAGAGCACAACCGGGATTTTCGCCAAGATACAGCATTTGACCGATCAGGTAATTACAGTGGAGCGATTGCCATCTGACCTCTGCGAGCCCCCCGTTAACAGTAACAGGAGAACCTGACCAGATTGGGTCATGGTTACCATTCAGTCGCCTGAATGTGCTAGATTCATCACTATGTTTTCCTCACCGTAAGAGCATCGGTTGGTGTTTAACTAATATATATTACTCAGAAAAGAGCCATTGGTGCATGACGGCACTGGGGTTCGAATCCGGTACCTCGGTGTACAGGTCGGGCCCCTTAACCATTTACCACAGAAATTTTGCATTTGCTCCTTAACCGAAGAATGGGTAAATGTAATCAACTTAAAATTAATATCAAATGCCAAAGTCGGTGACCTCATTGAGCTCATTGAGAAAAATCAGGCTTCTATGTCAAGGCATATAGATTATCTATATTTTGGCTCTGATAAACATCGTCATCAAAACTATATATAGCGCACTTACCGCAGACATAGAATCTTGAAATTTCGGTTTTTATTTATTCCGAGCTCAGGGAGCGACGCAGGATGCGCCGTCGTGCGCTCTGTGGCCATGATGTGCTAATGCATATCGGTGATCGGCACATTGAGGGCGCGTGTATTTCGTGCGCGCTGGCCGATCTACTGTAAGTTTCACCCCTACTTATGGATGAGCTCGACAATTGATCCCTTTGTTTTCCCGTAGTTTTTTGACGTTTGATAAGATATGAATTATTCTTAATATTTCAGTAAATAAATTTTGGTTTAGAGTTTCAAATGCAATGGGGCTGCAATTTTTCATTGAGTTCTATTGCCCCACGAATGCGACGGTTTGAGCGCGAGGGTAACTTAATTAAATAGGCTCTGTAGGGCTGCTTTCAGAAGATCCCATGTGATACCGTCTTCGCCAGGTGTCTTATCGTTTTCGAGTTGTTTAAGAGCTATCTGGATCTAGTACAAACTGATGTCCGAGACATATAATTAGTATAAAATACTTACGATCGCAAAGTTCCCAGATATTCGCTGTGATCCAGTCATAGAAAAACCCGACATCGGTGAAGACGACTATAGACCCCTCTTTTGTCGTATTGGGCCGCCCAAAGGAAACAAGTGCCACAAGAATGTATTTTCTCCCTATCAACCCGCTGCCCGAGTCACCTCTGTAAGGCAGCAGTATGTTAAAAATTATATAGTTACGTTATGGTTTCAAGTGTTGAGTGGAAAATATTCCACATATACAATTTGAAATCGATATACTTTGCCGCGAATCCCTCTTTGCCTTTAGGCTCTAAAAATCCAGCACATAATGACGAGACTGGAATCTTGCTACGGAATATTTTCATACATTGGTCTCGCGTATAAATCTTTTGCTTGGTAGACTTCAATAAATCAGTGCGTTCTGGTTTTCGTTTCTGCAATAAGAACTTTCAATTATCAATTTTGTTCAAAAATATGATTAAATTTACAATAATTTATGTTTTTTTATCAATCAGTGTGCTTGTAATGCATACAGATATTGTGAATTGTTTCTTATCGCTATCCCATTTGACGATTTTTTTTTTTTTTTTTTTTTTTTATAATCGGAGATCATCTACTTCGCACGACCAAAAGGCTGGTCAATACCTTGGCCAAAGGATCAGCCTCGCGATACAGCGAGGCAATGTGGCCAGTCTTTTGGGGACTATTCCTTTAACAAGGGACTTGGGGAAAATTTTGTTATTTGTAAATATTATTTTATAATTTAATATTAGCATTATTTAATTTCTTACAATTAAACAAAATTTGAATTTGTTTTTTTTTATATATATGTATTATAGGTACGGTAGGCAAACAGGGAAGCGGGCTACCTGATGGAAAGTGGTCACCACTGCTTATAGACATTAGCAACACCAAGAGTATCGCCAATGCGTTGCCCACCTCTATAACACGTTGCTCGGGCAGCAAATAGGCAAATGCCCCTCCACTGCCAAAGCCATGGTTCCCCAAATCCCCACCCCATGGAGCACTGGAGACCTTACTCACCGGCAGAAACACCATACTATTTAAAAGAGTATTCTGTAGCTGCGGTATTCTATAAGGTGGAGGTACTTTGCCAGTCGGGCGGCACCAATTCGAACGGGATATCCCGCTTTGCCCTACCTCTCTTTCTAATTTTGCAACACATTTGTTGTACAATAAATGTGGATTCTACAGCCAGCGGCCTCAAAAATCCAAAATTACTGTTTTTATTATCATAATAAAAAATTACATTAAATGTTTAATCCTAACTACGGAAGGAGCGACTTGACCGATAGGTGGCTTTAAAGTGGCTGAGACACGGTGCCGCTCCGCTAAGGCCGCGTCCATTCACATGGATTTTTATGCAGATAATTATAGGAACCTGTATTACATAGTGCCTTTCCCCCGCACCTCGCCTGCGAGTAGACTTGCTCTAAACCTGTGTTAAATTACTTTATAATAAATAAAAATCAATTTTAGCCAAAATAATAAACTTTAAAAAATAGGAGTGCAGAGCGTGTTAGGAGTTGCGCCAGCTTGAAGTGTCTACCTACAAGAGCTGTTGCCCGCGGTTGTGTGTGTTGCAAGCCCACTGGACCGGGGCGCGCCGGGGTGGCGGCGGGAGTGTACGATGAGCAGCGACTTCTGATCTATAAACTGCTTACAGCAATCTGATATCCTGGTACGAAAGTCTGTTGGAGGAACACCAACAGCACACCAACAATCGACGACCCCCAAAGCGCGGATTTGATGTGGGCTATGTACACAAAAGTAACATTGTTGCTCCTCTTACTACTGCTGCCCTAGTACTCTGCTCGATTAATTGTCAGCATATTTCTGGATATTTTGCATAATAGGTCATACATACTGCTACCGATGGATGGGATCCTAGTAATCCATTACTGAAAAGGGAATCCTCGTGTTACACTGGGTACAGAACACGCTGTGGTGAGGTGTGACCGCAGCCTCCTGCACATCTATGCTGCCCTGGTAACCAGTAATACAAATAATGACTTACCTACCAAAGACTTACCTGTTGCCTACCAAACAAAGACCATTAAAACTTATGTATATTTCTGCTACCCCAGTACACTATACACTAGAAGGATAAAATTTACCCGTTGGTGAGCAGCTGCGGCACCTATTTGCCTACCTTACTATGCGAGCCTGGTACTTCTGCCTAGAAAAATTTAAGAGAATAATAATTCATGTGAGATGTGATGCAATTACAGATACCCATTTAGTTTTAGTTTTATTTTTGACATGGATTTTATTGAATTGAAATTGAATTTTATGTAATCTTATATACTTGTAAATAAATAAATTGTCATAATTCATACCGAAAACGGGTTTATAAGCTGGATGTTATGTCTGATTTGACTCCACCTGTACACTTATAAGAACCTGGTACTTTGCTACCAAACTGCAAAAGAATTACTGGAATTTATCGGAATAGTAAAGAAACCACCACAGACTACCTCTCTCTTTCACCTTTGGTAGCCTGGTATATTATAGTCACATACATTAAAATTTTGCAAAATATAATCGGGATATTTAAACTACCTTTTCCCCGCCTTGTGCACGCGCGCACTCTATATCTAATACTACATCTCCTATTGCTTCATATTAGCCTGGTACAACTGCATCATAAAAATGATTCCGTTGAAGCGCACTCCGTCCCAAGCACCTGCGCAAGATAGTAGTAATACAGACGCGAGCACGTCGTCAAGTGTTAAAACGCGCAAAATGAAAATTGCGGAAGATGCTCTAACTATAGAGGATAAATTTGAAGGGAAATTTATGGAGTTGATTAAGGAGTTGAAATCTTCGCATCAGAGAAACTTTGATTCACTTAAATCTAGTATTGACGAAATAAAAAGCCAGAACATTAAACTACAGGAAACAGTAGATTTAATGGCGGAGAAATATGACGAAATGAATATAAAAATGGCTCAATTCCAAGAGGAGAGAAAGGAAGACAAGAACTACATAAAGCAACTTGAAGAAAGAATTGAGCAAACGGAAAGGCAAAGTCGTTCGTGTAGTTTGGAAATTCGGAATATCCCCAGGAGGGACTCAGAAACCAAGGCCGACTTAATTAATATTATGGTATATACCAGCAAAATTTTAAAGGTGCTTTTGAAGCCGACGGATATTAGAGATGTGTTTCGTCTAAACAAGCCTCTTAAGTCTAATTCGAAGTTTAAACACGAAACCATAATTACCGAATTCGTCAATGCCCCGATAAAGAAAACATATTGGAGTCCATAAAAAGTTTTAACACCAAGGAGGATGGAGAGAAATTAAGTTCAACACACCTGGGTTATGATGGGCCCAGTGTCCCAATATTCATCTCAGAATGTTTAACACCTAAGGCTAGAAGATTATTGTTCCTGTCAAAGGGTTTTGCAGACACAAACGACTATAAATACTGTTGGACTTCGCGTGGTAAGGTCTTCATGAGAAAGCAACATGGCTCAAGGAAAATTTATATACAAAATGAAGGTGACATTAACGGGCTAAAAGAGCAATGACTAAATGTGTTACTATTGTCGCAGTTGCATGTTTTTATAGTTATATCTTTAACATACGTATTGCATACTTTTACAAAATGTATTTACTGTAAAAATATAATAGACATTTACGTGTTACACCTACTCTACACTTACTCATCATACTCTACTCAAACTGAACATAACTACTACATCAGTTTAGTTTTATTAAGCAGAAAAATACAGCAACAACCTAATAAATTGCCAAAAATTTATTTCATAATAATTCATGGAAGGTTCAGAAGTACCAAAGTGAAACTAGCAAAATTAATTAAAATTTTATTGCCATACATTAATATTGCCCTGTTATGTTTAAACTTAGACCAAATTCGCAGCAATTGATGATTTAAATAAGTTAGGGGAACTAACTACTACTGATATGAGGTACACTCTTGTGAACCTAAGCGTTGCAAATCTATGCTATCCGACTCTAACTCTTATCTAAAAATATTACAACAAAATATAAGGAGTTTAAATAAAAATTATAGCTCATTATGCGTTCTTCTATCGAGGTTCCAATTTCATTGTGACGTTATCATTATTTCAGAAGCATGGCTATCATGTGTCCCTACGCTGCCAGAATTGCAGGGTTATTCTAGTTATAGCAGCACCATAAACTTTAACCAAAACGATGGAGTTGTTGTTTATTGTAAAAACTGTGTTACGTGTGAAATTGAGGAGCCCGCAATATTTGAAGCAAAATGCCTTTTGATTAAGGTTGGAAGAGACACTGTTATATTATCAATCTACCGGCCACCGAGTTTTATGAATGTTGATAATTTTATCAACTCTCTATCTGAATTAATAGCACGCCTTTCTTCATACAAAACTATTCTAATAATGGGAGATATTAATATTAATATTGCTAACTCTAATGTTACTGCTTCAAAATACTTGGAAACCCTTGCATACTCTGGAATGTTGCCAGCATATTATAACCCCACTAGGGGAAATAGCTGCCTAGACCATACTATTATAAGATCCAAAACACCCTCAATAACGTTCGTTCTGGAAACTACAATTACAGACCACATACCAGTTTTATGTTGCCTAAAAACTGGGCGACCACGTCTAAGTGGTCCATCAACCTTTAGGGATAGTGTGGATTACAGTTATATTTACAACGAATGTAAAGAGATTGACTTTTCATCTATTTACAATGATGATCTGGACGTAGATGACTCTATGAAAATTGTCGTTGATCACATACAAAACCTTATTGTTAAGAATACTGACATAATTAAAATTCCTAAAAATAAGATAACTTTCAAGCCCTGGATTACCACCGGTCTTCTAAAATGTATCAGAAATAGAGATAGGATGCATTTAAAGCTGAAACAGAATACAAATAATCATATTTTAGCCACTACCTATAAAAGATATCGCAATTTCTGCAACAATATTTAAAAAAAGTGCAAAACACAATATGAAAAAAATGAGCTGCAGGATGCTCAAAATGATAATAAGAGTCTATGGAAAGTAATAAATAACATTGGCAATTGTAATAAACTTAGAGACTCTGCGGAAGCTTTTCTTAGCATCAAACATAGTCCAACTGAATCTCTAAATAGGATTAATAGTTACTTTGTTGGCGTGGATGCGGATTTAGCCTCAAAAGCACAATCTTATATATCGTCATCGCAACCGAATATATCTGTAGAGTACAACTGCCATACGTTTGGATTATTAGATAATACCAATACTGAAGTAGAGCAACTTATTCTAGCCCTTAAAAGTGACTGTGGAGCGGGTTGTGATGGGATTACAGCTAAGCTGTTAAAATGTATAAAGGATTTTATAGTTGAGCCTTTAACTTACATATTTAATGAAATCGGCAGAGAACCAAAGTGACTGACATAGCGTACAGAATTAGCACGCTGAAGTGGCAGTGGGCTGGCCATATCTGCCGACGAACCGACAATCGCTGGGGTAAACGAGTTCTTGAGTGGAGACCGCGACTCGGCAAGCGTAGTGTAGGACGCCCTCCGGCCAGATGGAGTGACGATTTGCGAAAGGCTGCGGGTGGATACTGGATGCAGCAAGCTGAGGACAGGGTGCATTGGCGCTCATTAGGGGGGGGGCTGTGTCCAGCAGTGGACTGGTAGAGGCTGATGATGACCCCTAAATAGGGGTCACTTTCCTGCATTGTTAAAGAAATCGATTGTTGTTCCCATATTTAAAAGCGGAAAAAAGGATAGTGTAGAAAACTTAAGACCCATTTCTATATTATCATATATTTCCAAACTGTTAGAAAAAATTATTAATAAAAGACTCGTTCAATTTCTCGAAACTAAAAATATATTATCAAAGGGACAATATGGTTTCCGTAAAGGCAAATCGACAACAGAAGCTATCCATACGAATACTAACTTAATATCTCGTAAACTTGATAATAAAGATAAATGTTTAACGATATTTATGGACCTCGCAAAGGCATTCGATACTGGAAAAAGTTCGATTCTCATTGGAAAGCTGGAACGACTTGGTATAAAGCTTAAACTTATTGAAGATTACCTTAGTGGCCGTACGCAACGTGTCAGGATTGGAAATAACAGTACTACAAGCGATGAGGCTCCAAGTGAGGTTGGCGTTCCGCAAGGAAGTATTTTGGGTCCTACATTATTCTTATGTTATATAAATGACCTATGTGAACTCAAAATTCCTAATTGTAAGATTATCTCTTACGCGGATGATACCACATTAACATTTTTTGGAGAGACGTGGGAGGACGTGTATACAAATCCCCAGTGTGGACTAAACCTAGTTTGCCGCTGGTTATCTCAAAATTACCTTACCTTACATACTAATAAAACGAAAAAAAAAAAAAAAAAAAAAAATTATCTATTGGTGAACCGGTTCCATTTCAAATAAATAATAATAAAATTACATGGCTCCCTACGCAGTTCGTTTAAACGGTGCTACCTGGTGAAACCCGCGGCAGTGCGTGCGCAGGGTTGTGGGTGGCTTCGGGGGCGCCATAGTATCCAAGAGTGTATCAAAATATTTACTACAACAAATTGACATGAGCTGACATGACGCCAAGCAATATGTTGCCTAGCTACGCCTAGACGTCTGCGCGCGATGAAATATTTCCTGGCCTGATAATGTCACCAGAGAGAAAGGCAAAAACAATATGTCGCTTGTCAAGTGAACAATTCAGTGAAGTGAAAATTTTATCATTTGTAAATGTGAATAGCAAACCGGTGTGAAAATACTTTTTTTTTATAGATATAAGTGTTTTTTTTTAGGGTTTTTATTCTTTTCAACGTATAGTATCTGTAAGTGTCTCTTTCCCTGAGCCCATTTCCATGCAACATTGTACAGTATGTTTAAGATAATTTACTAGCATCAAAGGACTCCATATTCATCAATCGCGAGTTCATCACGCGCGCATCATTCTATGCCCACCATGTAGCCAAAGCCCCGACTCCCAGACCAACAACACACCACTCACGAACACATCTACCCCCTTACACTCACTCCTTAGTCAGTTTAAACACTCCACAGCCATTGTGAAACGCATACCTCGTGGTGCCCGATCCTGCGTAGCTTCCGCTCTAGCCGAGTCCATCAAAAGATGCACACGCGACAACAATTTCGCATCCTGGCATGACCTCCTCACCTTCTCATACAAAACACTACACGCCTCACTTGAGAATAAGATATCCCTCACACAGCAAATTAAAAACAACACTGCTCCAAACACACAATTACCCCAAGCGGCGCCCCGAAGGCCTCCGCATAGCAGACATAATAATGACATATTTCTTAAAGTTGAAGAGAAAGTGCAAGACGGAGACTTAAAGGGCGCCACCCGACTACTATTCTCAAACGATTCCATTGCACCCGACTCACCGGAGACCGCCGCCGCACTACAATCCAAACACCCCCCAGCCCTTCCTGCCCCCCTTTTGTAGACCCCCCATCTGACATTGCAACTTGTCTCCGCGCCAAAGAGGAAGATGTTGTTGCCGCCATCGCTTCCTTCCCGGCAGGTTCGGCGTCCGGTTTGGATGGCATCTCCCCTCAACACCTCAAGGACCTCACCAGCCACGGTGTGGGCATGGCCGGCGACCACGTCATCTCAGCACTAACCGGGCTGGTGAATGTCATGCTAGAGGGGAATGTGTGCCAGGAAGTGACGCCGATCCTATACGGGGCTAATTTAATAGCCCTGACTAAAAAAGACGGTGGCGTACGACCGATCGCTGTAGGCTCCACCCTGCGGCGATTGGCTGCCAAAATTTGTGTTCGGCTAACTCGTTCTAAATTCCAGTCTCTTTTCGAACCCGTACAGGTTGGCTTCGGAACCCGCGGAGGCTGTGAGGCAACGGTCCATGCCTTACGTACCTTCACGCAAGATGATCTGTGCGAGGTAATCCTTAAATTAGATGTTAAAAACGCTTTTAATTCAGTAAACAGGGACACCCTCCTGAATAAAATTAAACTACACGTTCCGGAGATTTATAATTTTATGCTACAGTGTTATCACTGTCCTTCAAAATTATTGCACAAAAATAATGAAATTCTTTCGGCTGTGGGGTGTCAGCAGGGTGATCCCCTCGGTCCAGCTATCTTCAGTTTGGCCATAAATTCGATAATCCACAGTGTTAATTCAAAATTAAACGTATGGTACCTGGACGACGGTACCATAGCCGGGGATGCTCAGACTGTCCTAACTGATTTAGAAATGATAATACACAATTTTGACCTCATTGGCTTGGAACTAAATTTTAACAAATGTGAACTCTACATTTCTGAGAAAATAGACACAAGCTTGGCACAATCCATAGTCCAAAATTTTAATAGCGTAGCCCCAAATATTAGAATACTCACAAAATACAGTCTGAGCCTCCTTGGCTCCCCTATTTTCGACGAGGCCATTCCACCGCTCCTAACAAGTTCGGTTTCTAAATTTAATGAATTTTCGGACCGCCTCCTTAAAATTAGCAGCCATTCTGCCCTTTTCATTCTGAAGTTTTGTCTTTTTGTTCCAAAATTTACTGACCTGCTCCGCTGCTGCCCAGTGTGGAAATTCCCTCATCTAATAAAAGACTTAGATAATTTAATAAAATTCCAAATTGAATCAATCACAAACATCAGACTAAGCGAGCAGGCATGGACCCAGGCCTCCCTGCCAATTAGGTATGGTGGCCTGGGAACCCGTAAAATCTCTAGTGTAGCACTGCCGGCTTTTCTGTCCTCTATCCATAGCTCGTCTGACCTCACAGGAAATATTCTTAAAGCCCCCGTGGCTACAAACTGTGAGGTCGCGTGCTTGGCGGAGGCTGAAACTGCCTGGCTAGCTGGACCGAGCCCAAATTTTCCTCCCACACCCAAAATTCAAAAGGCCTGGGATAACATTTCATCTCAAGTCGTATTAGACACTCTCATAAATAATTCATCATCTTTAAAAGACCGCGCCAGGCTGGAAGCAGTTGCCAGACGGGAATCCGGGCACTGGCTCAACGCCTACCCATCCCCCAACACCGGCACTTTTATCGACCCGACCACTCTCCGTCTCGCCATCGGTCTCCGGCTGGGAGCCGAGGTTTGTATCGACCATGGTTGTGCTTCCTGTGGAGCGAGTGTTGACCGCCTCGGTCACCATGGGCTTGCCTGTTCTTCGAGCGCTGGCCGCCTCTCCCGTCACGCCGCGATCAATGACATCCTGCGACGGTCTCTCGTCAACGCCAACGTCCCCGCAATCCTGGAACCTCAACACATTGCACGGGACGATGGCAAGAGACCTGACGGGATGTCTATGATACCGTGGAGGATGGGTCGCCCGCTGGTGTGGGACGCCACGTGTGCCGACACACTAGCTGCGACCTATCTTCCGGCAACCACCAAACGGGCTGGCGCGGCGGCTGAGATGCGTGAGCGCTCGAAGATGGGCAAGTACAGCTGTCTCGGCGCCCAATACGACTTTGTTGCATTTGGTGTCGAGACACTGGGTCCGTGGGGCCCGGGCGCACACTCGCTCTTCAGGGAGCTTAGTAAGCGGCTCAGGGAGGCGACGGGTGACCCACGTGCCGGCAGCTTTCTCGCGCAGCGGATAAGTATCGCCATCCAGCGCGGGAATGCCGCCGCCATGATGGGCACCTTACCGCGGGGCCCTGGTTTTTTACATCTTTTTTAACATTGCATATTTTTGGTATTTTAGATGTAGGTATTAGTGTATTTTTTATTATAACTGTAAATAATTTATGTGTACGATTAATTGAATAAATAAAACGAAATGTATGATATTTTCCATTAAAAATATTGATCCAGAAATACGTAATTTCAAAATAACAGCGCATTCGTGTGGAAATGACACAAGTCAAGATTGTTTATGTACCATCTTAGAGCAAACCAAAACTATTAAATACCTTGGCGTCATTTTTGATAACAAACTTAGTTTTAAATATCATATTTTAGATTTAACACAAAAAGTTAGGAAATTTATATACATTTAAAAAAATTTAAGAACAGTAGCTGACAAAAAATTGATCAAGAACATATATATTGCACTCTGCCAATCAGTTTTATCGTATGGAATATCGTCTTGAACGTTGAGCTAACAAAACTGTAATTATACTGAAAGTTGCAATCCGTAAACCGCGCCTGTTTCCTACTGTAGATCTTTATAAGGAAGCAGAGGTGTTAACCATACGTCAACTGTATATTTTATCAACAATAATGCTACGACATTGTGAGGTGCCTTCAGTAGACCATAAAAGTTGACGACCTGAGTGGCTCAGTGGTCAACATGCCGGTCTGCCACGCAAGAGATCCCGGGTTCGATTCCCGGCCGGGCAGAAATTTAAATGATGAATTTTAATTTCTGTTACGGGTCTGGGTGTTCTTTGTATAATAAGTATGTATTTAAAAAGTATTTAAGTAATATATCAGTAATCTAGCACCCATAGCACAAGCTTTGCTTAGTTTGGGGCTAGATGGCGCTGTGTGAATTTGTCCACGATTATTTATTATTATAAAAAAAAAAAAAAAAAGTTCATTAACCAGAAGAAGTTTTATGGTCTATCAGGAGATAGGTAGGACTACTTTTGCTTATAGGTTTTTTGCATTTAGGGGTTGTCGCCTTTATAATAGTACAAATAGAATATTATCTCTTCACACTTTATCTAGAAAATAATGTAAAGTACGAGTAATAAACTGGCTTATGTTACTAGACTACGATAAAACAGAACAATTGCTGATGATAGTAGGGTAATAACACAACACAAACACACACACAAACACACACACACACACACACACACACACACACACACACACACACACACATACACACACACATTCACCTGCGCGCGCGCGCGCAACAATCACGTCCAGTAATAGTTGGTACAGTAGATTTTAGTTTTTATAGTCCTTTTTGGTATTTTTATATATTATCTAAACATTTACTTACCATCAAAATACAATGGATCTGAGAGGAGGGGCCAGGAGACCCTTCACACATGATAACCTAGTTTAGGCTCCTGTTTCTCACTCGCATATTTCATTTTGTAACCTATGCATGAAGAAATGTATAACTATGTCATTGAGAGAAAATAAATACTTATTATATTATTATTATTATAGTTAAATGTGTTTGTCTGAGTTTTTGATTCGTATACATTAAATGGATGCAACGTACTTACTATTTGTTTATAACTTACATTGATTAAACCCCATCCGGCAAGCTCACCTGACTCGTTGTACGGGGGCTCTTTCATGATCGCCACTTTCTTTACATATTTGCTAAATTTCAAAGGCTTATACAATTTAATAATCGCTATATCGTTCTCCAATCCCACATGTATAAAATGCTCATGTCGTAAAAAGTATTGTGTTCGATAGAGTGTGCCATTCTTTCTGTTGGCTGATCCTACGCTGACCATAACGAAGGTATCAGGCACAAGCTGGCAGTAATCAAAGCAATGGGCGGCGGAAAGCAAGAAATGTTCATTGATTATGGAGCTGCCGCATGCGTACCGCGAAAAGCGCGATGCCTGCACCGTTCTCTCAGTCGTCAACTGTGTCTCATTGTCACTTTTGTGTGGACGATTTTTACTGTCTTCCTTCTTATCCCACTCACATTTCACAAAAATGTACGCCGCGTGAGGGAAGTCTTTAATATTCGCATAGACACCGCTGACGATGTGGCCGGTCTGATGCGCCGAGCAAAATAAACAGTTGACGTATACGATCAAAATACAACAAATAGTAAAATTAATCATCTCAGATGAGGATACGGAAAGCGAGTTCCTTAAAGTTTACATTTACAATGTACTTACTTACTAATTTTCCAATTATACGGTCTTACCTAAGCGTACTGGGCTCAACCAAAACTACAGTAAATTAGCCATAATTTTTATTACGCAATTAATTTACATTTTCTTGTTGTATTTTAACCTTGATTATAGTACGAGATCCGGCCATAGTAAGATCTTCCCTTATCTGTTATTTGACTTTGACAGTAATTTTATGTTAGCGTAGATGTAGATTAAGAAAATGCACATGGGTTGCTTAGCGAAATATTGGACCCAAGCCGTTACATATATTTTTGAAAAATTAATTTTTGTTATCTCATATCCAGAAAATTGAACTATATACGAAAGAATCTTACTATGCGTAGCATGGATCTTATGGCCGGAAGTCTATTAGGTTTATGTTGGAGTTAGGGTATTTGTTACGGATGGAAATGGAGTGTGCGCCTCGTGTTCTCCACTACGCTCAGCACTCGACGCATCTGCAATTGTTTTTATTCCTTGCAAAACCTTCATCCTCATCTCAACTGGTCATTACTACTGGAAACTACAGTCAATTAGCCATAATTTTATTAAGCAATCAATTAGATTTTCTTGTTCTTTTTCAAACATGTAACGTTTACGTTTTAATACGTTGCTGTTAAGGTATTTGTTACCGATAAAGTGGAGAATTAGCCAGGCTTATACGAAAATCTTAAACACGTTTAAGAATGACATTATTGTCATTTTGTTTGAATGGATTATCATAAGATTAAATGCGATTAAGAATTTAGTATTTTGGGTCCTACAGAGAGCGTCGGTGGCCGAGCGGTGACAGTATCCGACTCGTAAGCCAGAGGTCCCGGGTTCGAATCCCGCTCCGGCCATGTACCAATGACTGTTTTCTGAGTTATGTACATTAGTTGAATACTAACCGATGCTCTTACGGTGAGGGAAAACATCGTGATGAAACCTGCACATTCAGGCGACTGGATGTGTAACCATGATCCAATCTGGTCAGGTTCCCCTGGTAGCAGGGTCATGGAGGTCAGATGGCAGTCGCTCCACTGTAATTACCTGACCTGCCAAATCCTGGATCATGGTCAAGGCGGACCCCGGGCCCTCGTTCTCGAGAGCACAACCGGGACATTAACGCCAAGATGATTATTTTTTTTTTATAAATGCGATTAAGAATTTGATACAAGCCGCCCTAAAAGCAAATAAACATTCAGTAATGTAGTCATAAGTCTGAATCTGAGAAGGAGTATGCCCTCGTACTCTCCGCTACGTTGGACACTAATACGCTTTTTAGAGTTCCAAAAATCCGAGCCAATATAATAAAAGGACCCCGTATGGTCTCTTTGCGTCTGTCACAATAAAATGTAGTTCAGCTAGCGATATGAAATTCGCGTAGATTTGGTACATTTAAACACCTTGCGTAAATAATTAATTTTATTGTATTAAGTTTAGTATTTTTAGACATAAAGATTAAGAGATAAATTTAAACACTTTAGTCAACATTAACATAAATTGAAATAATTACTTAAGGGAAGGTGGCCTAAAATGGGTGGCCCGCCCAAGGCGGGTAAGCGCACGTACGCTGCCATGTCAATAAGTAGTGCCGATGGGTGCATTTTCCGAGAGTAGCCTGTTAAGTAGGCTTTGTGGCTTTCTTTCCCTCACGGAGAACTACCTTGGAAGCGGCGTTAATTTTCCTTCCTTTCCCACACATGGTGACTTCTGTCTGCGGTTGGATAGGGGTAGGGTAGTAGTTAGAGTAGGCGTAGGGTAGGGGTAATTTAGTGGTAGGGTTGGGGTAAGATAGTGGTAGGGTAGAGGTAAGGCAGTGGTAGACTATGGTAGGGGTAAGGTAGGGACAGGATAGAGTAGCGTGGGAGCGGCTACCTATCACTGGCAGCATGTGTAATGTACGCTCACTTAAAAGTCTGTCTGGCGGCGGCGGGGGGGCCGGGTCGCTTGTTTCCCTCAAATATGGTTGAATTGGACGATGGCTGGGCCCTGCGTTATACTCGTGAACGGGTGCTGCCTTGGTGTACTGCCTTGCTATTGCTGTAGTTTTTGGTGGTTTTTCTTAATTATACTAGACATACCTACATCATATATTGAGCGCGGTCCGGCTCTGCCTGGCATTGTCAGATACGGTCCGGTCGTGGTTGGCGTGGTGTGGGTTAGCTGCGGCCATGTGGCGGCCAGTGTGTCACTGTGCGCTTCCTCTTAAGAAATCCAATCCAAGAAATTCTAAATTTTGAATTTTGAAAAAAAAAGCCGTATGATGACGAGTTTCGATCAGTTTTGCTTGGACACCGGAGCCGCCTAATGGCGGATGTATGTTTAACGAAAAATTTTTAGTGCTGTTCTTAAAAAAGATTATGATATGTGTTCCTTGATTAGTCGAAATCCTTTATAATTAGTACATTGTTAATATTGCGCTTATATTTTAGCGCTATCTAACTTTATATTAAGACAAAGAGTTATCTCGGATTACCTTTCATTTTGATTTCTTTAATTAATTTACAAAAATATGTGCTATTGGGCAAAACGGGTAGGGCGAAACGGGTATGGTTTTGTATGAAAAATTTAATACAAAATGGATTACATGAAGAACTTGTTCTTTCAATCTTTATTGTAAAAATTCCTCAAAGGAGTTAAATAGAAAGGTTGATTTTGTTAGGTGCTTGAGGTTTTATAACATAATTATCAAACTATCAAAAAGAGAAGCATAACTATCAAAACCGCTCCATATTTTTTCATAAACGCTTATACATTTCTGGCGTTACAAATCGGTCTTTGGCTTCATAAATACTTAATCAATTTTAATAAGATTATCGCGTGATGATAGCCAATAAGACAATGAATACCTCTGTATTTGATTACTTATATATATATTAAGCAAATACAGAGGTAATCATTGTCGTATTGGCTCTCAAACTGCGAAAACCGAAAACTGATTTGTAATGACAGAAATGTATGAACTTATAGGGAAAAATTTGGGGTGGTTCGATAGTTAAGCTCGCAAGTATAGCTTCTCATCGCTTAGTGTTCATCGCATCGCTTAGCCAGTGCCCAGCCAGCCAGACCACGGCCCCCGAGCCGCCCCACGCACAGTATCACGCATAAACTATGCTTCCATGTAATCCCGCCAGTCCAGCGGGATCCCGCAAAATTTTCGACCGGGATTAGTCCCGCAAAATGTATGCGGGACCCCGGTATTTCGGGATCCCGGTATCCCGGTATTTTTATTTGCCTGTGGACGGCAAGGCGACCGCAGCCGTGGACGGACATGCCATTGACAAAGTGCCGGTTGTGTTTTTATGAGCTTCATGTATAATAATTGTTATGCTGCTGAAGAGTCACCTTACGTCGATTTGATATAATTAGAGCAGAAAGTGCCAGGTAACCTTCCTTTTCAAACTATAGTAAACGTTCGAAAGTATTATCAATATAGAGCCCCAAATCTTTTACTTGAGAAGAGTAAGGCACTTCGCACATGACGCGACAGCCACGCAACAGACACGCGACAGACACGCGACAGCCACGCGACAGCGACGCGACGGACACACGCAGGATGCATGCAGACGCATGCAGCACGCATTCACTTCGAACACGGCGCGGCACTGTCAAGTGACGGTTTACAAAGATCATTTGGCACGTGGCCGAAATCAGAATTAACGCCGCCATCTTATAAGGCATCATTTTTGACAGACAGCTGGAGTTGATGTTTGACACGCCCTCGTCTAAATGCCAAATGATCCTTGTAACTGTGATGCAATGAGGAAAGGAAAAAGCTCCTTTTAAGAGAAGAGAGCACAATGTCAAATAATGCGTGAAACATATGTGCACAAACTAGAAAAACTATACATAAAATTCCATTGCATCATAGTTTATCTTATCTTATACATACCTACACTCAGCAGCACAAAAACGTGTCCAAGTGCTTGTCGCAAATTTATAAAGAAACTATGGGATATTTATGAGATGTTTAGTCGTGCGTATGGATTTGAAACAACTTGTTTAGTTTATCTACTTAGTGCTATGACTTAGTTTTTCTAACAATCGGTGCCAAAACTGTTTTTAACGTTAATCCAAGAGGTAAGTTTATATGTGAGGTTTTTTTTATATGTGAGTCTAAGACAAATGTTTATTTATTTGTTAGAATTAAAACACTTTTTATACAAGTTCCACTATATTTCATATTTTTTATTTGTCACTTACTGTTACCCAAATTGGTCAGGCGGTCTTCTTAGCCAATTTGGGGCCAATTATCACCATATTATTTGCACTTTAAGAGGTACCCGTCACAATGAACGGTCACAGGTACGAGTATTTAACGCTAAAGTTGTATCGAAAAATGGCTTACTATACTCTATTTTTTTCAACTATAAAGCACTGAGGCTGAATACAACGTACTCATTGGTTCATTCAAATTAAGTAGGTACGCTAAGGCGGCTTTTACGGTGTCGATTTTACCTGCGATTTTAATCTGTGTTACAAAAAATAAATCTAAAATATCTATACATATAATAAAATCGTAAAGACAAAAAGTCTGTACATTGAAGATAATCGAAAGAAAACCAACCAGACCGACTTAAAACAACCACCTGAACACGTTACGACAATTTTAAAATTTTATGTTTGTCTATCTGTCTGTTTGAACGCGCATCACATAAAAACCGCTAAACAGAGTTCCATAAAATGTTGTATAGCAATAGTATATCCTCGGCCAACATTTAGGCTATAAAACAAATCAAAACTTGCTTGCGAAATAATAAACCAGCAATAAAAATCTCTGGTGCGGTAAAAAGATAATATTTTCTAGTCAAATTATACCTACCACCTATTCATCTTATGTTATAATGGTATAGGCAAGCAGAATCCGGCCCTGCAAAACAAAACACTTCTGGCTTTCGAATGTCACAATTTAAAAGAAATCAAAGAAATGAAGTGAACTGACAAATAAAATGAAAATAGATTATTCTTTGCAAAGACTTTTTATCCCCTATACTTTTTCTTTATGCGTAGTCACATCTTTAATAGATATCGTGACTTATGGTGACTTAGAATCATCAGAGAATTTTCAGAATATTTAGAAAAAATTATCTTCAAAATTTATTCGGTATCAAATATCTGAATGGAGGCCATTAATCCAATATTTTTCTTTTTATATTCCTGCTAAGCCCTTTTCAGATAGTTATATAGTAACCTATATTTAAAAGATAACTTCAACAGCGCTACTAAATTATGTTTTGCCCACAAGAACAAACAATATCATTATAGATCTCTTAGAGAAATTATTAAAACAATTCCTTTTTCCTGATATTAGGTAACATAGCGACATGTCGGAAAGGTATCTGAAACCAAGTTCCGACACTGCTCCGACAAACCCTAGCTCATAGAGGTAAAATTTACTAACATTTTATATCTATGCCCTAGCCCGACATGTCGTAGCTCTGATAGACCACAGCTGTAGCTCCGACAATACACAGACCTACAGCTCCTACAACACATGACACAAGATACTTGGCCAGCAAGAAAAGGACGAATCTATCACAAAGTTCAAGAAACAGTAATCTGGAAATTTCACTGAACTTGAAAGAATAGAATACATAGGTACAATGTTTTTGTTCAAATGTCCACGCGGACGAAGTTGCGGGCATCTGGTCAGGTTTCCCTGTTAACAGATATCCGTCAGATGGCAGTCGCTCCACTATAATCGCCTGATCTGCCAAATTATGGATCGAGACGGACCCCGGGCCCTTGCGCGCGAGACCACAACCGGGACATTATCGTCAAGATGACCATCCAAGATGTATGATTCATTTTAAATTGTCATTGAAGGATCGGTATTTTGTTTATGTTCAGAGGCCCACGCGGATGTAGTCGCGGGCAACAGGTAGTAAATAATAATAATATGGATAAACGGCTGTCAATCGGCACGCACATGGCCCATCATCGCCATGGAAACCATAACCAATTATCCTGTCGTCTGGTTTTATTCGTCATTGCTAGGGGGGCTATGGGCTAACTCACTAAAAAAACAGAATTTGTCATATAACGTAGACGCTATGGCCGTAGATAATAATGTAGATGACGTTGTGTAGAATTATCTAATGTCAAATTCAGTTTGCAACTGAGTTAGACAATAGTCCCCACGTCATGCTACATTATGAACTAGTGTTGAGAAGAACTTTCAGTTTTGGCTCTAAATTGGAGTTCATATAGAAAATGTATGTATTATTGAAGGAATAATTTATATAATAATAATAATGTGTCTCAGTACCCTGTCACGACTATTTTTGAAATCTAATGTACTTTCGGCATACCATTATCTCACGAACCGCTCAACCAAGCCCAGCAAACCAGGTGTCAGGTAATAGAGTCACACAAAATTTGTAATTTTCCTCGTTAAAGCCTAATATATCGGAGCTGAAAGTCAGTTTGCGAAAATATAAAGTGCCTTGTGATTTTCAGAATTAAATCTCTCTTACAGCGCTATCACTGTGTGTACCAGAAGCACTTACAAAATATTATAACACCATTCACTTAGTGTGATGAGTAATCATTTGACGAATAGGCACACACCAGTGCGCAGAAAGAACCTGGAGGTCTACCACGAAATGACAATCCGAAACTTTCGGAACCGACCGATACCCGACCGAACCGAACGTTGTGACCCTACCATGAACTTAGTTCGGTATCTTATTAATCGGTCGGATTCATAGACAATGTTCAAATAAAGTTCGGAACGAATGAAAAGAGGCACTAGGGTAATTAAACCTATTGATTTTTAGGCGATATATTAGAATATGCATTAAATACGTCGATTTACCAAATAAAAATACATTATCAACAAAGAAAATAAGTATTTTGCTTTAGTTTTTTAATTTTTTTCGAGATAAATATAATATTTCTAAAGATTTGAACATAAAAGAAAATAAATTGGCTTTATACTACGTATGTGTTTGCCTGCCTATGCCTTGTATCAATAAAAAAAAGTGACACAATGTAAACAAACAAACGTGTTCGGGACGGGAGATGTTTTTGCTTGAGTTTTTGCATTTCTATTTTAAGAAACGATAATGAATTTGAAATGGACTACGGTTTTCAAGCAACAACCACTTAACACCAAGGAGAAGAGAAGTTGACGTTTCAAGTGGGTTGGTGCAAGTTTGTGATGCCTACTTGAACAAAAGCTAGCAAAGCACTTTGCCCGGAATGTACACAAGTTTCGTGAATATGAATACAAGTGACTCGTGGGCCTTGGGCCCCGTGGCCCTTTTGGTTTATCTTGAAAATGAAACTTTATTTAAGCACATTCATTTGCCAAGCAACCATGACTGCGCCGACATCTGACCAAATTGAGGCCCTGTTAAACTTCCTCGAGGAACATCGAGATTTACCTCGAGCTTGAGGAGTGTGGAGGGTCGTACAAATTTCCTCCCACAGGCTATGGGAGGAAATTTGTAAAGTTGCTAAATGCCATGGGAGGGTGCACTAAAAGCACCAACCAATGGCAGAAGGTAAGTTAATCTTCTTGTTTAATATAATTCATACGAATTAGTCATGCATGATTATTCAAATTTTGTTTCTTTTTAGGTCTGGACGGATAAAAAGTATTTGGCCAAAAGGGGAGCAGCAGCAGCACGGAGGTCTGCGTCTGCCACCGGTGGTGGCCCGTCTACTGCCCCCGAGCTATCCCAATGGGAATTAAAAGTGATATCCATTATGGGAGATGGATTTGGGGAGCCGCAGACGAAGAGTACCTGCTTTTTTAATGAGGTTTGTATTTTGTGTTATGCTTCAACAGAAAGCATTAGTTGTAAACTGACCTAATGCTAAATAATGTTTGTTTCTATATTAATTTTTAATTGAATAGGTAGGTTTAAATGCAATATACTTCTTGAAGTACCTAATGATAAATTCTCAATCCAATGCAGTAGATAGGTTTAAATACAAAATTTTCCTTGGAATACCTAATTTTTGTGACAGTGACTTACCACATTGAATGTGATTGCCATATCCCATATGAACAATGAAATTATTATTTTCAGCCGAGTCAAGAGCTGCTGAAACCATCCGCTGGACCTATGGCGCCTCAACACGAAGACCGCCATGATATGTTGAACATAACAATGTAATTACTAGTTTAGTGCATGGATTTGCATTATACATAATTTTAAGATTACAGCTGCTATTTTCTTTTTGCAGTTGCCTTGCAAGTAGATGTGGCATCTGTGGAGGGGCACAGGCTGCCAGCAGCAGACCCAGAAGATGCCCGACCAGAACAAAATCGAATGGTTCTAGCTTCTCGAGGTATGTTATACATACTCTTTTAACAATGGGATAGCTATAATGTGAAAATTTGTACTGACAACAAACCCAGTAATACCTATTATAAAAGTTTGTAAGGATGTTTGTTACTCCTTCACGCAAAAACTACTTAAAGGATTTTGATGAAATGAGGGAGTAATGTAGCTTATAGCCCAGAATAGCACTGCAATACAATGTGATTTTCCCAAGCTAGCCACGTCGCGTCTGTCTATTTGTTCGTAATAAACTCAAAAACTACTGAACAGATTTCCATGCGGTTTCGAACTGTTTTCGTTTCCGCTCCAAAAGGTTACCCTCAACCGGCGTAAATGCATGAAAATATGTATGAACGTAGAAGAAGCAAAAGAGGTGTGTTAGGATCGTAGCTTGTGCACTCGATAGTCTCTGCCTACCCCTATGGGACACGGGCGTGAGTTTTGTATGAATGTAATAATAGTACCTATACATATATATTTAGGTTTACTTAATGAAAATTGAAAAGCATGCGGGACCAATTTTCATATCAGAAGTACCTTATTTCACACTACATAATATTTAACCGATGAGGGTCTTACATTTGTATACCGGGTCACAGCTTTCTAGTTTTTAGCTTCAATTAAACAAAAACTGGAACATCCCTAGGAGACACGTATGCAGTGAGTGTCATGTCACTGTCAAGTTGCATGTCATTACGATGTCGTTAGCGTGCGATGTGCGCAGACTAAATATATAATTTTTTTTCTCACACGCGAGATGCATCCGACATGTAGGATGCATGCATCCTACATGCGTCCTACATGTAGGATGCATGTCGCGTCATGTGCGGACTGCCTAAGGAACCAGTACGCCGTTAAAATGAATTGGAGGGACAACGAAAAGGTTGAGGCGTTTTATCAAATATTAACATGGCTCTTAGTCTGCCCCTAGACCAATCTGTTAGGAGCATTGACATAAACGCTTTAGCATTCGCATATACCTGCAATTCATTAGTATACGTGATATGTGCAGTTTAGATTTAGAGTCATATTATTTACAAATAAGGAGAAGAGATGCGGGAAAAGAATGCCGCCTTGCGGAACGCCCGTTTCGATATCACATCAGCTAGAATATATACCATCCCACTGACATTTTCTAACTAATCCTATTGATATTATAGATACTAACAAAGTTTCTTAGTAGACACATATTCTAAATTAAGCTATACAAATATAACATAAGGTTTAGGCATAGATTTATACAAATGATTATAGTTACAATAAAACCTTATTATTCAGTACCTATTTTTTTCTTGCTAATTGATAAAAGTTGATATAATCTTAGAAGCCTTTGTCTAGGGCTATAATCAAGCCTTATATGTAAATCATTGAGCTTCTTAGTTTATTTGTTCATTTCTAGGACACGACATTCTGAAGACAAATAATTTTGCTTCTTGTTATATTGTTCTCTCATGGGTCTGAAAGAAAATAATACACATATCAGACAGGGATGCTCTGCACTTGTTCGAATTATTGGGCATTGCAGTGAAAGGAGCCCTTTCAAGGACCAATCACAATAATAATTAAGCCGTGTTGTAAACAACACATTGTACTATAATAATAAAGAAACTATGGCGACTTGATTTGACGTTTTCCGTTTTGCGGACTTCTCTGGCGGACGTACAGCGGGATCGGGCGGTGAGTGGGTGAGAAGCCCTAATTAACTATAACATATCTCGCCAAACAATGATATAAATGTTTCATAGTTAAATACCACCAATAGTAAAAACCACTGAAAATATTTGGGGCATGTCAGCGGACATTATTAATTTGGTAATAGAGACTCATGGAGACTACCGCATTTGTTAACACTATAACAATATTCTTTTTCTTAGGGTGTCAATGACAAACAGTATAACGTAGTGACCTAAAACTTAGCCACATTGACAGCATTGTCGGTGGCGGTCTTTAGATCCTCCTGCGTGCAGATGTTTGGACAAGCAGGACATGATAGGATATGTTACATAGTATGGACAGCACCGATGGAACAGTTGGTTGGAGCCACACGAAAGTCCCCACCTGACCATGTTGTCCTTGCTCCGGTCAGTCTGAGTCCGAAGCTTATTTAAAGACTTCCAAACCGGATATGGTAATTCATGTCCAGGTGGAAGGCTCTCGGAGGGTGAAACGAAGGGAGTCGGTAAGGACACACTCTTGCGCCAAAAGTTGCACCACCAAGGTATTCAGCGCCATGGTTCCCCTTCGAAATTTTTACATATTTTGTAATAATAACGGTTATTCCAACGACTATTGATATATCTATTGTATCAACAGAGTAGCATAGGATACTCACAACAACTGAATCTCCTGACCCTCGATTGAATCCACTTATACACAAGCTTGACGTCGGTGAAGACGGTGATGTATTTCTCTCTTATTCTCTTTCCCTTCCTATATGAAGCCACTCCCACAAGAATGTATTTCCTCACTATCAATCCGCTGCCTGAGTCACCTCTGGAAGGTTGCAATAGTTTGAAAACGTCTCCCTTTATACTTTATTTCTGTAATTCTGAGTAGAAAACTAACTGGTTAAAATTTTCTGCCTATGAATGCAGGAGCCTTGGGGGACGCCAAGGCTCTGGGCTGTTCCCCACGTTGTTCATGCTGCATATTAATGATACGTTGCAGATCAGCGGCATTAATTGCTATGCGAATGATAGCATGGGTGACGCCTATTATTGAGGCTGCGCAAATATCCCACGTGCAGATTATGTAGTTGAGAGCAGAATTAAACTTGTGTCTAAAGTAAGGACCCCCATGGAGCACGTTTCCGAATGGAGTACGCGAAACCTCGTCCAGACAACCCTATGAAAACACAAGTGTGTAATTGTTAATGACGAAAAAACCTCATTAGATGTAGTGCCAGAACGTTCACGCGCAAATGCAAGATGTGGAATGAGCTCCCATCCTTTGCACTTTCCAGGTCTTTCATTTGCACCACAACTTTTCTTCAAAAGTCATGTGTAAAGGTACCATAAAGGCCAGCGCCGTATTTGCCCCCTGGTGGTCACTTTACATCAGGTGAACCGTCTGTCCGTAAGCGTCCCTAGGCAATAAAAAAAATAATCGACACACCTTGCCGCAGATCCCTCATTGCCTTTAGGTTCTAAAAATCCAGCACAAAAGGACGAGAATGGCATCTCGGCACGTAACACATCGCTTATACATTGGTCGCGCGTATGGATCTTCTGCGTGGTGACCTTAAAAAAATGAGTGCCTTCGTTTGTTGTCTGAAATAAGAACCAACTGTAATATTATCAAGTATGAGTATTATAAAAAGAGAATATTCTTCGTATTGACGATTGGTCTCATAAAATTGCATAGGTATTGAGAGCTGCTCATAGTAGTTTACTGACTATGATGGTACCGAAAGCTTGGTGTGAAACGTCATTGTTGACAGTGCCAAGTCATCTGGTTATGGTTTTCGAATTTGTTCAGTTCAAGGTCTTGTGGGGGAGGCGTTTGAAAATAGTCAGTTTGTGACTGATCCGGAAAGCGCCCGCCGCTTCAATGCATAGCTAGGTAATATTATGACCTGGGACATACGTCCTGCAAAGTTTTACCCAGACAAGTGGTCAAGATCTATGCATTTAGGATTAGATGTAACTGGTCCGGAAACCGCTCAAAACTTATTGGCTGTGTTTGGGCTTCGTAGAGCGTCGGTGGCCTAATGGCCGTGACGTTAATTTTCTTTCTCTTCCCACACACGGTGTCTTTTGGTCCTATTGGGCCAGGAGGGCGCCTGCTCTGCGTTGGCTGCGGAGGGGATGGTGTAGGGTATTGATAGGGTAGGGGAAAAGTATGGGTAAAATAGGGGTGGGCAGGGATAGGGTAGGGGTAGGCCGAGGTAGGGTAGGTGTAAGGATAGGGGTGGGTAGGGTCGGATAGGTGTAGGCTACGGGTAGGGTAGGGGTAGGGTGGGAGCAGCTACCTATCACATGCAGCATCTGTGATGTATATTCGCTTAAAGGTCTGTCTGGCGGTGGCGTGAGGGCCGGGTCGCCCTTTTCCCTCAAATATGGTTGAATTGGACGATGGCTGGGCCCTGCGTTATAATCGTGAACGGGTGCTGCCTTGGTGCACTGGCTTACTCTTGCTGTAGTTTTAGGTGGTTTTTCTTAGGTAAATGAAGGGCGCGGTCCGGCTCTGCTTGACATTGTCGGGCACTGACCGGATCTGTCTGGTATTGTCTGACACGGTCCGGCCCTTCACTTTATAAAAGGGTCACTGTCAGATATTATCGTTTTTAATACTAGTAGGTATGTTGCTACACTAAAAGTGTGGCAACACCACTTTTCATGGAGCTGTGTATCGTTGTTTAAATAATACGTTCATGTATAGTCTTGGATTATTTAATAAAAGAGTAATTGAAGAAAACTACGTCTTCATTTTATACAGCGCAGACAAAATTTTAAAATCTACGAGGTAACAGTCAGATAAAATTGGATAACAATGGAAAACCTCCATTACCTTTAAAAACGCTAGAAACGTAAAGTAATGTTTAAATCTTAGGGCTACAAGGACAAAAGGAAAACTCAACGATGATGAAAATATTTCCTCGTTCGTAATTGTCCAGGCAAACTTTGAGGCCGAATATAAAATAAATATGAATCAATGGTTCAAAGTTTTGAGAAATATTTTATACCTAATTCCAATGAAACAATGAATAGACATACATTTTTCAAAGGTGAAGGACAACGAGACCTCTGATGAGCACTTAACCATGTTGAGGATGCTTAGTAATGATTGTAATTTTGGGGAATTAAAAAATTGCCTTAACAAAACTCTAATCTATTGAAAAACTAAACTCGAAAAACATCTTGGAATGTGTGCTTATAGAACCTGGTTTAGATCTGGAAAACTGTATTAAGGCGTGTAAAACTTTTTTTTATAAGGTTTTGTATCGAACACTGTAGCTGGGAGCTCATTCCACATCCGAATCGTAAGAGCGAGAAAAGTTCTTTCAAATCTTTGCGTGGACACAACTAGAAGGTCTACTAAAGGGAACTGTTTTAAAAATAAACAGAATTATTGGGTTTTACCTAAATAAACTCTATATGAAAGATGCCTGTGAAAATTTTATGGTAGAAGAGAATCGACAACAAATTTAAAATCAGAGTCTGGGAAGAAAAAGAAAACAGACAACCTGTTGAAAAACAAGGAGGCCACGTTTATGTATATTTTTATTATAACTGTAAATATTTTATGTGTACCTACCCTAATAAATTAATTTTATAGGTACTTATGAAATATGAAACGTGAAATAAAATGTGAACTTATGAAATAACAGAAAAATAAATGAAAGAATTTCAACCAACACAAGGCATAAATACTATCACAAAGTAAACAAATATCAACCAAAAAGTCAAGGACACGATCAAGCACAAAGCAGCCAAGAAGACTGGATCATGCATATAGAAACCGAGGGGTCAAGGATAGCATAAGTTACGAGGGACATTACAAGGAGCCTGGGACAGCAATGTGGTCGGTGTGGGTATGTACATGGATTTAGGTGTCAAGCTTTTAATAAGGTCTGTAAGAAGTGTAAAAAATTTGGACATTATCCTAAAATGTACCGCAATAGGTCACTTAATTATGTTGTCTATGATGACTCGAGCGATAATAGTTTTGTGTTGAGTACAATTTTTGTAGATGTGGTAAGTAACGAGTTCAGAAAATCTGTACAATTAAGTTCCAAAGTTGTCGATTTCAAATTAGACACTAGCTCAGATTGTGTTACCAATAATAATAGATTTAGATTTAGATTACTTCATAAATGAATGAAACAATGTTAAAACATTGAAAACAGACTTGGCGAAGTGCAGACATTTACAAACCGACGCTAGACATCTTTCAGGCTTTGGATACCAACGCGCAAAAAATTCCACCATGTAGTTTTAGAGATATTTAATGTCAAAGTAGGGACTAGTGGTTCAGGACACAGAAGTGACCTCCAGAGTAGGTAAATATTTCTTTATTCATCGCGTAGCCAGTTTGTAAATATACGAACAAGTACTACTTATTTGAGTATATATTAAAAGAATAACTTACATAATTGATCCTACCCCACCCAACTAGCTCAGCTAGTTCTTCGTACGGGGGCTTCTCCATGATCGCCACTTTCTTTATATATTTGCTAAATATTAAAGGCCGAAACAATACAACAAGAGCTATATCGTTTTCAAATTTCGTACGTTGAAAATCCTCGTGCCGTACAAAACGTTTTGCGCGGCAAACTGTGCCACCCTTTTTCATGTTAGCTGAGCCTACACGGACCATTACGAAGTTAAAATGGCAGGCATCAAAACAATGGGCGGCGGAGATCAAGAAATTTTGACTGATTATGGAGCTGCCGCATCCGTAGGTCTTTATTACACTCCTCAAATTAGTGTCACTATCATTATCACTTTTATAGCGACGACTCTTATTTTCGTCCTGGCATCGGACAGACAGGTGCGCTGCGTGAGGGAAGTCTCTAATACTCGCCAACACGCCGCCAACAATGTGGCCGGTCAGTTGCGCCGAGCAACATGAACAGTTGACAAATACAATTAAAACACAACAAATAGGAAAATTAATCATCTTAGATAAGGATACAAAAAGCGTGTTTCATAACGCTCACATTTACATTTTAACGTCTTACTAATTTTCCAATTTACCTAAAGGTATACTAAAACAGTACTGTACAGTATTGTACAGTCAATCAGCTATAATTTTGTATTAACCATTTAATTAGATTTTCTCGTTATTTTCCTGTTTATGTTGTTATTAAGGCATTTGTTACCGATATAACGAAGAGTAAAACCCAAGAAACCTGCCACCTAGCCCTAATTACCTGATCAGCCAAATCCCGGACGTTTCATTGACGTTTTGATTTAACAAACCTCACTTTGTTCGAAGCATTACTGGGCATTACATTGTGTTGACAGATTATTTATTAATATTATCGTAGACTGTGACATGTATTTAACGCATAATTATCTTAGGAACTTATAAATTTGTATTCGTCAATAACTTATTTTAATATTTTTTTATAAAATTGAATGTTCCCGTATTGTTATCTACAATGAGAACTTACATTAACCAAGTGTTATAAAATTATAATAAAAGGGTGTCTGATGATCTTCTAACAAAGTGTAGGTTACGATAATGAATAACTTGGTTTTTAAAAGTGAACAACCATATACACATAGGATTTTGATATTAATACTAACTTAATTTTCCACTTGTTACAAAGGTTGGTACAGTGGCCATTTTTACAATGCTGTAATGCTCGATATAGCAAATGCCTTTAACTCCATCCCCCACTCAACTATAATAGAGGCATTCCGATGCCACGGGGTGCCCTGTATTTTCTGGCCTTGATGGACATTACCTGGAGAACCGGGTTATCCTTTACGTCAACAAGGATGGAGTGTTAAAGCGGCACAGGGTCGAGACTGGATTTCTACAGGGGTTGGTGTTGGGGCCTCTTGGTGTTCTTGGTGAATTGAGGATCGAGGTTAAGGCCCAAATAAAAAAAAAAAGGGTAACATTTAACATTTGCTAACCCGCACGCTAGGCAAAGCCTGTCTCGTGGAGGAAAAAATATCATTTTTCTGATTACCTTACAATACGGTACAAGTTATCTTGATAATTTAGAAAAGTAAAATATTACATTCCCAGAGCATGCAATTGTAAGGAATGTAAAAGTGTGTGTGTGTGTGTGTGTGTGTGCGTGCGTGCGTGAGTGCGTGCGTGTGTGTGTGTGTGTGTTTAGTTCCAAATATCAGACACAGATCCTTAACATTTTCTCTGTGGTATCGTAATCTTTACAGTTTAACAAACTCAAAACTTTTAATTTCGTTTGCTTTACAGTGCATAATTTTATGTCGCAGTAGTTGACCGCAATTTTGTATATGTATGGGTGCATAAAAGGTGCAAATCTTTGTGCAAAAGCCGTTTTTACCCTTATATTTTTAATCCTGAACACTCTCTTTGTTAGCATATTAGCATAGTCATTAAAATTTAGCACATTTTTATGTTGGGCCAAGACTACCTTTAGGATGTACAGTTTTCTTATACTAAGCACTTTGCTTTCCAAATACAGTTTGATTGTAGGGTACAAGCGTGGTTTTTTATTCGTTACTTTCAGTACTGCACGTTGTGCTCTTTCTACCGGTATCATGAACTTTTAGCGGATCCCCCCCAACAGTTGATACAATAGCTGAGGACGGATTGGCACAATGCCAAATATACAATCCTCAACGTTTCTTTGGGAGCACAATTTCTTAGCAGCTTCATCACATAAATAAGCTTACGTGCCCGGCCTTCAAGGATATTAAGGTGTTTTTAAATGACAGGTTTTCATTTAAGACAGTCCCAAGATACTTGATGTCGACGACTCTTTTGATAGATTCACAGCTGCATTCTTCAGACAACCGCGTGCAAGTGTGAATCTTTATGTTGCAATCGAGTCTTGGACGGGAAGCTTTTGTCTTATGAAAGCAAATGTAGTTTGTTTTTGTGGCGTTCAGTGTTAGGAGGTATTTCGATAACCACTTTGCAATGTCTGAAAGACCAGTAGTCGCGCGTTTGCAGACCAAGTCCCAGCTCAAGTCGTTGAAAATTATAACTGTACTGTCAGCGTAACAGACCATTTCAGCGTTAAGAGGAGGAGATAGAGCAGAGGCGATGTCGTTCATATAGACGAGGAACAAAGTTGGGCCCAAAATACTGCCTTGAGGTACGCCATAGTTTATCGGTAAAGGAAAACTTACTATATGTCCTATTCTAGTAACTAAATGTCTGTCTCTCAAATAGCTACGAAACCAGTCCAATGCCACGCCCCTAATCCCGATGTTTTCATGCTTTTTAAGGAGTAGCGGAACTGACACCGTGTCGAATGCCTTGGCGAGGTCTAAGAAAGCACCGACACATTGCCGCCCCTTGTCCAAGTGGGAAGTTACTACCTCCAGAAGCCTGGAGATTGCATCCTCTGTAGATTTTCCTTGCCTACAACCAAATTGAAGAAGGGAAAGCATTTCACAACTTTCCAGGTACTTGCTAAGACGATTGTGAACAATGTTTTCTAATATTTTAGAAAGTACGCTAAGCAGAGAGATTGGTCTAAAATTGCACGGACTGGATTTGTCACCGGTCTTATAAACTGGGGTCACCATGGCTGTTTTCCATGATTCTGGAAAAATATCCTGTGACAAGCTGAGGTTACAGATGTGGGTAAAAGGTTTTATAATGAGATGAGAGATTTGTTTTAGTAAGATAGGTTTGATTCCGTCTGATCCTGGGGCACTTTCGTTTTTTAGTCTCTGTATGCAAGCACTTATTTCCGATTCGTCTGTAGGATGCATAAAGAAAGAGTATGACAGAGAAGTGCGCAGTTTGGTCTCAGAGACAAGATTGGATTCGGTTTGATTTGTTTTTTTTAAATTTCGTTTGCAAGGATCTCACCCACTAACGCAAAATATTTGGAGCATTCCTGAATGGATTCAGTTGGAGTTGGTTTAATAGTAAGTAGAGAAGTTGAGGCACTGGGTTTATAATAGTTTAATTCGCAGATACTTTTTACGGCATCCCAGAGTTTTTTCGGGTTTTTGTTATTTTCAGTAAGTACTTTATTCTCATATTGAGTTTTTTATCTGTGAAGTAGGTCGCCACAAAAATTTCGATATCTTTCGTATATTATCTTTAGGATATTTGCTGCATCTAAGTTTATCCCTGTGTTTTAAGCATCGAATGAGCCATGGGCTCATCCAAGCCTTGAGGCAAAATTTTGAACGGCGGGTAATTTTAGTTGTAGTATACAAAAGTACGACTCTTTGTACCTTTTCTATAAAGCTTTTTGTGGCTTCCGACACTTCAAGACTATCTAAAATTTCTGACCAGTCTATGAGTCTCAGCTCTTCTACCACTCCGGCGTAGTCAATTTTATTTGTTTGTCTTTTGAAATGTTTGTGTCAATGATTGGTTTTTATTCCAGCGGCGGTAAAGTCGTGGTCAATTACAGAAGTTTCGCATGCAAGTGACACTGCTTCGTATTTGCATTTAATCAGTATATGATCAAGACAAGACCCTCCTCTTGTGGGTACAGTGATAGCAGGTAAGAGCTTATACTCTGCAGTTATGCTCAGATTAAAAAGTTTGAAATTCTGTTGTTTGGTAATCTGTAGATCGCGACTACGGTGAAATTATTTGGTAATATAAGACAGTTTGTGTCAAGGTTGTAGTCGGGTTCAGTGACAGTGGCATTCCAGATGTCTCATATATAAATTATCACTCCACCGTTCTGATTCGCATACTTATGCGTATCATGATGCGTATATGTCAAGTGATATATCTAGCCTTTTTAAGGTAACTATAAAGTTATCGAAATTGCAATTGTGGCTACGAATGTTGAAGGATAATATTTTAAAATCGAAGCCGTCATGTAGTATGTCTCTACATTGTTCGGGTGTTTCTACTTTATGTCACGGTATAACCATTGTTTCATCGAAATCATTCAATATGTCTAGGGTGGCTATTTATTAGATCGATGGTTCTGGTATGAATGACATCTGCATTTTAGTTTAGACCTTACGAGACAAATTTGTTCTTGCGGATTTTGATATTTGTTCGATGTATGCAGGAAGACCATGGAACATGTTTAATAATTGCAGTAAGTATGTGATGGATGGATGTGGTGGCGTCACTGTGCTACTGTTTACATCGGCTCCGTACTAAATAAATTCAAATAAAGTGAAAGTGCTAAAATTTGTAATAAAGAAGATAAACAGTGAAAAACTAAAACAGTATGTACCGTGTGTTAAAATAATATTTCATTGTAATCAGTGATATAATAAATAATTGGATGCAAAACTACAAGACTTTAATCGAACATTTTCTCAGTATCCCGGAGATGAAAGTGATTGTGCAGTGCTGTATAATATATACTTGAATTTAAAGGGTATGACTAAAGCCTTTAAAGACTATGAAATAGCATAAATTTGAATAAAATTCTTATAACCTCAATATTTCAATATAACCGTTTTTGCTAGTCACATACAAACGTAAAATAACATAACAGCGCCATCTAGCGACAAGTGGTGAAACTGACAATTGACCCACCTACACAACACACAAACGAAGAATAATAAAATTGGTATCGATTATCGAACGAGATTGTGCTTACCACCAGAGGTCGCTACCTTCATAGAAAATGGCACAGTTGGAACAATTATTATTGGAAATGAGGAGCGAAATGCAACAAAAATTTACTAGTATGGAAAATACCATAACAAATATCGAGGAGCGAATAACGTCTAATATAAATAATAATTTAAATGCAAAATTTAACGAATTGAATGGAGAAATGAGTTCATTGCGACAACAAATCGATGACCAGGAAAAACGGATTGATTTATTAGAGAAAAAGGCAGTACAGAAAAACTTAGTATTTTATTAGTATTTTTTGAATTGAGGATGGAGAAAACTCGTACTTACAGCTCGAAGAAAGAGTGCTACAAGTTTTAAATAAAACCGTGGATGTAGGGATCCATGAATCAGAGATAGAGGCTGTAAGAAGAGTAGGCAAGAAAAGCAGCAAAAATAGACCTGTGGCCGTAACATTCACCACGTTGGGAATGAAAATAAAAATTCTAAAAAATAAACATAAACTGGAAGGCACTACAATTTATAAAAAACAAGAATTTCCAGCAGAAATACTAAAGGTCCGAGAACAACTTAAGATACAACAAAAGCAAGAGCAGGAGAAGGGTAATAAGGCCTTTATTCTCTACGACAAAATAAAAATACAAGAGAGTAGTTCAAGGACGAGTAACAAACGAGCTTCTTTATCGTCTCCCCGTAGTACACACGACTACAACAGTGCTAATAACAGCACCCAATCAATAGCACCACTTAAAAAACTTAAAGGGAACAAAGATATTACATCCTACATGATGCAAACAGAACAAAAAACAAATTCGTGATATACAAGGGCCCCCTCCACAAAATCTATAATAAATACACCGGAAAAACATTTAACATCTCCCAATACGGCTGGTCCCCGCGGGAAGATTAGACCAACACCCTCCAACCAATATGCAAACATAAACGGAAAAATTGATTCAGAGAAAATTACAGAGCAAGACAATATCTACATATGTTCCTGGAATGTTAGATCATTGGTAAACGAAACAAGGATGATAGAACTGAGTTATAGCTTGTCAAAATTTAAATGGGATGTTATCGGATTGTCAGAGGTGAAACGGCAAGGGAAAGAAATATTAGAAACTGAAGACTACATTATGATATACTATTGCGAAAAGAGTGGGCGAAATGGAGTTGGATTTCTTGTTAATAAAAAATGGAAGTCTCACATACTTGAGATAATACCCATATCGGACAGAGTCATAAGACTAGATATGCGCATTGAAAATAAAATAACACATTTAATACAATGTTACGCACCTACAGAAAGCTCCACTTCAGAAGAACTAGAAGTATTTTACAGACACGTACGGACCGCGCTAGAAAATACAGGAAAATTCACTATAGTCATGGGTGATTTTAACTGTAAAATTGGAAAACCGACAGGTGATGATAAAAAAGTGATGGGGTTGTGGGGATACGGACAGAGAAACGAGAGAGGGAAAATATTGTTACAATTTTGTTTTGAAAACCAGCTCCACGTAACTAACACACTCTTTAAGAAAAACTCTAAACAAAAATGGACTTGGGTATCACCAGACGGCAAAATAAGAAATGAAATAGATTTTATACTGACTAAGAATTTAAAAGAAATAACAAATAATCAAGTAATTAACACAACGTTTCCAACAGACCACAGATTAGTCAGAATTACCTTATCACGGCAATCTAAGACGACAAAATCACGTAGAGTCTATAAACGCAAAACTCCTGAACTGAACGTCTATGAGCTAGAGTCACTTAAAAGTATATTTGCAAAGGAAATCACCAATAGCATTGACTACGGAAACCGGAAAGATCTGGGATACGGAAAGCTAATCCAAAGCATTAAAAAGTCTATTGACAAACTACCACAACCCAAAAATCAAAAGAAATCATCGCTTTCGCCATATGTAGAGAGACTCGTAAATGAAAGAAATAGACTCAAATTAATAACAAATAAAACACAATCTGAAAAGAAACATCTTAGTGCGCTGTACAAACTAATTAAAAAACAAATAAAGCGAGACTATGAAATGCAACGATTCAAGGTAATCGAAGAGGAGCTACAAAAGAGATCATCTGTTAAAAGAGCACATCTTAGACTGAACACAAATAAAACGTGGATTATGACTTTAAAAAACAAAAATAATATTACATCAAATAGAGATCACATAATCAGGACAGCCACAAATTTTTACAGGGAACTCTAAGGAAATAACCAGGCCAACCATGGGCGTATAAGTTTGGAAGTTTGCGATAGTGTCTCGCCTTTCTTGGAGAGTGAAGTTCGTAGTGCGATACAACGCCTAACAACTGCAAAAAGCCCCGGAAAGGATGGTATCACAAACGACATTCTAAAGGCTATTGTTGACCCTCTTACACCGGTATTAACACAGCTTTTTAATGATATATTATCACAAAATAAAGTGCCAGAAGAATGGGGAGAATCTATTATAACCCTGCTTTATAAAAAAGGTGATCCCAACGAATTAGGCAACTACAGACCAATATGTTTGCAGCAAACAGTCTATAAGGTCTTCACAACACTAATATTGAATAGAATATCAAAAACTCTAGACAACAACCAACCTAGAGAACAAGCTGGATTTCGACAGGGTTTCTCTACCATTGATCACATATTTACGCTGACTCAACTTATCGAGAAATATTTAGAATATGGAAAGACGCTCTACATAGCTTTTGTGGACTACGCTAAAGCTTTCGATTCCATACAACACAAGCCTCTGTGGGTAGCGCTAGAAAAACAAGGAGTAGAGAGAAGGTACATAGCGATTTTGGAAGAAATATATCTAAACAGTAAGGCGATGGTTAAATTGGATCGAAACGGTGAACGTTTTAATATAAAAAGAGGTGTGAAACAGGGCGATCCAATATCACCAAATCTATTTACAGCTCTACTAGAACACATTTTTAGAGAGCTCAACTGGAAAAATATAGGCATAAATATAAATGGGGAGTACCTGAACAATCTTCGTTTCGCTGACGATATAGTTTTGATCTCTGAAAATCATAAGGACCTGGAATACATGCTATCTACACTGGATATCGAAAGTAGAAAATGTGGGTTGGAGATGAACATGCAAAAAACTTTTGCCATGACAAATGCCGAAAAAACAACTATTACAACAGAATTCCACACAATAAACTATGTCGATGAATATGTATACCTAGGACAAAATATCTCATTTCTTGAACATACATCTTGCGAAGTGGAACGCAGAATCAAAAAAGCCTGGAATAAGTATTGGTCGCTAAAAGAAATATTTAAATCTAAAACATCAATCCATCTGAAAAAGAAAGTGATGGATTCGGTTGTCTTGCCGACTCTACTATACGGCTGTCAGACTTGGACTTTTACTAAGGATATTGTCAGAAAAATAAACGTTTTCCAAAGGGCCACGGAAAGAAGTATGTTGGGTATAAAACTGAGTGATAGGAAAAGAAACACCGATATTCGAAAAAGAACAAAAGTAATAGATGCCGTCGAGCTGGCATGTAGATTGAAATGGCGCTGGGCCGGACACACGGCAAGAATGTCAGACAACAGATGGAGCACAAGAATCCTGCACTGGTACCCCTATGATGCAAAACGAAAGCGCGGACGGCCTCGCCGGCGCTGGGCTGACGACATCAAAGATGTGGCTGGACTCATTTGGACCCGCCAGGCTAGAGAAAGAGAAGACTGGAAAAAGTTGGAGGAGGCCTATACCCTAAAATGGGTACCCAATAATAAAGAAATAGGTACACCGAATTAGAATAGTTAAAATTAAGTTATTAGGTTAATGTTAATTTATGTATTTTAATAATTGATTATGAAATGCTTATACTGCATTATGTACTAAATAACATACAATTATGAAATATTCTATGCTAAGATTAACATTACAATTTATTACTAATGATTAATTATTATTTATTTAGATAATTTAATTGTGAATTGTATTTATGTTAATTAATGAATTGGGAAATAAAAAGGCTATAATAATAATAATAATGTGATTGTGTGTTTGGAGTGAGAGTTAGTGAAGATTTTGTGGAGTATATTGGTGTATCTCTACTTAATAATAATAATAATAATGAGAGCTAAAGTAATTTTCTCTAAGTCAGGTCGCGATGCCAACGTGCTGATCGAGGTCGTCTTCGGATCGGATAGGAATTGCAGGAAGTTTTTCCGCTTTACGCACGTAGATACGGCCATCTTTGACCCAGCAGAAGCTAAACTTGTGGAGTTTGGTGCGTTGTCTTGCGTCACGAAAAGGAATACGATTCTGTTTTGTCAGTCTCTCATTGAAGAATAGACTCGCAGAGGTATCGGAGACAATACCTTCCGAAGTAATCTTTGATCAGAGCTCGATCAAAGATTACTTCGCAAGGTACTTAGCCGCTTTGATGAATTGATCGCGCTTTGTTTTTCGCACCAATTGTATCACTATTGGGCGTGGCATTTTGGTATTAGTTCCTTGATTTTTCGGCACCTGCTTTGGGCCAGCTTGAAAAATACCGTCTATGTCTGTTTCAGTAAGCTCCAGACCAACCTTTTTAGTAGTTAGAAACACCAAGTGACTCAGGTTCTCGTTTTCATGTCCTGGTATACCCACGATTTCCATTTCAGTTCTTAGTGAGTATTGCTCATGTGTCCTTAGTGAGGATTGGAGTTGGGACACGGTTGACCGGAGTTCTTCAATCTCATCGTCCTTGTCTGCTTTTGTCTGTGAGTTAGCATTTGCTGCTCCTAGTTGGTTCTTTAACTCTAGGACTTATTTTCTAAGTAGAGCAATTTCCTGGTTTTGTCTCGTAAGAATGTCGACTGCTTCCTTTATTTGTCGCATTTCCAACAGCAAGATTTTCATATCAACGTTATCAAGCTCGGTTTCATCTAGAGAGTCGTCTAGATTCAGCGTATTTTTCCTTCTCAGTGTGACGTTTGCGTCGTCAGCGGTGCTAAGTCTTTGCAAGTCCCGCAGCGGCGTGTCAGCATTGTTTCCCTTAGGAGCCTTACTTTTGCATTCCGAGCAGATACAAAGGGGTTCAATGTCGTCATTCGTCTAGAAGAACACAGACACTTTTTGTGCAGCCGGTTATTGCCTTTAGTGCATGTGTAGCATACGTTTTCCTTGATAGTTTGGCAACATGCAGCACACTTTGTGCCCGGTGCGGGGGAATCCATTTTTAAAGTTTTCTATGTAGCTATAAAATATGAATAAAAAATATTTACCACATCGTCAGCTTCGCGGCGGCTTGCGCATTGGCGGGCACTCTCCACTCCATGGGAGTTGGAGGCAGAGGTGCTATCCGCCGTCTATCACTGGATAGCTGAGCAAAAGGCGTGAAATGAGTACCCGACCCCTGAAGCAAGAGACGCGATTAGGAGCGAGATTGGGAAGGACCTGGTGCAGCACTGGGCCTTGAACTTGGCCAATGCCGTTGGGTAATGCCAATAACGCTATCGGGTAAGTCCTGGAGGGATGGCTTGAGAGGCGACATGGTCATCTCGTTCCGATTGGTGCAGATTGGTACAGTTAACGGGACATGGCTGTTTCGGGACATTCCTGCGCCGAATTGGACGAGAGGCGTCCCCAGGGTATCACAGTTGTGGCTCAGCGGAGGACACACCAGAGCACACTCTCGCAGTGTGCCCTAGTTGGGCAACGCAACGTCGCGCCCTCATTAAAGAGGTCGGAACTGACCTCTCACTTTCGAGTGTAGTAATACGCTATGCTCGGAAGTGGAGAGGCCTGGAGTGTCATGGCCTCCTTCTGCAAGGACGTTAGCAGGAAGCCGCGGAGAGGGAGGAAGACTCTCAGGCAGATCCGCTCCGCAGACGGAGAAGGGTGGGAAGAAGGCGGTTATATAACCGCCATACCGCCCCTCGTGGAGACCGGCCGGCGACGGGTGTGGAGACACCCGCGGTGGCATTGCAACGGCCTCTGCTTCTCAGGGATGGGTATAGCCCGGTCCTCTTGGTTATTCCCGCCGCTTCCCCGCCAAGGGGGAAGCCTGTCGTGCCCGCCACGTAGGTGTGCATGCCACGGAGGGGTTCTGGTGCTGGGCTATGCTGATCCCAAGATCCCCTCCACTCAGGCAATGAGGGAGAACCACAGGGTTTTAGCGGGTAGACTGCTGGGAACTTTGTTACCGACAGGAGTCCCACATATCCCACTCCGTCCCCAAAAGGTGGTAACGCGTAATGCATTTCCAAGCGTCAAAAAAGTAGACATTTTTCAAATGGTTTCCTTGCTTTCAATCAATCAGGGATATTATGGATGATGCTTCGGATCTGAATGTGGATAAGGATATAGGAAAAATATGGAACCAGATTCAGATACGGTTGGACAGTTTCGCTTACGTATATTAGATTTTAATTAATCTAACAATAACTTTACATTACCCTAGCTTACGTTTCTTAGCTTACGTATTAGCTAGTTTGGCGAATTATACAAATAAATATATATGTACCACATTTACGATAAATAAAAAAAAACCTAGCTCATTGTTTTTGTATTCCTATAAGACCAAGTTCAATGGAATAACAAAAATGTTGAGACCAAATATTTTCCTCCGTTCTTATATTTTATGAAAATATCTGCCCATTAATCGCAAACATTTTTTATTTAATTTAATTTCAACAATTTATTGCACACAATAAATAGTAAACAGAAATTACAAGATTAAACATATTGATGAATCATTTTAGATTATGTTCATATTTAAAATACGTCTTGCTAAGGATTTTCCCTAAAACGCTGGTTTCGAAGATTTCATTGGATTTGTAACTTATAGCAGTTTTAAAAATCTATTAAATATCAAATAGAAGTATTAAGAACAAAAAGTAAAATATTTTTATCAAAGAAACAACTTTTCAACACATTTGATCGTGAAGCAATTCTTGTAATATTGAAGATAGGCAAGTTCGTAATGCAAAAAAACACAAATTTCTCTAATTTAGATATACAAACAAAACAGAACTCGTCGAACAGATGGCCAATGGTGCAGTAAAGTTCTCGAGTGGCGACCACGTACCGGAAGACGCAGCGTGGGTAGGCCTCCCACAAGGTGGATGCGGGAGGCACAGGGCCGGTCTTTGTGGAGATATCTAGGGGAGGCCTGTGCCCAGCAGTCTTTCGGCTGATATGATGGTGATGAGATATACAAACATAACTTAAGTTATGGGAAAACAATTGTTTTATACAAATTATTATGTATTTTTTCTTGCATAGGGTGTTAATAAACGTCGCAATACTAGAACTCAAATAGAAGATTTTGTCTCCGATTGCAATCGAGCCTTGTATGTGAAGACGAGTATTTAGCTTCTAGTTTTCTGTTCTTTTATCGGCCACGAGATTCTGTAAAAAAGTCCAAAGGTAAGACAAGGTTGCTGTATAGTTAGTCGAATTGTAAGACATGGTGTGAAAGGAGTCGTTTTATGGTCTGAGCGTAGTACTCTAGAGTTGATAAGACCTGAGTGAAGCGAGGGGTTCAAGCCGCCTAGCCTTAGGCGCTGTTAGGTGTAGGCTGTGTGTGACACATACAGAGAGATAAGTTTGTACTCACGACGTGTAACTAACGACTGTGTAACTAACTATACAGGCGTTCAACGCTTGTTGATCAGTACTTTTATATTAGTAAGACGTATTGTCAATAAACTAAGTGTTATCTACGAGATGTTTAATCCGAATAGGCTTCAAGTGCCCTGTTTAGTTAATTTTATGAGTGTGATTTGTGATTAGCTTGCTATATGACTCACTTTTTTCTAACAACGTGTGCCAGAAGTGGTTGTCTTGAAATTGATGAAAATCATTTACCTGACTGCAGTTGAGATCAAGCGTAGGCTTCTAGCGGCATGTAGTAGCGTTGACAGTGAACAGACCATAAAGTAAAGGATAGAATGATAACGTGATTTATGTGCAAAGAGACCAGTGCGAGAGCCAGAATTCGATAGAAACCATTCAGATTACGCACCAAGCACGATTAAATTGAGAAAGATCTTTTTTACGTAATGACTATGGAGTAACCTTTAGAGCAGCAGATGGTTGTTGAAGAGGGTATAGGTGCAGTGGGACTACTGTACACTCATCTGTAAGCAAGACCTTACTCATTGGCCCATAGTCCCATTAATGCAATTCGTGCAACTTGGTGTTGCCTCCCGAGTTCTGGCCTTCGCACTGGAGTCTTTGTACGTAAATTGCATGAATCCTTTGCCCTATGCTCCGTTTACTAATAGTGATAATAATATCACGTGCTATTTGAAGCGTCCGCCTAATCTCAACTGTGCTCAGAAAGCGATTTTTGAACAATTCTAAGACAAAAAGTTCAAAATCGCGAGCGCAGGTATACATTTTTATGTTTCTTTTTTGTCTTCTTCTCTTTTCTAACATTGGACTGAATCCACTCGTACACAACTCCGACGTCAGTGAAAACGGTGATGTACTTCTCTAGATTCTTCTTGGGCAGCCTATAGGAAACCACTCCGAGAAGAATGTTTTTCTTCACTATCAACCCACTGCCGGAGTCACCTCTGTAAGGTAGTATTAATTTAAAAACTTATACTCTGATAAAACACTTAAAATCTGTCCTAAAACACTTATAGACTGACTTGTCTTATTTGGTTAAGGAAATTATGTTTTTAAATGGATAATGTGCAGCAGTATGCGTTGAAATTTACACTCTATGTGTTTCTTGTATAATTCAAGACATCTATACACAATGTACGTAGCGTGATTTATACGGCAATTCATGATTTTGGCAATTGTTTGTTCAGCAAATAAGACAAGTCAGTTTAAAGAGATCATAATGATTTTATATCTGTCATTCTGAGTAGAAAAATAATCGATATACTTTGCTGCAGATCCCTCTTTGCCTTTAGGCTCTAAAAATCCAGCACAAATGGACGACAATGGTATCTCGCAACGCAACATGCGTATGCACTTGTCGCGATTATAAATCTTTTGCGTAGTGGACTTCAATAAAGTAGTGCGTTCTTTTGATGTCTGCAATAAGAAGTGTAATATTAACAAATATGAAGGTATAATGAAAGGAAACAATTTCTTTGGCTAGAAGATTGGTCTCATCCAGGATTAGGTAAACGAAACACACGCCAATTTATCCCATAACAGCTTCTCATAGTAGTTGGCTCACTGTGATGGTACCGTATGCTTGTAAAGAAATATCATTATTGATAGTCCTCCAAATCACCTAGTTTTGTTTTCGAATTTCTTCAGATGAAGGCGGTTCGAATACCTTGTGTAGTTTGGCAGCACTTCAATACATATACCGATTTATGATGTTGGACATAGCTCCTGCAAAGTTTGACTTGAGCAAGTGGTCATAATCAGACATTAAAGAAAATATAGAAGTAACTGGTCCAGAAACTATTCAAAACTTTTTTGGCTATGCTATGTTTTCGTAGAGCGTGGGTGGACTAATGGTTAAATGGTCCGATCTCCAGCGCGGCGCTTAAGCGCTGAATCGACGCTGAAGGGCTGCAAAATGCGGCAACGCTGGGCTAAGAAAAATGTTGCAGTGATAATGCGCTTATGACATTTGACAAAATTCAGTAGCTTAAATTTCTCGAACTTCGGTTCGGTTCGCTAAAGTTCGCTTTCGCTAACGTGTCTGCCTAGCACAAAATTCATCATGAGCTTGACACTCCCCCATCCGTATACTAGTAATAGTAAACAACTCTAACCCATCCGGGGGTCCATGCTCAATCACCGGAGCCGGATTGTCTTCTGCTAGAGGATTTCTATTGAGAAAATCAGCAACGACATTATCACGACCTGCACAATGAATAATATTAAAATCCCATTCTTGAATAGCTTGGGACCACCTGGCCAACCTCCCGTTCATATCTTTCCTAGTGCGAAGCCAACATAATGGCTTATGATCAGTAGCAACCTGAAAATTCCTTCCCCATAAAAATTGACGGAAATGGTTGAGGGACCACACCAAAGCGAGGCATTCTTTCTCCGTGACGGAATACCTCTTCTCTGCATCCGATAACTTACGTGATGCGAAGGGTGTAGAACATAATTGCCTTGCATAAGTGCGCTACCTATGGCAGAATCACTGGCATCCACACAGAGGCGAGTGCAGATATTAGGGTCCTCCGAGAAAAAGGCATGCACCGGAGGATTCACTAAGGCGTTTTTAATCTCTTCTAAGGCCAGTTGTTGTTGTTCCTGCCAAGCGAATTTATAATATTTCCTTAAGAGTTTGACTAACGGCAATGACAACTTGGCAAAGTAATCGACACATTTACGATCATATGAAAAGAGACCTAAAATACGTTTAACCTCCTTTGCGGATTTCGGGGAAGAAATCCCTTGGATGGATTTTAACTTGTCCGCGTCGGGGAACAGTCCCTCGCCTGATACTCGATATCCGAGTACAGTCACTTAGTTCAAACTAAATTTGCATTTAGAGGGCTTAAACGTTAAATTGACTTCTCTGAAGCGGAGGAAATCGTGCGTAATGCACCTAGAAATTCTGTATAAGATTTCATAATAAACAATCACGTTGTCAACATAAACGATAACGTTTTTTAAACGTAAATCACCAATCACCTTATCCATCATCCTCTGGAGCACCGCCTTGTTAGTCTTTAAACAAAAGTGGACAACTCATATAAACACGACGGGGTCACAAATGCGGTTTTGTGTGCACCCTCCCCTACACGAGTCTGCCAATAACCACTATTTAGATCTAGCTCTGCAAAATATCTAGCCCCCAAAAGATATGAAATGATATAATCTATTACCGGAATGGGATAATTATCTTGGATTATTTTTTTGTTTAGTTTCGGTAATCGACACAAAAGCGCCACGAGTTGTCTGGCTTCTTCACCAACATTGCTGGGGAAGAATAAGAGCTACTCGACTCCCTTATTACGCTCAATTTCAACGTCACCGCCGCTTGGGTATCAATTATCCTTCTCTGCACCTCTGAAACACGATATGGATAACTATGGACGGGAATATCGTCGAGCGTTCTAACGTTCATGGTCACCATACTCGACCGACCCAAACATAAATTAAATGCAAACCTATCTAAAAATTTATATAGCAAATTTCCCATCTCCTTTCGTTCCCGGCAAGATAAATTATCACCCAAACAGAACGAAGGCTTGTCCTCTCGAAGCTGTGGAGAAGTGACGATATTTAAACACATTCCTTTTACTTAACTTAATAGTCACATCCCTTTTACTGAAGGATGCAAAGTAAACGTAATCACAATTTTTAAGAGTTTCCTGATGGCCCCACGAGTCCAGATAACCCTGGACTAAATCCCTATTACCATTAGGTATATCTCTACTCAACAAAAAGTTAACGTGATGGTTATTTCCCAAAGTCATCCTAGGTGGTCTACTACCACCAAGGGCGATTCATACCTATCTAACTTAGAGCCCGTCCTAACTTAAGGCCTGCCCGAGCACACATGCTACAATATTATACGCCTGTGAGTGGCACCAACTTATCTGATAGGCTTGATAGTCCATCAGAGCCAGTCAACCAGCAACAGAGGTGACGTTGATTGAGTTTGTGTGAAAATCAATACACTCTGCTCTCTAGGGTATTGTCGGACACGGTCCGGCCGTTGTCGGCGTGGGGTAGATGTTCTCCGGTCCTGGGGCGGCCAATATGTCACAGTGCGTTTTCTTCCAACTTTCCTGCCCCCTCCTCTTTGAAAAGAGATATTTAATTATTTACTCAAAAACAAATTTTTATTTTTTATTAACCGTCTATAATCAATCAACGTATGAAAGGTGTATTTGTTTTAATTCATTGCACATTAAATTAAGCTTGACGGGTGGGCGGTCCCCGGGGCGGGGTGGTCCGTATTCTAAAAGTGATATTTACGTGAGTAAATAATAAAAGAATAACTTACGTAATTGGTTAGGCCCCATCCGGCTAGCTTACCTAGCTCTTTATAAGGGGGTTCCTCCATGATCGCCACTTTCTTTACATTATTGCTAAATTTTAAAGGGCGCAACAATACAACAAAAGATATGTCGTTTTGAAAACTCTCTCGAATATAATCTTCATGTCGTAAAAATTTTTTTGCGCGGTAGACTATGCCACCATTTTCCTTGTTGGCTGATCCTGCACGGACCGTTACGAAAGTGTGGGGCATAAAAAGGCAGAATTCAAAACAATGAGCGGCAGATATCAAGAAATATTCATTGATTATGGAGCTGCCGCATCCGTACGTCTTTATCATAGTCGTCAACTTAGTCTCAACCTTATTGTCACTTTTGTAGCGACGACTCTTACTTCCTTCGCATTGGACAGAAAGGTATGCCGCGTGAGGGTAGTCTCCAATACTCGCATAAACGCCGCCGACAATGTGACCGGTCAGTTGAGCCGAGCAACATGAACAGTTGACGATTACAATCAAAACACAACAAATAGTAAAATTAATCATCTTAGATAAGGACACACAAAACGTGTTTCGTAACGTTTACATTTACATTATACCTATTTCCTTTTTTCCAATTAAAAGGTTACACCTAGGCTAACAGTAATACTAAAAAAAACTACAGTAAATTAGCCACAATGTTTATTAAGAATTTAATTAGCATTTCTCGTTATTTTCCTGTTTATGTTGCTGGCTATTTGTTACCGATAGAACGGAGAATAAAAGCTAAGAAACCTGCCCCTTATAGTCATAATTACCTGATCTGCCAAATTTATCATGATTATTGACGTTAATTGATTTAACAACCCTCATTTTACACGAAGCATTGTTGAAAGGTGTATTGTAGTTAGTATGTATTATCATAGAACGTGGCATGTATTTAATGCTTAATAAATCATCTTACGGACTTGTTTCGTATTCGTCATTTAATATTTATTTTTATATAAAAATATAATGTTCCTGTATTATTCCTGTATTCTACAATAAGAACTTCAAATCCTAATTTATTATTCTATTTATTAAATAAGCATTTCTTAAATTGGCCAACGAGTAGAAGTGACACAATAGGCGAGCAAGCATTTTTCCATAGTCACCGGCATTCTGACAGTATTCTCAAGCTACATCAAGTGGAGGAATCTTATATTTAGAAAATACTTAAAAACCTAAAATCTAATGCGACAGGGATGGACGATATATTGTTAGATATAATATTACTCTCTCTATACTACTTGGAAGCGAATACAGTAGTGTATTCGCTTCCAACCATTACTGCAAGTGTAAATTGGTCATTAAAACCGGAGAATTCCCTTAAGCGTAGCAACATAGTTATTAGACCACTGGCCAAAAGTAGTAACCCAAAATCGATTGCGGACTTGAGACCAATAAGTATTTTGCTGTGTATGTCTAAGATACTGGAGAAGTTGCGGACCAGTTGCATAAATATTTGGAGGAAAATAAAATTCTACCAGAATACCAATCACGCTTCAGACAAAAATACAGAACAACAACTGCATTGGCTCACGTAGTAGATGGTATTTTATCTTCCAGGGCGAAGGATGTGCTACATTATTGGTTCTGCTCGATTTTTCCGAGGGCATTTGATTGCTTAAACGTTCCTCTGCTGCTTTACAAGCTTCACAATTACAGGTTCCATGCGGATACAGTGCAGTGAATAGCGTGCTACTTTTAACATCGATAGCAGCATGTAGTTGTTAGCAAGGACTATGGTATCATCATTGTTGGTTCGTCGTCAGATGTAACTAGAGGACTACCGCAGGGATATGTGTTGAGTCCGCTGCTATTCATTATTTATAGTGCGGATGTCGTAAAAAAACATCCAGCACTGCAAGTATCATATATTTGCAGACGACATACAAGTAGATATATCATGTACACCGGACCAAACGCATCTCACCTCTCTAATAAAATAAATGAAAATCTTGAACGCATAAGAAATTGGACGAATGGTAATGCGTTGTCGCTTAACGGTAGTAACACAAAATTCATAGTATTGGTTGGTTGGTTTCTTGTAACTCGGGTGTAGTATTATGAGGACCTATGTGAATATAAGAAAATACGGCTATTTATTGTCTTCTCTTTATTGTCTGACTACTATTTATTGGATACATTCAAAAATATAATCAATCAAGATAAGCAATCATCGCAGCCTATGAACGTTTACAATATCATGAGTAAAACCTTTTTAACCCTTTCTTGAAGAACTTCATAATGTACTATCCAGGGAACTCATTCTATAACCTAGTGTGCAAGGGAGAAAGTTCCTTTAGAACCGCACTTTGTCGATAGCAAGCGGTGCGATATGAATTTGACTGTCATCATTATCAACAAATAATTCCTCAGAATAAACACCGTTGTACATGCGACTTCCCTCTAGCAGTTCAATACTACGTCTTGTAAGCATGGTATCATCGAAAATAAAGAAAAATTAGAATAAAATATTATTTTGGACAAAGATAGAATATCGATTGGTATAAAATAGAAGAACTTCAATATGACATGAAACGTTTTTAAAATCACACTGACTACCAAGTGATAAAACGGGAGCGTAACATAAAGGTCTATGTCATCTTACCTTGTATTACATATATGGTGATTTTTACTACTACTGGCAACACAAGATTGAACAAGATTGTCAGTTCACAGCGCGGGCGATGAGGTTATGAACAAACGGAAAAAGTATAACAAAAAGTGAAAAATATATAAAGTAAAAATTATTGAGTGTGATTTGAATAGTTACTATAGAAGTATAATTAATAATTTGTGATTTGTGGTCGAATAAGAAGACACGTTAAGTTAAGCATTAAAGTATCTCAATTTTAATTCTCGAGTTAATTTATGTCGTTGATTGTGAGTTTCTTTTCTTTTATATTGGCACATTATTGTCATTAAAACTACGTAATAATAGTAAAAGTATAAAAACATACGAAAATTGAATAATATCTTGTCCTCAGCCCGTGCAAGAGCCAGCAAGAAATACAAATCATGGCTATCGTCGGAAAGGGGGGCTATGGAACACTGTCCGGTTCTGAACGAGCGAGGCGGTTTCGAGGGCGTCTCAAAGCTGCCAAGGTACGCTTAGTAAACGACAACAAGTCCCCAAGCACAACTACTTTTGCCACCGAACTTGCGAGCATAGACGTTTCACGTTAAAATTAACGGCCTTGTACTCGACACAGCCCCACCGAAATTTTTTTTTTTAACTTGTTTGCTTTCAGTAACTTTGTTATGCGAAAAGAAAAAAATACAATAAATTGTTAAGTAATTAATAGGCTAACTCAAATATTACAAAATCTTAGATTAATACTAAGGATTTATAACGTTACAATAAATAATTAATAAGTTTTTTTCTTGTTTCAAGTGGTGTTGATAATCGTTGCAATACTTAGAAGCCTTTCTCTCGGGCTGCAATCGAGCTTTGTATGTGAAAACCAATCATTTATATAATTGTCATGTTATCCTTCTTCGGTGCTGAAAAAAAAATCCGAACATTAAACAGAGTTACACTTAATTGAATTGTACATTAGTTGAATACTAACCGATGCTCTTACGGTGAGGGAAAACATCTTGATGAAACCTGCACATTTTCAGGCGACTGGATGTGTAACCATGATCCAATCTGGTCAGGTTCCCCTGGTAGCAGGGTCATGGAGGTCAGATGGCAGTCGCTCCACTGTAATTACCTGACCTGCCAAATCCTGGATCATGGTCAAGACAGACCTCGGGCCCTCGTACGCAGGAGCACAACCGGGAGATTAACGCCAAGATGATGACACTTAATTGAATTGTTAGGCATAGGAGTTATTAATTTATTAATGGAAATAGTCGACTTCCCATGTCAATGGCAGTTTGACACGTTTTTGGTATTCTGCTACTAATGAAAGATCAATCACATTCGATTGGTTTTCGATCGGTGATACTCGTACAATAATAACTCGATTCGTTTCTGTAATAAAACGATATTCTCCTCTCGGTCTATATGGTGCGCCTCGAATGCGCACCTCCCCGCCGCGCAAGTGCCACAGATTTATTCGGGTCAAGCCCTAGGTCAAACAGTCAATCCTTGACCCGGGCCGAGCCAGGTCAAGCAGTCAGGTCTTAATTCGGGTCAAGCCTGGACCCGAGACAAGGATTGGCTGTTTGATCCGGGGCTTGACCAGGGTCCAGGCTTTAACCCGGGTCAAAAATAGATAAGATTAGATACAAGCGCGTACTAAGCAAGCATTGCGTGTGTTGCGCGTTCAAGGCGCACCAAATCAAGCTACGTCTTTATCACTAATCGAAAACTAATCGAATTATGTGTTTTATAATAGTCTAGTAGGTATGAATCTTCATATATTCATCCACACCTTGGAGCCAAATTGGTCGCAAACTGTGAGGTTCCAAAGGAACTGTCTCCCACGCACACTAAGGTTGTGGAATGAAGTACCTAGAGAGGTTTTCCCTGGAGAGTACAACATGGAGTTCTTCGGAAAAGGGGTTAAAAGCTTTTTACGGGGTCGGCAACGCATGGGTGATGCCCCTGGTATTGCAAACGTCCATAGGCTGCGGTGACTGCTTACCATCAGGCAGGCCGTAGGCTTGTTTGCCACCTTGGTGGTATAAAATATATACATATAAATAGAATCCTGATAAAGTTTATTTATATTTCGGTATCTAGTATTTAATTTTGAGTGGGACAAATTTGGATCTATAAAAAACAAAATGGCGGCCATTTAAAAAAGCTTGTTAAGACCTGATTTTTCTGCTATACTTCAAACATTTGTGTTATTAGTGGGTTAGAGAAAATTAATTAATGTAAAAAGTGTTCCTTATACAATTAGGGCATCACAGAATGTCGTGTTGCATGCAGAACCGAACGACATCATCCACTTCAAAGGCCAACAGACCGTTCGAATGTTAAAATTAGTATCCCACAAGGTTCTAAATTCTTGGACCATTTCTATTTGTAGTATATTTGTATGAATGATCAACATATGGCGGGCAAAGTAGTGTTTCTAGACGATACATCACTTGTATTTAAAATTAATACAAAATATAATATGAAGCCATAACTAAGTGTTTTGAAAGATTTTGCTTAGACGTGCTGAACTAAGGGGCTTACGTGCATTGTGAGTATCGGTGCTCGACACCTCGCAGATGCATTTCGTGTGCACTGGCTGCCTATGGAGAAGTTTGATTAGCGATCCCTTTGTTTTCTCATTGTTTTTTGACGTTTCATCATATCAGCTGAAAGACGCTCACTGCTGGACATAGGCCTACCCGACTATCAGAAATCTCCACAAAGGCTGGTCCTATGCCTTCCGCATCCAGCTGGTACCTGCGATATTTACCAGCACCCTGAGTGTAATTCATTCGTAATAAACGTAACTACTGCGTTTGCGTAGTTACGTTTATTACGAAGCACGCCGGAGTTCTATATCAATTATCGCTTTCTTGAAGAACAACGCCACCAAGCTTTTGCCCTACGCCTGGTGTTTAGCGCTCGAGGTTGACTCAATTAAAAAGGCTTTGAAGGGCAAAGCTCGCTTTTAAAAGCTTCGACGTGATACTGTCATCGCCAGATGCAATTTTTCTTGAGTAGTTTAAGAGTGACTTTGATCTAGCTAGTAGACACAAGCTGATGTCCGGCATAATAGGTGGTATAAAAATACTCACGACAGCAAAGTATCTCGATAGTCGCTGTGATCCAGTTATAGAAAGCCCCGACGTCGGTGAAGATGGAGATAGATTTCGACTTATGGGGCAGCCCGTAGGAAACCAGTCCCACAATAATGTATTTCTTCACTATCAACCCGCTGCCCGAGTCACCTCTGTAAGCAATAGTTTAAAAACGTTTCACTTTATGATTTCGTACCTGTTATTGTGTGTGCAACAATAGCCGATACAATTAACAATCGATATACTTTGCCGCGTATCCATCTTTGGCTGTAGGTTCTACAAATCCAGCACAAATGGTTGACAATGGAAGCCTGCTGCGTAATATTTTTGTACATTCGTCTCGCGTAAAAATTTTCTGTGCCGTACACTTCAATAACTGAGTACTTTCCCGTATTGATGTCTGCAATAAGAATTCCCAATTTACTAGTATGAAAATATTTGGAACCTACCCTCTATTATATGTAAGACGATCGCGTACGAAATTTAGATATGATGTTGAATCTTAAAGTTCTTAATTAGGTTCTGCACGAAATTCTGAATATTTACATATTTTTAAAGTGCAAGAACTTTGCGACGAATTATTTAAATGCATTAAATACATTGGTTAGCTCGATCTTTGTACAAGGTTTCGGTAAGCATCCAAAAAGATTCGTTAACACATATTTCTTCAAAAACCTTGTAATTTTTACCCAAACCTCTCAGGTCTCTCATGAAGGTCTTTGTTATAATATTATCTAGATGTTCCCTTTTTAATATTCATTATAAATATGAAAGTACCTAAATTTTTATACTGCCTCATGTTCTGTAAAAGGCAATTAAAAGGAAAAGAAGAGGAAGGAGACGGAGAAAGAGGAAGGGGGTCCTAACTGTACCAAAGCTTGACCTAATTAGAATCTGACGTAGTTTGAATCTGACTAAATAAGAAACTGACCTCAGAATCTGTTGTCCTGAAAATCTGACCTATATCGCCGAGTGCTATAATTTTGTGCCACATTGCGTACGTGTTGCGTTCGCTAAAAGACGTAGACGTAATACCTAAAGTCAAAGTTTTTCGTTCACGTGCACCCTCTTAAAATTCGCCTAATATGATTGCGAGTATTTTAATAAGTATACGCTTTTCGTACTGTCAGCTTATGGCAATATTTACACAGCTTTTTTCTGGTTTGTGACTTGTATTTATTATGAAACTCTGTCGATTTTTGTTTTACAAAAGCGGTGGGAACCAGCAGATACCGATTACTGGAACGGACGTCCTGTCTAGCAGTTCCATAGAAATTCATACAAAACAAGAAATCGAGTTGATAGAGAAAAAGTCATCTCATCCACGCGCTCCGTGTGAGGACTATTTTTCAACTTACTTTGATCGCCATTTAACCTGATAGTAAGCAGCGATGAGGCCGAAGATGAAGCATGCCTATCTGGCATTGAAATAGTCCAGGTTGTATTGTTCGGGGTAACAGACTAGCAGACAAAGCGTTCCATTCCTTAACTATTATAAATGTCGAGCTTAAGCTGTTCGTGTCGATGTAAGGGTACTACATAGGGGTGGAAAGCCCGCCCGTCTCGTACATCGAAAGCGGAAAGGGGCTGGCCGAAAATAGATTGAAGAGTTCCTTCATGGGCGAATGGTATAATCAAATGAACAACAATGAAGTTGAAAGTTCAGTAACAATTATTGTGGGAACGGAAACATTCGAATGCCCATACAGATGTACGCAATTTCAGCGCGCGTTGTCCCAAATGCTTAGTCAATTATATGTTTCTATACTAATGGCACAAAGCTTATTTTATTATTTGTCAGTAAACATAGTCGTCACTCACTGCGCAACCTACGCGTCGCGTACTCCTAGTCACCGTATCGAACCGTATGCCACCGCGTAGTTGCCGCGCCAATAGAGTGGGCTGCGCATTTCCTATCTAACGACACAACTTGTACGCGGTTTGTAAGCGGAGCCATCCCCGAAAATCCCTTACCATGCAGACCTCTCACTGATTGCTGCGTCTCTTAAAATTTTTCATACTAGTAAATAACAAAATACATATTATAGAATCAAAAGCCAAGACTGCAGTCAAAAAACTTGGAATCCTCTCGAAGGTTAAGAGGTACTTCACTTCAAGACTGTTGCTTCAGTTATATCGAGCACAAGTCCGATCTAGCATGGAGTACTGCTGCCACCTCTGGGATGGATCAGCCAAATACCAACTGTCTGCTTTAGATTCGGTGGAAAAACGTGCAAAGAAGTTAAATTGTGATCCGCAGTTGATTGAAGCTGCAGAGCCTCGAGCATCGGCGTAGGGTTGCGCGTTTGTCGGTTTTCTACAGGTTGCATTTCGGAGAGTGTGCGAAGCAGTTGCACGACCTTATTCCGCCGACCCCTTTCCGCCAACGAGAGATGCGATTCGGGCGAGCGCTTCATCCTTATGTAGTGGATCTTCCAGCTATCCGCACGAGCCGCTTTGGTTTATAATGCGTACGGCCAAGGAATGGAATGCATTACTCGCGAGAGTGTTTCCTGATCATTATAATCTAGACACCTTCAAGGCCAGAGTGAATAGGCTGTTCCTAGACAGGCATGCTCCATCATCGGCCGCATAGTCACTTACCACCAGGTGAGGTGGCGGGCAAATGTCTGTCTAGTAATTTAATAAAAAATAAAAGCTATGCAATAGCTTAAAAAAAGATTAACTTATTAAAATAAAAAAGCAGCTATTTTATAAATTTCAAGGATTTGTAGGTTATATTCAGGTATTGGTGCAGAAATTGTTTTGTAATTATATTCCTGGTTTTGCATGAAATTTGTATATGTTTCCTGTTAACAAGAGAATCTAACCAGATTGGATCATGGTTATATGTACAGTCGGTCGCCTGAATGTGCAGATAAAACAACTTACATTGGTTAAACCCCACCCGGCTAGCGCAGCTAACTCGTTGTATGGGGGCTTCTTCATTAACGCCACTTTCTTTACAAATTTGCCAAATTGCACAGTGCTAGTCAATCTAATGAGAGCTATATCGTTAGTCATTTTTACATCGTCGTATTGCTTGTGTCGATAAAAATTTTCCACTCCGTATAATGTACCATTCTTTTTGTTGGCTGATCCTACACGGACCATAATGAACGTAAGAGGCATAGTAAGGCAGTATTCAAAGCAATGGGCAGCGGTCAGCAAGAAGAATTCCTTGATTATAGAGCTACCGCATCCGTAGGTTTTTCTCTTATTCAGCACCTCAGTCGCATTGGTGTTTTTGTTAGGAGGAGGCTTACTCTCTTTCCTCTTGGACATTTGGCATTGGACAGAAAGGTACGCCGAGTGAGGATAGTCTTCAATATTCGCGTACACGCCGCCGACGACGTGGCCGGTCAGTTGCGCCGAGCAAAATGGAGAGTTGGCAAATACAATCAAAATATAACAAATAGTAAAATTAATCATCTCAGATAAGGATACGCAAAGCGTGTTTCTTAAATTTAACATTTATGTACCAACATTATACTTACAAGTTTTCCAATTAAACGATGATATGTAAGCGTTCTATGCCTAACCAAAACTACAGTAAATTAGCCATAATTTTGATTAAGCTATTAATTTAGATTTTATCATTGTTTTACAACCATTCGGTTTCTTTTCTTTATGAAATACGGCAGACAAACAAAGGTATGCGGGCCACCTGATGAAAAGTGGTAACCGCCGCCTATGGAGATCAGCAGCACCAGGGGCGCTACTAATGCGTTGCCCGCCTCTAAGGAGGCCTCTAATAATCCCATGTTCTAGTCTAAAGAAAACACCGTGGCTGGGAGCTTATTCCACATCCGAATCGTACGAGCGAGAAACGTTCTTTCGAATCTTCGCGTGGACACCACTAGAGTGTCTACGTAATGTAACCAGTCCGCGGCGAGTGGTATGATGGCGGAATTGTGCAGTGGGCATCAGATCAAATAGTTTCTCAGAACACTCCTCATTGTAAAGCCGGTAGAACACACACAGTGAGCCAAACTCCCTTCGGTCAGCCAGTGTTTCTAATTTGATTATCAGTATGGGTTCGTCGTCAATTCGTACGGCGCGCCTCTGTACGGAGTCCAAAGGATTAAGCAGGTCGACAGTTTCGTCGGCCCAAAGATGGGAACAATACTCCATATGGGGCCGCACCGTCGACACCAAGGATCCCGATACTTTCTGAGATGTAAAGGGGTGTTCCTTGGAACTGCGGCACCTTGACAAAAGGATCCTTTTAGGCGGATAAAGCGCAGAGACCTGTGTTTTTATGGGGTTGAATTCAACCAGATTTAGTCTACTCTTCTAAGCAACTTGCTGCAAGGAGGTCGTTAAATATCCTAGTGGCTCTAATTAGAAATGAGTGTTGACGGAAATTTGTTCTACAGAACGGAGTTGACAGAATTGGCCTTTTACGAAACCTTGTATCAGGTACATTCAGGCATAGCTTACCAAGAAGAGTCGGACAGTCAATGCGATTTCTAAAAAGCTTGACAAGAAATATAATATCGCTAATATCACGTCTAGCTCTAAGACTAAGAAGATGAAAACGAACACATCTATCTTCGTAGCTAAGCCTGGGTAGTATGAATTTAAAGTTAAGGAATCTAGTGAATTTCTTTTGCACTCTTTCTATTCTGTTGATATGTGTCGAATATGAGGGGCTCCAGATCTGAGAAGCATACTCTAAATGGCTGCGAACGAAGGATAGTATAGTAGATAGGATGAAGTCAATCTCATTTTTTGTGACACCATCGGGACTAACCCACGTCCATCTGCGATGATCCGGCTTCCCGAAAAATGAGTTCATCATAAAGAGTTATTTTAAGAATATTAAAAGATATAGAGCTGTAGCGCTAGGTTTTGAGGTTTCAATAACTCAAAAGTTTATTCTTTTTAGTGTATGGTCCACCATTTATTTTGCCTAATACATGAGTTTGTGTCGCCTTAGATATATGCATAAATATTAGGTTTTTGTCTTTTCTAATAATATAGGACGAAATGAAAACTTTACTCTCATGATGATTAAAAAGATGTACTTACAGAGCTTTTTGTGTCATCTCTGTCTACAAGAATTACCATTGCCTAATTCGTCGCCAATGTAGCTCTAAACGAATGTTACAGTTGGTTAAATAAGCTACGTTTAAGATCAATGGTATCTGTTCTTCAAAATATTTGTGTCGAAATTCATCCATGATATTCCCAGATTCTTTCTTTTTCTTTAAATAACTTGTAAAATTATGGGGTACCACGACTTCAGGTTACTTTGACGGATTGCGGAAAAATTTGCATTCTAAATTTATTTTACTGGCAATAATAAACAATATAGAGAAAAAATAACTTGATGCTATTGAGTAGTCTATTACCTTAAAAAGCCGTCTTCGTTATTGTACGCCATTTAAAATAAGGCGGTTTATACAAATAACTTAAATGCCATTGTCTACTACGTCAAATGTTAACGTATTTGACAAGAATCATCATTCCATGAAGGAGGGCGCTATGCTTTGTGTAATATAGGATGATAATTTTGACAGCTCACTATTTCTTGGTCCTTGGCACACGCCTATGAAGTTTCGTGTTGTTTTTCGGTAAAATATATTACGGATAATGTCGTGCTTCATAGACAGGTACCGCCCCTTTAGTGAAGTGCCAGTAATAACAAAAGACAATCAAAAATCGGTATTCAAATAAAACACCGAACATTCAAAATTAACATTTAGGTAATTATATTATTTTTTGTAACTAAACTTTCATTCTTTGTTTGGGTTTCACCCTAAGAAACCTTGCCCAACAACGATTTCGACCCGCGCGTATTCTACGGAAAAGGCTGACTAACCGAATAAAAATACGCACGTGTCGAAATCGTCGTTGTGGAAGGGTTTTCAATGTCGCATTAATAAAATATTAATTAAAAAGAAATAAATCGTTTATTTTGTATAACATGTAAAGATTAACCATGCAATTATCGATTCCAAGTTGTATGAGAATGATAATCGATAATCGAATAGATAAATTAACGATGTTACACTACCCCATCCCTACTGTTAACTGTCAAAATTATCATCCTAAATTTGACAAAGTATAGGTCTATTTCTGAAATGTCATTATTTAATTTAACAATCAGGACATATTGGTTTCTTTTCATGTCCCATTGTTGGCGACATTCGAATTCTGTCACAGAATACTACATCCTTCCGGTGTTGCTACATAAAACGCGGAACTAGCGCTACAGCTTAAAATAATTGACATTGATTCATGCATGAGTTTTTCAGCATTCACATACAGCCTCGGAGAACGCGGAAAAGAAACGCTGCAACATTTAGGTACAAACTTCGAGCTACCGACGATAATAAATAAAAGTACAGACATTACAGAAACCTTTGTAATAAGACGTGCCGGAACGCACAACGCGCCATATCCACACTTCTGTGTCGAATGGCAATTCTCCTAAAGTATGGAGATATCTCCGGTCTTTAGGAATAGGTATGCCCCCACGGGGGGGTATGCGTTGCCTAAAGACCTAAATATGAATCAATTAAATAGTAATTTTTCCTCCTCACCAAAGCAAATACGTTGTCAGACAAATATTCCCTTCCTCCCTTCATTTTTACACATTTTACGTGCTGAGGATGAGAAGAGTATCATGGCCATATCCTCAGATTCAGTTGGAAGCGGTGTAATAAGCCGTAACATGACCGTCCCTATCATTGATATATTAGCTCCAGTTATAGCTCACATATTCAACACATCTATTACTACCAAGTCTTATCCGACTCTTCGGAAAGAAGCATTAATTATCTCTATTCCTAAAACGTCATCTCCGGTAGCCTTGTCTGATTTTCGTCCTATCTCCATACTTTCATTCCATTCCTTCAGCGCCTTGTCCATCATCAACTTTCTACTTTCCTTACTAATTTCAATCTCCTTAATCCTTTCCAGTCCGGCTTCCGCCCAGGACATAGCACCAACTCTGCTCTAGAATAGATTACAGACAACTACAGAATGGGTATGGCGCTTAATGTTTCTGACGATGCGATTGATTGGTTCCACAGCTATCTGGGAGGACGCCGTCAGCGGACTCGTGTGGAGGACACTCTCTACGTGGTGTGAGCTAAGTGCCGGTGTTTCTCAGGGCGGTGTGTTTTCACCAATTCTATTCTCTATATTTATTAACGATATTACGTGCAGCCTTAGTTCTTGTTGTTATGTCTATGCAAATGATCTACAGATCTACACTCAATCATCCCCAGGCAGCAATGCTATTAATGTTAACTGTAATCTAGATCGGATTGCTAACTGGAGTACCACGCATGAATTGAAAATTACGCTTTAAAGATGCAACTTAGTATGGTCGGTAGTTCGAGGGTGTTGAGAGTAGACCTGAAAACATATATTTTGATGGTGTGTAGGTGCATTTTAGTGAGTCCGTAAGAAACCTAGGCCTAGGCATATGCGGTGGCCAAGACAATGTCCTGGCCACCGCATATGACTGAAATCAGCCGTAAATTGTTCGCCTCTTCGTCCACATTTAGAAGATTTCATAATTTTCTCCCTATTTCTACTAAGTACGATTACGCTGGTACAGACCTTATTGCTGCCTATTTTGAACTACGCTGATACTTGCTTCATCGATCTCATCGAGGAGCAACTTAATAAGTTGGAGCGTTTTCAAAACTACTATATAAAATTTATGTTCAGCCTCCGCAAGTTTGATCATGTGTCGGAGTTTCATGCTCGGCTTCAGTGGCTTCCCATTCGCCAACAACGTATTTTTCTTACATTTTCGTTCCTATATCGTGTGCTATTTGATCGCTGCTTACCGCAATAGTTAAAAAAGCGTTTCCACGTAGAGAATAGATTTCTACGCTAGATTTCTGTGAAAATCACTTCCCCGTGAGTTGCGATCTTAGGTTTCTCCCTATCAATCAATGTATATATATATTTGTAAGGTTCAAAATTAAAATCTTGAAAATAACTTAAAAAATTCATTTATCTTCGAGCAATATTAAACGTCTTATTTTTATCCACGATAGCCCTCCACGGCTCCATCCTCAACCAATCACTCACTCATTCGCTCTAACGTTCCGTTCTCACAGCTTGGCCATCCTGATGGATGTCCGGCCTCAGTCATCCAAAATTACAAAGGCTAGAAAACATAATCACCTTTCATATTTTTTATTATCTGGTACAATTCAATTTCTCGCTTTCATACTTAAATAAACTAAAACATGATCTTATAAAACTACAAATATAACAAATGCATAAAATCTGGGATTTTAACTATGTTTACGACGATAATTATGGCAATATTATATTATACAGATCACACTGTGACAGTTGTAATGTAGCATCTAGGTACACCACCCCATCTCTTCTCGTGGGTGTCGATGGCGGGGCAGTGGGTGCGAAGAATCTCCGAAAGCGACGAGGTTGCGGAAGGCACAGGACCGGCTTTTATGAAGATCTTTGGAGGAGGCCTATGCCCAGCCGTGGGCGTCTTATGGTTGATGTGATGATGATGATAATGATGATCTAGGTACAACACAACAAAGAAAATACATTGGAAGAAACAAAATAAAAGGATAGGTACCTAATCATCTGCCTGAGGCCATGGTTTCATACAGTCAGCTGATATGTTCGTTCTATTATGGCCTTCTGAGTTCGGGTGGAGTTTCTCCACGTCATAGCGGTCCCTGTACTTAGTTGCAGTGACTTTGTGTGGGCCAAGATATTTTGGTCTCAATTTCATGGCTACTATGTCCCCCTAATTGTACTTGATGCTTAATCTTTTTATTGTAATTACGAATATCCTCTTCCTGGTCTTTTTGTATTTGCTCTTTGGCATTCCGCCTAAGTAATTCTTTTTCTTGGGTGCATTCGCTAGAGATTTGCTCAAGGACTGGATTTCAATATCTTCTTTGGTTCTCATCTTCATTCAAGTCATCAGTTCGAATGGTGTTGTGTCAATACTACGCTGGTGTGTGCTGTTAAGTGCCTGTTGTACACTGCTCACATTATGTTTATACCATAATCCTGGTTCTGAAATACAAAGTTTAATTAGCATGGCAAAGACAAGCCTGTGAACCCTTTCCACCTGTCCATTGCCACGAGGTATACCAGTGGTTATCAGAATTTGTTAGATGTTTTCACTCGCATATTACTGTCTGAAGGCTGTGCTCGTGAATGCCGTGCTGCGATCTGTAATAATACGACAAGGGTTACCAAAACATTATTGATGTAATTTTAGCTTATCTATTGTTTCCTTGTGCTAATAATATGTAGTTATACTGCTTCCTTGTTTCAGTTATTAAGCTCAAATGATCACAATGTATGGTGTGGAATGGTGAACCATCTTTCTGGATAAGATTTAGGACTCCTTTCTGTTTATCTTCCTTTCTAGTTGCAAATAGGCATGGGATGCATCCCATGTCATGTCACCAGAAAATCAGCGATTTTTATACCTAGGTTTTTATATAGTAATCTTTGTCGATAAGAACTATCATTTTCCGTTTAGGAAAATGTCCTTTTTCATGCACTCTTCGTAAAATTTAATTTTCATAGTCTTAGGAATGACCAGGCGTTCCATTATCCAAAGTATAGACATCAAACGGTCTTTCTTTTAGTATTTCCACAATTGCTCTGATTCCATCATCGGTTTCCTAACGTTTTATTTAAATTTGAAAATCCATTTCTACGACTGCCACCACAGGGATTCTACAAAGGGCGTCACAGTGATTCAATTTAATTCCTAGTCTATGGGTTACTTCATAATCATATTCCTGCAGCAACAATACCCATCGGGCCACCCCCGTACATAGATTAATTACATAGTGTCTGGCATGTTTGGCAGTCGGTAACCATTTTGAAGTGCAACTCATATGTGAACTGGATGCTGATTTCTATCCTTTCTACATAAGAACTGCTGATACATCAGTATGCAACTCTGGTCTCAGTTTAGGGTTGTAAATCATCATTACAGTTTTCCTGCTTATCTTTTGTTTTTAAATGTTGAAGGCATCCTGATGTTCCTCGTCAAAGATAAAGCTGATGATTCTTCTTTAACAGGTTAGTCAGAGGCCTGGCTATAACAGCATAATTCTCAATATATTTTCTGAAATATGATATAAATCCAATGAAATTTGTCTTTTGTTCGGAGTACCTCAATACGGCACCTGTCTTGTCAGCAGAGGGTAGTATGGATTTATTTTCCACAATATGTCCAAGGTACTCCTACCTAATGGCATATCAGCTTTGCTTTCTTTCTATTAATCTTTAATCCATACTGGAATACTATCTGTAGCACTCTTTTTAAACGTGCAAGTGCTTGAGTTTCATTTCCTGCTGAAATTAGTAGGTCATGAATATTATGATAATTCCTTTTCTTTCTTAAGTCTTTGAGTATTATGTTGATAAATCTCATAATTTATTTTGGACAGACAGACAGTCCACTTTAAGCGCAAAGAAATTCAAAGTGCCCATGGTGCGTGAAACAAAAGAAGTGTATTTAACAGAGTCAGAGCTGACCTTTAAGTGAACGATCCCATTCTTTAGATCTAGGACACTAGGCACTTTCGCATAATTCAATTTATCATGCATTGGATATTCGTCCTTCACTATTTTCATCTTTAGTAGTCTGTAGTCTACACAAACCATCCACCATGGAACCATCTTTCTTTTTCACCAGCACGATGGGACTAGCATATTCAAAAAAATTTACTTGGATTATACCATTTTCCGGCCACTCTTCTACTTGCCTTTCCATTACCCCTTGTTTCCACCAGCGATATGCGTCTCGGGTCGCTGAGCGACTGGGATATTTTTATATATATTAGACATTCCAGAGGTGGCAGCAGTACTCCAAGCAGGATCGGACTTGTGCTTGATATAATTGAAGCAACTGCTTTGAAGTAAAGTACCGCCTAACCTTCGAGAGGACACCAAGTTTTTTGCTGCAGTCTTTGCCTCGGATTCGATGTACTGACCGAAATTGAGATTTGTAGATAGCTCAACATCAAGAAGCTGTAGGTTGTCGGTAATTTCCACAGGAATATCCCGAAAAGTTGGAGTTAGATGGAATGGACTTATTTTGGCGGAAAACAAACATGCCTGAGTTTTGGTTGCGTTGTACGGCAATTGATTGGCTTCGACCCAATCAGAGATTTCCTTAAGAGCTGTGTCCAAACGATCAACCATGGCTTCTCGACAAGACTGAATATCGTCCCTGTTGGCTTTTGCCTCTGACAAATATCTATCAGTTACTGTGCTGTCATCCGTGTACCCAAAAGGTACAAGCAGAAGACAGTACCGATCCCTGAGGAACTCACGCGTCGATAGCCTGAACATTAGACGAGTAGCCATCGATAACTACTCTTCTGGTGTAGGTATTTGCACCTCTGCCATAACGTAGTCAGCACGGGGTGAGATAGGTGGAGTTTTTCATGCAGTATCCAAACGTGAATAAGCCGCGAAAAAAAAAGCAAACGAAATCGCTTTCTCTTCAGCAGCGTGGGCCAATGTTCTGTCTGGCTTCAGCAACGGTGGCAGCGAAGACTGACTGATATTTGCTCGAGCCTCAGCCCAGGCAGAGTATGCCACCTGCCTCAGTACTTCAGTGCGACTGCACTCAGCGCTAAACTATGGATGAGACCTGCCGTTTAACGCTTCGTCAGAATACGGAATAAAGTACTCCATACTCTGTCTTATAACCGCGGTAACGGTTACAGCACAATTCGACGGATCGCTCGAAGAGAAGCATGCCTCCCGCCAAGGATAGGACGAAAAGAAGTGGCGCACCTCATCCCAATTTGGTTGGTATGGGGTTTGCTCGGGCTGGGGAATAAACGAATACAGATTTCACCAGACAGTGATCGGATGTTCAAAGCGATAACTGATACTGAGTGCCTGTCCGGATCAGTTGTCAGCAGAAGGTCTTAGCAATTGGCGGTAAGGGAGTCAACATCAGGTACCATCGTAGCACAGTTTAATAGCTAGGTGACATGATTAGTCACCTGGTTTGGGTAAAGCCATTCTTGGTGGTGGGCATTGAAATCCCCCAGAATGACTAATTGCGCCGTGGGGTAACGTTCCCTCGCTTTATCCGCCATTTCTATGAGATGGTCACATAAGCGAGTCGTCTCCTGATCCCCGCTGAGCGAGCAATAAATGCAGGCATACAAGATTTAGACTTGACCTGTATCTACCAGCAACCATAAAATAGAGAAACTAGACTCCTCAAAGCTCCTTAGACGCCGAATGCAGATCGCGAGCATACACACAGATTCCGGCACGAGATACAAACCTGTGCTCGAGAGTATACCCTGGGTAGCTGAGTCTCAGTGAGGAACAGCAGCTGCGGTTTTTCAGTCTCAAGGTGGTAGTTGACTGCATCAAGATTTTAATACAGGTCTCGGATGTTAGTAAGGGGGAATTTTGAGTGGAAGGGAGTGCAGCCGCTGTTTAACGTTTCTTTTGTTTCTTTGCATCATGATTTTGGGTAAAAAGGTTGTTTTAGGAGGATGGCAGTTGGGCGAGGTAGCGCTCCGCCTACCAGCTAACATGCTCACCAATACCGCACGGGATGGTGCTTGACGCGGAGACCCCGAGGATGCCCGAAACCACCCAGATTGGCTACCTGGCTCGCCCATCCGGTCGCCAACCGGCAAGGTAGAGCAAACTGGGATTTTTCGTAAGATGGCGGGTAAGCCTTTCACTGGTGGCTAACCAGCTACTTGGGCCCTCTACTATTTACGGTCGGCCAGCGGCGGCACCATGCTTCGGATCCCGCTGCCCTCCGAAGCCAGGCGCCCGGCACGAGAGTGACGAGTATCAAGAAAAAAAACGGCTACGCAGAGCGACTACTACTGTCCAGCCTTATCCTCCTAGACGGCTACTCCAGACATCGCAACGAAACACGACTGGTCCGCTTGGCGACGCGTTCGCCTGGAGGGTGATGACCAGCCACGGCCGAAGCCTACCACTGGAGAGAGTACTGTCCATTTTGCACTACTTGGGGATCACGTGTAGGGTACCTAAGTCATGCAGCCCAAAGTGGGCTTCGCCTACGGACTCGGACAGCATTGATCTCCAAAAGGATGTCATCCTTTAGCACAATTTTCAATTGGAAGGGGACCTCCATGATTTGGCCGGGTTGGTAACTTTGTACACAATTCATAACCTGTTCCTTCAATTGCACATTAGTAATATGGTCTAATGGTAGATCAGCACCTGAAAAACAATTTATATTAAACACCCACCCTTCATTATTATTTAGGAGTTATACCTAACCCTTGCTCATTACAAATGTCACTGCTCTTAAAAACTCTTGACCTATTATCACAATATAACGCATAGTGTCTCTAGGTAAAATATGGAAAACAACACTGTCGTAATGACACACGTTGAGATTCTTCCGAGCGAATACACTGCCGACATTCCAAGTTCCGACAGCCGTAGTTCTTCTTCACATGAGGTGTTTAAAGATCGATAAAAGTCAATCGACGTTAAATTTACTTCGCTGCCCGAATCAATCAGTGCATCACAACATTTTCCGCCGATTTTAATGTATTTTATAGGTATTTTATTAGGCCGTATGGTGTCCGGCAGAGTAGAATAGCACCAACCCCTTACATTCATGGGTGTCGTACAAGGCGACTAATGTTTTCGAGGCTAAAGATCAAGAGTCTCCGTAGTCTGGAAAATGGGCAGCAGCATTTTCCATTATTATATTCAAACACTGCGATCTCCAACCCGCCTGCCAAGCGTGGAGATTATGGCAATAACCTCCCCTTTCGTGGGAGAGGCCCTAAGTCCTGCAGTGGGCTGTTACGGGCTGTGATGATGATGATTATAGGTATTTTCGGCCAACCTCTGGCGCAACTATTTCCAATTTGCATGACTTCCTTGTTGTAGTAGCTAGTAGTGAACTTAGTGCGAACGTGAATACGTTATGTGGTCACCGCCATTATTGCAATATTCGCCCTTACTCATTCCTGCCTTCCGTTCATCGGGTTATTCGTGAGCTTCGGCTGATTTGCTTGGTTTCGCGGCTTGATTTTAAAAGATTGGAGCGTCGTCGTGCTTGGCCGTCGAAGTTGTCCGAAGTGTTCCGATACTGTTCCCTATATTGTTTGGCGCCGCCATCCCGCCTATCTCGGCCTTGCGTTGTTCGAGTGACGTTGCAATTTTTCGCAATATGACCGAAATCATTGCCATTGATATATTTCAGCCCATAAAGATCTATCGTGATCATGTTGCACTGGCGCATTTCACCGAGCGTCTTGTTGCACGTTAGGTTTAGACGTTATCCATGACTAACCTTTTTGGGTAGGTTATTTCTCGGATTGTTTAATCGATTTTCAGCCGCTCTTTAAGCTCACTGTAACTGGTTACTCCGTACAGCATTAGCTTGTTGTTCTCATTGTCTCATATTCCGTCCACAGCGTATTCAATGGCGACGTAATCTGGCATTTTACCGCGTTTCCCCAGCTCCTTTATAGTTCTAATACAATCGATACAGCTTTCGTCGTCTGGTCTACATCATTTCGTGAATCGTCTCACTGTCCACGTAATTCGGAAAACCTTTCAAGATGTCGGTCTCAGGTCATCCCAACTTTTAAACGGTTTTTCTAAATGCCGTACCCTCCAATAACTGACGATTGCGCCTGGCGACCAGAAGCTGCTACAGCGGTGTCCAGCTGAATATTTCGGGGTTGTCCTCCACTTCTTGAATCCATCTCGCGACCGAATAACCTTTGTCTTGGCCGTTAAAGGTTGCCGTGATTTACAACATGGAGTCGATTTGCCTGCCTTGCAAATCACTAGCGGTAATCTTACTCATTTCTGCGCTTGAATTACGATGATCCTTGCTAATTGCCTTTGCTCGTTGAACGTTGTGCGCCGGTCGGTCTAAAGGTCAATACACGAGGTCACGTGTCTTTCGTCTACTTGTTACAGCTTTCTTCTTTGCCGTCGTCATCTTTTGTTTTCTATTTTGTGTATACCGGACGGGGCCCCCTCGAAATTGATGTGGGATTCAAAATTAAAATCTTGGAAATAACTTTTAAAAGATTGATTTCTCTTCGAACAGAATTAAATATCTTATTTTTATTCACGCTAGCCCGGCTCTACCGTGGATAAAAATAAGATATTGAATTTATATATAGGATAGAAATGGAATAATATACATATTTCGACTTCCATTCCGACTTCCACCATATCCATGTAAACGGTTGTCTGGAAGAGATCGTTGTTGGCGATAAGGCCGCCCTTATACTGGTTATAATTATACAGAATCTGTAATGATTATACTGTTAATGTACAATAAAGAGATAAATAATATCTAATAAATAGCGGTATTGGGGTTCCAACTCGGTTCCTCTCGCTTACAAGTCGGACCCCTTAACCACTTGGCTACTGACGCTCTTAACCATATATCTGTATTTGTTTATATTGGTGTCCTAGTATATAGTTCGTCGGTAATGTCCGACGATACCCTGTCTGTGAACCTGTCAGTCTTTCATCACATCATAAAAATCGGCCCTTCCCAAGTACAGAACGTAGTATGATAAGTATGAATTTAACAATAGACTGAACCCGACATGCACCAAATTCTTAAACACATTTCAGAATGACGTTGAACATCATTTTGTATGAAATTTTGTGCTTATCTAAAGCTTAAGGATTTGGTATAAGTCGCCTTTGGTTTATGTAAGGAAAGTAGATTATCGCTTCGCATAGAAGAAATCATACTACAAAGGCGCCGCCCGTGTTCGTCCGTAGGTAAGTACCTACCCGACCAAGACCGACGAAATGACGAAATTGATGATATTGAATATGTCATCATAATTATATCAGCCAGAAGACGCCCACTGCTGGGCATAGGCCTCCCTCAGAGATAGAGATCAAATGGATGGATGGATGGATGGATGGAGATGGGATTGTGGAGACAAAGGCCGTTCCTATGCTTTCCACATCCAGCTGGTACCTGCGATCTTTACCAGGTCGTCGGTCCACCTTATGGGAGGGCTACCCACGCTGCGTCTTCCGGTAAGTGGTCGCCACTCGAGAACTTTACTGCCCCATCGGCCATCTGGTCTTCGATCTATGTTCCCTGCCCACTGCCACATCAGTCTGACAATCCTTAGAGCTATGTCGGTGACATTGGTACGCTTGCGGATCTCATTTCTGATTCGATCGCGCAACGAGATTCCGAGCATAGTCCTTTCCGTTGCCCTTTGGGTAACAGTGAGCTTTCTTATAAGGCCCACAGTGCGCGGCTACGTTTTAGTTCCGTAGGTCATCACTGGCAACACACATTGGTCAAAGACCTTCATCTTGTGCCAGCGTCGGCGACGCTGCTTGCGTTATTGACGCGACCTGCGTCGGCGCGCGCATTTGATATTCATATAATTTTGAGTGACAACTGACAGCAAGGCGCGTCGGCGACGCAGGGAGCGTCGATAACGCAGGTTGCGTCAATAACGCAAGCGGCGTCGCCGACGCGCCTGGCGTCGCCGACGCAACCTGCGTCAGAAACGCTACCCGCGTCGGCGCGCGCATTAGAAATACATACAATTTTGAGTTGACAGCATAACGCAACCTGCGTCGGCGACGCAGGGAGCATCGGCGACGCTACTTGCGTTATTGACGCTCCTTGCGTCGGCGACGCTTGTTATAATCCGGGCCTAAGCTGCTTGCTTTTTAAATTATAATACGGTTTTGTCAAAGCTTTTAATGTACTGACCGCAAGTCAGCGTCCACTGGACCAAGATGTCAAACTAGATTTGTACACTACGCAGGCTATCTTAAATACAATAGATACAATTGATTTTTTAACTTTAATACATTTTTACAGTTTTGATTTGAATTCTTTATTTCTTCCACATATAATTGAATTTCTAAAGATGAGTGTGGAAGATTTAACACAAAACAAAGGTAACATTTTTAAAACCTTTTAGTTGGCAGGAGATGGCGCAGGATAGGGAGAGGTGGTGATCTCTGGTGTCGGAGGCCAAGATCCACTTTGGGTCGCTGAGCCAGCGCAGTAAGTAAGTAGTATAGTTATTGAAGGTTTTGCCATCACTTAATTCTGCGGTACGGGTCTAATAAATTAGCGCTTTAAGAAAAATGCTGCCATGATTCTACCCCACACCTGCTGCGCTTAGCGATCGAGCGTTACTCGTACTCCTGGCCCCTGTACAAGGCCTTTGAAGGTCTTTCAGTACCCTTCTACCACGCGCTTTCGGCAGCTCGGATATCATACTGTCTTCGCGAGATATCTTATTGTTCTTTAGTTATTTAAGAGTTACCTCGACATCGTACACGCCTATGTCCGGGACAATGGTAGTGTAAAAATACTTACTGCAAAGTCTCTCGATTCTCGTTGTGATCCACTCATAGAAAAATCCGACGTCAGTGAAGGTGGCGACGGAGTGTGTCCGCTTGGGTCGTCTAAAGGAGACCACTCCCACAACAATGTATTTATCCACTATTAACCCACTGCCCGAGTCGCCTCTGTAAGGTAGCATACATTTAAAAGCTTCTCAAGCTTCTTCTCTCTAGCCTTTCTCTAACTCTTTTCTGTTGCGAACGCAAGGGAATGGAACTCGCTGCCTGCACATGTTTTCCCTGAGCGCTAAACTTGGGTCTCTTTAAGACAAGAGTAAATAGGTACTTAATAGACAGGTATGCGCCATCGTAGACTGCATCTGCACTTAACATCAGGTGAGATGGCAGTCAAATACCTGTCTATTTAATATAAAAGAAAAAAAGGCCCCCTAAAATTATAGTCAAATAATATATATTCTGTGCACCTGGCGATTGTTTAAATTATAAGTTAAAAATACGGTTTATAGGTTTAAAACATATTACACATATTATCTGTAAGATTAGAGAAATCAAACTAAACTGATTATTATTGGTTAATGTTTTGTCTTGTATTGGCTTTTTTCGTGCGGCGACTGTCACCTGACCCGCAGAATCCGTTAGGGAAAGGCGGTAATATATCTATTGCACGGGAGTTCATTGGTACCCGAATAACACTGGAACATTTTCACCATTGTGGTCTATCATATGGATAGCAAAATGGTTCCTCTACTATCATCTTAGAGTTAAAATCGGTAAACCGAATAATTTAGGCTATATGACCCGCCAAAGTGGTTAGAAGCGACCGTCTGGCGCGTTTTTTTATTTAATTGCTCATTTAACAGTATCTATAAATATACATATACAATATTTATAGGTACTTATATATATTATATATATAAGTACCTATAAATATTGTATTATACTTAAAACTATAAAAGATATTCGTCCAAGAATAAAACGTATTATCTAATAAAAAGCTTCTCAGCCGGCTACCAAACGCTTCGTCAGTCTGTGATTCTTTCATTGGTTCAGGTAGATGTTCGTACAATTTCGGGCCAATAATACGCGAGTTTTTCTCTGTGAGTGCAGTTTGATGCTGGACACTCGCCAATCGACCAGAGTCTCTCAGACCGTGCCCCCCGTCCGTTCGACGATCAAAACTAGCAAGATTGAGATGTACATACAACTACGTTATAAATGTATTGTGAATACACCGTCATAATGCGGTGCTTTCTAAAGAGTGGCCCACATGTATCTCTTGGTCCAGAATTTTCCAAAATCCTAACGGCTCTCTTCTGCAGGATGAGTATACGACCGGAGTCCGAGGAATCACCCCACAGAATCGTGCCGTAGGAAAACAGAGCGTAAAAGTGCGAAGTACGCCTGTCGCAACACCCGCGTCCTCACAAGCGGACGGAGTTTGCGCAGGGCGTAAGCGACGCAGTCACACAGATGTTTAATGTGCGCCTTCCAATTCAGTTTGGAGTCAAGAGTAAGGCCAAGGAATAAGAAATTTACAGACACCGCTCGCTCAGTGAATTTAATAACGTGGGGCTTCCACTCTTTTAAGACGAGCCCGTTACATGAAAACCACTGCTTTAATTTAATGCAAAGGGCGTCAATCTTACAATTAAGCTCGCCGACCAAACGAGCGCAGACCACCACTGTCGTGACATCTGCAAAGAATGGCCTTCCGTGATGACCGATAGGAGGTCATTGACGATAATCAGGAACAAAGTAATCCCCAGCGCTGAACCCTGGAGAACACCTAAGTGACATATTCTATCTTCTATGCGCTTGTTTATCAGACTGTCTTTTCAAATATCCAATTTCCGAATAACCAAAAAAACAGGACCTTTCGGGCCACCTCCCACAAAAACTTCATAGCTGCGGGTACTATAAATTGACATTCCATAAAACTTATTCAGGGTTTTGGCCGTTCGACTACCATCAGACTCGCACAACTCGTTCAGATAAAGCAAACTTACTAGAGCCTCGTCCATCTGTGATCTGTCAGCAGAGAGATCACGTATACGTTGAGATGTACCCCATACCCCCCGTTTTCGCCTATACCTTCTACGCCTGTGTGTATGTTCTCAACAGAAATCGCCACTTACTTTGACGCAAATCCTTCTTCGCCTTCAGGTGTCTCAAATCCAGCACAAAAGGTAGTGTCTGGAATAGGTTCTAACATTCTTGTACATTCGTCACGTGTATAAATCTTCTGCTTGGTGGATTTCAATAAATCAGTGTTTTGCTGAGATATCTGCAGTAAGAACTTCCAGTCAGCAAGTACGAAAATATTTGTAAAATGGTACCTATAGAATAGGTGGCTAAACTACATTGCTATACTGTTTATTATTGCTAAGATACATACTTACAAGATAACGATTTTTTTTTTCTGAGTCTTTTTTTATGATCTGTAGCTACTGTGACTATTTGAAATTCGATATTATGTTAGTTAAAACCCATTTTCAGTTACAACGCGTTTTCTCTAGTTAAAACTAAGTTTTACTAAAGGCCTTTGTTACATCTAGAATTTACTGCTGCTCAAAAATGAATATCAGCTAAAACTAGTTCTAACTAGACAAGACGCGTTATATCGAAATTATACAGTTAAAACTAGTCAGGTGTCCCAAGATGTTTCGACAGAAGATAAAGTTCATCGTTAATCACGGAGACATCTCTGAACAATCTGCTTTCTGACCATCATAATAAAGTGGATCTCATTTCTGGTCACACCGTCAGGCCTTCGTCAATGGCCATGTCCACTTGTTGAAGGTTCACTATAAAGTTTAGACAGTTAACTTTATAGATACGTGTAAATAGCATTAAGTTTCACTTCTGCATCTAAAAATCCCGATTCTTTAGTAAATCAATTTGGTTGTACAGTGTAATATCGCTATTGCATAAGCATGTGTCTTGTCAAAATATGAGGCTTCCACCAGAGATTTAACGTAGTAATGAGATGTTTAAATAGGTATTCTCTGGAACTTAAATTCTTGCAAGAAGATGGTGTCACATTGAACACTGTGCATATGAATATACTTTTTTATTATTTAAAATCACATATCTTATATATTTTGAGAAGTATGTAGTAGATTATGTGCGTTTTGTGTTCGAAATTGTACTTGTTTTGATTAAAAAGTATAAAAACTTACATCGATTTTTCCCCATCCGGCTAGTTCAGCTGATTCGGCGTATGGAGGCTGTTTCATGATCGCCACTCTTTTTACGTGTTTGCTATATTTCAAAGTGTGATACAACTTAACAAGACATATATCGTATCCGAAGCCCGAACGTTCATATTTCTCGTGTCGTAGAAAGTGTTCCGCTCGGTAGGCTATGCCATCTCTTTTGTTGGATGACCCAACATGGGCCAAAACAAAGGTTGTAGGCACATCACGGCAGGTATCAAAGCAGTGGGCGGCGGATAGCAAGAAATACTCCTGGATTATGGAGCTGCCGCATGAGTACAGCTTTCCCTTACATTTAATACGCAAGTACGCCGAGTGAGGGAAGTCTTCAATGTTCGCATACACGCCGCCGACAATGTGGCCGGTCAGTTGCGCCGAGCAACAGTTAACGAATAAAATCAAAATACAACAACTAGTAGTAAAAGTAATCATCTGGGATAAGAACACGCAAAATGCGACCCTCACATTTCACATTTACATTTTACTTAACTACTAATTTTGCAATTAAACGGTCGTAACAAAGCGTAAAGCCAAAACTACAGTACCTATATTAGCAATAATTTTTATTATGCAATTAATTTATTAAGGTTCCTTGTTAGACCTACAAACATGGTTAGACATGGTATCCTCATCATCATAATTTATTTTTCCAATATCGGCGTGTCATGGGTTATTGGGTGGGTGGATTTCTATTGAGTACCTATCTCCATCGTAGTTATTTGAAGTTCCTTAAAGTTGAGATAAAAAGAAAATTAAAGTAATTAATGAGGGACAAGTTTCGGACATTGAGATACGCTAGTGACTGTTTGCGCGAGTTGTCGCTCACACCCTATTACTGCTGTTGTTTCTAGAAACACTTATTTTTTATGAGGAAATATTCCTTGTTAAACCTTCCACTGATAAGGAAGCGGCTCAAGTTCAGCACTGGGCTGTTAATTTCCTGATGTTGACGATATTCCTTGCGTTAAAAGTTAGAGTGAAGTTGAAATTTAAAGTCTTAATTTTGTGTGTAGGCTGCGGGTAAATATGAAAGTTTGTGAATTTTAATTGTATAATGTAAATGTGAAATGTAAGTGTCTCTTACATTTACATTATACTTACTAATTTTGCAATCAAACGGTCATAACTAGCGTAACGCGAAAACTACAGTAGGTATATTAGCTATTATTTTTATTAACCAATTAATTAATTAATTAAGGTTCCTTCATACATTTTGGCTGAATTCGTTTTCAATTACTTTAGTATCCATTCGATCCGATCCAGTTTCCTGGCGTCCACAACTGCCTGCGAAAGCGAAGCCCCTACAGCCAGAAAAAAACAAAAATGTTTCACATCCGTCCTTTATCCCTCCTGCTGAAAGGCTTTCACCCGGAAACAAACTTCCGTGGCCTACCTCCAGGCGCTTAATAGGCTGCGGATCCAGGTGGGTCGAAACAAAGAAAATATTTTCAAGTGGGGATATGTAAAGGAAAATTTTACCTGTGACTGTGGCGTACATTCGCAAACCATGGACCACCTCATCTCATGCGCGGCGTATCCTAAAACTTGCACAATGGAGGGCTTGTTTAAGGCCAGTCCAAATGCTGTATACTTCGCCGAATACTAGTCGAACAAAGTGTAACTGGGAGTTAGTTCCATCGATTCGACTTTAAACTTTGGTATCAACAATTAACTTTCATTGTGCACAATAAATGGTTAAATAAATAATTTAAAGTCACCCTGTATTCCTCGCAAAATCCTCCATTGATGTGGACAAGGCTCAAGTCCACCAGTGAGCTGTTGCGGGTTGATGATGTTTATGATATTCCTTGTGGCTTTAGTACCCAACGGATTATTCAAATTATTACAATATAAGTAAAATAATGATTATGCTATAAGTGACAGTTTTCCGGAAGTGGTAGATGGCGCTGCTAACAAAGGAACTCGTGCATTAGCTGCTTTTCAGATACATCTTTGTGGAGACTGAAGAGTTTCTCTGTGTAATACAAGATCATGACTCGTCCATATCGTTAGAATGTACACTATTGTCGGTGGTTATTCTGAAGAATGGCACAGAGGACATCATGTAGAGCCTCCAGCCTGGAGATCCTTAGTAAATTCCAGGCAAGAATTTTACTCTGTATCTATTGCTTCCGGGTGTTTTGTACAGGCTAGTACCGAATAGTTTCACACCGACACCAAACAGCCAAAACACTCCGGTTTGAGAGGGAAGGGAAAATAATTAGTTTTTCCACATAAAAATATTGTTTATTCTTTATAGAAGTTCAGTTTACAGTAAAACATTTTACAAGGGTCAACCCTTAGAGCCCCCTAGAGCCCATGGTTTCAAAACCATCGGCTCTATTTTTATATCGCTCGCCTCGAATCGAACGATTTTCAATGATTATATGCTAATATAAATATTTGTGTGCAAGATTCCTAGAAGAGATTTTTCTTATTTTTAAACCGTTCGCTTTCAGTGTCACTAACGTAATTGAGAAAATAATGAATTTTTATGTCGAAAATAAAAATTGACAACCTTTACAGTCATCGCTTGCATAGCGGTTTTCATCTTAGAATGAGCCTGCAAATATGATTAACTTCTGAAATTCTAACCTATCATACCAATAGGTTTTCCAACATCATACTTTCATAGCAATATAATATATATAACATTCAAAACAAGTTCTTAAACGTATTTTGTTAGACAAAACCTTCCTAACCTATGCCATACCAGCGGTCATACTGCCTAATTGCGATAGTACGCCGCCATCTTGATCCATTTGAGTAGGAACCAATCGCAGCAAGGTAGAGCAAGGGCTGTCTTGCTGCGATTAGTCTCTACACAATTGGATAAAGATGGCAGCATACTATCGGAGATCGGCGGTACGGCCCCTGACGTATTTGTGATTTTCTATGCACGTAATATTGACTGCACCATCCCAATGCTACGATAAATATAGATAATATTTAAATCGGAAAACTATTTCATTGTTGCAAAATATGGGTAAATAGACAAAACCGATGTTAAAAATGTATTCGATACCAATAGAGTATTATTTTTAAGCGGTTTAGTGCCAAATTTACAACAATAGAAAAAAAATTGTTTGTGTATCATTTTTGAACATTCAGGAGCGCAACGTGTTGAACCTATTTTTCTTTCAAAATTGATCTAACCTTAAATTTAATATATTATTTACAAGCTGTCCAAACAGAGTGTTGGTGTTTTGAAACTTCAATATGTAAGTGTTTGTTATTTAGCGTAATTCAAAACGAGGGCTGTTTTTATAATTAAGAAAAAACCCACTGGCTCCATATCAAGTCGGTCGCCATTGTTTTCAGAGCCGATGCCCGGTTTTTCAATCGGAGGATACGAATTGGTCCAGTATTTACTGAAAAACCAACGAATTTAAATTTATCACTTTGGAGCAGCCTGTATGTAAGTTGCATGGTCTAGGAAGTACCCAAAACATTGCAATCTCGTATGAATTGCATTAGAACTTCATGTCAGGTGACAAATTTTATTTAATAAAAAAAATTGTAGTGTAGATTGAAGTTAATTTTAAACGTTATTAATGTCGCTATTTTAATTCTATGATCAATCCATTTGTGATGTTGTGATACAGTATGTTGTATTTGTTCCCAATTAGTTACAATGAAGTTTGTTAGAAAAATGACTTGGTTACTATTTACAATTTTTTGGGTTCTTTTTGACTAATTAAAGAAGAGCTATTTTACGATATTGCTAAGTCCTATACACGGTTTCATTATTTGTCCAGAGTCTTAAGGTCACGTTGTATAACTTTTCCTTGAAAGTGTGTTGATAAACATCGTAATACTCGTCAAGATGCATTTTATCGGGCTGCAATCGTGCCTTGAGTATGATGACTAATTTAGCTTCGAGGTATTTTGTTCTTTTACTGGTCTCATGATTCTGAAAAAAGAAAACCAAATATCACACAGGTTAGGCTGTTTTTGCATGCTTGATAAGATGTGGCGCTATGATTCCCGAAGACCAAGCAAACTGGAGAAAAAAGAGTAAATAAGCAGGCCTTGGCAGAAGCATGGATTGACCGCTCAGATGATGATGGCGATTAGGATTTTGCATTACCATCATCAACTGTACGTCCCAGCGTACAAGGAGCGTCGGTGGCCGAGTGGTTAAGGTATGCGACTCGTAAGCGAGAGTTACCCGGTTCGAATCCCAATGCGGCCATGTACTTGTGACTCTTTTCTGAGTTATGCACAATAATTGAGTACTAACCGATGCTTTTGCGGTGAGGGAAAGCATCGTGATGAAACCTGCACATTCAGGCGATTGAATGTGTAACCATGATCCACTCTGGTCAGATTCTCCCTGGTAGCAGGGTCACGGAGGTCAGATGGCGGTCGCTCCACTGTAATTCCCAGATCTGATAGATCCTGGATCATGTCAAGGCGGATCCCGTGCCGTCGTGCGCGAGTGTACTGCAAATGATAGTGATGATATTGTACTTTGCAGTATCGTCACGAGATTGACGATTGACGATTTTATGGACTCGTCAGTGGGGCTCTACTGTCCGTGACGGACACAGCATTCCAGGTCGCACTTTGCGGACCCAAAGACAGTACGCAAAGTGCCATTTGTTCTGGGTATGCATGTTGCAGATCCACAACAGCTTACAGCCTGCAACACTGCAGCTAGTGGTCGAGCTACCATTAAAAGTAGTTTGGTACACGGGTACTTTAGATTAAAACAATCATGTTTTAACCTAAAGGAGCCGTGTACTAAAAGGCTATCCTGTACATCGATTTGCGGTTTTCTATCAATTTTTGCATTTACACCGTCTACTAAGCATATTTAGTCAAAATTCATAAAGAAAATAGTCTTTAGACATCCATCCAATAATTTTCGCATTTCCTGCGCTCTCCTCTTATTTATTTATTTATAGAGTTACCTACAGAGCTCACAATAGACCCAGCTAATTGGTACAGCTACATATACAGTACATATATGTATATTTACAATTGATGATCTTAATATCATCAGTGATACGGATAAAAATATATAGATAGAGATAATTAGCTCAGATGTTGCTGAACATTTGTAAATCATACATCTAAAATATGTATGTATAAAGTAAAGTATTCTATTTTGCACATATTGTGATCGTGTATACCTCTATGTACTCTTCGTTTGATGACGGAACGCAGATAGGCGTATTAGTTTGTGCAGTTCCATTGCAGTCTCCGAAATGTTTCTGGTGAAAACAGGTAGGTAGTTTAGACAAAGACAGACTGATTGAGGAGATGTTTCAGGTATTAGATTTAGAGTTTTATCTTAGCAAGGCAACCTTTACCCTTTTGAACTCTTGCCACGTTGCCTCTTAGTTGAGTCCATAGTCTCCAGCTGGTTTTATTGTGGTATAAATCTCAAAGTACTCTAATAGTTCAATGTTTTCTTCGTAGATGGTCATGAATAAAAACCACAAATTAACCATACCTATATTACACTATATGTACAGTCAGTCGCACATGATCGCAGTTGACTGTACACAACCATAAATACGTAATATTGAGTAAATTTGCTACAAAATATCAATAGAGTTATCTGTCAGAAAATCTGTTATTCCATACATTATGTCTATACAATAATGTCCACACGCCAGATTAAGATGAGACGTACGTTTAAAGGTCTCTGTGCTTTTCGGGTTTCAAGTTATTTGGACCTACTAATGTAGAGTAATTTCTGAACTACAACATCGATGACCTCTATTCCAACAAAAAATATGAATTAAATCGAACTACTCGTTAATGAATTACAGTATCGGGATAAAAAGTATCCAATGTCTTACCTCATAGTATGAACTCAAATCATACCAAATTTCATTTGAATTCATTCAGTATTTTCTGAGTAATGCACTGTTAAGATACATAAAAAAAATTAAAAATTACAGTTTTGGCTTCAGTATCGTTCATAGAGTACTTACCCTACACTAAAAACTTTCTAAATATATTTAATATACCGAATTGGTAACACACGCGTTCTGAAGCTCGGAGGTCAAACTGTCTTTGCCTTATTGTTCTTGAGTTATTTACATAGTACATGCCTATGTCCTGGTTAATGATAGCATAAAATACTTACGACAGTACATATTTTCGATAGTCGTTGTGATCCAATCATGAAAAGCCCCGACGTCGGTGAAGATGGACATGGATACTTTACTGCTCAGCCTATAGGAGACCAGTCCCACAACAATGTATTTTCTCACTATTAACCCGCTGCCCGAGTCGCCTCTGTAAGGTAACAATGATGAAATACTTCTTATTTTATGATATTGTTTCTGTTTGAGTAGGTAAAATGATTTGAATATAGTGATCCATTTCAGGCACATATTTTAAGAAGAGTGAAATTAGAGTCACCGTTTAAAGTTTTTGATTTTAATTATTTGGATTTTGAAGGGGACCATTGAACCATTTTCATACTATTGTGAATTTGGTAGCGATCCGACTGTTTGAGAACAGTAAGTTTACAGCAAGGAAAATAGGTGTCCGGAGATATTACGTGGGATATAGGTGCTTAAACCTGAGGATAACTGGAAAACGGTCACGTGGACGACCCAAGAAGCGATGGATTGACATCGCTAAATCGGATGCGATAGCCAAAGGCTTACGACGCTTACGAATTACGACTCAAGACAACCGGAGACTGGACGAAGTGGAGAAGAATGAGTGGGACAGCGGTCCAATAATTTCTGAGTTATAATGGTTTTAAGATTGACAGCTGACGCCCGAATTGATGATATCGACGAGCACAAATTCTCTGGGCTAGAAGCAATACAGTCATATATACATAGCGTTACACCTTTTTCCTGCAGGGGTAGCCAGACACAACATAATTTCATCATTCCACTTAAGTCGGTCAGATCAATAGCAATAGTTTGCGAGATAATATAGGTAATCAATTTCGACAGCGGACATCCGAAATGTAGATCTCGACTAGTATTGTACTTTAAATCTTTTTACGTAATCCTCTTTAGGAACTGGTGTTCTGGGTGATATATTTTCTGAGTTATGTTGGTTTCAACTTTGACAGCTATTATCCGAAATATCACTTCTATAATGATGGTCGTATTCTGCAACTGACTGTATGAATCATAGACACCCTTTAAAGACTACGAAAGTACCGATAAATATTTATTGATTCACTAGCGGTAAATCCCGTATCACGGCGTTGGAGTGTTGGAGTTTGATAGAGGCGCTTTCAGATTTACTAATTGAAAAGTAGTGGTATTTGGGCTTGTTATGTGCGGCAACTGGCAACCCGCTAGGGAAAAGCCGCTACGCCAGACACTTGTCGATCTACCAGCAGAGGAACCGCGTGCAAGTAAGGTTGGCTTTATCGATCGAAACAAATCTATAAGTTACAAAAAGAAATCACCGCTTACCTTGACGCGAATCCCTCATCGCCTACAGGTGACTTATATCCAGCACAAATGGTTGCTTGTGGAATAACTTCTATTGTATAATCTATACATTCCTTGCGGTTAAAAATCCTCTGCTTCGTGGATTTCAAGTAATCAGTTTTGTTTCGGTTTATCTGCAGTAAAACATGAGTAAAGAAAATACTATAAATGTTTGTTGTATGTAACCTAAACATATATAAGATATTTTTCATGTGTCTGAACAGTAAGTCGTTGGAATTCCAAATACTTCTTACAGCAATTGTAACATCCATATCCAGTATAAATCGTATTAGTATCGGGACCTGTCCAGTCATAAGACTGTCCCTTGATTGAAAAATAAGTCACAAGACCTTGGTTTTTTTTATTACTATCAATAGGCTTGCATTTGACCTCAACTCACCTGATAGAAAGCGACGATGAGATCGAAGATGTAGCATGCGTGCCTAGAAGATACTTATTCACTCTTGATTTGAAGACCCCAAGGTTATATTTATCGGGAAACAATGACTCAGGCAGAAAGTGTCAGTCCTTTGCAGTGCGCATAAGAAAAGTGGATGCAAAACTCTTAGTGCGAGATGGTGAGACGTCTACCATAAATGGATGACGATCTTTTGTCCCGCTTGTTGTAAGATAATAAAAAGGGCAAGATGGAACAAGTTTGTGGAACTCTTGGGAGCACCTACCACAGTGAATTCGATAGAAGACCTATAAGCCGACTCTACGACGGTGTCCCAGAACCAGAAGGCGAGACTCAACAAGCGAATCATCACCAATCAGTTTTTTGGCACGTTTGTCGATAGAGACAAGAGCTTCCAGCTCATCAGCAGATCATGATACTTGGCGGACCCATCCCAGAGGTGACCACAGTACATGATACATGACCAGACTTGTGCTTGGTATAGATTGAGAAGCTGTCCAGGTGTGAAGTACTTTCTCACCTTGGCGAGGATTCCAGTTTTTTAGAAGTTAATTGGTCTCTTGACTCAACATGTGGTCCAAAGTTTAGGTCTGATGATAGGGTAATACCCAGCAGCTCCAACTTGTCGGCCAAAGGCAGCGACTTACCTCGGAAAGACGGTGTTAGGTGGAAAGAGCTACGTTTTGCTGAGAAGAGACATGCCTGGGTCTTGAAAGGATTAAACTTCACCAGGTTGACTTCACCCCAGTCAGCCAAAACTTTCAGGGTCTCATTGATGCGCTTGACTAGTGCCTCTCTACTTTCCTGGACCTAAGCCCCAGTAGCTTGCGTGTTCGATAGGTACCTCTCTACAACAGCGCTATCATCAGCGTACCCAAGGATTTCGTAGATCGTTAATGTGGAGCAAGAAAAGTGTTGCAGAGAGGACGGATCCCTGAGGTACACCGGCATTAATTGGCATTGTGTCGGATGCTTGACCTTCGGCCACCACACGAAGCGATCGATCTCTCAAGAAATCAGCTATCTAGGAACAATAGCTTAGAGATAGTCCGTATGCAGGAAGCTTGCTTATCAGGCTCTACACCCGGTCGAAAGCTTTGGAAATATCAAAGGACACAGCTGGTGCTTCACCGTGGATCTCCACGGCTTCACTCCATATATGAATGGCGTACGCAAGAAGGTCACCTCTTGATCTGTTACTACGGAAGCCGTATTGATGGTCTCCAACAGATTATTCGCTTCGAGATACGTCTGGAGCCGGTTATTTAGCACACGCTCATGTGTCTTACATATGATTGATGTTATGGATATAGACCTATAATTCGACGGGTCAGCGCGACTACCTTTACCTGGTTAGATAAGAGAGTGATCCAGTAAATTAACCCTAGAGTAACGGCGACCCCCCGCGGGTAAGTACTCCCGTGAGTGCTCGGGTAGCAGCCATTTTGCCGTGCTTATTGAAAATGCTTTTTTGAGGCTGGAAACTTTTCAGATAACCTATGTAAGTACTCCTTACAAAACGATACAATGCTGAATCATGAGAGAGCGCCTAACCGAATATAATATTATTGGGTGCGGTTTGATACATTTACTTTTTTGGGGATAATATTCGTTTGAGTTAGTTGTCAATGTTATAAAAATAACTTACATCAGTCAATCCCCATCCGGCTAGCTCCGCCTGCTCCTTGTATGGGGGTGATTTCATAATCGCCGCTCTTTTTATAAATTTGTTGAATTCCAAAGGGCTAATCAACCTAATCAGACATATATCGTTTGAAAATGGCCCAGGTGTATAGTTCTCGTGTGGTTTAAAGTATTGCACTCGGTTGGCTATGCCAGTCCTTTTGTTGGATGACCCTACATAGGCCATAACAAAGGTATTGGGCGCATCGTCGCAGTAATCAAAGCAATGGGCGGCGGTTAGCAAGAAATGCTGGTTGATTATGGAGCTGCCGCATGAATACGGTCGTCGAACGACTCTCTTAGTTTTCGACTTAGTCTGTTCGTATAGACTACTGTCACTTCTTTTCGTTTCTTTCGGCTGGCATTGGACACCAAGGTACGCCGAGTGAGGGAAGTCCTCTATTTTTGCATACACGCCGCCGACGATGTGGCCGGTCAGATGCGCCGCGCAAAATGAAGAGTTAAATAAAATCCAAATACAACAAATGGTAAATTTAGTCATTTTAGATAAAGATACGCATGCAAGCGTGTTTTTTACACTTCACATTCACATTTTACTTAGTAATTTTCCAATTAATCGATAATAACTAAACGTAATACCGAGAGTGCTGTATACTCGTTTTAGCCATCATTTTTATTACGCAATTAAGGTTTTTCGTTGTTTAACAAACGTGCTTTGGTTAAGTTTAATTACTAATAATTTTTTGTTACCGATAAAGCTAAGAATAAAACTCAATAAACCATTCTTGAGAAATCTGAAAATCGCTATTAGCACTTCGCCAAATAACTTCTTGTGTCAGAAATAAGAGATAGACGCCATAAAATGTGGGGTACCAAATGAAAGGGTTTCTTGAGGAGACTGTAAATATATATCATGTAACCATGTTAGTACTACGTGGTCAAACAAAATCGAAAAATGGAAAACCGCTGGGGTAAACGAGTTATTGAGTGTGATAGGTATACTCATAACGTAGGACGCCCCCCGGCCAGGTGGTATGATGACAATTTGCGAAAGGCAAAGGTGGATTCTGGATGCAGCAAACCGAGAACAGGGTGCATTGGCGCTCATTGGGAGAATCTTAATCATCGTCCATCCTTTCGGCTGGAAGACGCCCACTAATGGGGATAGGTCTCCCCCAGAAATCTCCACAAAAGCCGGTCCTATACCATCTGCAACCAGCTTGCACGTGCGACTTTTACCAAGTCGTCGGTCCACCTTGTGGGATCCGCCATCTGTCCTGTGAGTTATGTGCAGTGAGCAGGCCACTACCACTTGGACAACTTCTAACTATGTCGCTGATATTGGTTCGCCTGCCGATCTCCTTATTTCTGAATAGATCGCGCAATGAGACTCTGATAGCCATTCCATTACCCTTTGGGTAAGTGACCTTTCTTATAAAACTCACCACTAGCAACACACACTGGTCAAATACCTTCGTCTTGAGACATTGCGGTAATTGTGACAAAAATACATGGCGTAGCTTCCCGAACGCTGGCCCAACTGAGTAGATACGTCGATTGACCTCTTTCTCTTTCTTGGTAACTTCAATACTAACAGACAGATATTAATATACTTATTTGTTTCGAGCTTAAGGCCCGGGACGCGGAGAATTTAAATGTTTTAAATGTACAACCCAATTTTTATAAATTATATTGTCTAATGGTACGCCTGGCGACCTTTTATTTTTTGCTGGAAACCTACTGACTTACCTTCTGAATACAAATTAAACCTTGTCATACAAGTCGCTAAAACTAATAAGTATGTGATGATAATTTAGTATACTTTAAATTACATGATATCTATGGATCACTTTACCGTTCCAGCTACTAATAATAGTCTTCAGCTCCAATAAAAAAATTATTAACATGTAAAGTAAATAACTGAATCAATCTTACAAGCTTTTATTCAACTTGTGTAGTGTGGGTCCAAATCTTGCAAGCTGAATTGAAACCTCTTTCTGACAGCCGATGATATGGTTCCTTTAGGCTGATCTGACGATAGAGAACATTGTTAATGTCCAGGGTCTGATGGAAGTCGGAAAATGGTTACCGAAACTCTTAAAGTACGCGTGGTAAATCCATTGAGTTTGAGCTCGTTTGGTTTGTCTTGACAAGTACTTGCTCTGACTGATCATAGATGGTAACTACACAGTTATTCATTTTAGAAGGTATTTTAAAAATCTTTTGACGCCCATTATGTTTGCTAACCTAGTAATACGTATTGAGGCCAATTTAGATATTTAGAGCAATTTACATGTAATATAACGACCTCATTCCGCATCCCCTTTCCGCCGACGGTAAACGCGAGCCGGGCGAACGTTTCATCCTTATGTCGTAGATCTTCCAGCTATCCGCACGAGCCGCTTTGGTTCAACTTTTATATCACGTACGGCTAAGCAACGGCGGAAAACGTTGCCTGCGAGTGGGTTTCCATGATCATTATAATCCTGAGACCTGACCTGATTGATAACCTGAGTGGTTCAGTTGGTTAACATGCGCCGGTCTGCCATGCAGAGGTCCCGGGTTCGATTCCCGGCCGAGCAGAAATTGCAATGTGAATTTTAATTTCTGCTGCGGGTCTGGGTGTAGTATGTAAAATAAGTAGGTAATAAGTAGGTAGGTATGTATCTGAACGCTTGAAGGCTAGGGTGACTAGAATGTTAATAGACAGACTGTCGTCACTTACCACCAGGTGAGATGGCGGCTTAGCTAGTGTAATATAAAACATCCTCTCACGTATTTAGAAATGTAATTTGTCAACTTACACTCGCCATCCTAATGCACACAAAGTATTTTATGTCGTATATTACCAACCTTCTTCATTGCGTGTCGACTAGTAGCGGATCAAATTTGTGAGGACCAGTACTCCGCCACTGATACAGCGTTGTTCGTGGCTGCGTACAAATCCCCTAAATTCATCATCATCAACATCATCACAGCCCGTAACAGTCCACTGCAGGACTTAGGGCCTCTCCCACGAAAGGGGAGGTTATTGCCATAATCTCCACGCTTGGCAGGCGGGTTGGAGATCGCAGTGTTTAAATATAACAATGGAAAATGCTGCTGACCATTTTCCCCCAAATTACCAACCTTTATTTATTTCTCCATACCCACGTACCCTTTTTACTATCTACAATTTATTCTCGCCTAAAATTATTTTTAAATGTTGAATGTTGGACTTGCTTGTGGCAGTAAATATTGGATACGGTATATTATACGTATATTATATACGATCATATATAGAATAATTGGATACTGTTGGATACGGATATGAGTGTGTATGTATGTATATTGAATATTTTTAAATATATATTTTATGGGTAAATCTAACTACTGAGTTTTTAACCAATCCGAGATTACTATCGGAACTCAGTTGTTAGATTTTGCTTATATGCTACCCGGCTACCCGACAGATTGGACCGCCCAGTACCCGGCTGCCACCCGACAAACCCACATTACCCGGGACATTTTTTTAAATTTTTTTATACCATTAAGGCGACAAACAAGCTTACGGCCTGCCTGATGGTAAGCAGTCACCGCAGCCTAAGGACGTTTGCAATACCAGGGGCATCACCCACGCGTTGCCGAGCCCGTAAAAACCTTTTTACCCCTTTCGTGAAGAACTCCATGTTGTACTCTCTAGGGAAAACCTCTCTAGGTAGTTCATTCCACAACCTTAGTGTGCGTGTGAAAAAGTTCCTTTGGACTCGCAAAGTTCGCGACCAATTTGGCTTCAGGGTGTGAGGATGAACTCGCTGTCGGTGGCGAGCGGTGGGATGATATAATGTAGCTGTAGGCATCATGTCAAACAGTTCTTCAGAACAAACACCGTTGTACAAGCGGTAGAACACACAAAGGGAAGCGAAATCCCTCCGCTGACTCAGCGGCTCAATACCACTTGTGAGCATACTATCATAGACTATTCCCACAGCGCGCTTTTAGATCGAGTCACAAGGACCAAGCTGATGTACCGGTGCTCCCGCCCATAGATGGCAGCAATACTCCAAATGGGGTCTGACTTGAGCCTTATATAAAGGAAGCCGTTGCCCCGGCGTGAGGTATTGCTTTGATCTGTTAAGCACACCCAGCTTTTTAGATGCAAGCTTGACCTTTTCTTCCAAATGACTGCGAAACTGGACGTCACTGGAGATGTCGACATCTAGGATATATATGACATCTGTAGTAAGTATCTAAAAATACAAACTGAAATGTTTTTGGTTTTGAGGATGTAATGTGGAACCGAATAAAGTGCTGTCTATGTCTATGTCTATGTCTATGTCTAAATGAAAAACCACAGAAAAAAAACCTAGATAAAGTCAAAGATTTTGACACATAGAGGAAAGTAAATAAATAAAACAGAGTGGATTCATTAAGGACTTCAGCCGAAATCTTTTTGCTCGTAAAGTGGATCTTGTAGAAGTCAAAAAGGAAAAAAACAACAGCTATATCATTCTGTCATACGCCACAAACATACAACCGGGCCATCTGATGGAAAGTGGTCACCGATGTCTAATATAGTTTTATTTACAGTTAATACTAAAACTTCCTTGCAACTGTCGTAATACTCGTTAATGTGGCCATCATTACATGCACACTTTGTCTTTATTTGGGCTGCATTCGAGCCTTGCCCAAGGTTTTTATTTTCTTTCACCGGCCACGAGATTCTGAAAAAAAACTCGAATATAATTCTGGACTAGGCTATGTTTGCATACTTATGACGTGATAATGTCGAAGACTAAGCAAAGTGGAGATAAAACGGCAGTAAAGCGAACCTTGATAGTAGCCGGAACCCCTCAGATGATGATGGTGATTAGGCTGTTTTGTACCATAATTGTCAACTGGACGTCACAAATACGTTTTTTATAATGCCTCATACACGATTTACGTGAAGAATAAGATTATTCTTTTCTTATTAAGTAGATACTTATTAGCCCCAAATCACTCTAATCAAAACTTGTGCTATGAGTGCTAGACAACGGTACAAAAATGAAGTAGGAAACAAAAAGATAAATGTAACGGATAACGTAAGTTTTTTTTTATGTTATCCGGTAGACAAACAGGAATGCGGGCCACCTGATGGAAAGTGGTCACCGCCGCCTATGGACATCAGCATCACCAGGGGTGCTACCAATGCGTTGCCCGCCTCTAAGGAATTTATGGATTATTGTTCCAAAAATGAAACGTCTTACCAGTGCACTAACAAGTTCAGTATTTGTTATTGTTAGAACAGATCACAATTTAGAAATTAAAATATTGTAAATCTTAAGAGTGTAATTGTAAACAGTGGATCTATCTAAATTGTAAAGTATGAGCAGCCTAGAGTAAGTGATTACTTTTGCCACCGGCAGAGAGAGTAGATACTTGGTGTCTGGAATTCTGAATTTAGTTGATATCGAAGACACACTTATAAGGCCAAGCTGAAATGTCTGCTGATAGATAACTTTATTAGGAGTTTCTGTTAAGGAACAAATTAGGTATAAAATTAAATAAATAAATAAATATTCGTGGACAAATTCGCACAGCGCCATCTAGCCCCAAACTAAGCAAAGCTTGTACTATATGTGCTATATAACTGATATACTACTTAAATACTTTTAAATACATTCTAATTATACATAGAACACCCAGACCCGTAACTGAAATTAAAATTCATCATTTCAATTTCTGCCCGGCCGGGAATCGAACCCGTAGGTATAAGTGTAGGTTATCGTTTTTACTATGTTGTTAGGGTACAAGCATAGAAATTGAGAATGCAAACCTTCGCCAACAAACTGTTTTACAGTTTGGCGAAATTATACTAAGAAAATATATCTGTACCTCATTTATGATAAATTAATAACAATAGGAGCGTCGGTGGCCGAGCGGTTCAGTTTTCGACTCGTAAGCGAGAGGTACCGGGTTCGGATCCCGCTGCGGTCATGTACCAATGAGTATTTTCTGAGTTACGTACATTAGTTGAATTCTGACCGATGCTCTTACGGTGAGTGAAAACATCGTGATGAAACCTGCAAATTCAGGCAACTGAATTTGTAACCATGATCTAATCTGGTCAGGTTCCCCTGGTAGCAGGGTCACGGAGGTTAATTGGTAGTCGCTATAATGTAATTACCTGATCGCCAAATCCTGGATCATGGTCAAGGCGTGGTCGAGAGCACAACCGGGACATTAACGCCAAGATGATTAATAACATAAAAAAAATAGTACATAGTTACCTCATATGTTACCGGAAATGTGTGAAACCTAAGGAATTGTATACATTGCCTGGGTAATGGTCCAGATCCACAATCACTAACACTGAGGGATACGAAAATACGAGAAGAAGATGACGTGTTATCACAAGATCTGCCATTGATAAACTAAAAAGACCCGATAATATGTGTAGTAAATAACCACGAAAGTCTTAAAACCTATAAAGCTAAAAAGAGTCTGGAGCAACCGCAACCTCACCAAAGTCCGCCTGATGAGAAGCTTAGTCTTCCGCACATTTTTGTAGGGCGTAGAAACGTGAGCGGTTTACCAGAAAGACCGACGCAAAATCGATGCACTTGAAATGTGATGCTAGCGACGACTGCCGCCTCCGACGGCCGACAAATGCCTCGATCTTAGAATAGCTTGAGGAGAGATTATCGTCGACTATGCAAATACTAATCCTCAAATACTTCGGCAACATTGTTGGAAACCAAAACTCCATAGGGTAGATCGTTGTCGATCACCTACGTGTTGGATAGACTTAATAGAAGCTGCCATACACAATATTATACTCGATTGTTCTCATAACGCTGCAGACCGAATGGGGGCGCATCGCGAGGGCTGAGTTATTCAGAGAAGACGCATCGTCATTAAACCACCACACCTAGAACTACTAAGAATGAGATATCTTAAAGGCAATTCCGATTTCATAACTAGCCATCAAACACTTTACCGCTCAATAATTCATTTAATTACCCATTTGATTACTGATTATGACTCATTTTAATTCAGTTAATTTCTGTGTGTTTACTGACGAACTTGTAAAATAATCAGGATTTTTAACTTACCAAAACCACAATAAAAACTGCCGCTTAAATCAATACCATGTCAGTGGTTGTCGTTTTTTTATTTTTCTCCTTCGTTTCTCTCTCTCCAACATTAATTACATTTGGTAGATCTTTACTTGCTGTGAAAATACATTTATCATTAGTCAATAGAGCAATAGCTCTTTAAAGAGTCTCATACCTACTCCCAGATTATTTAGCTGCTGACAACAGGAGCAGCCAGGGGCGCAGCCTTCGGGGCGCACTTTGGAACCTCGTCATGGACGGTTTATTCCTTGATTCGATTTAATAGACTCAGCTGTGGATCTGAACGGTCCGTAGACCCAAAACCCACAGTATGCAAAGGGCGCTCCCTTGGCGCAGGTTTCAGGGGTACGCATTATGCAGATTAATTCACAGCCTGCAACACTGCAGCCTGTGTTATTTATATTATTACAATATATCATGTTGTTTAGGTAACGAAAATGCCAAAAAAGAACGTTTTTAGATATCCGAAATTTCAATAATTTCAAGCCCAGCACGGCTACTTAAACCTAACAATCACTGAAGTTTTTTAGATGGCCAAAATGCGAAAAGCTATGCGTAGGTATCTTAATAATAACGAGACCACGATTGAATACAACTGCGGTGTTTTGCCGCTGAGAGTAACGGAATTATAGAGCCTCTGACGTCAAGTATCGGTATAAATAGGCTGAAGCTCGGGTGACATACGCCAGGTGTCAGGTTAAGAAACACAATACATACATGCCTATGACCGTAATAATAGTAGCGTAAAAAATACTCACAACAGTAAAGTATCTTGATTCTCGTTATGATCCACGCATAGAAAGACCTGATCTCGGTAAAGATGGAGATCGACGCTTTCCATTTGGATATCCTATAGGAGACCAGTCCCACAAGAATGTACTTGTTAACTATCAACCCGCTGCCCGAGTCGCCTCTGTAAGGTAGCAATAGTTTAAAAACTTCTCTCTTTACAATTTCTTACATATTATGTTATTCTGAGTGAACAAAGTTCTCTCCCTGAAATTATTACCCACGATAGTTTAAATTATAAAAATAGTACGGCTATTCACAAATACTACTGAGTTCATTGCAAAGAGATCATACCGATGGGGTTATCTTGTTGCGTTCATTAGTTCCTATGAAAACCTTCCGACTCCATTATCAGACCAGTGTGTTGCTATCATCATCATCGTCTTAGCGCTTATCCCGGCCTAAAACTCTAAAACATCTGAACGGATTTTCATGCGGTTTTCACAGCAGGCAGTGATTCAGGAGGAAGGTTTGGGTGTGTAATTTGTTATGGTTACTACCCGTGCGAAGAAGGGGAGGGTCGCTATTTATAAATAATAATAACTTAATAACCAGGTATAATCGCGATCCTTACTGTCAAACATATAAAAATTGCTAATTTTGTTTTTAGGCATCGAATATGATGTTCAACGGCTTGGTGAAAATATAAAGAGCCTCAGAAATCACTTCATAATTCATTAGTTGTTAATATATGAATTTTTACCTTAGTCTCACCTGTTAATGGCTCCCAAATTTACACCACTTACCACCACCACTTCACTATCCCGAGGACTTCACTTCTTACGGGCAACGATCCTTAAAATGTTCCGTAGAGGAGTGAAACACGTGTCGAGTAATAGTGAAGTTGTGATGGTGTAGTGGGGGCGCTAGTGGTGGCACGAGTGGTAGCGATTAACACTAAGCTAAAAATTCATATAATTCAAGTAATGTTCTATTTCCATACAAATCTTCTTTTTCATTCAATCCCGGTTCACGGTCTAGCGGTAAAACTGCTAGCCAGGGTCCGCTGTTCTACTAGGACAGCGCTTAGAATGCTTAATTTAAAAATTGTGGTACTTTGGTGTTTTACGTGTGGCAACTGCTATCTGACCCGTCTGTTGACTTTGGCCTTGAACATGTTAAGGCGCCATAATCGATATAAATATATACGTTACTAAAATAAATCACCGCTTACTTCGACGCGTATCCCTCTTCGCCTTTAGGTTCTTCAAATCCAGCACAGATGGTAAAGTTTGCAATATGCTTATAATATAATATTCTTATGCATTGCTCGCGACTAAAAATCTCCTGCTTTGTGGATTTCAATAAATCAGTGCTGCCCCCATATCCATATACCTGCATTAAGAACTTCCAGTTATCATGGACAAAAATACTATAAATGTGTATGTAAATGCGTGTTAGTGCGTGTAATACGTCAGCGGTCGTGAAAAGTTTCAGGCCTAACCTGTACCTATACGACATTTTTTTTGTATTTGTTTTTCTCTACTGTGACTCCTTGGAAGTAAATAGAACCTACAGCATACAGCGAATACCAGGCGAATAAAGTGTAAGGGGGAGTTAAGTCCACCGAATCGATAAGAAAAATAGAACCTAATAATAAAATAGAAATAATATAGAAATAGAGTGAATAGGCTGTTCCAAGACGGGCATGCTCCATCTTCGGCCGCATCGTCACTTACCAACAGGTGAGATGGCGGTCAAATGCTCGTCTTGTTTAAAAAAAAAAAAAAAAAAAAAGAACCTACACAATTACTCGAGAAATTGCTTGATGTTGACAATCACCATCATCTTGGCGTCAGTCCCGGTTGCTCACGCGCGTGAGGGCCTGGGGTCGACCTATACCCTTGTTGATGTTGATGGGATCCCCATAGGAAGTCATATCTTCTAACTCCGAGCGTAACTCATGGAAACAAAGATAAGTCACTTAGGATACGTAGTATTTTTTTTCTCTGTGCTTAGGACTAGATCTCGTTAGAAGACGCATTTGCCCGCATATGAAGCCGGAGATTTTCCAGACAGCCTATGTAAGTACTGATCTAAGCGCCAAATCATAGATAATGTTATTATTGGGAGAGTTTTGTTACATTTTATTTTCAGGGCTATGGTGTGATTCTATTTGGGAATAATTAAATTGTCTCCAGCGATCTCTGTCTGTAGCAATTTTGGCGATTAGTAGGCGATTTGTGCCATCTGTGATGCCAATGATGGTCAGTTTCTCAAGACTGTTACCACGCGAGAGCTACTTTTGTCATCAATATATGACAAAAGTAGCGCAGAGCCGTAGGTAACTGAAAGATAAATCATTTATTTGCAGTTGTGATAGAATTTATGCATTTGTGCGTTTGATCGTCCAATGAATTCTTAGCACCACATTTCAAATGCATAAATTATCTGCCGCTCTCTCGCTTTAACGGTCCAAGTCTCTATACAGTACAAAAATATCGAGAAGATCAATGCCCTTACCACACGCATTTTGTATTTTTCTTTGGGGTACCTTTGTTCTTCCATAGACCCTTAGGCCGGGTCATCGCATCCTTGACTATAGAAATGCGTCTTTTCCTGATACGCTAGATATATATAATTTTGAACAACGTCCACGCCTACGCTTTCAATATCCGATAGTGCTTGAGCACGGTCGACTATCATGAGTTTGGTTTTGCTCCTTTCGATCGCTAAACACAGTTTCTGTCTCTCTATCTCCAGTTTCTGGAAAAGCATTTTTCAAATACATGACGGAACTCGCAACAAGGACAGTGTCATCGACGTATCTGAGGTTACATACCCGCTTCTTTCACAGGGGAAAACCTCTGTTAGGGTTTATTTCAGCCAGAACCAGCAAAACTTGTCCCTTATCACAGAGTCAACTATGCTTTGCTGTAATCAATGAAGCAAAGCAATGCGCGGCTATTAAACTCGCGACCCTTCTCTATGATCTGGCGATTAAGAATCTGCTCTCTGGTTCCTTTGCCCTTCACGAAGCCAGCTTGCTTCGCGGGTATTTATCAAGATAACTTTGGAGCCGACGATTGATCACATTCAGAAGGATTTTACTGGCATGAGAGATTAGTGCAATCGTTCTACAGTTTTTGTACTGATTGGTAGATCTCTTCTTATGTAACGAAATAAAAACAGACTTCGTCTACTGTTCCGGCCACCGTTCAGAGTTCCAGATCGCGTTGCAAATATTAGTTAGGAATGTTACACCTTCATCGCCGCCGTTCTTAATTAATTTAGCAGGAACCATCTTTGTTAGGGGATTGCCTTTATTTATTGTTTCGATACCTACTTTGCAATTCAGTATTTAACTCTGAATATCGCCTACGCTCATCTTCAGAAAACAACCCCTTTTCTTTCAAATTATGTTTTTCTATTCTTGCTTTGTTATAAAGTCTTTTATCATTAATAGATTACTGCATGTTCATAGGCCGCTGCCACTATCACTTCTTTTCTGATCTCTGTAAACATTCAATAATCTCGCGGTGTCCTGTCATTTTTCCATGATCAAAAGTATCCTATGATGCTAATTGATGAAGTTGCCTCTTTTTATATTAGAATTCAAGTATACGAGTAGATAGCGTTTCTTAATGAAACCGCGTCAGATTTATCTGTGTTCATTTGTATATGGGCTGCAGCTCCAACGGCTTAATAAATTGTAAAAGATGGGAAGTTGCTATATTTGTGTTGATGACATGAATTATCGTGATCATTATAGTATTTAATGTGTCAAAATATGAAGCTCCCATCTAAGTTTCGTGCAATGAATGTGACAGGTATTCTACGAAACCAAATTTCTCGCAAGGAGATGTTATCAGATTAAACTCTGTATATAGGTATTTATATTTTTTTATTTTAGAATGGTTTTCTAATCACATTCAAAATACTATAACAGCATTTTCACTATACCTACTTGTGCGGCACCTTGTAATATTTACTCATTTTTACGCTTGTGCAGGTACAGCGCACATCGCAAGCATTCCTTTTTGAAAATAAATATTTTTGTGCAGTTGTATGATTAGTTTATTCTAAATGTATTGAGTTGATAGAGGAAATTGTGATACGTACGGTACGTAGATAAATGTATTTGCTTGAGTATCCTTGAGTTTCAAGAACTATGTAGCTATAATAAGACCACGATAAGTCCGAATCGACTGACAGTAGTAGAAATTATAAAATGTGGATATGGCAATAATCTGGGGATAATCTGCCCTTGTCAGTCCTTCTTGTAAACATTCAGATATTTTGTACTTTTAGCTTGAACTTGTACTTTTACTTTGACTAAATTATTAACCATGCTAAATATTTTTCATAACTTACGAAAATAAACAATCCTACAGAAATCAAATTGTTTGTTATGACTTTTATGAATGACGTTCTATTACTTTCAAAAAACTTGTCATAAGTTGCCATACAGAGTTTTTTTTTTTAATAAGTGATTCGGGCTTAGCGTCTTATTATGAGCCTGTTGAGTTCGAAATTGTATTTAATATTGTAAAAGTAACTTACTGCGGTTTTTCCCCATCCGGCTAGTTCAACTAGCTCGTTGTATGGGGGTTCCTCCATGATCGCTACTTTCTTTACATATTTGGTAAATTCCAAGCGGCGCTTCAACCTAATAATGCATATATCATTTTCAAATGTCTCACGTTTGTATTTCTCGTGTTGTAGAAAGAATTTCGCTCGGTAGACTGTGCCATTCGTTTTGTTGGATGACCCTACATTGACCAAAACGAAGGTACGAGGCACATTAAGGCATTTATCAAAGCAATGGGCGGCAGATAGCAAGAACTCTTGCTTGACTATGGAGCTACCGCATGAGTGCACTTTTTTACTAATCTTCGACTCAATGTCACTGTCACTTTCGTTTAGAAAACTCTCACTTTCTCCCTTCTCGATCGACCTGCATATGACAGCAAGGTGCGCCGAGTGAGGGAAGTCTACAATGTTCGCATACACGCCGCCGACGATATGGCCGGTCAGTTGCGCCGTGCAAATTGAAGATTGAACGAGTACAATCCAAATGCAACAAATAGTAAAAGTAACCATCTTAGATAAGGGCACGCAAAGTATTTTTCGTACATTTCACTTTACATTGTACTAATTTTCCAATTAAGCGGTCGTAACTAGGCGTAACACCAAAACTACAGTAAAATGGCCATAATTTTTATTTTACTATTAATTAAGGTTCTTCGTTGTTTTACCCTCAAACTGGTTAGGTATCATCATATATCATTTCAGTTCCGATTTATTTATTTATTGTATAGCTTTTAAGTTCCTAGTGCTACATAAAATTTTTAATTTTCAATTTACATTTCGCCAAGTAGGCGAGAGCTTCGGCCAAAAGGGACTGAAAATAGGACAATCCGGAGTATAAAATAAGAGTATCCGGACATTCAAATATAATATAGTTTATTGACTGCTCAGGGCAGCCGCACTGGCATGCCGCTTGGCATAAGTTCCGATTAAACAGATAATCAAATCCAATAAACTTACTGTAGCGCTGTCACCACTTAGAATTTGAAATGAAGCGTGCGCACATCATGCATACGCCTTGTGCCTTCCACTCTCCATGCCCGGCACGCATCATCATTTGCCATTTGCTCTTATCACTTTCATTTGGGTTCGGTACACGGTGGGTTTCCTTTCTCCATTCATCCCGATCCGCTGTCATCTCCACGCTCATCTCTCGGTCACTGATATCCCTCTTCGCACAATCCGTCATCTTTCTTTGATATTTCTCCTCCTGTGTATCCATAATCCACATTCATAATCAATGCCATTCTAGTGACATGATTTTCTTCTATCTGCATAATATGGCCGAATAAGCGGCTTGTCACTTTCAAGCTTCCTCCAATGTACAAATTCCTTACTCTGTCACACTTCGTCTTACCACACATATATCTTAACATTCTCATCTCACTTCTTCTTTTATCTGCTACTTTAGTAGGCCTAGGCTCCATACATGACGACAGGTTCTATAACTGCATTATAAATTTTGCCCTTTAGCCTCAGAGACATGCGGGGGTTGCATGGACTAGCCTGTAAATTGTCACCATTTCATCGATCCTGCGTTTACGTCACCGACTCCCTGTACCAGAAACCCATGATAGTTAAAATCAGAACAGACTGGTAGAGAAACGCTGTCAAGCGACATGATCAAAGACTTTGAGAGACCGCCGAAATCACAGAACAATTATAGTTTACTCAGTTTTGGATCTGCTGATTTTCAAGCCAACACTTTCCGATCTCTTTCGCCATTTTACCAGCCTTCTCTGTACCTTAATTCCATCCTCGCCTACCAGGACGATATCATATCATCCTTAAGCCTGACCCAAGGGTCAGCCTTTAGCCCACCAGGTTTAAGGGCTGCACCTTGGTGCCGCCACGCCCGTTTGTTCCAGCGGCCGAACGGATTCTAGTACAGGATCTGCTGTTCATCACACTAATCAACTCCACATTGTAATTTACAGACAGTCATTAGCTTTCAAGGCCCACTATAGAACTTCCCGGGGTACACGGTCATTTTTAGATTCCTCCGCACGCGTCTGTACTTTTAACGCAATTAGCGAAATGCAAAGGTGGCGTATGTTGTACCTCCGCCAGGCATAAACCCAAATTGGTTCTGTGATACTTCACTTTTCTCACGCAATCTTCTTACCACCACTTTTTCCCAAACTTTCATTGTATGTGACATCAACTTTATTCCTCGGTTATTGCTGCCATTCTGGACATCATTTTTATTTTTGAAGTATGGTACTATGGTACAACATTATTGCGGGATTACCTCTTCATGCAGCAACTTACCGAACAACAAAGTGCGCCATTTCCATCCATCTGCATGCAGCACCTTCTATTCTTCCATCGGTATTCCATACGGTCCTACTCATATTTCCCATTCTTCATTCCTTGTAGCCTTTCTTCTTTCTTTTTTTGCCTAGTATGGCACACGGACAAACAGTCCACGCGAAGGAAAGCGGTAAACGTCGTCCTGGACATCTGCAAACTAGAGGAGCAGATGCGGTGTACCTTTGAGGTAACCCCATGTTATAGCGCAAAGGAAAGACTTCGGGAGGGAGCTCATTCCATACCTTACACATGCGCGGTAAAAAGCCCGTACGTTAGTTAGATGCTAAGCATCTAGATGATGTGAATGAAATCTATCCTATGGTCGGAGGGTGCGGTGGCGGAAAAGTGTCGGTTGCACGAAGTTAAACAATTCTTCGGAACATTTCCCGTTGTATAGGAGGTAATGAACACACAGAGAGCCAACGTCTCTCCGTAAGCTTAAGGGATCCAAACTATCTATGAGAAGGGGTTTTTAGATTGTATCCAGCCTCTAACTTAACCTCATTCCGGCTCTTCTGTACTGTCTACCGCAACCAAAAACTCCATCATGAGTGGGAAGGGAAAATAATTTATTTTTGCACATCAATATAATGTTTATTCTTTAAAGACATTTTACAGTAAAACTTGTTACAAGGTTAGGTGAAATATCTATACCTTTACAGTTATCGATTACATAGCGGTCTCCGCCCTAGGATAAACCTGTAAAACATGCCTGATTAAAGGGACTATAGAACAAAATCAAGGATCTAAAGTAAACACACTGCCGCTTTTATGGAGCCTTCTGACAAACACATAATGGTAAAACCAAAGTCCGAGATCTTCGCCGAGATTGAGGACTTCTACGGTCTTGGAACGTCGGTGACCTAGTGGTAAAGATATCCGACTGATAAGCGAGAGGTACCGGGTTCGTATCCCACTGCCGCCATGTACAGTATAAGTATATAAGTGCATTACTACTTCAAGAAACATTTCCTTTGCCGCTACAGCAACATTTACGGCATTTGGTGCATATTTAGCCAAAATCAGTTTGGTAAAAGAAGGGAGAATTAGCTGTCCCTTAAGCCCAAAGGACTCGTTCTTTACCCCAAAGGTATTTTTTATATATTAAATAAAAAAATTATTCAAGTATTCTATAAAAACCATTTAACAACTACACTGCAGCGCAAAAGAATATTCTTCGTCTTCTTTGCGTGTCGACGAGTGCAAGAGAGGAGCCTCCCCGTGTGACGTATCTGAAACTTCATACGTCCTGGCAACAATCTGCGAGGATAGCTTAGTCGGTAACGCAGATTGGCTGATCCTCTCACCACGACTCAAGTTATGTACATTAGTTTCATACTAACCGATGCTCTTACGGTAAGGGAAAGCATGGCGATGAAACCTGCACATTCAGGCGACTGAATGTGTAACCATGATCCAAATGATCAGTTTCCCCTGGTAGCAGGGTCACGGAGGTGAGATGGCAGTCACTTCACTGTAATTACCTTATCTACCAAATCCTGGATCATAGTCAAGGCGGACCTCGGGCTCTCGTGTGCGAGAACGCCACGATGATTATTATCATTGACGACTTCTACGGAGGCTATTATTGATGTGCTAATGACAATTCTTGAAAATTGGTCGCTCAGCTGGTGACCTTCTAATGTACCTATCGCACCGGTGGGCTGAGGCTGTCGAGAGCCAGGGGGAGGCTCTGGTCTTGATATAATAATAATATATATATTATTATAGCTAAAGCGTTTGATCGGGTCTGGTAGAGGGCACTATTATTAAAACTCCCGAAGTACGGTATCCCCGAGGGGCTCTGCAATTGGGTATCCAGCTTTCTGTCTGGACGGAGACACCAAGACCATAAATGCTAGTCTAAACAATGGGGAGTGTTCCGAGGAACTTTTCGATCTGGTACCCACAGAGCAATTCCGCCATCGCACCACCCGCCTTAGGCTGGGTACTCATCCCCACTACGTAGACCCTCTGTTGGTCACCACGCGAAGGTTTGAAATAATGTTTCTCGCTCGTACGAATCGGATGTGGAATGAGCTCCCAGCCACAGTGTTTCCTTTGGACTATGACATGGGATCGTTCATGAGGTATATTAGAGGTCTCTTCAGAGGCGGGCAACGCATTGGTGACTCCCCTGGTGCTGATGTTCATAGGCGGCGGTGACCACTTTCCACCAGGTGGCTGCATGCATGTTTGGCTGCCGTTCAATATAAAAAAATATCAAAATTATGGTTTTCTGAGGATTCTTCGTGGCGGAGCGTAACACGTGTCGATGTTTACTAGTGTAAGTGTAGTGATAGTGGTGGCAGTCGTAGTGTGGTGTGGAGAGCTATTGATGGTGGGACAAAGCTTGAGATCCAATGTGTATCGAGTAACGTTTTGTTCCAAGTGTAATACTCTTGAACGTTCTCTACACACACTGCTCGGTTAGGGCTGCATTCGAGCCTTATGTGATGACTAATTTAGTTTTCAGGTTATTGTTCATTATCGACTACAAGATTCTGAAAAAATATCAAATATCACACAGGATTATTCCATTTTTGCATACGACGTGACGTGAAGATGTCCAAGACCGAGTGAAGTAAAGAAGAAAGAGCAGGAAAGTAGACCTCTATAGCATCCAGGGTGGACTGCTTAGAATGATGATGATGATGATTAGTCGTTTTGGATCATAATCATGTGATCATGTGATGATGTGAAGAATGCATTTTTATTAAGGTATTGTTAGATGCGTCTAAAATACAAGTTTCCTTAGATATGTGGTTTTAAAAATACAAAATGGTGGATTTTTAGCGCCATAAAGTAAAGTTCAAATGTTATTTTATTAGAAACACATTGAGTGGAGTATAAAGGGCTTAAAAAGCTGATTTCAAAAAATATAACTTATATACTATAACATATTTTGAAAATACAAAAGTAAAGTCGTTACAAAAACGTCAAACAAATGCTACCGATCCTGAAACAAAACAGCGGAAAATAAAAAAGAAGTACATAAACTAAAAAACCCCGATGATAATTAAAAAACTGAAAAATAAACCGAATGTTGTAAGTAAATAGGTGTACATTGTGCAAATATTAGTTTAATTTAAAACTTGAAAACAGTCGAGACGCCATTTTCAAATACGTGGACATGGATAGACATTTACACCCCACCGGCTTTCAAGTTTAAAGTAAACTTACAACATTCGACTTGTTTTTAACTTATAATTTTTTAAGGCGAGGATTTCAGTTCTGTACTACATTTTTTATTAACTTACCAAAGCCACAATAAGGAACTATCGCTTATATCAATGCCATAGAGTTGGTAAAATCCATTTTCTTTTTTTCTTCTTATTTTGCAGTTCTCCGCTTCCAGCAATTACGACATTCACTGTGTCATCACTTGCTGAAAAGATACATTTATGATTAGTCTGTTGCACACTTAGAGTCTCAGACCTACTCACAGATCATGATGAAACAGTAGTGCTAGAAACAGGGGCAGCCACCGGGCACAGCCTTCATGAGACGTACTTTACAGACTCAAAGTCTTTTACAAAGGTGGGCTTGTGGAGAAAAGCTATAGACGGGGAAGCAGTAGAAACAGTGCACTACATTTCTAAATAAACTACTTTATATATGTATATACTTACCAATTATACATAAATACCTATAATAATATTTAATATATATTATAAATAAATATTATATAAAGCTAATCAAGAGAAGGTAAAAGATGCTCTTTAGTCTTGACGTGAAAGTTACTGTTTGACTGTCCCTAATATTAGCTGGCAAGTTATACCAGAGTCGCGCCGCTTCACCAGTAAACAACTTGAAAAAGAAGTTGGAGTTATAATCAGGAACGTCCAGTGGTTTAATGAAGTATGAGAAATATTAAGACTGATTATGGTAATTGTTGACACCTATTGAACTGCCGTTGTGATATACCTATCCCTTATTATGATCACCTTATTTATTTATTTATTTATTTATTTAACCATTTATTGTACACAAGATTTTTACAAAACTATATGACAGAATATATCAGACACAACAGGCCAACTTATTTCTATAAAGAAATTTCTTCCAGCAGGCCTACAGCAGAGAGATCGTGACAATTAAATGCAGTTAAGACGTGCACAGTAGTAAATATATATATATATATATATATATAATGCTCAATTAATAAAAGCCTAAGGATACAAAATTTGTTACGAGTCCATTCCTTTGACGCGGCAATAGAAATTACTCTCAGCTTATTTCCAGCAAAGTTGAGAAAATAATATAGTAAATAAGTACGTTTTAACTTAAAATATTTTCATGTTGTGTAGATAAAATAATGTATGCAACTGCATTTAATTAGGTATTAGAACACTCGAGTCAAACTATTATCATATGCGGCGTAGGCTATAAACAGACACCGAGTTGCATAAACTACTGTAATTTTTATGTTATCTATTATTATTATAGCGTAAAAGTTATGCTATATCATAATAATTATGATAAACATATTAATGTAGTTGGCATGATGCCTTCTTCTTATTACCTATATTTTTTTACCTATATGCCTTATTATCTATATTAGTTTTGTATGTGTTGTTATTCTTAAACAATTTACCTTAGGTTTCCTTAGGAGAGTTCATCGTAATATTAGGTCCTTACCGAATTTGGCGTTTTGTATGGGGAAATGAAGGAAAATGTAGTTTTTATACCATCAAAAATTTCAATTTCTCGGAAATGAATTACAATGAAACTTTGTGGGCATAGTCAGACAATATTAAGCTAACTGTTGCTTAAAATTTCATTGTGATAAGTTGATAACTACTCCCTTTATAAAATTACACCTGGTCAGAGAGGCAAAACTGACGATAAAAGAACAAGGGTATTTTCAAACCTTTATAAAAGCATTAAGTTAATATTTTTTATTAAATTCTAGGGACCCTTGGGCATCTAAACATACTCTATTTTCGAAATTTACGATTAAAAATATTGAAGCAAATGTATATTTGCGGTAAAAACGGCAATTTCATAGGAAAGTCCTAAATAATTTAGTTAATCAATCTTTTTAGTAAATGTATGATGTAAAAACTAAATTATGACCATAATATTTTATTATTAAAAGTTTGGTCAAACTGTAACAATGTTTATTATTAGTTTCACCCTTCAAATTAAAAAAAATATTATTCTTGTAATCATCATCATCATATCAGCCAGAAGACGCCCACTGCTGGGCATAGGCCTCCCCCAGTGATCTCCACAAAGGCCGGTCCTGTGCTTTTCGCATCCAGCTGGTACCTGCGATCCTTACCAGGTCGTCAGTCCACCTTGTGGAAGGCCTACCCACGCTGCGTCTTCCGGCACGTGGTCGCCACTCGAGAACTTTACTGCCCCATCGGCCATCTGTTCTTCGAGCTATGTGCCCTGCCCACTGCCACTTCAGTCTGGCAATCCTTAGAGCTAGTCGGTGACCTTGGTTCGCTTGCGGATCTCCTCATTTCTGATTCGATCGCGCAAAGAGACTCCGAGCATAGCTCTTTCCGTTGCCCTTTGAGTAACAGTGAGCTTTCTTATAAGGCCCACAGTGAGCGGCCACGTTTCAGTTCCGTAAGTCATCACTGGCAACACACATTGGTCAAAGACCTTCGTTTTGAGACACTGCGGTAATTGGGACGAAAATATATGGCGTAGCTTCCCGAATGCTGCCCAACCGAGTTGGATTCGTCGATTGACCTCTTTCTCGAAGTTGGACCTACCTAACTGAACTATTTGTCCTAGGTATGTATAGTCGTCAACAACTTCAAGTAGAATGCCTCCAACTGTCACTGGAGTAGGCACAACATGGACATTCGACATAATTTTCGTCTTGTCCATGTTCATTTTAAGACCTACTTGTTGAGAGGCACTACAGAGGTCATCGAGCATTTTGCCCAAGTCTTCCAGGGTTTCAGCCATGACTACGATATCGTCAGCATATCTGAGGTGAGTAAGGTACTCGCCGTTAATATTGATGCCCAGTCCGTCCCAGTCCAGAAGCCTAAAGATATACTCCAGTGCAGCGGTGAACAACTTCGGTGATATGTCATCACCCCGCTGCAGCTGAATAGGTTCTGTGGTCTTATCCTGGAGACGAACTGACATAGTGGCGTTTTCGTACAAACCCTTCAGTGCTTCGATAAATCGATAGTCAATTTGGCACCGCTGTAGAGACTGGAGCACCGCCCAAGTTTCGATCGAATCGAAGGCTTTCTCATAGTCCACAAACGCCAAGCATAATGGCCGGTTGTACTCTTCGGTCTTCTGTATAACCTGCCGCAGCGTATGTATGTGGTCTATGGTACTAAAACCTTTTCGGAATCCGGCTTGTTCGGGAGGCTGGAAGTCATCAAACCTGCGTGCGAGATGATTCGTAATCACTCTCGAAAACAGCTTATACACATGGGTCAGCAGCGATATTGGTCTGCAGTTCTTCAAGAGAGCCATATCACCTTTCTTGAAGAAGGAGAGCCTTATCACCTTATCACCTTTCTTGTTCTCGCACAGGCTGATGTCTGGGATATCTTCGGTGTAGTGTCGGTGTAGTGTGTAATCATACACATTGATTAATTTATGTTGTCACATTTTCCATATTTTTTTATGTTTAAAATATTGGGAATGAATATTTTCACAACATTTTTTACTTATGGGTATAGTGGTTTGTTGTTGACTTAATTACATTACAATTTTCGTAGAAATTATCAATGAGTTCATTTTTAAAATAAAATAATATTTATTTTGACAACACCCAACAATCGTCTAGTTTATATGGAATACTAGGCATAACAACAGTAACTCAGCACTAACTACAGGTTTGCTCATTGATCAATGTTATTGATATATTAACATTATTCGCATTTAAATTTAGTTTAGTAAATATAGAAGATAGTTACATGAGCCCTTCGAGACCACCATTCGAGAGCCCTTAATATAGTCGAAATTTATGTAACGTAAGGAAACAAGTAGGGAAAACAAAATATGTAAAAAACACTTTGGGTGCCAATTTCTCAAATTGTGGAAATGGACTTTCTGTGAATATCGTTAGGACGGCAGAATAGTACCTATCTAGTATAAAAATACTCACAACAGTAAAGTCTCTCGATAGTTGTGGTGATCCACTCATAGAAAAATCCAACGTCGGTGAAGACAGAGATAGACTTTACGTCATCACCGGTGAGCTTATAGGAGACCAGTCCCACAAGAATGTATTTCTTCACTATCAACCCGCTGCCCGAGTCGCCCCTGTAAGGTAGCAATAATTTCATATCTTCTCAGATTATAATTTCGTTTCTGTTATTCTGAGTGGAAAAATAATCAATACTTACTTTTTCAAGTATCCGTCGTTGCCTTTGGGTTCCTTAAATCCAACACAAACGGTTGAGTGTGGAATATTGTACCGTATTATATACATACATTCGCCGCGTCTATAAATATTCTGCATGGTGGATTTCAATAAATCAGATCTTGTGCCATTCTGTAGTAAGAACATCTAGTTTAAGTAGCAACTACGAATATGTTATAAATGTAATTGTTATCGTAAGTATCGCTACTGATCTAAATGTAAATATGATGTTGAATCAAACAGTTCTTTAGAGCGAAAAATCATGATAATTCATTATCATTATCTTATCTTATTTGGAAAGATTTGATTCGATAATAATCTTAGAGGAATATTGTTCCTTTGTGACGGAGTCGTTCTAAAATATATTTTAATTTTTAAGCATTATAAAATATGTAGCATTTGATTACAATAAGAATAATTTGCTCGTTAGATATTTTCGTTTTTCACGTACAGAATTTTTTGAGCTGTAACAATTACTCATTATTATTTGAAGTAATTTTTTTATATTCTAAACGCATTGAATTGAAAAAGGTAGTTGTGATTATGTAGATTATTGTTTCCGTTTTCTTGATTTCAAGAGCTTTTTGATTCACTATCGTAATGGACCTTTAATACTCATTTGAAACTATTTATAGAATATAAAAATAGCTTACATCATCTATTAATCCCCATCCGGCTATCTCTCCTGGCTCATCGTATGGGGGCTTTTGCATTATTGCCACTTTCTTCACATATTTGCTAAATTCCAGAGGACGATACAATTTAATAAGACATATGTCGTTTTCCAATTGCTCACGTATATAATGCTCGCTTCGTAGAAAGTATTCCGCTCGGTAGTTTAACCCGTCCCTTTTGTTGGATGACCCTACAGTGACCAAAATGAAGGTCCGAGGCACAGAATAGCATTTATCAAGGCAGTGAGCGGCGGATAGCAAGAAATATTGGTCGATTATGGCACTGCCGCAACTGCTCGCCGCTCTCTTAGTCCTTAACTTTATCTCACTATTTCTTCCGTCTCGAAGATGATGGTTTTTGGTCCGATAGCACTCGATAACAAGGTGCGCCGAGTGAGGGAAGTCTTCAATTTTCGCATAGACCCCGCCGACGATGTGGCCGGTCAAATTCGCGGTACAAAATGAACAGTTGACTATTACAATAATAAAACAATAAATAGTGAAATTAATCATCTTATATAACGACACACAAAGTGTGTTTCTTCACTACAACTTAGTATACTGATTTTCAGTTCATTTCAATGTCAAGTATTTATCCCGCAACTGCATCGTTAATTTTCTTCATTGTTTCTCTCACTCTATCTTGCTATAGATACTGATTTTCAGTTAATGTTAAGTTTTATAACGCAACTGCATGGTGAATTTTCTTCACTGTTTCCGTCAAATTACGTAAACGTCATGGTAATTATTACTAATAAAACCAAGATTAAAACACAATAAATCACTAATTTGACGGTCATCGGAATTTCCCGGACATTTCAGTCAATCACGTATTCAGCTGTAGCGACTAACCATCAATGGTCACACGTATGTCTGTACAAAAACTATGTACATGTTATGGGCCACAGCTACAGCTTACCATCGGGTGAGCTGTCTGCACCTTTTATTACATTTATCGGGATTTACACGCGACGTACCTTTGCGATTTGTTGATTTGTTTGGACGTTTCGGTAGGGTTACACCTACAGTGATCACGAGAAGACTGCAGTAGAGAGGTGACCGCTGCAGTGATGTGCGGGTAGACTTACAACCTCACATGGATGCGGGTAGGCGTCCCACCCTCAGATAAAATTATCAGTTTGCTGTTGTATGATGAGTTTAGTTTGAAACAAATATATTTGCACGTTTTTAAGTAACATAAAAAGCCTGTTAACTGCTTGTCGCATACCACTTGTGGCAGTGGCCGGATTGATAGAAATCTTCATCGAGAAATCGCGCATTTTCTTGTTTCTATTCGAAATTCCCTTACATTACTAAATTTTTTCTGTATATATTACCTATTTCCAAATGGTTAGCTTAGTTAGTTTAATAAAATATTTACAATCGTTTTTTTAAATTTTCCTTTAAATATTGATTAAAGTACTATAAATCGAATAAATAATTAATTATACATAAAGATAAATAAAAATAAAATAAAGATAATGCAATTCTTCCTATTTTATTTCTATTAATTATTAAATACATTGACATTTTAAATTATTAATAACATTGAATAGGTAAAAGTCAAATTTTATAATGATGTTTTTATAATGCTTAAAATTAGGATTATCTATTTTGATTAATGACATTATTTAAATTCGTAAATTTGTTAATATTTCTGAAATTTGTATGCCGATGGCACGTCGCAGAGGCTCTATTCTACTTAAACTGTTCCTAACAACTGTATAACCTGTGTATCACAAATGATTAAATGATTAATTAATTATAACAAAAGTGACTTCTGCCCAGGTCTGCCTTTCCTACTCATTCTTCTTCACCTCGCCCGGTCTTCGGCATCCACGCGTCGTTGCCATTGCCTTAAGGTTTGTGATCCAACCGCGCTTTTGCCACCGGCTGCCATTCGGCTGCCGGCATGAATTCCTTTTTCTTGTTTTTCAGATTCCAGCACTTAATAAACGGTTCGCCGCGATCCGGCCGTCTACTACTTACCTGGATGTCCACGACGAGGACTCGGTTCTGTACAGTGAGGCATTCCCTCTGGGTGACCTTGCACTGGGATACATGGCTGATGTCACGTCTTCGGATCAGTAGATAGTCGATCTGTAATTGGTGCCTGTCTTTATTTATTTCGATAACTACGGACTACTGGGGAATTTTAATTTTGCTAGAATATGTGGCTTTATGCCACACGGCCGAGTCCTTATGTTCCGAGTCCTAGGCCTTCTGTTCAGAGGCCGAGGAGGTATCTTAAGAATCTGAAAAAACCAGCCAAGACGTATCAGGCCACGTGCAGTCTATCAGAATTTTTAACTTACCAAAACTACAATACAGAATTGCCGCTTAAATCAATGCCATAGTGTTGGTAAAATTCTTTTCCTTTTCTTCGTCTTATATTTCAGTTGTCCGCTTCCAGCCATTAGGACATTAACTGTGTCATTACTTGCTGGGAAGATACATTTATCATTAGTCTATTGCTCAGAGACACAAATCCCGATGTCAGAGCTCGGGGACGCACGTTACAGACATAAAGTCTGGTCACGGAAAACGCGGAGAAGACGCGAATGTCTTGGAACGACACCACGTCTCATAGGCCCGAAAACATCCCACACATGAAGAGGTAGAAGACCTGAAATTAATGAAACGATCGCGAGACTTTAAGAGGGCGTATTTTGTAAATCGTCTATAACCCTGTAAGTCTGTACCGTCCACGCCAGACTCAGTATCCCGGATCGCACTTTGTGGACCCAAAGCCCACAGTAAGTATGCAAAAAGCGACCCCTTGCCGCAGTGTTCAAGACGTACCTACGCATTTTGTAAACTCCCAATAGCTCACAGCCTACAATACTGCAGCCCGTAATGGCTAACTTTAATTACAATATAATTTTTTGTTTAAATCAAAATACAGAAACAAAATGTTTTTAAATAGCCGAAATTCTAGTACCTATTGCAATCTCAATACGCTGAATTTTTACTTTTACTTAATTGTGCCTTATTGTTTTTTAACGATTTTAAAGGCATAGTGCCTACTTTCCTGTATATTAGTATCTAGTATAAAAATACTCACGACAGTAAAGTGTTTCGATAGTCGTTGTGACCCACTCATAGAAATATCCAACGTTGGTTAAAATGGAGATTGACTTTATATTAAATGTCAGCCCAAAAGAGACCAGTCCCACAAGAATGTATTTCTTCACGATCAACCCGCTGCCGGAGTCGCCTCTGTAAGGTAGCAATGATTTAATATTCTCACTGTATGATTTTAATTTTGTAATTCTGAGTGGAAAAAAATCAACATAAAAAGAAATCCCCGCTTACTTTGCCGCGTATCCCTCATCGTCTTTAGGTTCCTCAAATCCAGCGCAAATGGCAGAGTGCGGAATATTATTAAACCGTAATATAAGTATACATTCGTCGCGTGTATAAATCTTCTGCGTGGTGGACTTTAATGAATCAGTTTTTTTTCCATTCTGTAGTAAGAAAAAATAAAACAAAATATAATAAAACAAAACAAAACAAATAAAATAAAATATTTTAAATACAGGGTTTATCCTCGGAAGTGTTACTAACTATAAATGCTGTAATGTTGTCAATTTTGATATTTTTTGGTTGGAAACTTCAGTATATCCACACATTATTAATACTTGTACCTAAATAACATTTCAAAGTAAGAAAAAGTAATTTTTCGATGTAGCCTCATCTAATAAGGATAACAGCATCAAGTCTGTCTCGAAGAATTCGCTCGCTGCACGAACGCGGTCTCTCGTCAAGCGGTCTTAGGCACTACGCACATGACGCGACAGCCACGCAACAGACACGCGACAGACACGCGACAGCGACGCGACGGACACACGCAGGATGCATGCAGGACGCATGCAGCACGCATTCACTTCGAACACGACGCGGCACTGTCAAGTGACGGTTTACAAAGATCATGTGGCACGTGGCCGAAATCAGAATTAACGCTGCCATCTTGTAAAGCGTCATTTTTGACAGACAGCTGGAGTTGATGTTTGACACTCACGCCCTCATCCAAATGCCAAATGATCCTTGTAACTGTGATGCAATGAGGAAAGAAAAAGCTCCTTTTAAGAGAAGAGAGCACAATGTCAAATAATGCGTGAAACATATGTGCACAAACTAGAAGAACTATACATCAAATTCCATTGCATCATAGTTTATCTTATCTTATACATACCTACACTCAGCAGCACATAAACGTGTCCAAGTGCTTGTCGCAAATTTATAAAGAAACTATGGGTTATTTATGAGATGTTTAGTCGTGCGTATAGATTTGAAACAACTTGTTTAGTTTATCTACTGAGTATGACTATTATTTTCTAACAATCGGTACTAGAACTGTTTTCAACGTTAATCCAAGAGGTAAGTTTATATGTAAGGTTTTTTTTTATATGTGAGTCTAAGACAAATGTATATTTATTTGTTATAATTAAAACACTTTTTATACAAGTTCCTCTATAATTATGGCTTGCTATACTCTATTTTTTTCAACTATAAAGTACTGAGGCTGAATACAACGTACTCATTGGTTCATTCAAATTAAGTAGGTACGCTAAGGCGGCTTTCACGGTGTGGATTTAACCTGCGATTTTAATCTATGTTACAAAAAATAAATCTGAAATATCTATCGTAAAGACAAAAAGTCTGTACATTCAAGATAATCAAAAGAAAACCAACCAGAGCGACTTAAAACAACCACCTGGACATGTTACGACAATTTTAAAAATTTATGTTTGTCTATCTGTCTGTTTGAACGCGTATCACATAAAAACCGCTGAACAGAGTTCCATGAAATTTTGAATAGCAATAGTATATCCTTGGCCAACATTTAGGCTATAAAACAAATCAAAACTTGCTTGAGAAATAATAAACCAGCAATAAAAACCTCTGGTGCGATAAAAAGATAGTATTTTCTATAGGTCCACTGATTGGCGCATGAATGATCTAATTCCCAGTACATTTACAATAGCTAAAGAGCTCAGCGTATATTTCATAGTTAGTAGTATATTTTATAATAAGTATACCTAACAACACTATGGGAGGTTATTGGGCCTCACCACCATCTACCTTCAGGGGCCCAAGCTACCTTCACCAGCAAGTGGTTCTGGGAGTACTGTTAGTTCGATCAACCTTGGTTTTCTGAAAAAACTGGCTTTATTAGATCTTTGTACCGCACCAATGATTTTAGTTGCTGGTTTACAATTTCTTTATCAATTTTTTTGATGTTTTCAGCCGAAATGCGGCCCCGGGATATAATCTATCACTATGCCAAAAAATATCAAAATCGGTCGGTAGTGTCCGTATGATGCATAGTGAATAAAAAACCTACCTGTACATCTATTAATAATAGACAAGGGCAGCGACACCGTAAATCGAGGTTGGTCCCATAACTAAAATCTTTAAGTGCGTCCGGGCATCAATTCACCTACTTTACATTTATATTCAGTATCGGAGATGTATAATGATGAGAGCGTTTGTGGCCTAATGATTAAGGGGTAAGACACGTACCCCGAGGTACCGGGTTCGAACAGCAGTGCCGCTATGTACCAATGCTTTTTATAGATATGTACATCAGTTGAACACTGATCAGTGTCCTTGCGGTGAGGATCCTATCTGGTCAGGTTCCCCTGATAACAGATGTCCGTCAGATGGCAGTCGCTCCACTATAATCGCCTGATCTGCCAAATCATGGATCGAGACGGACCCCGGGCCCTTGCGCGCGAGACCACAACCGGGACATTATCGTTAAGATGACCATCCAAGATGTATGGTTCATTTTAAATTGTCATTGAAGGATCGGTATTTTGTTTATGTTCAGAGGCCCACGCGGATGTAGTCGCGGGCAACAGGTAGTATATAATAATAATATGGATAAACGGCTGTCCATCGGCACGCTCATGGCCCATCATCGCCACGGAAACCATAACCAATTATCCTGTCCTCTGGTTTTATTCGTCATTGTTCATTGTTCATTGTTCATTTATTGCATAAATTAAAAATTTACATGTCCGCTTTGTTAAATTCAAACTGTTACAAAGTATTATTAGTGTTATTTAACATATAACTTAAATTATATAGGTATTAAATTCATTTATATTCATAATTATAATGTTTATTGTGTGGGTATGTTTGGGTCAATGACAGTGTTTTATTCCTTTGTAGAAATCTTCAATATTATAGCAAGCTATGCCAACCAAAACATTTTTTAATTTGTTTGTGAATGAGTTAACATTTGATGCATCCCTTACATCCGACGGTAATGCATTATATAGCTTAGGGCCAACGACATCCAGAAACTTGCGCGCCTTGGCGCGGCGCCGCGGCGGCACGGCCAGCAGGTGCCGGCTGCGGGTGTTTACATTGTGACTGTCGCCCAGCGTTGGGAATGATCCCAAGTTTTGCTTGACTTGTTTGCATATCTCAAGTATATATACACCAGGCATGGTTAAAATCTTTAGTTCGCGGAATAAGTCCTGAGCAGGGTGATCATATGGCTTCCCTGCTATGATTCGAATGGCACGCTTTTGTAGCTTGAAGACCCTGTCCCGATCTGCCGCTGTTCCCCACAGGTCTATCCCATAGGTCATTAATGAGTGGAAGTATCCATAGTATGCTTTTTTAAAATTGTTAGTAGTTAGACTGCTAGAAAGCCTAGACAGTGCATAGCAAGCAGATGCCAATCGGTCACACAAGGAATCAATATTTGCAGACCAGGTCAAACCGGAGTCAATCACAAGACCTAGGCACTTTGCAGTGTCCACCTGGGGCACCTGGGATCCGTTTACCACGACGACCAGCTTCTCAGTGTCAGCCTTTCGTAGTTTGAAATGTATTACATTTGTTTTTTCTACGTTTAAGTCCATTCCGTTAGCAGAAAACCAGCTCGTTATCTGGTGCATTGCTGTGTTTACATTTTTTTGGAGGTCCTCGGTGGTGGTACCTGTTACTATGACACATGTGTCATCTGCATACAAAACATACTCGGCAATGTCAGTTGCTGCCGTTATGTCATTGACTAAAAGTAAGAACATGGCGTTGCCCATAATGGAACCCTGGGGCACCGCGGAATCACCGATGTTTTCAAGGTCTGACTTGGAATTATTTACGTATGTAGCCTGTTTGCGATGTTTTAAGAAAGATACCAGCGTTTCATAGAACAGCCCACGAAAACCATATTGATAAAACTTTTCCAACAGCAGAGCGTGATCTACCATCTCGAAGGCGCGCGACAGGTCGCAGAATATGGCTGCGACCTGCCGCCCGCCCTCGAGGTGGCCCGTCACGCGCGACACTGCGTCGCGCACGGCGTCCACCGTCGACCGCCCCGGCTGGTACGCGTATTGTTGTTTGTTTAGTAGACCATTTGTGGTTAAAAACGACATTATTTTATCACTTAAAAGACGTTCAAATATTTTTGACGCAATTGGAATCATGGATATTGGTCGATAGGATTTTGGTACACTCATTCCACCCTTGCCTTTATATACAGGGAGAACTTTAATTACTTTCAATGGGTCGGGATATGAGCCCGTATTGACACATTGATTAAATAAATTCAATAACAGTGAAATGACAACGGGAGGTAAGTAGTCGAGAATGTATGTAGTCATATCATTTATGTCCTTTGACTCTTTGCGTTTTATTTGCTTTATAGTTTTTATTATCTCACTTAACGTGAATGGTTCAAATACAAAAGTGGCAGGCGTTGACTGAAGATAATGCCTAACGTATACTAAAGCTTTGGGGGTGCACGGCGTTACTACATTGTTACAATTGGCCTGTATATAATAGTGATTGAGCTGTGCGGCGGCGGCGGCGGCGCGCTCCGCCTCGCAGGCGCCGCCCGCGCCCCGGACAAACACATCCAACGCATTGTTTTTGTTTTTAATTCTACACGTTTCTGCAGCAATCGCACGCCAGACACTCCTTGAAATGTTGTCAGAGCTATGCGATATTATATTGTTTACGTAATTACTTCGTGTAGTTCGCAGCAACTCGGAATATGATGTTTCGAGTTTGAATAACTCATTTATTAAGTGTTGATCTGACGACTTTTGTGATATCTTAAGTTTGAGATTTCGTATTTGAGACCGCTGAAGACGGACAATGTCATTGACCCACACATCCACACGATGGCCTACAGAACACTTTTTTATGGGAAAACATACGTCAAAATTATGCTTTATCACATATAGAACATTTTCTAAACAGATACTAGGGGTGCAAGCCCTTTCGATAAGGTTATCCCAGTCATACATGTGTAAATTATTAGTAAAAATGTCAACATTACATTGAGTAAATAATCTCTTAAATACTACAGAAGTTTTGTTTTGATTTATATATTGTATATTTAGGCTAATTAATATAGCTAAATGGTCGGATATTTGCATGTCAATGTCACAAACTGATTTTATTACATTATTACACATATTACTATAGCAATGGTCGATACAAGATTTACATGTAGTTGTTATCCTCGTAGGGAAGTTAATTAAATTTCTAAATCCATATTGCTTGAGCACTGTTTTTAGATATTTTACATTACACGATTTAATTAGGAGGTCTATATTTATATCACCTAGTATTATTAACATATAATTTTGAAAAACCTTTATTTTAAATAATTGGTCAAGTTTTGAAAAAAATACTGTAATGTCACCGCTAGGGGGTCTGTAGATACACACGATGACCAGGTCGAGCCCGATGCATTCCACAGCACAGGCTTCGAACTGCATCTCTGTGGACAGTTCACTTACTTCCTTACGCTCCATCGTCAATAGTGAAGGTTTGGCGTAGATACACGCACCTCCACCTCGCTTAGATGCGCGGCACCACTGCGTGCGAAGAGTAAAATTGGTGATGTTCGTGCTGGATAGCTTGGTCTGCGGGAGCCAATGCTCAGTCAAACATACAATGTTGATATCACTACGTACCTGGAGTTCACACTCCAATTTACGTGTTTTATTTTCCAGTCTATTTATATTTTGGTATAACACCGACAAAGTTCTAGAATGAGATTTTGTCTGAGATTGTGGGTCACTCGTTGGGTGGTTTCGCAGGCCTCGGGCGGAGAAAGGGCTTCCATTGTGTTATTTTCGTGTTGATGGGCCACATATCCGTTGACAGGAATTCGTCAAAGATTGACGATGGAATGCCTATTTTGAATGAGCAATATGATTCATGTTTCGATGGAATCTTCTCGACTTGGTAGGTGAGACCGCTTCTAACGGTGTTTAGATGTGCAGTTATATTTTCACATTCGGTCTCCTTTGCAAAGTAACATCCATGCAAATATTTATGGACCTCAACCCCTTCAACAGAGGTATTCAATGCCGTTCCACGAATAGACTTAGGTTTATTTGGCCGGCGGTATTTTTTAACTACTTGCCAGCTTTGTTCCGTAATTTGTGTAGTTTCCGGTATAATAATGGTTTGTGTCAATTGTTTATTTCTGTTTTCATTGTCATCTTTTTGTAATTTGTTGATCTTTGTCAATTTATTTGCACTTAAATTGGGATCAAAAGATTTGGAGGTAAGCGCCGGGTCAAGTTTCGGTGGCTGGGTCGCCGTCTTGCTAGACAGTGGACGTGAAGTCGCTAGTGCAGCGAGCCTCTCCCTCGCACGCGCAGCGGTCGCTCGTGTTTGCTTCCCTGTGGCAGGCAATGCGTCGCGCGTCGGAGAAGGACAGCGCGCTAGCGCAGGTAATGCAGCTACACCGCTAGACGCCGGAGTTGATGCACCGCTGTTTGCGCCGCTGGTATTGGGACCATTTGATGTTGACCCATCTTTGATTTTGTTAGATCGAATGGATTTTAACTGGTTTATTTCACACTTAATCTCACTTATTTCACTTAATATCACATTTAATTTTGTTTCGATTGGTTGGAGGGCACTAATTAAAAGCTTTTTAAATATTTCACTCTCACTTAACGCCATTTTAAAATACTTTTAATTGCGTTATCTCTTAGAGGTTTGTTGTCGTGACCAACACCCCAACTAAGTCCGATTGCTGGGGGGCTATGGACTAACTCACTAGAAAAATGAATTTGTCAAATAAAAATTTTACACTACTCTAATTTTGTAGACGCTATGGCCGTAGATAATAATGTAGATGACGTAGTGTAGAATTTTCTAATGTCAAATTCAGTTTGCAACTGAGTTAGACAATAGTCCCCCCGTCATGCTACATTATGAACTAGTGTCGAGAAGAACTTTCAGTTTTGGCTCTAAATTGGAGTTTATATAGAAAATGTATGCATTATTGAAGGAATAATTTATATAATAATAATAATGTGTCTCAGTACCCTGTCACGACTATTTTTGAAATCTAATGTACTTTCGGCATACCATTTTCTCATGAACCGCTCAACCAAGCCCAGCAAACCAGGTGTCAGGTAATAGAGTGACATTTGGCGCCCTTCCACCAACAGTAAGTACTGATAATTTTGATACCTAACTTACGTCAGTCATTTGGGCCAGAAAATTTGTAATTTTCAGAATTAAATCTCTCTTATAGCACTGTCATTGTGTGTACTAGAAGCACTTACAAAATATTATAACACCATTCACTTAGTGTGATGAGTAATAATTTGACGAATAGGCACACACTAGCGCACAGAAAGAACCTGGGTTCGAACTTGTACCCAGGATAGTGAATGTACGAAATGTCGGCCTGTTGTTGTACTGTCCGCCATTTTGATTGCAAAAATTTCACAAGTCCCGGGTTGGTGTTTTGCATTTGTGGCAATGTGCGTGTTTCATATTTTACGTAATTAATTGTAAAAAGTCGCAACACGCAATAAAAGCCCGAGTTGGTGTTTTGCGCTGGTGGTATTGTGTGCCTAATACGGTCCATCGTTTGAGACTAAAATCAAAGAAATCGGCCGAGAACTCAGAAAATAGCAATGATTAGAAGATCCCCCAACCCCCCAAAGCGACTCTAATGTAGCGTACCGCTAGCTTCAAACTGTTATGACTAGAAGACTAGTTTCTAAAGAGATATGATAGTAGATTTACATTTCGGATGACAGCTGTCAAACTTAAAATAGTATAACTCGGAAATTAAAGATCCTAGAACACTAGTTGCTAAAGGGAAATGATAGCACACCCCGAGATCTACGTTTCGGATGACAGCTGTCAAACTTAAAATAGTTATAGCTCGGAAACTAGTGGCCCTAGAACACTACTTGCTATAGAGAAATGGTAGTACTCGTCGAGATCTACACTTCGGATGACAGCTGTCTAACGTGAAAAGTGTAATAACTTGGGAATTATTGATCTCAGAACTCTTGTGCCTGAAGAGTAATGATAGATCTGTGCCATTCTGTCCATGATTCCATGTCTAAAGTGGAGGAGTGTAATAAAAAATAACAATATATTTAATGTATAATATAAGGAGTATGTGTCATCATCATTGATAAAATGAGGAGCAATGTGATAAAAGTTCGTTAGGATGATGTGATGACTAGGATTGAAAGAGGTATGCTTGTGGGGAGGATGGCAGAAAAACAGCATACAAATCGTATCTATCGTATGAATGTGAATGAAAGGGTCGAAAGAGCGCCCAAGAAGGACATTATATTGATCAACTAAATGACCAGCTCCAATAAGGGCAGGTTACCCTCAACCGGCGTAAATGCATGAAAATATGTATGAACGTAGAAGAAGCAAAAGAGGTGTGTTAGGATCGTAGCTTGGGCACTCGATAGTCTCTGCCTACCCCTATGGGACACGGGAGTGAGTGTTGTATGAATGTAATAATAGTACCTATACATATATATTTAGGTTTACTTAATGAAAATTGAAAAGCATGCGGGACCAATTTTGATATCAGAAGTACCTTATTTCACACTACACAATATTTAATCGATGATTGTCTTACATTTGTATACCGGGTCACAGCTTTCTAGTTTTTAGCTTCAATTAAACAAAAACTGGAACATCCCTAGGAGACACGTATGCAGTGAGTGTCATGTTAGTGTCAAGTTGCATTCGTTAAGGTGTCGTTAGCGTGCGACGTGCGCAGACTAAATATATAATTGTTTTCTCACACGCGACATGTATCCGACGTGTAGGATGCATGCATCCTACATGCGTCCTTCATGTAGGATGCATGCATCCTACATGTAGGATGCATGTCGCGTCATGTGCGGAGTGCCTTAAAGGCATCCCGTCTCATATTGTTTAGTTGATACTTCGTTAATATTGTGGCCATTGGTGTGATGAGTGCTCAATTTTTTCTTGTAAAAAAACATTTATTGTCTCAGGTGCGGATTTTTTATGTGTCTCAAAACATCGGTTCACATCTTTTTACGCCATATTTCTTGATTTATCTTTATGCCCTGTTCAATAAAAAAGAGGGATGAGCATCCTCTATGTCAGTTACCGTGACCCAAAGCGTCACTGTCGACAATTGTCTTTTGATTTGCACTTTAACCACGTATAATTGTTTTATTTATTTACATTTGCAGAACTAAAAAATTTTTGAGTCGTTAAGGAAAAAAATTTCAAGCCAGTCATTCGTGCAGCGAGCGAATTTTTCGGGACAGATTGGATGCTATTATCCGCGCTAAAGGTGGTACATGGAATGCTACTGATGTTGAATCAAACAGTTCTTCAGAGCGCCTAATCTTAACTTTCATCATCAGTATCTACCTATCTAATCATTAACTAATCTTATTTTCAAAGTTTTGACACAATAATTTTTAAGGAATATATACCTTTGGATTGGCGTCGTTCGTTGATATTTTTATTTTAGTAGTAGAAGTAGCATTTGCATAATAATAAGAATAATTTGCATCATCATATCTGCCGGAAGACGCCCTGCTGTTGCTGGGCATCGGCCTCCCAATTGCCACAAAGGCCGGTCCAGTGCCTTCCGCATCTAGCTATCTAGCTGATACCTGCGATTTTCTACGGTCGGTCTACTTTGTGGGAGGCCTATCCACGCTGCATCTTCCGGTATGTGGTTGCCAATTATTTGTTTGAGGTTTTATGATTTTAAGAGCTTTTTGACTCACTACCATATTTATTTATTTATTTAACATTTTATTGTGCGCAATAAATAGTATACAAAATTGACATACAGATAAGATCACAACAGGTACAGCTTATTGTGCCCTTTGTATTTGAAATTGTACTATTTAATGAATATTGTAAAAATTGCTTACATCATTGATTACTCCCCATCCGGCTATCTCACCTGGCTCGTCGTATGGGGGCGTTTGCATGATCGCCACTTTCTTCACATATTGGGTAAATTGCAAAGGGTGATGCAACCTAATAAGACAAATGTCGTTGGCCAATGTCGTGTCTATATAATGCTCGTGTCTTAGAAAGTATTCCGCTCGGTAGGTTCTGCCTTTCCTTCTGTTGGATGTCCCTACATTGACCAAAATGAAGGTACGAGGCACGTAATAACAGCTATCAAGGCAGTGAGCGGCGGATAGCAAGAAATATTGGTCGATTATGGCGCTGCCGCATGCGTGCGCCTCTCTCACAAAACTTATTATGGCCGCCAACTTAGTCGCACTGTTACTTTCGTTTCGATTGTGATTCTGCTTCACATTCTTCTTGGTCACATTGCACTCGACAACAATGTGCGCCGAGTGAGGGAAGTCTTCAATTTTGGCATACACGCCACCGACGATGTGGCCGGTCACATGCGCCGTGCAAAATGTACAGTTGACTATTACAATAATAAAATACCAAATAGTAAAAGTAATCATCTTATATAACAACACGCAAAGTGTATTTCTTCTCTACAACTTGGTATACTGATTTTCAGTTAATTTCAATGTCAAGTTCCGATAACGTAAGTGCATCGTTAATTTTCTTCATGGTTTACGTCAAATCAATTGACGTAGGCTCTCGTTTAAGTATGATGATTTTCGGCGATAAACGTTGAAGCTTTAGCTTTTTTACTAATAAAACCAAGCAAATCTCCAATATTACAATCGCCGGAATTAACCGGACCGTTCAGTCAGTCACGTATACTGCTGCTATGCAGCTAGTTACTATCAATTATCACCCGTGTTTATCTATAAAACGTACGAAAAGTATGAAGATATTCTGGATGACAGTTACAACTTACCATGTATCTGTCTGCATAAAAGCGTTTGTTATAAAGTAGCATAAAACCCTGTTAACCACTTGTAGCAGTGGCCGGGTTGGTGAAAGCGTAATGCACGGATTTTGCAGTTTATATTTCAAATCCCCGTATATTCTTCATATGATTACTCTAAACATTACCTATTTACAAGTACAATTGAAAATAAAGTTTTTTTTTACTTTTGTCGAATATTGTATAAAAAAGTATACATAAAATAAATAATTATTTATCTTGAATTAAATCACTTTTTGTACACTAGTTCCACTTTATTATCGAATTCCTCATCTTTAGGCATAATTTACCTAAAGATGAGTAATTCGAAACCGGTTGCAATTTAATAAAATTTTAACTAGTGTACAAAAAGTTATTTAATTCATAATAATGGAGTTCTATCAGGAAGTGACAACACAAAGTGTAAAATAATTATTTATCTTATTTTATTTAACACTAGCGTTTGCCCGCGACTTTGTCCGCGTGGAAATTGGTTTTAGGACAGTTTATATTTTTCCAGAAAGACCATTTTAAATGACCTCCCTAATGTACGAAAGCTAGTACTACGGAGAGGTCAAGCGGTATACCGGGTTCTACCTAAACAAATTAGATGAAACGTGGCCTAGATTTTAAGTTGAACCCCAAACTACCAAACTATCAAAACCAAATCAAAATCCATTCTGCGTCATTTCCATATTATGTTTTTTCGAAACACACAGCGTTGAGTGAAGAAGCTATCAAAATTTTACCTTGATAAATGATGCAAACATACCAATCAATCCGCATATTACCCCCTTGTGTCACCCATTCCAGCAGCAATGCGGCTTTACTACTTCCATGTAAGCGCGTTGAAACTTGTCATAACATGTTTACGTCATAGCGTCTACAGATTTTGCCGGCTATGAATGCAAAATCTTATATTTGTTCAAAAAATAGTTTTTATTGCTTATTTCGGTGCGAAATATGTATTGGTGGTGTTGTGTAATTTGGTAACTGTGTTTCCGATGTGTTTTTGTGCAATAAGCGTGCATAATCGGTAAGTTGATGCCGAAAATACTAATGCCGGGCGGGTGCTCCGGACGAAGCTGTGTTGCTGCCTGCTGGGCATCCCTCATCGTCTTTAAACCAATGATGAGGCGGATGGTGGGAGCTCAACATCCTCGGAGGATGAAGGTGTAGCTTCCGCGCACCGCAGCGTCCGTATATACTTGCCACCCGCGCATCGTCTTTCTAAAGAACTAATTAGACCGGTTAGTTACATCTTACTATATGTACAAAATGTTACACAGAACAGGACTTTTGACTCTTAGTCAGTGTAAAAAAAATTAGTAAACCTTCCTGGAGCTAGTAGTTTACATAACATGAGAAAGTTGACAAATGACAAACAACTTCTTGGTAAATCCCATGGGATCTTGTGAGAAATTATGTTACAGCTATATATACTAACTTTATATATAATTAGTACAGAATTTGATAAAGAAGTAGTTGAAGACTAATAAGAAGGTTCGTAGATCTTCTCTCTTACAACAATTTGACTCACCGGCTTGGATGAGGCATAATCTTTCCCGGCTTATGCCAGGGTATGTTTGGAGCAGTGTTCATATTAAATCTACCATAAGGTTGAATACCTAAAGCGACACCAGGATTTGTGCAATGTGAAGCCCTGTGATGGGACGCTAATAATTCAAATTCATAAAATATAACCCTCCTTCTGTCGCAGTCGGTTAAAAACATTGTCGTCGTTCGAACGTTTCAATTTGCTAACATAAGAGGCTAAACACCCACATGTGGCACCTACTTAAAATTCCAAAACCAAAAGCAATAAATTCCCCAAAACGCAATGAGCTTAATCACAAGGGTCACACTTGCAAAGCGCGAAAAAAAATAAAAGTTCGTATTTCAAAATGTCAAATAAATTCACGCTGGGATATCGATGTAAAAACAATACCAAGAAAGCGAACAAGCTAGCCTAAGAATAAAAAACTATCATAAAAACAAAGGTTTCAGGGACGAGTAAGCGAGACAAAATCAGTCGGTGGAGTAGCGGCGCGAACGCGGGAAACGACGGGATTGGTAGATTGCACTCCCCGCCACAAGGGATGATGCGCGGGCGTCGGTTGTCATCCGTAACAACCAAAGGACACCAGGCAACACAACCAAAGAAGAACCTTATGTTGCGACTGGACGAGCAGTGGAGCATTTATTAAGATCAGATCTTGAAATCTAATTATGTATAATTAAATTATACTTTAAGTTACTATAAATTAGAGTCAGTGTATATTTGCCGTCGGCGACAAAAGTTAAGTTGATGCCTTTATGTTTATGTAAATGGTTTGGGTATTAATCGAATCGATTAATTACATTTATAAATTTCACCAATTTCCATTAGTATACTCACCACTAAAGATTTCTATAAAATAGTATAACTTAAGCGAGATGGAAAGTAAAACATTTAATTTAAACGTAATTATTAACTACAAATTATATCTGCGTGAGATAATTAGAGCATGGTAATATTTGAACAAAATATACCGAAGCCTATGCCTATCATCATCAAATCAAATAACTAATGTGTCTGATATATCTCTGTACGAGATCATTATGTGCTAGTGTTTCATTAAATTCAACCAAAGCCTATGTATAAGTATGTATTGTGTAATTCACGTTAACGTTCATCATCACGTTAACTCATCCCTGCGTGATATATTCGTAATGGGTATTATTTTAATAAAATGATACCAAACCTAACTATGTCTAAAGTGCGACGCTTGGGAGTTTATAACTACAACATTGAAATCATCATCAATAACGAATACTTCATAATATATATTGATTGAGTGTATTCTTCATAAATGTATGTTTCACTTTTTATTATTTATTGATGGAACTGAACTGGGTATTTAGACCCCAATTTATTGACGAAAAGTTCTTTAAGGTGGCTTAATGGACTAGTCAATATCATGTAATGGCTTAAACTAACGGTTTATGCATAATGTTATCGGACCAAAAGGCGTATGGGCTGCCCAGCCTATATGAGTAGTCTAAATAACGAGTGTGCCTGTAATCTACATTATTATTAGGCCAAAAGGCGTATGGGCTGTCTTAGCTTTTACGACTAGTCTAATTAACGAATATATCTATAATCTATATTATTATTAGGCCAAAAGGCGTGTGGGTTGATAAATCCCCACATGACTAACCTAATACTGACTACCTGCTGGTAACGCGCAGCGTTAATGAGTCGGATACTTCACTGATAAGTTATCATTTATATTGACTAACTGTTTCACATGTTTGTATATATGGTTTAACTTTGCAAACGAAGTATGACACTTTGACCAATTGTGTAAATGTAATGATTTGTTTTGAACGAATAATTGTTTAAATTATATTAATTAATTAATCATAATTAGTCTTAATTGGGCAGAGTGGTTTTATACGTTATTCAGAACAGTTTTTTGTCCACTCTATCAGGAATTGTCCCTAGGAAACGTGTTCTGAACATCACGGATTTCATTATTATTTTCTAATCTAGAAATCCCTAGTGAAAATATTTGAGTTTCAATCGTAGAGTCACAATTAAGTAAATAAACGTATATTTATCTTTTAAACTCTACCTGTGACTTTAATTTATATTCCCGCATACCTTGACTAATTTTAAAGTAAATCACTTTTAAAGCTTATTGTAATCACCCCTGCAATATGATCAATCAGATCAAGTTATTGAGGTGCCTAAGTAACTTTATTCTGGACTAATGGTACATAAATGCCTTAAATAAACTCATTTACTTTAGAGGAATTCAATATAAATATCCAATTAACTTCTTGCAATTTAATGCATGGCATTCGAGTTTTGATAATTACATTAAAGTAATAATTATGAATCTCAAACCCTAGTTGGTTCTTAAATTTAGTAAAACTGGGACTCCACAGTTGTTGCGATCCTTCATCTCGTAAAACGTAGGGAACTAGCTGTCCGACGTATATGACAACCTTACGGGTTTATAATGATTGACAGCGGTATATCAAAGGATATACCTAGCTATCTTGCCCGGCCAGGCAAGCTTAGGGAACTTGGGGATCATAAAGCAACGACAACTTCCATCGTGGTACCACCTGAAGCCCATATCAAGTAAAGAATGGTGTTACAATCTGAAGGTGATGTTTGCCGTATATGGAGCTGTAAGCGTACATGAAGCAGGCCTTCAGTGTGCAAACATTCTAGTTCAGTCCATATAACAGGACATTATTGTATGTAGCTGCAGGTCAAATCAGCAGTTTAAAACACCTGACAAAATACAGAATTTGTATGCAATACAGACTTGTGAGCTCATTGTCAAATGGGTACTTTATTAACATTTTATGTGGCTTAAAACATAAATAATAAGATTTTCTTTTTCTCATACGCTGGGCGAGTTTTTATGTAAAACTCAATAAACATTTGAGTATTGAATATTAAAAGTAAGTTCTCTAATGGTATTTCAGATTTTTAGTTGCCTAGGAAAGTAGCCTTTTACAACAGACGGAGGTACTTATTCCCGTGCTCTCCTGATTCTGACTGCACACCTAACTGATAGCGGTGTACCTTTCGGGAAGGTACAGCGGCATAGCCGACCGCCTTTCAAAAAATACTCTTGGCGTAATGGCATTTGTTGCCCCGGGCCTCGGAGGCCTTGATTCGTAACTGGCTCGTCATGTTGTTGTGAACATATCATTTTGACATCACCCTCACACTGGTGGTCCTCTCGGGGAGGTATAGCGGCATGGCCGACCGCCTTTCAAGAAACAGACCCTTACCGGAAGAGAATCTGTTACCCCAGGCCTCGGAGGTCTTGATTCGTAAATGGGGTGTTCCTACATTTGTTGGTGTTGTCATATTGGCTTAATATCACCCTCTCAGTGGTGGACCTGTGAGGAACCCGTGCCAAAATGGCATATGTTGCCTCAAGCCGCGGAGGCCTTGTGGACGTCCACGACTGTTGACTCGGCCGTTGGGCGAGAATACGTCACTTGGGACTCAAACGATGACTTGGCAAAATATTGCGATGCATTAAGTAAGACGGAAGTTTCGGCCTGCGTGGCCTCCGCCTAATCTGTTAACGCGAGTTCTTAATCACTTGAACACGGCAGAAAGACCTTACATATTAATTGCGCCTTGTGGGCCCATATTAGTGGGCCCGAGCTCTGGAGGAGCTGGTATCAGTAGAGAATCTGAGCGAAAACCTCGCAATTGGGAGACCCTCCCCCACCCACAAGTGGACAAACTGCAAATCTTGGCTTGGAGAAGGAGAGGGGGAGGGGGTGAAGCTACTCAGTGTAGTTTAGAGGAAAGAGAGAGTGAGTTATGCTCACATAAGTACCTATAGGTACTGGTTACTGAGATGAAACAATCTGTTTTTAGAAAAAATTCAAAATTCAGGAATCTTGCAAACTAATGAATAAATAATATAAAAAATAAAAATAATTTATTTCAGGCCGATTGACCCATAAATTGCATTACATGGGTAATATGTCTAATAACTTGAATATGCATAGTGCAATGACCTGAACTTGTGACACAGTGTTATCCTTTCCTCTTTTAAAAATAAGGTAGCTAGAAATATAGCTAGCTCCTGGCCTTCAAGAGGTTTAGGGTAATGTAATGTGAATTAAAAGAAACATTAAAAATAGGGAAATAATTTCTAAATACCAGTCCCTCTAAATCTTGATTTATGGAGAACATGGAGGCACCAACAAGGAGTTTGCTAGAGAATAACCCTTAGACAAGTAGGGAAAACTGGAAGAGTTATATAATGTACAAAAATTTAACTGTCATCAGGTTGGCAGAAAAACAGATCCAGCTCAGATTTCATATTGATTTTTACTTTTGGTAAGGTGTTCATTACCTGATTTAAAACCAGAGACTGTTGTGGAGTGATTAACTATTATGTGTAATTACTGTTAAAGTTACTATTGTTTGTAAGGACTTCACTGATAAGACTCTATAAGAGTCAACTTTACATTCTTATGGTTATTGTTAAGGTTACAATTGTTACTGATGTCATTAGCAATATAATTTGTTGTTGTTTTTGGGATAACATTTCATGGAAATTCATAAAATTTTAAAAGGAATCGTGGTATTTGAGACATACTAAAATGTTTTACGTTTCAGAATACCTAAACTAAACATTAAAACTACATATTATTTCAGTTATTTGATCACATAGCGTCTGCAATCCTCTTTCACCAGCAGTAATCAAACGTCTTTACTCAACGCTGTGTGTTTTGAAGAAACATAATATAACTGTTTTGCATTACAACAAAACAGATATTATGTGTATGAGAAACACAGAACGTTGCAGCAAGGTTCTTGCTGGTGGATCATGTAGACTTCTATGAGGTAAACATGTTATGACAAGTTTCAGCGCGCTTACATGGAAGTAGTATAGCCGCACTGCTGCTGGAATGGGTGATACAAGGAGGTAATATGCGGATTGATTGGTATGTTTGCATCATTTATCAAGGTAAAATCTTAGATAGCTTCTTCACTCAACGCTGTGTGTTTCTCATACACATTTCTTATAGTTTAGCTGGTCTACTATGGTTCTACATCAGGTGTTCCAGTTTATAAATCAATTATACCCTATATGTTGCCCAGGCTTAAAAGCTATACAACAAAAAAAGTTTCATTCAAGTCCGTCCTGTAGTTTCGGAGATTAGCGTGTACAGACAGACAAATAGACAAACAAACAATCTATTGTTGTCAATTGTTCTCGCGACCCACTACTGTGTTGCCGGGACGTGACGGGTTAATTAAGTTAATTACAAAAGTGGACATTGGTACATTATTTGTCTTTATTTATTTCGATAATTAAAAGATGGCGATAAACTACAGACTATGGGGGAAATTTTATTTTCTAATTCTTAGAATTTTATTTGGCCTTCTGTGCCGTGTCCGATGATTTTTGTTCCGAGTCTGAGGCATTCTATTCGGAATCCGAGGGTTTCTGCCACCTGGATGAGTATCTGAAAAAAGGGGATTTTTCAAACCCGGCCTGAATTATGTATCTACCTATTCAAAAATCGAGTAAAAATCCTAATAATTTTTAAAATTAGTGAATTGTCAATTTTTCCTGTATTTAATTTGTACAAAAGCATTTGTTACATTAAGACAAACCTGGGGGTCCAAAAAGGCTACATAACCGTTTCATATTATGCTTTATATTAGAGAGCCACAAACTTATCTGACCCTGTGCCAAAAAGAATTTGCTTACTTACTTACTTAGGCTTAGGCTTTGTTTACTTTGGGGTTAGATGGCGCTGTATGAATTTGTCCAAGCATATTTATTAATTGTCCACAATACACCACTATGGGTGCACTCCGAATTGTTCTTTCGTTTATAAATATAGTATATATCATATCAAATGATTATTTAAATATATACGCGTCTAGGAATATAAGAGCGTCGGAGACTTAGTGGTAAAGGTATCCGACTCGTAGGCGAAAGGTACCGGGTCGAACCCGACTACCGCCATGTACTAATGACTCTTTTCTGAGTTATATAGGTACATTAGTTGAACACTAACCTCTGCTCTTACGATGAGGGAAAACATTCAGGCGACTGAATGTGTAACCATGATCGAATCTGGTCAAGCTTCTCTGGTAGCAGGGTCACGGAGGTCAGATGGCAGTCGCTTCACTGTAGTTGCCTAACCTAACCTGATCTGCCAAATCCTGGATCATGGTCAAGGCGGACCCCGGACCCTCGTGCAAAGATGTTTGTTTAAATAAATTATAATGTAAGAACAACTCAAATTTTAAAAAGCTTATTTGTTTTCACCACAAAAGCTCCACTCCAATAAATAAACAATTTATTACAAAAATAATAAAACGATGATGGCTCATCATCGTTCAGTTTATTATTTCTGAATGTACGATAAAAAAACATATGCCCGGTGACCACAGACTAATAACTAGATTTAAAGCGATATATGACAGCTATGTGATAAACGTCATACAATGAGGACATGAAAGATACGTCATTGTCGCCATCTTTATTTTTTAGGTCGAGTGTTGCCTCAGAACGCGCATTTAATGCTTTTGTACAAATAATCCAGGTCATAACGTAAAAAAATTTAATTAAAAAATATATATTTTATTTTGCATTTGTTTGTTACTTATCACGAACTGAGTAGATCTTAAGTGTAATTTTAATTTCTTTATTACCATGGCCAGACGTGGAAGCTCACTTTTTGTTGTCACGAAGCTGCAAAGGGCAACAGATCTTTACGGTTTGAATAATGCGCAGTTTTCCAATAAGTATCTAAAGCACTCCTAATCACTCGCTAGATGGCGCCCCAACAATTTTGTAATTGAAGATTGCTTTAAAAATGGGTACTTAGCAAAGAGGATATAAACACTGGGTACGTTGTACAGGATAATATTGTATACTAGAGGTTTTAATAATTTTTTACAAAAAAAATAAACATCAATTTGACTGAGTCAGTTCGTTTCATGGATGCTAGGATCAAGAATAAACGTATTTCAAATACAAAAGGTTTGTATTAAAATGGAACATAGTGCCTACTTTGAACTTTTAAAAACTAATTTATATTAATAAACTTTTTATTTTAAAGTTAAATATTAGTTGGCTGCATGAAATTACAATCGTATGTAAATCTGTATAGATTTAAAAAGAAAGTACCCAAATTGTGAGAACGCCATCTATTGGTGCTTTTTGAAACCAACTGACAATACCTATTAGAAAACTGCTCATATCTTCTTCGTGCCGTGCTACACGAAAACTAAACTTATTAAGCGTGAATGTGTTAAAAAAAGTGTGATCGTTTCAACTCGTTTCATATTCAAAAAAGTATTAATGCTTTCTATCCAGTCTTCAGTACCTTTCAGTCTACGTGCGTAGCGCGCAACCTGAGAAAGTGTTTATTTTTTATTCTGTTTTAAGCCAGGTTTAATGTTAAAATATGTCTTAACTGCAAATAAATGTTTTATGTCGAAGTTAGCAGGCGAGCGCTCACTTTGTTATCTGGCGAACCCCAAGGTGAAGGTGAAATTACCTGCTTGTCTGAAATACTGAATTCTGAATCTAATGACGACAAGGTTTTCTAAACCTTATTATAGCATTTTCGTAACTCAACTCTGGAAAGTATCTAAAGATTACAGTAGGTCATTTTTTTTAGGTCAATTAAATTCCTATGATTTTAGCGATACTGCGGTTATTTACGAATATGGTTATGGTTATCGATTTAAAGTCGATTTTGGATTATTTGCTTTAAGATGCACTTTCTAGCATGGCGGTGGTAACTAGTCTCGTCGACTATCGCGCCGGGACATTATTACCGGAGCTATCATGACCTTAACTTTTGGGTTCTATTCCGGCGTATTTTAATGTATGCGCTCAGCCCCTCGAGCCGTGCGTTACAATCACGATACATGGAAATGATCCCTCAGCCACTAAAAAAAGTACTTACGACAATAGAGTCTAGAGGAAGTCCTTGTGATCCAGTCATAAAAATGGGCGGCTTCGGTGAAGATGGAGACGGTGTTGGACTGATCAGGCAGCTTGTAGGAGACTATTCCTACGAGGATGTATTTCCTCACCACCAACCCGCTGCCCGAATCACCTCTGTAAGATAGGAATAGGTTTCGAGTTCAGACCGTACTAAAGTCTTGGAGAGGAGTACTTGGAAGTCTCGATCTTGGAAATCAATGGACGTGAATTGCAATTTGTTGTGCTCTGTTAACTGTCAATTTTCTGAGCACCGATTAAAAAGCAAAAAAATAGTTAAAATAATTGTAATAGATGGCGTTGATTACACAGGATTCTCAAAGATAAATCAAAACGAGACCGTTAGATGTATAAAAATGTAGACATTTTGCGCTTTCTTCTCAAAAAGATACTAAAACTAAGTATCTTTTCACGAAACATCTTTCCGAGTAACTTCGGTTACCAAATTCAATAGATGAGAAAGCTTAAGACAGTACGCCGAACTACACATTTTACTTTTTACAGTAGCTGTCTGAAAATCCCCCAACTATAGTAATTTTTTAATGTTCTTTGAAAATTTTCCATGTTTTATTCGCCATTAGGAAGGCTCGAACTCTACCAAAGCTGGAACGAGACGAGAGGATAGATGCGTGCGCGTAACCAACGAATGGGTGCTTTTATAATTTGTAAAGTGACGATTTTATCGTTCACGATATATGGGAGAGGAGGCATGAAAGGTTGTCATTGTCAGGTGTGTATTGAAAGGGATAAGTCAAATAATCGGTAAAAAAAGAAGCGACTCGAGATGACAACATTTTTGTTCTGTGGCAACCCCGAAGCACAGCCATTCGCATCTAAAACGACACACTCCTGTCAAATTCAATACGTGTCCCCTTCATGCCACCTTTCCCTTATATCGTGGACGTCCACGATAATATCGTCACGTTAAAAATTATAAAAGCCCCCTAGGAATTGTTTCACATCTCGTCTCCGCTTAGCTTAAGTGGATACGATGAAGCGGAGAGAAAAAGAGAGGAGATGTTTCATATTTGTATGGCAAAATGAAAGCGGAGATGTAATCATCTCATCATGTCATGTCCATCGGTTTCCAAGATTGATGCTAAAGTCAAGTTTTAACATATACTGTGAGAGCGCCGTAGGTTATCCTACGTCGCCAAGTAAAAGAAAAAATTCACTTTCTAATGATAGTAGACGTTTAGGTGACCTACAAAACTTTAGTCTGCCCGTGCACAGCCTGGATAAAAAAAAACTTTTTTCGAGACCCAAATCTCGACTTTTCGTAGCGATAAAGCTTACATATCCTCTTGTGTGGGTTCTATGAGTAAAGAAAAACCGGAGTGCCTCATAGCGCCTAAAGTTTTCGTTTTTTTTTTTTCACGGTTGACTGGTAGGTAAGGCTACTTTAGCTTTAAGTCCGCCAATGTACCTTTAGTGCATAAAGTTTTAATAAATAAATAAATAAATAATATATTCTTGACAGTTTTGCTTCTCAGCCACATGACAGTTGCAAAAGAGAAAAGTGACTTTAGTCCACCATCACTACAGAGTTTTTTTTTCTTACACTCGATGACGTAGGATTACCTACGGCGCCCTCACAGTCAAATAGTTTTATACTAATATCAAACACTCAATTTAATTTGATAGTTACCATTCCTCACTTGGTATGACCGGAAGACGAAGCGAGGGTAGGCCTCCCACAAGGTGGACCGACGACCTGGTAAAGGTCGCAGCTGGATGCGAAAGGCCCAGTACCGGCCTTTGTAGAGGTTTTTGGGGGAGGCCTATACCCAGCAGTGGGCGTCCTTCGGCTGATATGATGATGACGATGACTTGGTATTTATTAATGAATAATTTCGGCCACGCAGTATACATTCCCTTTTTTTTTAAATACTTTAAGGAAGACCCACGAACTTAAATTAGAGTTTAGAAGTATTCGGATTTAATATTAGGTAATTTTTTTCTAGAAGCCATCCCAAAACTCATGCATATGCATTACACGGACAGAATGTCCTTATCTTATATTTAAAAAACCTCTAATTACTCTGCGACGTATCCTTGTAGGCCCTTAGGTCTGTCGTATCCAGCACAGATGGTCCCGCGGGGAGTGAAGTCTAATAGCTTGAGACATTTCGGCCGAGGTATAATCTTTTGTATGGTTGACTTCAAAATGTTTGTTCCTTGCCGATTGTCTTCCTGCAGTAAAACTTCCGGTTACCAACTAAGCACAGAAAGTTTCGTATTTAAATATAATTGCAAATATTGCAGGTTGCATAATTTTACTAGTACGATTGTTATTCAATAAGTGTGTTATAGAGGTGGGCAACGCATTGGCGATACTCTTGGTGTTCCTAATGTCTATAGGCAGTGGTGACCACTTTCCATCAGGTGGCCCGCTTGCCTGTTTGCCTACCGTATGAAATAAAAAAAAATAAGTTCTTAGATGGATACAAATTTTCTATACATTAAGCACTGCTATTGCATACCAACCTAAGTAAACACGTGGTTCACGCGGTCTAAAACGGGAACGGCATGGCAAATTGAGGTGATTCCTTAAATTGTGGAACGATTCTAGAAGGGTAAGCATTAAGGAATTTACTTAATGATCAAATTATTGCCGGCCAATGCTGAACGTAGGTCTCCCCCAAAGAGTTATATACTGTCCGGTCTTCGGCAAATCGCATCCATCAACTGACCGCCACTTTTTTAAGGGCATCGTTCCATCGTGCCACAGGGCGATCTGAATTTCGTTTGCCAATACGCGGTCTTTAGTTATCTGGAGACATAGCCGACCCACTTCTACTTTAGTGCACTAGACTTTAGTACACTGACAGATAACCTCATTGCGAATTCTATCCGTCCGGATAACGCCGAACATCACTCGCTCCATTGCTCTCTGAGTGACCTCAAATTTATGGACTAGTCTTATGGTTAGTGTCCGAGGAATATTTTAATAATGTTATCATCAGGTTATACATGAAGCACTGACCGCTTGTACACCAAATACAAAAAAAAATTACACCAACATTTAAAAGTTGGAAATTTTTGTTGCCGCTGGTTTCTCATCCCAGAACAAAAACGGACTTGAATTGATTGGTGTAAAAAATGTTGTTAAAGTACGATCACGGACGTTCAAATGCTTTGTCTGGCATTATGACAGTAGATGAAACATGGATATATTGCTGCTTACCGAAAATAAAGCAACAATCTTCTGTATGGTTGCTCGAAGGCGACAGAAAACCAACAAAATTGAGGCTGGCGAGGAGCGTAAGCAAAAACATTTTTAGTTTTTTTTTCTCTTGTTTGGGTCCTGTCCGCATGATCTTACTTGAAGAACATCATCATCATCATCTTGGGGTTATGTCCCGGCTGTGACTATGCGTGGCACGCGGGGCCAATGGTCCGCCTTCCTGCTACTCCTGGCCCACTTCGCTCGGTTTTCGGCATCCTTGGTGGTGAGCTTATTGCTCCTTCCCGTGCCTGGCGAGGGCATCATGGCCAGACACTTGTTCCCCACGTAACTTGTCGGTCTGCGCAAAACGTGGCCATACCATCGAGGGCGGCATTCTTGCAGCTTATCTGCGATGTTACGGACGTCAAGGCTACCCCGAATGTGGGGGTTTCGAACGCGATCCTTCCGTGAAACACCACACATCCACCGCAGCAAGTTCATTTCCGTGTCGCGCAGCTCCTGCTTGTGTCGCTCCAGTAGGGGCCAAGTCTAGCTACCGTATAGGAGAGCAGGTCTAACAATGGTCTTATAGACCTGTCCCTTCAGCTTTATCGGCATTTTGGGGTCACAAATGACACCTGTTACCTCCCGTCATTTGGCCCAAGCCATTCGGGCCTTGACGTCGCTAACGATGTCCCCGGTTGAGCTAAGTACAGATCCCAGGTATCTAAACTGATCCGTGCACTTGACTTCATCTTCGCCTATGCGCACGGGTTGGGGATCTGCACTGTTGTAGGCCATGTACTTCGCCACATTAATTTGCAGACGGAGCCGTTCTCAAGAGCCTCCTTCCACTTTTAAATGATCTTACGTGAAGAGCAAAAGACAGTTAATGCTGAGTGGTACCACCATTTATTTGCCCAGTATCTTTGAAAAATACACGACCAAGAAGTCGCACAATGACAATGCTTCGGCGTACACCGTGAACAAGACAAAGTCATTTTTAGCTTCTGAAAAGGAAGAGCTAGTGATTTGATGAGAGGTTGGCAAATACGGTGCCCAAAAAGGCCTTGATAGCTTTCAATCATTGTTTTTAAAAAATTTTTGACCGAATGAAAAAGTTTTTAAAATGTAATGGAGAATACTTCGTAAAGCAGTACATATATTATTTAACATGTAAATTGTTTTATTATTGAGTTACGCAAAACTATCAGTGTACCCCACGTACATACGTTAATTTCTTATTGCGCTGTGCCCTTCTGAAAAGCTTGATGAAAAGCCATATGCCATGCTGCGTCAAAGCCATGATGTGTTTAGTCCATATGGCTTAGTACATCATGTTGACTCTACGATAGCGCAGCGGACATCGCGCATAAACATATCCACATCAGATATACCTACAAATAAGAACTTTTTGTTTGACCTCTCGTATTGGTCGTATTCGTTTATTGTTGTTTTTAAATATCAAATATCAGCAACTTACATCGATTAAACCCCATCCGGCAACCTCACCAGGCTCCTTCTGCGGGGGCGACCTCACTAGCGCCACTTTCTTTATGTTGCGGTTAAACTGCATAGGATACAACAATCTCACAAGAGATATGTCATTTTCTATTGTATACGTATCATAATACTCGTGCGAATAAAAATGGTCCGCTCTGTACAAGGTGAAACCTTCCTTTATGCTATGTGATCCTACGCTGACCCCGACGAAGCTATGAGGCATAGGAAAGCAGTCTTCGAAGCAATGGGCGGCGGACAGCACAAAATATTGATTGATTATGGAGCTGCCGCATCCGTGCCTGTCGTTCCCTTGGTTGCTTTTGCATTGAATAGCGAGGTAGGCTGAGTGAGGGAAATCTTCAGTGCTGGCGTACACCCCGCCGACGATGTGGCCGGTCAGTCCGGTCGTACAAAATGACGCGTTGACGAAAATAGTTAAAATGCAAAGAACATTAATAAACATCTTACGTTAATGATGATTAGGAAATGAACGCAGCACGCGTCTTTGTAATTACATTTTTACGTCTAGTTTTTCGATTTAGCTAGTCGTAAAATTTTATAACTCAATTAATTCTCATTGTGCTTTTGTAGGATTTCATTTCAATTATTGGAAGCCCTCGTAAAGTCAGAGATGATGTTTGCATACGTCGAAACAGCAGTACTATGTTGTTCGAGTATATTATACCAATAAAATAAAATACAAGACGAAATAACATTACATACATTTTGAACTATCGCGGTTATTATCACACATTTCAAAGGTATGTTTCGGATTTCCTACCCCGTACCTGTCGCACCGCGGAAATATCGGGCAACTTGTACAAAGGTACGCAGTAGAAAACCCGGAGCATACCTTTATAAGATGAAATAAAGCACACAAATTGAGTTCTAAGATGGAGAGTACACATACTGAACATGCGATTTACACTTCAAGATCTGTATCTCAAGTGTAACTGTTCGCAAAAAAATTCGAATACTCATCGATCCCGTTAATCGAGCTTACTATATTCGATCCGTTTTTCTATATTGTATGAAAACCTTAAACAGCGCCTCTATCGAAAAGTATGTAAACAAAATTTTACTATTGTTAATAAGTTTCAAACGTATCGACTGCGTGAGTGTATAGATGAATTAGCCATCTATACATAATGGCTAATTGATCTATACACTCGACTTCGCTTTCACTCGAAGTCAAGTTTTGCGAGTGTAACTAAAAAATGTTACAGATAAAATAGTTTCACTACCGAAACACGGACGTAAACTCACTTGATGTTTGGCCAGTGAAATTCTGCATTTAAATCGTTTAGGTACGTTTATAATAATTGTTTGTTCTTATTAATTGAATAGCAAAAGTAGCAAATACTCTTAAAGTATTGTGTTTTTATTGCAATCAAACATAAATAAAAAGAGCCTATTCTGACAATGCCGTAGGTAATAAAACTCTTTGCTGAGCCCATATAAATACTACAAACTCTTTGGTAGGAACTATTTTCGTCATCAGTAAAACGAGGTGTCCCGCCATAGAGAAAAAATTTTATGTCTGCGTGTCCGGCCAGGATTTTTGGTTGTCTTCTTTACTCTTGCAAAATATAATGAAACAAAACTTATATATTGATTAAAATGTTATTACCTGTATAAATTAAGGAGCTTCATCATACCGGGAGTAAGCTTAATCAAAATGAGCGTTTTGATTAAGTCGTATAATTTTTACTATACTTTCGGCCAAGTGAGTCGGTGGAACGTCATGTTGACAGATACACTCGCATGCAGCACGTATATTTTGTTTCACTCACTTTCCGCTAGAGGCGCTGTTCAATTTTTCATACAAAATTGGAACTTAACGCAAACGCAATAGTTACGTATATTACGAACGAACACTTACACTCACAGGATACAGCACACTGATTTTCACATGAGGTTCATAGACATAGACACAGATTTGATTTGACAATAACTACAATTATATCAAACAAGTTGTAACAATATCAATAATTATAGGTACATGTTACAACTAGGGTACATTCGATTAAAATTTATGGTGAATATTGTAGTGTCACGGCAAATTAGAACTCATCTCAGTATATCACTAGCTCATCTAGCACTGGCCCTTTAGGTGGACTGTCCTAGGCTTGCCGCAACTTTATTCAAGATCTTCTTTACCCCAACGGTAAACGAGGTCTTAAGGCAGGGTTATAGGCAGGCATTTGACCGCCTTCTTACCTGATGGTAAGTGACAATGCGGACGAAGTCACGTGGGTGATGTCAAGTGCTGTCCAGGAACAATGTATTATTTTGTGCGCCACTATACTATTTTGTGCATGAAGATTTAATAAATAAATAAATGTATTGACTCTTGCCTTGAAAGAGTCCAGGTTGTACCTACTGTCCGGGGAACACATCAGCAAGCGTTCCATTCCTTAGCTATAGGTACCTACTCATTAGAAAACGGTTCTCACAGCGTTCGGTTCGTAGTTGTGCTCCTGTTTTCTCTATTTTGTCCAATCTTCAGAATCCACTCTTTCATACACAACATACACACCCCCCGCAGTACCTATATATTTCCTGGTACCGCAGGTTTAAACACCTATCTCTCACGTGCACAAAACATTACAAAACTCGCACAGGTGCGATATATCTACTTTTAGATTTTAGAATTAGGATTCTATAATAAAATAGTCATCGATAATACAAAGATCAGATAAATAAGAAATCACAAACATTGGCAACACCAGCTGCTTTACGAGCGCCAACCGAATTAGACAACTTGACATGTAAAGATACGGCTTACGGCTTGTTCACCAGCTCAAGATCGCTTTTTATGGAACATGCTATGCTCGGAGTGTCCCTGAAGGACAAAATTCGATACGAAGTAATCCAACATAGAACCAAAATTACTGACATAGCGCAAAGAATTAGTATGCTGAATTAGCAGTGGGCTGGCCATATGTGCCGATGACCGAGAGCCGCTGAGGTAAACGATTTCTTGAGTGGAGAAGCGACTCGGCAAAGGCAGTGTGGGACACCCTGCGGCCAGATGGAGTGACGATTTGCAAAAGACTGCGGGTAGTTGCTGGATGCGGCAAATCGAGGACAGGGTGCATTGGCGCTCATATGGCGAGACCTATGTTCAGCAGTGGACTAGTATATGCTAATGATGGTGATGATGTTTGATTCTTGTCTGTCAGCTAAAATATCGGGATTCCTTGTCCACAATATCTCTAATTCCAATGAATAGATTCAATAAGTGCAATATTCAAAACGTACCCTTTCCTGTATCAAGTATATTTTTCTCCTACAAATCATTTTTTTTTAAATAATTTAATTTCGTCTCGTTTTCTGGTTAGGAATACACAGAGTCATATCAGAACTCAAGTCACCACTAAACTTGTGGTATCTTGATGACGGTTTGGCGGTGAAGGGATATGGTAGCCGCCAATGTTGGCAAGCGAAGATGGAGAAGGTGGAAAAGGGTAATTACCCATCTGGCCGGGTGTTGTGACCAGAGGACCAAGGGTCCGACATTGGATCGTCGGAAGTTGTATATATGCCGCGGAGTTGGCACATATAGGACGGTCAGCGCCATCTATGTGCGTATGCTTGCCAACCTTGTGTTCGCATACTCGTAATGTGAGTATCGTTAAGTTTCCCTATTGGAGCGATAGATGTCGCTACAACGGCACATTGGGGGGTTCGCCGCCGGAAGAAGTTTATCAGGATCTTGAGGATCTTGATGTTCTTGTTCCTCGCTTCTAAGAACTGGATCTGGAGGTAAATCCTTCTAAATGCGAGTTCTTCCCCTGTGGCGCTCATGCCCGCACATACTTTTCCCGCTTTAGTTCTGTCATGCCTGGCCTCAAAGAAATAACGACTTCTTCATTCAACCTTTTAGGGTCTCCGATGTTTCTGATGGAGTTCCAGAAGCAATCTTATCTCGAAAACGCTTTCTTTTTATTGCTTAAGAACGAACCAAGGATATTTCAACCAACGCAGCGCTTGAGTTATTGCGTATGTGCTTCGCCCTTCCGAAGTTAACATATTTGTTAAGGCTTGGATTCGGAAAGGCTTTGAAATCGACGACGGAGTCGATACTAAACGTTGATTTTAGTGAGCTTTAGTGGAAGCATGGGGCTCTCCCAGTAGGTATGAGGGTATTGGTGTGCATTGCGCGCGGGACGTAGGTTTGCCGGCTTTTCTGGCATCGGTGCATGGGGTGGCTGGACTCGTCGCTACACTCCGTAAGGCAGAGGGTGACGAGATGAGCATACCCTTTGTGTCTGGGGCCATAACAGCTTGGTCGGCGCTCAATGCTGGTGCGACGAAGCTATTATTACCATACGTCCAGCGCGCTTGGGATGATGTTTCGGCCAAGCGGAGCAGGTAACAGTTGTTGGAGGTTGCCTCGGAATCTGATCTGGCTAGACTCCGGGCTGTGTCGCAACAAGAATCGGGAGCATGGTTGCGCGCCCTGCCATCGCCTCATCTGGGCACTTTGCTAGACGACAGCTCACTGCGTGTGGCGGTGGCACTCCGGCTGGGCATACGTGATACATGCATCTGCGGCTTCATGGTGGAGGCTAATAGCCAGCAAGCTTTGAGCTGTCGTCGTTGCACGGGGAGGTTTCCGCGGCATCATGCTCTCATCGATATAGTTAGGAAAGCCCTAGTATCAGCTGGTGTTCCTTGCCTGCTTTAGCCGCCGGGCCTTAATAGATCCGATGGCAAAAGAGTGGACGGTATGACTTTGGTGCCGTGGAAAAAAGGTAAGTGCCACGTATGGGACGCTACTTGCGTCAGCACTGTTGCCCCGAGTCACGTAAGTCATACAGTCCTCTCTCCAGCGGCTGCTGCGGAGGACGCTGCACAATATTATTTTGTGCCCATCGCTGTGGAGACCATGGGCAGTTGGGGCTCTGAGGCAAAGACGATGGTGAGCGAGTTAGGGCGAAGATTGAGGGAGAAATCGGGTGATTCCCGCTCTGGCTCGTACTTGGTGCAAAGGTTAGCCATAGCCATTCAACGTGACCACCTTTGGGCACCTTTGCCCTAGGTACTGTCAGAGGCTACTAATATTTGGAAATATTTTTTTTTTAGTTTAGCTTTAAGATAGATGAGTCTGTCTGTGAAAATAATTTCTTCAGTTTCGTTAGTCTATGTACAGTGGTGCAGAGCATCGGTGGCGTAATGGCTAGCAGCCTCGTTAATGAGAAGTGTCGAATTCCATTCCCAGTGCCGCCATGTACTACTGAGTTATGTTATGCCGATGCTCGTATAGTGAGGAATTTGTAACCATGGTCTAATCTGGTCAGCTTCCCCTGATAGCAGGGTCACGGAGGTCAGATGGTAGTTGCTCCACTGTAATAACCTGATCGCCAAATCCTGGATCATGGTCAAGGCGGACCCCGGGCTCTAGTTCTCGAGAGCACAACCGGAACATGAACGCTAAAATGATTATTTTTATTTTTAAATAAATTTTCAATAAAATTTCCAACTGATAAATGCAAGTCATAAATATCTACAATATTAATTAAAATAGACCAAAATCTTTTTGGAAGCAAATTTTTGTAATTTGGTAGATCGATTTTATTTAAAATAGGTACACGAAACAACATGAAAATAGGTACACGAAAAGAAAAATTATTAAATTTTATTGAAATAAGGAACTTATTACATATTTAATGGGTAGAAGCCGACGTTCATCAGTAATGTGGTAATACTCTTAACGTTAAGGTAATAGACTAGGCAATAGATGGAAAATTTTAGGCAATAGACTGATCAATCGAAGCAAATTATCACATAACATCACTACTTCCGCAACGATACTTCATTGATCACTGTCATATTTTTTGTAATCTGAAAAAAAAAATGAACAATTCAATTAAGTATGACGACACATGAAACAAATTACACATATTTAGTTATTGATTCGCTTTCATCTGAATCCAAATCCATCAGCAGTGTACGCTTACGTGTTCATTTACCTATTTATAACACTAACTAAATAGTGCCCTACGTTATACATGGGATTTTTTTAGTTCTTGGCAGTTTTACTTAAGTGCGTCATTTAAAATTAGCTTGAGTAATGTTAATAAAAATACGCTTTTCTTAACGATGTGTAGCGACATCTATCGCTCCAATAGGGAAACTCAACGATACTCACATTACGAGTATGCGAACACAAGGTTGGCAAGATCCGCACATAGATGGCGCTAACATTCCTGCATCGCGCTAACGGAATATGCCAATTCCGCGGAATATATACAACTTCCGACGATCCAATGTCGGACCCTTGGTCCCCTGGTCACAACACCCGGCCAGGTGGGTAATTACCCTTTTCCACCTTCTCACCATCATCGCTTGCCAACATTGGCGGCTACCTTATATCCCTTCACCCGCCAAAGATGTATGCCAGAACTGTTTTTAACGTAAATCAAAAACCAAGAGCAATATAGACTGCGAGGGCGTCGTTGGTTATTCTACGTGATCGCGTACAAGAAAAATTCTACTTTTTTGCGATTGTAGACGTTTAGGGACCTACAAAACCTTGGTCTGCCCATGCACAACATTTAAGAAAAAAAATTTTTTAGTGACCCATCCTTCGACTTTTTGTAGCAGTAGTAGTTATAAGTCCTCTTGTCCTCTGGTCTACCTCATCCTCACTCCACTGCCACATCCTCTTGGCAGTTTCACTTTTCAGCCACACTAAAGTCACTTTTCTATTTAGTGACTATAATGTGGCTGAATCTCACAGTCTAATACATACATATACACTCACAGCCGAATCAATAAAATATTCAAAATCTAGAAAATTGGTGTCCGTTCTGTTGATATACGACCTTGGGACAGATTCATTTCCTGTATTGTTGGAGGTTAGTGATTCGAACTCTTTCTAAGGCATTATGTAATGTGTTTGTGGTGTTATTGTGTTTAAATAAATGTATTCTATACTATTCTATTTAAAACAACAGAAACAAAATACTAACGACATTGTACTCTCGATGTAGTCTTTACTATCCAATCGTAGAAATGCGAGACTTCGGTGAATATGGAGACTGAAGCGGATTGTTTAGGCAGCTTGTATGACACCAGTCCAACAAGGATGTATTGTTTTACCAGCAATCCACTGCCCGAATCGCCTCTGTAAGAAACTTGTAGTTGAAATGGTTTGGTATTAATTCACTGCATCAGGTCACAATAATTTTTATACAGATCTATGCTAATATTATGAAGAGGAAAGATTTGATTGTTTGTCGGTTTGTAATGGATAAACTCAAAAACTGCTTGAACGATTTAAAAAATTCTTTTACCCATAGAAAGCTTTTACCCTATAGAAATATATACACCTAAAGAAACATTATCAGCGAGTAACAAATACTATATTTTATCTTAAAAAAATTGCAATAATATAACCCATGGTATCAAAATGTCGCGCATAATTGAAGACCGACTGCAGCTATCTAAATTTTTTTTGTGAGTTTCTAATTTTCAGGATATGCTTTGTATGCACCAAAAAAGTGCATACAAAGCTTATGCCTGTGCAAAGTGGTAAAAAGGGTAGGTGGGAAGGTGTAGAGTGGATGTAGGGCAGGTATAGGGCAGGTATAGGGCAGGTATAGGGCAGGTGTAGGGTAGGTGTAGGGTAGAGTCTTTTTTATACATGTTTTTTATGCTTTGTTTAGACTCGATGTTCCGGACGAACTTGAGATTAGACGTTAGCTCAACACCAGCTGGAAGATATAGGTCAACGGGACATACGCATCCTGGAAAGTTATCTCTATACAAAAATAAATAAATAAATAAATAATCGTGGACAAATTCACACAGCGCCATCTAGGCCTAAACTAAGCAAACTTGTACTATGGGTGTTAGCTAACTGATATATAATACTAGTCATTAAAATATTTCTACATATCGAATCCATCTATAAAATATTAATGGTAATATATATATAAGTTTGCAGGTTGAAGGTAGCTCCAGAATTACTCAGCTGATAACAAACAGTTTTTCACAATATAACTGGAAACTACATTCTTCCTAAGCATCATAAGGTTTATTTCCCGGAATAATGAGTAGATCCCTGGCTTGTATCTAATATATAAAAAGAAAAGTATATTTACTGAGCCACGTAACCCTCCTTGCCTTTAGGATTCTTGTAGCCACCACAGATCGTCCCAGGCGGTGTCGATTTCAATATTTTTTTAACGCATTCATTGCGGGTCCAAATCTGCTGCTCAGTTGCCTTCAACTTATTAGTTGATAGTCTATTTTTCTCCTGCGATAATGTTTAGTAATGAGTTTGTTTTCAATACAACAGTTTAGTCGAAAACTCTAAAACGCATATTTGCTTACATTGTTAAATCTCAGGAAAGAGCTCTTAAATTTGCTCTTTTTTTGTTGAGATTTAGCAAAGTTAAAGCCAGCTATATATGTATATATAGGTGCCTAAATAGAAAGGATGTTCTCAATGGAAGGAAACCTCGATCTTGTGATACCAGCTATATATAGAACAAAAATTGCATACATACATAAAAGACACACATAGTGCACACCCGTATTACACAGTCGTGGGTAGATGGAAGAGACAATTACCCTTTTGCTCTTTCGAATTAGGCATATACCACATACTGCACATTTAACACAGCAAGATATACAATTATTATTATTTTTTTGGAGTCGATGCGACTCATTCGCAGAGTGACGTCGCCAGCACAACAAGAATCATCTGGCATGTTGCCAAAATCATAAAGCACCACATTCGACTGGCAGCTGGATTTGATGTTTAACACCGACGCCCTCATCAAGTGCCAAATTTTCCTTCTAGTTCTGGCGCCTCCACTTTGCAAATGTCATTCATTTGCCTCTTGGCTAGACCCGCTGAATATCAAGTTTGAAGTAGGTACCTCAAGGAAGTTAAAGTTGTCGTGTTTGTTTGTAAATAAGTTAGTTCACTTACATATTGCTTCATAGCCTCGAAATGCTATCAGTTGAGATAAAGCGTCATTAGCCACATCGGAAACTCCTTGGACGACTCCATGGCACAACGAATGTTAACATCGCTTTCATCAATTTTCCCTTTGACTCCAAAAATAACAGTAATTGTATCTATAGGTCGAAAACTTACTGGTATATCGCCTGCGCGGTGGTGGGGGGCAGAGTAGGTCACGTTATGTGACATGGGCAGGGAGCTCAAGTAACGTTTCTCAGTGCGCTCGCGGATTCCACACAACGCGGTTGGCTATTTTGTTACGAACGCTCAGAACAACGCACACGAGGCTAATTTGCCGAAAATAAATCCTGAGATGTGTGCAAGACTCGAAAATGTTTGCAACAAAATTTGACAAAATTTTTTCCTAGGTACAACATTCCTTTCAAGCACATCAACACGTCACAATTGTGCCGTCCGTCCTCCCGAAAGGTGTAGGTTTCCAAAAGGATTCAATGGGCACGCCTCTTTTTCTAGCAAGATGGACGGACGACCTGGTCGCCGGTACCAGGTCGAAAGGTCGCGGGTATCACACGGGCACAGGACCGGCCTTTGTGGAGATCTTTTTGGGAAGCCTATGCCCAGCAGTGAAATATCTCAATTCAATTAAAAATTCTGTTAAGTCACTTTATGTAACAGACATACATACATACGAGTATATGGCATAACAGGCACTGCTTATAGAAACAAATCTTTACTTTTTTTTGCACCGAATTAAAAATCGAGGTTTAGTTTTGCAGTTTAAATTGGCAAACATTAGGTTTCTCGTCTCGGGATATAATATCTTGGAACAAGTTCGAGCATAACCTCGTTATTATATATATATATTATATATATATTATATATATATTCTATTATATACCATATTGTTCCGAGGAACGTCATCTAGTGACGTTTTGCGGAAGAAAACGCTCTCTGCCCCACGCCTCGCACCCCCGCGTTCATCACTGAAAAATCACCCACATCTCCTCACTTTCCGCAGGCGATATACCAGTTAAGTTGTCGACCTATAATGTTGTGCTAGATGTGCAGTTTAAGTATGTAGTTGATGCGGCTTAGTGGAGAGAATTTATATGAAGCGTGTAATTGTTTAAATTCTGTCTTAAACTAAATCTTACAAATACTTATATAGATACTAAACGGTAGATGTGCTGGCCTTGTGAAGACACGATGATGCGTGGACGGATGTGCAGTGTTCGTATCGCAGGGACGTACGATCAAAGTCCGTCCACCAAACTCAGTCGCTGTCACAAGGCGGCACAGTGGTAAACGCCTAATTCGTAAACATAAGGTTAGGATTTAGTAGAGCAAAAGGGTAACTGTAGTAAATTGAAGAAAGAAATCTACGCTCTTACTTTTTTATCTTTTTAGTGCACTTTTGGCGTCGGTTCTTTTTTGCTTATATTTTTACATACAACCATTCTCTAAGTGCAGTTTCTACAATCACTGCCGATATCTTTATCGCTATTAACTCACTATAAAAATACTAATTATAACAGCAGTATGCGTGGCTATTGCATATTTTTGTAACTATAATAAAAATTACTTACATCGGTCAAACCCCACCCGGCTACCTCAGCTTGTGATTGCAAAGGGGGCTTCTTCATAACCGCCAGTTTCTTTATATTTTGGCCAAATTTTAATTTCTGACTCAATCTTATAAGACCTATATCATTGTAAACCGTATCCGAATCATATCTCTCGTGCATTATAAAATGTTTCCCGGTTGTTGATATGTACTTCTTTCTGTCTTCCGAGCCTACAGTAACACCGATGTAAGACTTGGGTATTGGATAGCAGGACTCAAAGCAATGTGCGGCGGTTACTAAGAAATAATGATTAATTATGGAGCTACCACATGCGTGGGTCGAATCCCGCCCCCTAGACGCGCATTTTATAGTAAGAGCAGCGGCATGTGGGTAGCGTCTCATATCAGCTACAAATACTCCGCCCACAATGTGCCCAGTCATCTCCTGACTCTCCGGAGCACATAATGGTATCTTGCAGATAACAGTGACAATGCAAACAACATTACTAATAATTCTATATGAAACACTTTTCACGTACATAACTAATCATCTCAGAAATTAATTCACGGCAAGTTTTACTTCGAATCGAATTTAGACGACGGTTCCGAACCATTAATGCTGCCTCGTTGAGTTTTATTAGTACGCCTCGTAATTGCTCCTTAATTTCTAATTATTTGGCTTGCTGTTATGATCTTATCGTTAAACTCACAAGGTGAAAGTCAAAGTCATTTCCTTATAACGACGGAAGGCATAAGTTGCATTATTAAATTTTCACTATTTCGTCACCGTAAAATTGTGAAAATCGCTAATTTAAATTCTAACGTAATCTGACTATGAAATTGAAAAATTTTAACTGTTATAAAACATTAAAAGGACTCTACGTTGTAGTAATACTTCGAGCTCTTCCACGAATAAAGCTTTACTTAATAATATAATTCAAAAATTCAAATGTGTATTCACACACATACAATAACTTTAATGACTAGCGTTGACAAATTTTTTTTTCCTTTGTATCCTGCTCAACACAGCAATCTGTCCTAGAATTTTAACAGCTTCTTTGTCTGACAAACGTCTGCATCTGTCGTATTTTCAATGAGGAAACGCCCATCGGCCTCTCTGACTACTCCCTTTGAAATCTATTTATTAGAGTTGGGATGCTATTCCTCCTCAGTCTTGTGTGTTGAGTACTTTCAGTTCCAGATAATTTAGAAGCCAGAGCATTTATGTGGTTGGCCAGTTTTAGTTCGTAGTTTTGACTCCGTATGGCGCTTTTTTGCTTACGGTTTTAAGCCTCAGGTCTTGCATTACGTATTTATTATCGATGCATTTTCGTATGTTGAACATTGATCGGATGGCTTTAGTTTGAAATATTTTTAGGATCTCGATGTTGCTATTACTTACTGTTCCCTAGAGCTCAATGCAGTATGTCCGAACCGGCCTTAATATGGTTTTATAATTTGACATTTTGCTTCCGTTGGTTAATTGTGACTTTAATTTGATCCGCCACTAGTCGACACGCCAAGAAGAAGAACTGTGTTTTCTCACCGATCACCCAATACATATTTTTAAGCTTTGAGTCTAAATATTTTCTTTTACTCCATATGTGCTTATGCCATGTCAGTCTCCAATCCAGGTGCATACCCAAGTACTTAGCAGTTCCACTATGAGGAATTAGACGACCTGAGTGGTTCAGTTGGTTAATATCTGCGATGTAGAGGTCCCAGGTTCGATTCTCTTTCGAGCAGAAATTTAAATGATGAAATTTAATTTGCTTCCGGTATGGGTGTAATATTTATAATAAGTACATATTTAAAAAAAAGTATATATGTAGTTTATCAGTTATCTAACACCCATAACACAAGCTTTTTTTACTATGGGGCTAGATGGCGCTGTGTGAATGTGACTAGCATAATTATTTTATTATTTATTTTTTTCTACGTTGAGTTTTATTGGGGGATAATCTCTCTTCCTTAAACTAAAGGTAACGTGTGCCGATTTGCTTTGGTTCGCCTTTGTCCCCCAAATCTTTACCCATTTTTCAACTTCAGTTATGTGCTTTTGTAGATTAGATGCTAAATGTCTGCGTTTTTGTTTACGGACAGTATTGCTGTATCGTCTGCGTATGTGGCAATTAAGGTATCGTTATCCGAAGGGGTGTCAGCTGTAAAGATATGGTACAGCACTTGTCCCAGAATGCTACCCTGAGGCACACTAGACATAATTTCATACAAATCGGATATGCATTGCGGATTTCTAGCTTTTTATCCAGCAGATGAATCAAAGCCGTACCTACATACATGTCCTAGGTGTCGACATCTCCAGTGACGTCCAGTTTCGCAGCCATTTGGAAGAAAAGGTCAAGAGCTCGCATCTAAAAAACTGGGTGTGCTTAACAGATCGAAGCGATTCTTTACGCCGGAGCAACGACTTCTCCTATATAAGGCTCAAGTCTGACCCCATTTGGAGTACTGCTCCCATCTAAGGGCGAGAGCACCGGGGCATAATCAGCTTAGTTCTTGCAAGTCGATCCAAAAGCGCGCTGTGAGAATTGTCTATGATACCATACTCACAAGCGGTATTGAGCCGCGGTATTGGGCGGATTTAGCCTCCCTTTGTGTGTTCTATCGCTTGTACAACGGTGTTTATTCTCAAAAACTGTTTGATGCCTACAACTACTTTATATCATCGCACCGCTCGCCATCGATGAGAGTTTCTCCCACGCACACTATGGTTGTGGAATGAACTACCTGGAGAGGTTTTCCCTGGAGAGTACAACATGGAGTTCTTCAAGAAAGGGTAAAACGATTTTTACGGGGTAGGCAACGCGTGGGTGATGTCCCTGGTATTGCAAACGTCCATAGGCTGTGGTTACTGCTTACTATCAGGCGGGCCGTAAGCTTGTTTGCCTCCTCAATGGTATAAAAAAAAAATGTTAGGTTGTTTATTTTGACCAAAAAGCACCAATTATAGATTTCACAGCCGGAGGACTCAAAGAAAACCAAAGATTAATACTAATGATAATTTAATTTGAGTTTGATATTAGAACATCAGATTATTTAAATTAAGAATTAAACTAATTAAGCCTACGACTCGGATCGAGGTGAGATCAGAAGTTACGCGATGGTGCCGTCGCGTAGAGCCGCTGCTTTCTAGGTCGCGAGGCGCATGAGGCACAGCGTCAACGCTTTACTTGCGCGGATGAGATTTAGGACAACGCCGCGTGCTTCGTGCAATTCGGGTGGCCTGGTCTAGTCAGCAATATGCATCTACAGCATGATCTCGTAACACCTCCCTCCCGAAGTTCCGCAACTATTTTTCGGCGTTTAGTAAAAATGTTGCGGGGTTTCGACGAGCAGGTCCTGGTTTCGCATAATTAACTCGTTCTGGGACTTCTGGACTGGGTTCTTGTTTCTTTTTTTCTATGCATGACCTTATCATATTGTATTTTCGGCATAATACAATTTTAGTAATTGTGCATGTACCAAGTAGTACTGCATAGAACGGGAGAGTGGTATGGTAAATGATACTCGTTGATTGTTGTTCCAATTGAACGGGTGGTTGAGACATTATTTTGTCCTGAACGTTCTTAAGTTCGCTAAGATTAATAGACGCCAGGTTGGTGGGGTGTTGCGACGAAGATGCCATCCTTAGATTTGTTGGGATATTGGTTATTTTCATCGGTTGCCCTTCAACACTGCTGTTACTATTATAGATGGTGAGTTCTTTTGTACGCAGAGAGCACTCATGAGGAATAGTGACGAGGAAACTTCCCTCCAAGGTTTTGAATTCATCACGCTCACAGGTGAGTTGAATCTTCGTAGGTCGGGGGAATACCATCACGTAATTCCGGTCATCCAGTCTTTCCATGGAGTCTTTTGACAATGTCACAGTAATATGTTGGCAGGATGTATCAACCACTTGGCGGGTGATAAGCTGTTGGATACAATCTGGTTCCGATCTTATTTGCTGGTTTATTTTCTTTTGACACAAACATCGAGTATTGTACTTCGGGCATTCAGCCTCTATGTACACGTACATATTACCCCTGGTTGCTACTAAGGGATAAGGTGGGATAAGGATTTGCTTATCTCTATTAGGTGCTATACATAACTTATAAAGGTCGTATGTATGGGGGAATATTATAGAGATTTTAAATACTATACTATCTTGCTATCCATGTAATATGATCCCGTCTCGATTACGTCATAGTATTCACGTAAGTCTAAATCTAATAATTGCTGCCTATCATACAGACCCCTAAGGTCATATAACATTTTACTTAATATACCTATGCCTAGGATAGAATGATGTGTACTGGATGTACGTGAAAAGGCCAGGACATCCTCTACTCTACGTAATTCATTCGAGAGTACCTCTGTATTGTCACTGATTAAGGTTAGTGACTGTGCTAACTTTGCGTATTTTATTAAGTTGTAGCCTTAGTAGGTTTCTCTATCTAAAAGTAAATGCAAAGTTTCGTTAATTTTCATTTGGTTTTCAACCAGCTGGGCGGTTATAGCGGTGTGGTGTGCCATCCATTATTTGCTGAGACTGATGTGGGTGTCTAACTGGGAAGATACCTTTAATTGATTATTTTGCAAGGATTCTATGGCTTTATTAAATTGAAGAGCATCTGTGTAGTCCAGGTTGCCTGTTAAAGATTTAACTATTGATCCTAATCCATCTACAAGGCCTCGTTTTGATCTATGGGGCTCTAAACTCTATAATTGTAAGGATACTTTGTTTAATTTAGATTTAAGGTAAGTTATTGGAATTTCAAACAATTGGTAGGTTTCGTTTGCCAGTTTATTTTCGAGTTCCGCTATTTGATTTCGGACCAGATTAATTTTACGTTCAATGTCAGTAAGCTCTATGTACTGTACGAAATTATGGTAATGAGTTACCAATCTCATGGGTCCTAGTTTGAAAGGTAAAATACCAGGTCCATCGTCCAGCGTTTCAAGCCTTATCTCTTGTGCCAGTCCCATGGTCAGTGTCAATGTCAGCGTTAACCTGTAACAATGTAGGGCTCTTAGGTACACGGTTCAGCCTAGATTTCGCTATAGGACCGCGTTTCTTTGATTTATAAATATGTAATGTATAGGTAAATCTGCCAAGACGTTATCTTGTGTATAACGGGGTGCCAGCTTCTGTCTACTAGCAAATGGGTTTGAAATAAATACTTGTTGTTGGGGTTGGTATTCCTCTTCTGGTTCGCGGGATTTGTTACAGTTTGTAATAATTGCTTTTTCGGTTGGCTAGACTAGAGCTATTGATTAGGTCATAAACGAATTTCATTCGCTCTCTATGGATTTGTATATACTGTTGCATAAGATTCCCGTTTATGTATATGTCAGACAGGGTCTGTATGTCCGTTAATTATATCGTAGGGTCTACATTTTGTAAAGCTATGATCTAAACAGATATATTCTATTATCGCGTAGGGCATTAGATTCGTTACAGCTTCGTCTTTGTTCTGAAGGCGAAGGCGAAGATGTTCAAGTAGCGTGGAGTGAAATCTTTCAATGGTGCCGTTATTATTGGGAGCATGCGCTAAGATCTTATGGTGTATAATTCTATGTATTCTTGTAAATTCCGAGAATATCTGATTGGCAAACTCTGTACCGTTGTCGGTTATAATGGTAAGGGGAAGCCCATGATGGGTAGAAAACTGTAACACAGCTTGTATGACACTTAGAGCAGTACCGTCGCGAAGGTGATATGCTTGACCATATTTGGAGAATACATCTTCGAAAGTTACGTATTTGTCACTCTGAGCAGTGAAAAGGTCCATGTGGACTATCTCGAAGGGTTTTGTAGCCGGTGGTACTATATTAAATTGAGGTCGGATCGGATTTCGATCATACTTAGCCTGTCCACATACGGAACACTAATTTATAAATTTGGTGATACCCTCTCTCATTTTGGGCCAGTAGTACTTGCGAGAAAGAGATAGATAGCATTCATTGATGCCTCTGTGATTTGTTTTTCCCTCATTTTACAATGTCCTGTTGCCTCAAGTACTCCTTGACGTTCTCAAGCTCGGTTTTAGCGATAATAAGTTTCATGGCGGAATTGCTGAATTTTTCTTGTAATATTGGTACTATCTTGTACGTAGCCAGAGGGGGTGTTATCAAGAGAGCTGTTTTGATTTTGGGATTTACATATTCTCTAAATGCATTTAATAGGTCATTTTCTAGGTTTGATTCAGATAACTGTATTGAAGTACGAGTATGGGCGTCAAAGGGCTTAGTTGTTACTGGGCGTTTTTTGAAGTCACCGACGATGGACAAAAATAGCTGTCTATTGAACTTGTTGAGTGGGTCGTCGGTAATGGGGATTTCTAATATGGGATTTTAATGGTCAGTGTGGGCGGTGTCAGTGCGAGAGCCGTCTAGATTTGGGGGGTGCTCGCTAGGATTAACGGACTACGAGCATGTCTCCTCGTTATGCAATTCAATCCTAGAAAGTGCATCAGCAGTGTTCGTCTTACCTGTTTTATATATTACATTAAAGTTGTATTCACTTAATTTTAATCGCCATCTCGTGAGTCGAGAATTTGGCTTCTTTAGATTCATAAGCCATTGGAGTGGTTTGTGATCCGTAATCACTTTAAATTTCCTTCCATTAAGATATGGACGAAAATATTTAGTAGCCCAGACTATGGCCAATAATTCCTTCTCGATCGTACTATAATTGATTTCGCTCTCGTTCAGAGTGCGAGATGCAAAGGAGATGGGTCGATCGGAGCCTATCGTGCCCTGTGATAAAATAGCACCAATAGCGTAATTGGATGCATCTGTCGTCAATATAAATTCGCGGGTAAAATCCGGATACTGCAGTATAGGATCATTAGTCAATAGTTGTTTGCATTTTTCGAAATATGCTGTGTAATTTGAGTCTAACGTAATTGATCTACCTTTTTTAGGCATTGAGTTAATGGTTTCGTAATCTTTGCAAAATCGGGGATGAATTTACGATAATTGTAACGTAACACTGTCCGACGGACAGTGCCAGGCTCAGTTAATAATAAAAACAACGAATATCAGGGTAATGGGTTTATGTACAATCAGTCCAGAAACTACAATCTACAAAACAAGATATTTATAAAAAGAATTTAAAATGTTAAAAGTACGAAAGTTTTTACGAAAGTCCACAACTTATGCCCGGGCTGGGTCACTGGGTTCACTGTTGGCCGAAAAGTACAGGTTGCAGATTGACTCGACAGACTATTTAATTTAGAAAACTTCGAGGATAAACTTTTATGCAGTCACGTGCATAATTTGACCGGTCAACTGGTATTTAATTATTGGTTTCTGAAGATAGCTTCTTCTAGCTATGATACTGATCCACCTTCTAGTTCGAAGGCTGGGAGAACTCTGCCCACTCATCCGCTGCACTCTCTAACAAAGGCTCGGGTCTTCACTTAAACACGTTCGAGAACGCATTTGGCACAAAAGAAGATGTAGTCTTGATGGCCAGTACTCATAGTCGACCAGCCAGTTTCTGAAGTGGTCGATATTTATTTTCGGACGACCTCGTGTTTAGCAGCCAAGGATATAATCCATGAAGATATGATGAAGAATTGGATCCAGCAATTGTCTAGAATAAGGGGAGCACAAAAAAGATTAAAATCTCCGCCATCTATGAACTGTGTCCGCATGACAACATATGACATATAAAGAATAAAATAATAAAAGATTAACGTCAGTTTGGAAAATGTGATATTTTAAATACTGAATCCAATATTTCTATAATATATCTATATATTAGAAAGAAACCTTCTAATGTGATGGAAAAATGACCCCCGTGGCATGGGGGCAAACTTGGATTCATAAAAAAGGAAAACAAGAAGATACAACGGTAAGAATCCCGACACACACCCCAATGCCCTTGTATTTGTCCAAAAACCCTCATTACTTTTACCAATTGGATATTTAGGAAACGAGAGATAATTTCCCCAAAAGAAAATACTCTAATTGAAGTTCTATTCGATTCAAAATATTTGTAGAACGTAATTCAACGTAGTACAACGTAGTCAGAATTTACAATATTAACTAATTTTCCAGGCAAAGATGATGAGCATTCAGAGCCTGAAGGGCCAAACCCAAGGATATACCAATTATATGTATAAAAATTTACAATAAAAGTGTCAACGTGCTGAGCAGTTATTTGAACAGGAGTAACAGTAAGTACAACTTCAGGGCAAGACCCTACATATTACCCAACCAGACCTAAGAACTGTTTAATCTGTTTAGTAGTTTTCGGCAAAGGGTAGTCTTCTATGGTTTTTATTTTGTCTGGATTCGGCTTAATACCATCCCTAGTTATGAGATGCCCGAGGTAAGCAGTCTCCAATTTTAAGAATTCCGACTTATCCATCTGAATCTTAAAATTGGACTCCCTAAGTCGTTGGAACACTTTTTCCAGGTTGATCATGTGCTCCTGGAGGCTGGTACTAAACACAATGATGTCATCTAAATACACAAGGCATATTTCATTTTGTAACCCTCTTAGAACGTTATCCATTACTCTTTGAAATGTGGATGGGGAGTTTTTGAGTCCCATTGGCATTCTTAAAAACTCAAAATATCCATGTTCCACATTGAAAGCGGTTTTGTGGATGTCATTGTCGTTCATCTCTACTTGATAGAAACCACTAGCCAAGTCTAGTGTGGTAAAATATTGGCACCTCCCTAACTTGTCAAGTACGTCGGTTATGTTAGGAATAGAATATTTGTCATCAAATGTTTTCTCATTTAATTTTCGGAAATCGACTACTAGCCGCCATTTTTGTTTACCGGAAGCGTCAGCCTTTTTTGGTACTACCCAAATGGGAGAGCTCCAGGCCGAATCAGAAGGGCGGATGATCCCCTGTTCAAGCATTTTTGATATCTGATCTTTTACTTCTTGTCTATGCACAAAAGGATATCTGTAACTTTTTGTGTAAACTGGGACTTCGTCCACAGTTTTTATACTATGTTTTATTTTATTCGTAAAAGTTAAGTTTTCGCTCTCTATATAAAATATGTCAGAATACCGTGAACAGAGTTGTACAAGATTAGCTCTTTCCTCCGGGTTTAAATGTCCAGTTCTAAGTCGAGTAATAACTCCTTTAGCGCGCGGTGTCACGTTCGACTCGGTGCAAGTGTACTCGATATTATGCGACTCGGCGTTAAATACGTCGGCTACCGCGGGCCTGTCTAATGAGAAGATTATGTCATAATCGGTAGGGTTTTCCACCGAACCTATACCACGTGTGTTACTAACTGTCGTTAAGCATTCCTGTATAAGGCAGTTACAGAGTGCTTGTTCCGGAATTAATACATCGCCGTCGGGTGCATCAATAGGCAAGCGGACGAGCCTCGAATACTTCGCGGGAATCACGTCTTCGTAGTAATTAACATTTCTGGAGTTATACATTTTTATTGAGTTTGTTGAAGTCCGGGTAACAAGTTCATTAACCTTTAGGTCGATTTTAGCTTCCCATTGGCTCAACAAATCCAGTCCGATAAGTCCGTCAAAAAAGTCATGAAACTTATACACGAATAATTTTATTTCCTTTTCGTCTCTGAAATCGCTAAAACAAGGCAAGGTTATTGAATAGTTACATCTACTTGTACCGTGTATATTAGTTACTTCAAACTTAATATTTGTACTGCGTCGGGGCTCAAGAAGGATTGGTTAGCACCCGTGTCTATTAGCAATTTTAAGGAGGGATTTGAAGTTTGAATGTACGGAAGTTGTCTCTGAGTTTGTAAGTTAACCTCTATCTTGAAGTTTTTGAAGTATTGGCCTTCTGAAAATCCCGATGATTATTATTAGAGGAGCAAGAGGGTTGAGCGGTCTCCTCCTGGCTCTCGTGTCGCTTATAATATAGTTCGGGCGAGTCCTGCGTTGTGGAATCGTATTGATAGTGAACTAAGCTATCGTAATCATAATCACCGCTCGGGTCATAGTCTGTGTAATATGAGTCAGTGCCGTAATTGTCGGCGGAGTAGTAATAAGTTATGTAATCGTCATATGGCATACATTCGTTAACATTTACGTCGCGAGTTTTGAAATAGTTCGAAGGGGGTGGATTCCCTTGTTTCGACCAATCGTGTGTAGTCGGAGGCAAAACTCAGGGCGCAAAATGACTAACCCCACTCATGGGTCTCGGTGCGTGATGATTGAAAGCGGGTTTAGGTGGGAGTCTGAATACCTTGCTTTGTGGGTTGTAGTTAGGAGGCCGTGCGCCGAACATTTGCTGCGTGCGTGTAGGCATGCGCATCTGGCTAGAGGCAGGAAAATGAGGTTTTTGCATGGTATTATTATTAAAGCGTGGTGGGTGCGAGGGATTGTGCATATTCGGGGAGAAAGTAAATGGTTTGGGCACAGAATAATTATAGGGCATTGGCGTATATACCGGTGGTCTGTAATTCGACGCGTTTTGTACTTGTCTTGGCAAACCATCATTGCGATTTTGTAGGTACATGGTATTCAATTCTTCCTGTACATATTCCAAAGCCTTTGCAATGGTATCCGGGCGCATACACCTTATACGAGATCCGAGCGGTTTCTTGAGACCGCGTATAAAGGACTGCATAGTTAATTTTTTATAGAGTGTACGTTTGGCTTCGATGGTAGTATCTATGCTCTCGTGTAAGGTGACATACGTCATTATGGTAGCAAACAGCGACTGACATTTATCGTAAAATTCCTGGGGAGTACTATTCCCTTGACTTTGAATAGCAAGATCATTGTAAAGGGTTGTCTCGTCCTTTTGGTCTGTGAAATTGTTAATTAAAGTACTTTTAATACCAATCCAACTGCCTGGAATTCCATTTGAAGTAATAGTTCTAGCTGCCGGGCCTGATATTTTATTTAAAATCCCATTCACTAAACATAGGTTGCTTAATTGGTCCTCTCCGCCGCCATAAGTTCCTACTAACTGATCACATAACTTTACAAATCGGGTAAGGACATTTGGATTGCCATCAAATTCTGGCAACAAGCGGAGTGCCTTAAAAATGGTATCGGGTGCGCCATTATAAGCGGGCTTTTCTCGCTTACGCTAATTTCACGATCACTTCCTATATTCCTATTACTATCTGCGATTGACTGAATCGAAGGTCCTCTTTTAGGGCTCTCGGTTCTACTCCTAGGGTGGAAAATCTTGACTGATTTTTACTACCCGAGGTAGTACAAAAATGGGAATTAAAACAAAGGGAAGCAACTCTAGTGAAAATGTAGTAGTGTTCTTACATAATCATTTTTCTCGGTCTCTCTGAGCTGCTATCGATTTCTGGATACTCCGGCGTTGAAACGTAGATTTCAGGATACTCTTGAATGTGACTTGAGAGTCACCCGGGCGGCTGCGATCAAACGATTTCGGAAATCTTCCTCGTGCTTCGCGACCCGTCCCTTGAGTATCCTACCGACTGCGCCAATTATAGATTTCACAGCCGGAGGACTCAAAGAAAACCAAAGATTAATACTAATGATAATTTAATTAGAGTAAAGAAATGTTTTTATTATATAAGATTACATAAAATACAACGTCAATTTAATATCCATGTCAAAATTAAAACTAAAACTAAAACTAAATGGGTATCTGTAATTGCATCACATCGTCTTAACTTAAACTAGAGGCCCCACTCTTTGCCATTCCTGGTCCAAAGGTGCCCATGACACTAGCGGCATTGCCACGCTGTATGGCGATGGACAGCCTCTGTAACAGGAATGACCCAGAGCGAGGGTCGCCCCCCCTCTCTCTCATGCGACGGCCCACATCTTTAATGAAACCCCTCGCCTCCTCACACCAACACCCGGTCGTTTCCGCAGCGAGTGGGACAAACAAATAGTTGTTTTCCAGCTCGGAGTATTTGTCCCTTTTCCTAAGGGCCGCCAACTCCGCCGCTGCCCCAGCCGCTCTAACGGTGCGAGCCAGATGCGATGCCGCAAAGGTACTAACGCATGTCGCGTCCCACAGAAGGCACTTGCTCCTCTGCCACGGCACCAAAGTCAGCCCATCAGGCCTCTTGCCATCCGATCTACAAAGTCCAGGAGGCTCCAGGGTGCAGGGGATGTTGGCCGCAACCAATGCCCTCCGGACAATGTCGTTGAGAGCATGGTGACGAGGAAATCTCCCTGAGCACCGACAGCAACTCAAAGCGTGGTGACCATTGGCCTCCACCCTTGAACCGCAGATGCATTGATGGGGTACACAAACATCGCAGCCCAAGCGAAGAGACACAGCCACCCGCAATGAGTCGCTATCTAAAAGAGTGCCCAGGTGAGGTGATGGCAAAGCGTGCAACCATGCACCTGACTCCGGCCGCGACACCGCCTTCAGCCTTGCGAGGTCCACACCCATCGCCACACTCTCAAGCTGCTCCAGGGTCCTCTTGACGCCAACACCATCCCAAGACCGCTGACATTCCGGGCCCTCCGGTAAGGGCGAAGTCGGGTTGAGAGCCCCCCAAGCTGTCAGTGCGTCACTTACATAGGGAATGTTCGTTCTGCCACCATTTACCGTAAGAATGTTAGTGACGAGACTCACAACCCCATGCGACGACGCAAGGAAGGCCGGCAGGCTCACATCCCGAACACGCCGCACCCCTAACCCCCCACATCTGATAGGCAGGGACGCCTGGCTCCACTGCTCTGCGTTGAGAGCGACGTTTAAAATCCTTTCAACCGAATTTCTCAGCACCTCGTCAAAAGCAGCAATGCTGTCCGGGTACAACCACGTGGGACACGTACGCAGGAAGTAATTGACTTTGGGCACAGCGAAACACATTCGCAGCAGAAGCAGAGCAACGTGTGCCGAAAGATTTTCCAGACGCCTCCCAGCGACGAGCAGAAGCTGCCTTCTAAATTCAAAGGCCTCAGGAATGGCCTCGGGAAAAATTGGTGACCCCAAAATGTGGAATGATGATGGAGATAATTCCCTGAGACCTGGAAGTAAGGAAGAAAAAAGTGGAAAGGAAGAACGAGACTCTAAACCACAGGAGAAGAATTCACATTTGGTACTATTTATCTCTAGCCCTAGCCTACGAAAGTGCGGTAGAAGGATCTTCAAATCTTGCTCTACTACCTCAGGTTTCCCGCCAATTGTGCCATCATCCAGATACCACACATTTAAAGGGGATTTCAGTTCTAATATAGCCTTGTGAATAGCAAGACTAAAAGCTAGAGGACCCAGTGGATCACCCTGTTGCGCACCAACCTGGGACAGAATAAGAGTCTCGTCATAGAAAAGATTAGAAGGAGAGTGATAGAGCTGGTAAAGGAAAGGGTAAAGAGAAGGCAACTTCTCCCCGACTTCGCTCAAAAGTACGTCTCTTTCGACACTATTAAAAGCGTTTTTGATGTCTAACTTAACTATAACGCTGCCCGTCTGCCCCGGATCCATCGCGAAAGCCCGCACCGCATGGATTGCTGCCTCGCATCCCAAACGCGTACCAAACCCAAGTTGATGAGGGCTAAGATAGCCCGCAATTTCCTCCCTGACTGCGCAACACCCAAGTTTAGCCGCCAATCGACGTATAGTGTTTCCGATGGCTATTGGCCTCAGACCCCCATCTTTTTTTGATAAGGCGCATAATGTTGCACCATAAAGAAATGGACAAACTTCCGTATTCAACTGGCCACTAAATAAAAAATTACATAACTTCGCTAAAGAGTCAACCAACCTATGGCCGTTATCGCCAGCCGAAGGGGAAGTCAGCTCCTTCAAATGAGCTGGACGAATGCCATCCAACCCCGACACAGACCCATTGTAAAAAGTATTGAGTGCTTGCACAACATCCTGCGCCTTTATCGTATAAGTCGGGATAGACCGGTCGGGGGACCGCGGAAAATCCAGCGGGCGGGACGGTGGTGGATGCTTAACGTGAAGGGAGGCAAGAGTTTCAGGGCCTGGGGGGGCTACTGTGTCATTAGACATCAGTAGCCTAACTGCTCCCCTCAGGTCACCCTCAAATACTTTGTTCTCTATCCTCCTCTCCACTGTGGTCGGCGACTTATTACCACCGGTGCCATCCGAAAAGCAACAACCACAACAGTTTTGGATGTTTTCTTTTACTTTTGTGGTGAGCGTACCCGGGCCTGTTGCTTCTGGAGACTTCAAACCTTTATATGCAAATGTTAGTAGAACACTCCATTGTTCTATTCCATTGAGCTCAATACAATCATCAATGAGATGACACAGCCTACCCGCAGCAAGACTCCGTGCCCCCTTAGGTACGTGTCGTAGCACCCATACAGTACGCTTAAGAGTCGCAAGACTCTTGAGTGCCTCGGTACCATCACTTACCTGCAATGGATGACTCGCGACGTTGGAGAATTGTGATGCCACTGGAGTACGAGATATATCTTTGTGCATTTGAGTTCGATATTAGAACATCAGATTATTTAAATTAAGAATTAAACTAATTAAGCCTACGACTCGGATCGAGGTGAGATCAGAAGTTATGCGATGGTGCCGTCGCGTAGAGCCGCTGCTTTCTAGGTCGCGAGGCGCCTGAGGCACAGCGTCAGCGCTTTACTTGCGCGGATGAGATTTAGGACAACGCCGCGTGCCTCGGATGCCATCTCAGCTGTTGCTTGGGGCCAATGTGCAATTCGGGTGGCCTGGTCTAGTCAGCAATATGCATCTACAGCATGATCTCGTAACACACCTGCCATTCAATATACAAATAAATATAGGCAAACAGGATAAGAGAGGATGGAAAGTGGTCACTGACGCTTTAGGATATCAGTCCAGTTAATTTTCCTTCCATTCCCACACATGGTGACTTCTGTCTGCGGTTGAGTAGGGTAGGGTAGTAGTTAGAGTAGGGGTAGGGTAGGGGTAAGATAGTGGTAGGGTAGGGTTAAGGCAGTGGTAGGATATGGTAGGAGTAAGGTAGGGGTAGGGTAGGGATAGGATAGAGTAGCGTGTAATGCACGCTCACTTAAAAGTCTGTCTGGCGGTGGCCCTGCGTTATACTCGTAAACAGGTGCTGTCTTGGTGGACTGGCTTACTATTGCTGTAGTTATAGGTGTTTTTTCTTAATTATACTAGATATACCTATACAACAAATTGAGCGCGGTCCGGCTCTGCCTGGCATTGTCGGGCACGGTCAGATCGTTGTTGGCGTGGGGTGGGTTTGCTGCGGCCATGGGGCGGCCAGTGTGTCACTGCGTGCTTCCTTCCTATTTTCCTACCCCCCTTCTTTTTGAGGATTGAAAGAGATATTTAATGTCCTAATCAATAAATAAATTTTGAATTTTTATTTTCATTTGAAAAGTCAGTAATACTAAGTGCCCACCTCTAATGGGATCTCTAACATACTTCTTGAAGCATCCCCATGTCATAGCCCAAAGAAACCAGTACCTATGGCTGAGTAATCATTCCACAAGAACAAACGGGAATCGTTCTTTGGGACCGACATCAACAAAGGGTCTACGTAGTGTAGATTACCACCTTGCCTGCAGCACAAACTCCCTTCAAGCAGTCTCAGAAGAAAATAAAACTTATATAGTTATAATTATTAACTCCAATTATTTCATCTACTCCAAAATGTTGCGAAACAGGAGATGGAGATGGATTATTATTCTAGCACCATCTTTATCACTACTCCAGTGTAGAAGTACCTATTGGTTACAAGTAGTAGGTGCCTATTTAAAATACTGTCTTATCATATTCTGACTATCTACTACTATTACACTGTCTACTAAGATAAAAGCTCCGAGACAGATTGTTTATTTATGATGATTGGGGATTATTGTGGGGGGGGATTGGGGACTCACAGGCAACGCGTTACTTTACTTAGCCGTTACTTAGCCGTACGCATTATTTTAAAGGACATAAGGGTGAGCCGTATATTATAAATATAGATATATTAGAACGAGTTCTGGAGACACAATTCCGAATGCGGCCACCGTCGTCCGGGACATCTGCAAAAAAAAGGGAGCAATGCGGTGCCTGCCTTGGCCCCTTCCGCAAAGGAGGCCAAACGGCCAAGAGTCAGGGCTAGGGAGTCGGCGGACAATCCTGGCATATCCCGGCAAGACGGTCTCTATAGCCTCGCCATCAAGTTTGAGTCAAACCGCATTCATTCTGCGGCCGCGGCGGTGATGATGTCCTTGCGATCAAACGCAATTCACACCAACGCGACCTGCGATTGACGCTTTCAGCCTAGTCCATGGAGCTACTATAGTTTAATACACTGTAGATACTCTACGGTCCAGTCTACGTCCGCCTGATTCTTGATCCTAGACGTGTCCTACATGTCCGCCTTCAGTGTCACAAACTTATCGAACCTGGTGGCTATAACTGGAACTTAGTGTCGACATTTTGAGGTCATGTTGTTGTCAACAGCAGCTACCGGGTCAATCCTATTTTTGGAAGATAGTTAAATATTCAGTCATCATCCCGATTTCCAACCCGCCTGCAAGCGTAGAGATTATGCCTAATCCAATGCGGACTGTTGAAGGCTCAAGTGAACCATTCTGATGATGATGTTAATGACAGCCGTTCAAAGTTCCACAACGACTTTTTTGGCACCAATGACGCCAAGCTCTGTTTAGAATTTTGTCGAAGTGCTCACCCTTCTAGTTGAAAACGAAACTTTTATGATATATTCTCTGTCTGAATTCCACAATTTTTCCGCAGAACAGAAAATCTGTCTGTTTTCACTGTGTGACAAAATAAAAAACGACTGTGGTTGTCGCAAACGAATTGGTCTTCGATTAAATTGATAGCGTAGGTACCTTAATGTCTACATCGTTGATGTCGTTGTCTTATTTGGTGAACAATAAATACCCAAAATCATGACTTGCCATATCAATTACGCTTCGTACACTGTGTATAGATCACTTAAATTATAACAGAAACACTTAGAATGTGATTTTCAACGAATACTGCGGCTAATTATCCAGTTAATTCCATAATTTCCTAAACCAAATGAGACAAATGAGTCTGGACAGATAATAATTCGTACACGGCTTACAATATAGAGGCTCATAAAATCACAGGCTTAGAGGTCAATTAAATAATTTATTAATAGCATATTTGTAAATAAAAATATTAATTATGATTCACTGCCGCATATCGTGTGGCTTTCCTGTTTTATCCAGTGGTAGAAATAGCCCACATCGGTAAAAACAGCAAGTCTATTTGACACATTCGGAACCTTGAACGACACCAAACCAATCAAAATATGGCCTCGTACTATCAACCCGCTCCCGGAATCGCCACTGTGAACAAGAAGTACTAGTTCAGGAACAAAGTGAAATATTTAGATATAATTCTTTTATACTCATGTATCACGACCATTATATGAAATAATCTTTCTGCAGCGGTAACCCCGAGCCGGTACAATATTGGGACTTTTACTGCGGTGATCTGCTCACTTAACATAAGATGATGCCTTCCTGTATTATAAATAAAAAAAGTTAAAAGTTATTTGGCTTACTAACTCTTTTTTTGTAAGTTTTTTCTATGGTATCCGGCAGACAAACAGGCATGCGGGCCACCTGATGGAAAGTGGTCACCGCCGCCTATGGACATCACTATCACCAGGGGTGCTACCAATGCGTTGCCCGCCTCTAAGGAGACCTCTAATATACCTCTTGAACGATCCCATGTCATAGACCAAAGGAAACACCGTGGCTGGGAGCTCATTCCACATCCGAATCATACGAGCGAGAATCGTTCTTTCGAATCTTCGCGTGGACACCACTAGAGGGTCCACGTAATGGGGATGAGTACCCAGCCCACGGCGGGTGGTGCGATGGTGGAATTGTGCTGTGGGCACTAGATCAAATAATTCCTCAGAACACTCCCCATTGTACAGCCGGTAGAACACACACAGGGAGCCAAAGTCCCTTCGATCAGCTAGTGGTTCTAACTTGCCTGTCAGTATAGTATCGTCGACAATTCGTACGGCGCGCCTCTGTATGGAATCCAAGTGATTAAGCAGGTTGGAAGTTGATAAGGGATTCAGGAATACGTGATATCAAAATGTAAAAATATTAAAAATATTTACTGACCCTAACACGCTGTCCTAATTGGCAAAGGTCGTGCGACTTGCGGTTTGAGGTCTCCTATTAGTCGGGCGGCATCAGCCGTACGAACATGGTCGCACAACCTTTTGTCAATTAGGACAGTGCATGGTTGTCATGGCTAGTTCTGGTAAGGCTAAGTTTTGCCTGTTGTCTAGATTTAAAAAATCATCTTGGCGTTAATGTCAGGTTGTGCGCGAGGGCCCGATAGCAGCGAGGCGAGGGTACGCCTTGACCATGATCCAGGATTTGGCAGATTACAGACAATTACAGTAAAGTGACCGAAATCCGATTGAAACCTGTCTAGATTAAGTCATGGTTACCCATTCCTGTAACACGAAGGCCAACCGGGATTTAACGCCAAGAGGATGATGACAAAGACAGGTTTGTTGATGAGTGGAATCATTACAAGGCGATATTATTATACCTTTCAATCAAAGATAGTAAATATATAATTATGTCGGAGACGGTCATGAGACTGTTAGTCAATGTCTTTGGCCTGGACTCATTTTGAATTGGAACGTGAATCGGAGCTTCACCTCGGGGATGGCTGTAGCAAGTAACATGAGGAACGCCAGATTCGAGGGTGGCCACAGAGACTTTTGGACCAAGAACTACAAATAGTTATCTATCTATTCAAGACCGACAAAGTGTAGATCCAGCTGCGTTGAAAAGCTGCGTGAAAGCTCCAGAAAGTAGAAACGCGAGTACAAAATGTACTGTAAACAATGTGTTAAATGAGCAACATTACAATTTGCAACAAATCACAACACCGGTCGATGTACTTATAACATACTCTATTAGGTTGTAGGACTCTGTCAAGCCTGAGGAGTCTACCTGGCTATGTACCACCGCCTTATCTATTTCTGCCGCCAAGCAACAATGCTTACATTATAGTGTTCCGGTTTGAAGGATAAAGTAGCCAGCGCAATTACAGGCATAAGGCATTTCATCTTAATCCTCACAATGACAACGCATCTGCGGTTTTGCATTTTTGTTGCCTGCAACGTAAATACATAAATCATAGATTTTATGGGCGATAGTTAACTCTTAACAAGTGGACTTTCAGCTCGTTTGTCACTGTGTAGCATAAAAAAAACACGAAAACACAACCAAGGAAGAGTAAAAGTCAAACGAATGATCAAAATTCAGTAGAAAATAGTACCGGCAAGCAGACGCAGAGAAAACAAGTCCTGGCACTGGAATCGCACCAGAAACAGGAAGTCAATCCACCCAATTATTGCAATTTCGAACGGAAGACATGACTGGCTTATCAGGACCAATTCAATAGAAAAGATAACCTCTTTTGCTTCTCATGGGTACTCTCATAGTAACTTTCGTAATGGCCAATCAAATGGACCAACAATTCCATTTTATATGTTGCTATTGCTAACTGCCCTGAACAAAGAAGATTCCAAATTCAATTTGGCACAGAATGCTCTGGATTATTATGAAATACAAGCATCTGTATCTCAGGGTTCTGTACTTGGACCAGTCCTTTATTTTATATTTACTGCAGATCTCCCAGTGCGACGACCTTTACACATTACCAGCGATTTGGAAACTACGCGCAAGCAATCAATAAAGGGCATGGTATTTAAGGAAATAAGTTATGCGAGACTACATTAGATTATTGAAAGCGGAAGAATAAAACGCAAAACAACGTCTTCTGTCTAAACAACGGTTTTTTGTCTGAAAAGAAAGAGTGTCCATCGTGACCCCTGGTGCAAAAGAGCTTGTGGGGTATTTTTCAGCCTTGATTTTTTGTATGTTCTACCGTGTTATCCAGGAGACTTGGTACAAAAATTAACTTTTCTAGAATTACCTAAATGAATTTACATGTACAAAAATAGGGTTCAAGAGAAGATTAAAGAACAGAAAAATTGTGATTGATTGATTTTAGACTTACGCAGCCGCATATCCCAGATCCTGTGTAGGTACTGTACAAATGGTACTATCTAAAACTCCGTCTATATACTTTCTGCAAGAATTTCTGCTTATTACTTGTTGCTTCGCGCTCTTCATGAATGGCGAAAACTTATAATGCCCTTCTGTTTCCTAAAAAAAACACAAAAATAATAATCTTAACGTTAATGTTCCGGTTGTGCTCTCGCGCACGAGGGCCCGGGGTCCGTCTTAACTATGATCTAGATTTGGCAGATCAGGTAATCACAGCATAGCTAGAGCCATCTAACCTCCGTGAACTTAACCCGATTGGATCATGGTTTTACATTCAGTCGCTTGAATGTACAGGTTGTTTCTCGATGTTTTACCTCACCGTAAGAGCATCGTACATAACTCAGAAAAAAATGACTCTTAATAAATAAATATAAATACATTTTTTATTAATTCTTGTGAAATACATTTCTATTACATCTAGAAAAACAAGTAAAAAGTAAAAATAATAATTTATTTGCCTGAGCTACGATCCTGTGTTTTAGGCGAGAAATTATAGATCTTAATTTAACCAAAATCAGTTCCAAATATATTTTAAAATAATCGTTACCAAATATGACGAAGTATATAGATATTATACTATCACAAATTAACAAACTATAATGATTTTATTAAGTAAGATTTTATTATTTAAGATTCTAAACTGGGTAAAGTTAATTTTAATTTTGTGTATATTTGCACTTGGGGTTAGTCACAAATACAATAAATATCTCTAACATTATATAAATTACGCAATCATTATAATATTTATCAATTGTCAGAAATAATTTAGTAAAGCACTTTACTACTGCGTACTGTCAAGAAAGGAGGTCACGATTCCTCCGCAAGTGATTATTTAATTAAATAGTAGACACGTCCAATCCGAACGGTGTCATCCTATTGTCTCATAGTCATTGGTACATGGCCGCAGTGGGATTCGTACCCGGTACCTCTCACTTACGAGTCGAATACCTTAACCATTCGGCCACCGACGCTCCTACAAAAAACATAAATTAGTAGTTTTTAAAGTGTTAAGCCGTTGAAAACTGCAATCGACAAAGACCCGTTTATACGTCGCCGCTTACAAATCCCGAACGTCAGAGCTGGTTTACGAGCCTCTCTCCCTGTATACAGGGTTTGCACTTAACCTGTTTCCACCAGCATTCATAAAATGGGAAAACCAGACCAATAAAGGCTCCAGAGACGCCGAAAGAAGCTGTCATCGCGAGCGTACACACAGACTCCGAAACGAAGTACGAACCTGTGCTCCTGAGGTACGCCGATACCTCACCTGCCTGACGATACCTGGGTAGCTGAGGTACGCCGCGTCAGCCGGACATCTAAGTGAGGAACAGTATCGAGGTAAAACGTTTTTTCCTATTTTTTGGCAGAAAATGTCAAACGACGCAAATACGAAAAAAGAAACGCAGTCCTCAGCAGAAAACGTTTGAGCCGTGGCCCGTGGGGTCTAACTGGTAATTTGGTGCTCAAAAGGATAAATCTTGCTATTCAGCGAGGCAATGCAGCCAGCCTTTTGGGAAGAATTCCATTCACGAGGGGCAAGTATAACTTGTTAACATTATTTTATATTAGATATTTTAATATTAGCATTGGTATGTATTTATTTTATAGTTTTTTTAATAGTTTTTAATAAATTTGCTTTTATAAGTCGGATACCGATGTCTTCACGGTTCGAACAGAATTTTTTGCTAAATAAATCGCATCAATGAACTTACATTCGTTAACCCCCATCCCACCACCGTTGCTTCTTCTTCGTAAGGTGGCTTTGCATACAGAGCCACTCTTTGGACATTAGAATTGAACTCGATAGGTTTACTTGTGAACACAATCGCTATGTCATTTATTAACCTTTGGTCATCATAATCTGGGTGATTCAAAAGTTGTTGTATTGAATACGCCTTGCCCTTCATGTTGTCCTCCTGTCCAACATAAGCTGTTATATGCGTTTCATCATTTTTTAAGAGAGGAAGGCCATCACACGCGAATGTACAGTGGGCAGCTGTTAAGAGAATCCACTGGTTTACTATGGAAGAACCACATGCCATTATGTTTACTTTTTGACACATGATGTAAAGATATGCACTGTGAGGAAAGTCTGTTATGTGAGCGAGATTTCCAAATATAATCCTACTCTCTATCTCGTCCTGCCCTCTAGTCATAAAACATTTTGTTAAGCAAACTAATGTTATCATGACACTATTCAGTTGTGTCATATTTTACGGTTCGAATTTACAAAATATTATTTTGCGTTCACAATGTTTCCGTTGGGTTTGGCAGTAATTATTGAGTGTTATGGCTTCTAGTCCTGGTACTAATTGTCATTAAATTTTACTAGTCATTAAAAATTGAACTCTGAACACATTTACGTTAATAAGTTATGGCAAGAGTAAGATAAGGTATTACTTTCAGGTTTCCAACTCTTTAATTTTTGTTGCATTGGTTATAGGTACCTATAGTTAGTTTTAAAATAATTAATTTTTAAAACATTAGTTAGCGGATATTTAGAGAGAGATATATATATATATCAGAATATGACAAATGCATACCACAGCCCTAATCCCGACAAATATCATAAGTACTCGTCGGTTTAGGGTAGTCTTGTTCTTGTAACGTCTAAATATCCGTCTTCTAATGCTTCCATTCGCTGCTGTCATGTAAATCCTTGTCGTTAAAGTACGTTTCTTTCTTTATGGAAAGCGGCATGAGATCAAAGATGTCGTATGATTGCCTAGAAGATCCATTCACTTTTAGCTTAGACTTCAAAGTTTTATTTTAGGCGACAATGGTGCAGACAGAGATTTCCACTCCTTAGTAGCGTGGATTCATCATCATCCTTTCATTCACCCTCTTAACGTGACGAACTGGTGCAACATGGCATTTATAATATCATTAGTGATGAGGCACGTTTCAGTTTTATTTGGATCTCCATTAATAATTTCTTCATAGATAAACATAACCCTTTGTGACACTGTGTCCATCTCTGGCTGGGCTGGGCTGAGCCATGTATCAGCTTTGTCGAATTCTCACCTGCTCCTTGAGCATCTAGCTCTGCGGGGAGAGATATTGCGTTCATTGTAACTTCGGAGTTATGTGTATACTACGAAGTTACATCATGGCACCACTCGTCGTTAGTTAAAGTTCCACACGTACAATATGAAACCTTTATTTTTACATAAAGCACAATATAAACCATATTTGGACATATTTGAATATAATACAGCCTTATAATAAGTAGTGTAATGTACCTACTGACTGAGTCATCTATCATCATCATTCTAGCGGTAAATTTTGGGTACTGCCAGGGTTCGCTATTCTATATTTTTCATTCTTCACTACGCTCAGTATACAGCATCCTCACGTCCGCCGTAAGCCATTGGATCTCGCATCCGACTCGGCGATACCAGTACATCGCTTCTTTGACCTTTTTAACAAATATGGATTACAGTATCTTCATTTCAAGAACAAAACAGCTGTCCCTTCAGCTTTGCCGACATTTTGGTGTCACAAATGATACCTGTAACCTCTTGCTTGACGTTGTCGATGTCGCCGTTTGCACTAACGATCCCATATAATATATCTTACCTAATCCGTGCTCTCGACACACATCACCTACGCGACCATGTATTCTGTATTCGCCACGTTTATTCTCAGAACGACGTTTTCAAGTGAACACTTCCACCTATTCTCGCGTTGTATTAGTCGATATTTGAATTTCCACCAAATATATAAGGATGTGCCTGTTTGAACGGAGATGGTAACTATGCGTTCAGGGTATATGTGTCCCCCATTGAATCATTGAATGTTGTCATTTATCTGCAGAACCGACCGTTTTAGGTTATCAATAAAGGATTTATGATTGTACAGCGATTATTTTTTTTAATATTTAGACAAGACAGGCATTTGACCGCCATTTCACCTGTTGGTAAGTGACGATGCGGCCGAAGATGAAGCATACCCGTCTTGGAAAAAAATGTCCATGGATTCTTCTTGGATTATTAGGTATTATTTGTCAAACCTAGTGAAACGGCTTTCCGCTGGCCGCCCACTGGTCAATGGGCTCACGAACCAAGGGAATACATAATATCCGCCCTGAGAGGTTGAGCTGCCAGCCTCATGAAAAGTTCCTGGTGTGATGTTCGTGCCGAAGGAGAAGACCGAAGTGGACTGAGACGGTTCATCAAGGAGGTAAAAGGCGCGCCGCGCCAGCAGACCTCAAATCTGCCAGGCTCCGTAACAGTTAAGACAGCCAATTTACTGGCAGCCAGAGCAATGTTTCCACATGAAACTTTTAATTACCCCCCAAAAAACCGGCCAAAAAAATAGAAAAAATCTTTTGACAGCGGCAGCCTTGTCCACTTTTAAAGTAGACTTTTGGAGCAATATTAACGCGATGCTATTTTTGGTCGAAATTGAGCAATTTTGGCACGAATTTCGCGGCGACCCGACTCATGCCCAAATCATTGGTTAAAATCGAATGGCACGAGCCAATCGATATGTTTAGGTCCTTAGCAATCTCTAACGGTGATTCGACGATTGGCCAATACTATTTTCTTCACTTTATCAATGTTTTTGTCTGTTGTTGACGTGCTCGGGCGTCCAGCACGCTGTTCGTCCTTTACATCTTCTCGGCCCTCTGAGAACATTTTGTACCATCGATAAACGTTGCTTTGGTCCAAGGTAGCTTCACCATATGCCACAGTCAACATTCGGAATGCGTCCGCGCACTTTATTTTGTTTTGCACACAAAATTTGATACAGATTCTTTGATCCATTTTTTGGAATAGACAAAAATCGAAGACGAGCCAAAACATATATCCAAGCAAAACAGCTGTCAAAAATTAACTAAACATTCAAAATGGCCAACCTTGTGAGCATAAGTAAGGGATATGAGTACCAACATAACGCTACAAAAAAAAAACAATAGTCAAATATACATAGCCCGCGGAAATTAAAAATTCGCGATACTTTTTGAACAGACCTCGTATGTTCATTCGGGAGGATATCTGTTGCTGCCATCTACACGGCCTTGAAGACAGTTCGTGTGGATTACGACGGCCACACTCGTATCTACGCAGCCCTATACAGATCTCATGACATTGATTTTGGCACAAATCTACTTTTTCTGCACCTGAAAATAACGATTGAGAAAGTTACTGATCAGTATCCTTCCTCTGAGTTAGAGGTATTAGTTTCCAAACTATGCAGAGAGATCTGTTCACGATTTTGCTCTGGTCTATGGTCTCTCACAATTGATCTACTCTCCGACAAGAACCCCTGACATTGAAAACACACAAGCACCTTGCTGGACCTTCTGCTAACTATGCGTCCCAGGGCTGTATTTCTTTAAAGTTGTTGACGAATATCTTATGTCTGTCTGAGTCTGTCAAACTAACCGGCATAAAATCGTCAAACTACTTACGTTAGTTAAACCCCATCCTGATACAGTCGCTTCTTCTTTGTAAGGGGGACTACTATATAGGGCCACTCTCTGAACTCTGATACTATACTCAATAGGTAACTGTGTTCTTAACATCGCTATGTCATTTAATACTTCTATATAATCATATTCTGGGTGATTAATAATTTTAGCCACCAAGTAGTTAGTACCTTTCTTATAATTCTCATGTCCAACAACAGCCGTTATGAAGGTTATGTTATTTCTTAAGTCGTAGTCGTGACATTCGACTGTGCAGTGGGCAGCTGTTACGAGAATCCACTGGCTCACAATTGCAGCACCACACGAAGAACTTCCATAGTAACATAATATTGCAAGAAATGCATTATGAGGATGGTCTTTTATGCTTTTCTTATGTCCAAACACAATTCTGCTTTCCACTTCTTCTGCACTGGCCAAAGGTGTATTACCTGAGCAAACTAACATGATTATTAGCATCAATTGCATATCTGATATTTTGTAATTGCTGAAGATTTATTTTACAGCAGTAGGTAGGTACTTAGATATACTCCGCGTGGTGGTCGTGAAACTTTATTGATCTTGAAATAGCGTACTCCAGTCGTTCGTTTATAATTGCTTTTCCTTAGGCGATAAACATGACGCTCTGGTAACTACACATACTGTGGTCGTACAAGGGGACCGGTAAAGAGCCGTGCAGACCAGAAAATGATAACTGAGTTTTCTGTACTGGCTGGCAATCCGGAGAGTTTTGCTTGGGGTTGCAGTTACTCTGTACTCTGTTCGAAGGTCCAACTAGCGAGTTAAAGAGTGTGCTTGAACGAGCATGTCCTAAATGACGTCTTGCGGCCGTGCCGTCGTGCGAACCACCGTCTTACCAATAAACATTTTTCATACGTTGATCAAGCGTTGAATGCTCGTGTAGCGAGTGCATAACTCAAAATACAATACTTTTGACTACTTATCTGAATACTTATCTGGTTCGCGACAACGTCGATGTTGTCGGAATTAGCATATCATAATTAGCACTCTGAAATTTTTGCGATACTACAAAAGTATACTAGAGTTATATTGTTTATTTTGTTATATCTTCTCGAAAAATTGTCCATTGACGTCTATACACATTTTCATACATCTAAATAAATTTTCAAATGATATTTTCTCAGAAGCCGACTTATCAAATGCAGCCATTGCATCTTCCGTTGATGAAAACTGTTTTCCCTTGAATTTATTTTTTATTTTATATATTTTCCCTCACAGATTTGGCAATCGGGGCTGTAAGGAAGATGACCGGAGTTTGACCGTTGTGCTGTCGAGAAAGTCCTTTGATTTGAGAGCTAAATGAACCGGCGGCGCGTTGTCGTGGTAAATCAGTAACCCACGGACGCGGGTGTGCGGTCGCTTCTTGCTCACAGCAGAAGGAACTTCTTGGTAACATACCATTCGGCATTGATACTTCTTTGATCTCGTAAGGACACCAGATAACCCGTGAAAGAAAAAAACCTAATCATTTGCCTGCACTTCGCACTCGCTTCACTTTGTGTGTTGGTTCATTTTGAAACAGTCACATGATTGCCTGACACTTCGTTTTTGGATAATACTGATAAATCCATGATTTATCATCCTAAATGATGTAGTAAAGGTGCCGAAACGATTGTGCGTCTGCGTCAGATTGTGCCGTACTTAGCGTAAAACTATATTCCTTACCCGAAGATTTCCATGTAATTTGCAGTATATGCAGAATCTCTTCGTATGTAATACGCCTATTTTCTTAAATTAAATTGTGCACGTCCAGCACGTTTCTTCTGTAACTGCCGTGCCAGGGAGACCACTTTTTTCTTCGTCCACTAAAGTTACTAGACCACGTACAAATTCATTGAACCAGCGGAAAACGGCATTCTAAGTCTTGGGCAGGGCAGGGCAGGGCAGGGGTAGGGCAGTGGTATGATAGGGTGAGGGTAGGGTACGAGTAGGATACGGCTAGGTTACGGGTAGACGATGATGACTATGAACCCCTTTAATATAGTTGCAACTGAACGTCATAAAATATTCAAACTACTTACGTTAACTAAACCCCATCCTGCTAATGTCGCTTCTTCTTTGTAAGGAGGTTGATCATACAAAGCCACTCTCTGAACTTTGAAACTGAATTCCATAGGTACCTTTGTTTGTAATATCGATATGTCATTTATTACCAGGTTATCATCATAGTCTGGGTGAATAATAATTTTAGTCACCAAATGTGGAGTACCTCTGTTATAATCCTCATGTCCAATAACAGCTGATATAAAGGTATTATTATTTCTTAAGTCGTAGTCGTCACATGCATATGTACAGTGGGCAGCTGTTAAGAGAATCCACTGGTTCACGATTGAAGAGCCGCACGAACCACTTGAACCGTGACATGATATAGCAAGAAATGCACTATGGGGATAGTCTTCTATACGTGCAGTATGTCCGAACACAATTCTGCTTTCCACTTCTTCAGCACTGGCCATAACTGTACTACTTGAACAAACTAACACGATTATTACTAACATATCTAAAACTTTGGACTTGCTGATGATTTATTTTACAAGTGGTAGTAAATATGCTCTGCGTAGTAGTCGTTAAATTTTATTGGTCTTTAAATTGCGTGCACCATTAACAGTCATTGGTTTATAATTAATTTTTTCTTAGGCAATAAACTTAACGCTCTGGTAACTACACAGATTAGAATAGCACCAGCCACGAGTCACTGGGGTCGCCATTCTGTGGTCATACAAGGGGACCGGCTAAGAGCCGCGCAGACCAGAAACTGCTAACAGACTTTTCACGGCAGTCTGGTAATCGGGTAAGTAATAATAGGGGTTGCGGTCACTCTGTACGAATATTCAACTAAGGAGTTAAAGGGTAAAGAAGAATGTCCTTGCCTTCCTCGTTTATTTTTTGTACAAGAACTACAGACCAATAAACTATATAGTAGAAATTTAGATAGAGCGGCGAATTTAACAATTGGACCGCTACCTGTGCTCTCGCCGCCGCCGCTTCTGACGCCGCCCGCCCCGACCGCGGGCACTGTAGCACATCGCCGCTTCCCGATTCCAGTCGCTCTTTCGAGACTCCGGGCCCTATTGACAACAACGCCAAGTCTTGGTGATGAAACAGTTACATTTCTCAGAAACATTATGCAAATTATGTAGATTTTAATTTAATGCCATAATGTATTAATTGTTATGCTTTTTTTTTTTTTTTGTTCCTAGTTTTATTTTTCCTAATGTAAAACATTAGATAAATTGTTATATGTACCTATTTTTTTGTTGCCAATATGATTAATGTTGTTCACATAACCTAGGCTTAAGTTGTCCATGTAAACTTTATTCCTTAATAAATAAATCTCACCTCGCGGGGAAGCGCATTTCATAGGCGCACTGATTAGACAGTAAAGGATCAAGAAGCTGTGGGGCATTACCAGCATTCAATCTAGGAATGAACGCAGCGATATCTTCTGTACGTCGGAATTATATTGAAAGCGAAAATATCGGCCTACCAGTAAAACTGATGGAATCTGTAAGTAACAAATGTAAGACATAATCACTAAGATAATATTAATAATACATAGCAGCCTTTAACCATTCAAACAATTAAGCCATAAAAAAAGTTACAAGCACTATGACGCTGTCTGCCAACTGGCTGTCAGAGTCAATGTCAGTCAAAACGAACGAAAAAACCGAAATAAAATTAGTACTGACTGAATTTTATAACTTTGAATACTATAAGCGACAAAGTACAAAGCAGGCAGGCAAATTACCCTCTGTAAACATTAAACTAAGCTGTTATTCTGCTACAATTAATACTTCCATTGAGCTGCGATTGCGATTAGTAAATGTAACGGAATTGGGGCCCAGATTTCACCTGCGATCAAATGCTTGGCTAGTCTGATTAAACAATATATTTTTATTAGCTTCGAAATGCAGTGATGTGTATGCACAGAATTTAAACAAAACCTGAACTCCTGGTGCCTTAAAGAGATAGGGTGCATGCAAGGTGTGACAATCTCCTTTGTTGTCTTGACACACACTCATCAGTGGGTCTAAAACGGCCACTTTGGGTGTTTCATTCGTGATAATAATATGTTTCATTTCGCTAATCGCAAAATGGCCACTTTGGCGGTGAAACGCCAAATGATTGATATTAAATTTCACCCAATTTGACAATTTGTATGGAAATTCATAAATGGTCAAATAGCAGAATCATTAGAAGTTACTGAATGAGCAACATATTTGTTTCATATTTGTTTCGTTTCATTTAGATTGATTTCGTTATTTTGTAACATTTATTAGCATTGTAAAGCAATTAAATAGATAAAAGCCCGGGAATCTTCGGTGCGGCGGGAGTGCTTTTCCTTATTGAAAATTTTAAATTATTTACGTTGCGAAAATTTTGATACATACATACACATAAAGCTCACACCAGGTAGGCAGAGACTATGGACCGCCACTTTGCTCTTTCCTGGCACAACTCCCTAGCCTCGCATATATCTACAACTCTTTTCATACATCTCCATTTATTGAAAATTTTGATTGTTAAGTTTTAAATGTTTAAGTAAGTAAGTCTTGTAAGTTTATTTATTTGTTTGTGGATCTCTAGATATCAAATTCAGTTCTTTGGTTAAAAAAATTTACCCAACATTCCCGCCACATTTCATTTTATGTTTGACATTCATTTTATAGTGATGACAGTTATTATAATTATAATTGTTTTTTTTTTTTTTTTCATATTTTGTATGTTTATTTTACTTTTATTTTTAATTGCATTTCATTAGAAAATGATAAATTTGATCATTGAAAGAAGCAAGAATTTTTTTTCGATGATTTGGTATTTTTTAACACGAAAAATCTTAACGGAAATAAAAACCGTAAAAACCGGGAACCATTTTTTGATGTGGCAATATGGAAGCCAAATATGATTCGCTAAATGAAATGAATTGAATATGATTTATATAGAAAAAGCGACCATTTAACGATTTTTAGAGGAACTGCTTATATTCCAATAAAATTCACAAAATTATCATTTTTTTTCATTCACGTTTCATTCAAAGTGACCTTTTTAGACCCCCAGATCTTACAACGTGCCGCTATTTCGTAGCGACAACACTTCTTTTTCATTGACGAAAATAATTTATAAATTGTTGAAAACTTTACGCGTAAAGAATTAAAAAATGAGGAGGAATTACCTACGACGCATAAATAATGATGATTCATGCTAATTTCTCATAATTATGTTTTATTTACTTTGGTGTCAATTTCAAACAAAAATTACCTTGATGAGGCTAGTTTTTTTAACGGATAATTTCTCTAAAAGGGGGTTTTTTTTTTGTTGCATTTGTGACTCAGTCAGTCAGATCAGGATGATAAAGTAATCCGAGATCCGAGGTCCGAAATCCAAAATCCGATATCTTTTTACATTTACATCTCTTTTTGACATCTTTTTGCATTTATGCCAGCCTCACTATTTTCACCTTCATACAATAAAATTATAAAAATAAGCTTGTCGAGCCAAAATGACTGACTGTCAGTGTGGGGAGTTTGGATGGACGTATTCTCCATAATTTTATTCATTTTATTTTATTATAAATAAAAATGAAAATGAATTCTAGTGACACAAATTAAAAAATAAAATATATCATTAAGTACTTTATGTATTTGAGACAATGAATTGATTTTTGTCCATTAATATTTTTCAAATATACAGGATGTCCCGTAAGTCGACGTCAAGCCGGAATCGGGTGATAGTCCAAATCATAATAGTTACTAGAAAAATAAAAAATAAAATCTAAGTCTTGAATTTTTTAAATTATAGGCATTTCTTTTTTTTTCGAGAAAATGTACACCCTGTGATGGTTTTTTAACTCCTGTTGCTACAAATCTTAACTTTTTTTCAATTTTATTTTTCTTATGTAATCCCGAATAGTGCTAATCTAACCTATTACTTAGAATTCTAAGTCAACTGCTCCAGCTTGGAAGAAAGTGTCACATTATGCCGTACAATGAATAGACAATTAATATTTCGTCCAACTTTAACGGACCGTACTGAAAAAAAAAGAACTACGCCGGGTTGGCAAGTAGCACTAAAAGTTGACGCATTTAATAAGGATTCTAAAATGGTATAATACTTGCTACATTATTTCTCTGATTACGGGGAAATAAAAATTCCTTCAAGAAACCCAGTTTCGAAAATTTTGTCTTTACCTACTAAAAATTATTCTAGTGCGTTCAAAGCTTGCCTAAGACCGAGACGGAGAGTCATTCATGAAGTGTGAGTGAGACAGGTAGTGACGCTTTCGAGTCAAATATTCTAATGGGTGAGTGAGACAGATAGTGACGCTAATGAGTCAGATACAGAGAAAGTCATTTTATGAAGTGTGAGCGAGATAGATAGTGACGCCTTTTTTTTAATATTGGCACACGCAATACAGATCAGTACGTTACGCTCCTTCGTTTACTACGCATCTTTCCGTATTCGTTCGTGTTATTTCGTACTTTCGACTTTTTGCTTCGTTTATTGGAGTTGTTTGTTTGAATTTTACTCCACTGTGAAAACACCTTTCTCCTTCAGTCGTCACTATTTTCTTACGGCGAATAAACTATAGCACCGTCGCAATATGGGTTCAGCATTTGCAGCATTTGAGCATTGGCAGCTCCAACAAATTGGTAGATGTTCCTGTCCTAAAATTAGCTCTACCAAGTCAATGACAACATATTTAGGCGTATTATTGACCAACATAAATAAACTTGAAGTAGCATATCGAAGCCCTAACTACAAGAACGCGTTAACTAATATACGTCATCAAAAACCTTAGACACGTCGCCAACGAGGTTTTACGCAGAACCGTTTAACTTGCACTGTGCCAATCTTTACTTCTGTAATACCGCATTACATCATGGGGAGGCATTCATAAAACGACTATCATTGACTTGGAAAGAGCACAAAGAGCTATCTTAAAAGTTAAGACCATCAGACCCCGCCGCTATCCGAGGAATGAGCAGTTTTCCAGTAGGTATTGTCATTTGGTTTCAAAAAGTATCAATCGATGGCCACAATTTTGGTACTTTCTTTTTAAATTTGTATGATTGTGGCAGTGATGTCATGTAGCCAACTAAAACGGAACCTAAAAAATAAAAGTTATTAATATAAACATAACTTTCAAAGGTCGAAAGAAATGTAAGAAAACGTTGCCCACCTCTGTAACACGTTGCTCTGGCAGCAAAAAGGCAAATGCCCCTCCACTGCCAAAGCCTCAGTTCCCAAAATTCCCACCCCATGGACCACTGGAGACCTTACCCACCGGCAGAAACACAATACTATTTAAAATAAGATTGCTTTGCTGCAGTATTCTGTAAGGTGGAGGTAATTCCCCAGTCAGTCGGCTCCAATTCGAACAGGATACCCCGCTATGCCCAACCTCTCTTATTCATATTTGAATTACGTCCATTCTTGATCCTAGCTCACTGCATGGTCTGCTCAAGCCTCAATGGCTTTAAGTCCGCCAATTGCTGTAATTTGTGCAATAAAGTTTTTAAATAAATAAATAAATGTTTGTTTTGCAATTTGTTTTATTAAATCCTCTTAATTTGTTGAAATCTATTGATAAATACAATATTATCCAGTACAACGTACCCAGTGTTTATATCCTCATTGTACTTATTTGAAGCGGTCTTCATTTACTAAAATTGTCGGGGCGCCATCTAGCGAGTGGTTAGGAATGCTTTAGATATTTATTAGAAAACTGCTTATTGCTACATGAAGGTGACGTTCTTTCAGTACGTCAATGACTCATTTTGCAAACAGTTATAAAAAAACGCTCAATGCACACGTGTTGCACACGTTCGGACACGGTGTGCTACAATGAATTATTCCGCACACAGCACATTAAATCGCAAACTACGCACGCAAACCTAACAACCTTATGAATTTAATTACAAGTTAACTATCATAAATTGGTTAAAAGGTAAATCCTACGAGGAAGCAGAGAAAATACTAGTGCCGTTGTTTAACTATAAAGTCACTACGTACACACTTCTAGTACTTAGGGGAAGGTGGCCTAGAACGGGTAAGTCGCGAACAAGAGTCGCACGAGGATAAAAAAAAACTAGAAATGTAGTGAATATCTTAGCTTGATTTAGTTTATAAGACAGGATGTTTATTAAACTTGAAAATAAAACACAATTTTAAAGCATTTTCTATCAAATATTTTATAAATAAAACAAATAAGGAACCTCTAGAAAAACCCGTTTTGCCCGCATATGAGCCTAAAACAGGTATCTGATTTGGGCAAAACGGGTAGACGTTATTTTTAGGATAGGTAAATCAAAACTTAAAATTGAATAAGTAGGAAAAAACACTGTACCTACCGACTATAGTTTATCATTTCTTCTGTAAGCATTTTACATTATATTTACTGTTAAAATGTTCAAACTTAAAAACCTCAACCACCTAACAAAATCAACCTTTCTATTAATATTAATTAATAGCTACAGGAGTTGTAGATCAAAATAGCCAAACTTCTATGAGGTATTTTTACAATAAAGATTGAAATAACAAATTCTTCATGAAATCCATTTTGTGTTAAATTTTTCATACAAAACCATACCCGTTTTGTCTAATAGCACATATTTTTGTAAAGTAATTAAAGACTTCAAAATGAAAGGTAATCTGAGATAACTCTTAAACATAAGCGCAATATTAACAATGTGCTAATTATAAAGGTTTTCAACTACCTAATCAAGGAACACATGTTTTAATTTTTTTAAGAAGAACATTAAATAACTTTCGTCAAACATACATTAAGCGGCCATTAAGCGGCTCCGGTGCCCGTACAAAACGGATCAAAACTCGTCAATATTCGACTACTCTCAGAACATGCACCCGTCGGCACTACTTATCGACATGGCAGCGTACGCTTATAGTCTGGCAAAGAAAGTCGTGACACAAATTGAGGGCGCCACTATCGTTAACATGGTATCACTGTACTGTATCAGTCTGTGAACTTAAAATATTAAAAAAATGCTATCTTCATGTCTGTGCTTTGCCTCTCTGTACAATTTCTTTGTGTCTGTGCCTCGTATACTTCGACTAGAAAATTTGATACTTGTTAAAATTTTATATCATATCGCACGAGTACAGCGCGTGACAGTCCACTGCTGGACTTAAACCACATCAGCCGAAAGGGCTACTTTAGTAAGAATAGACAAAGGGATAGGCAATATATAGGTTAATCAAGATTAACATAAGGCCAGGGGGCTTACCATTAGCTCTTATAGCAGGACCTAAACAGAATTGCCTTGCTTAGAACGAGACAGCGCTATACGTGTCACATAAGCTTGTCCGATCTAAGCAGGGCAGTTCTGTTTAGGTCTTGCTATAAGAGCTCATGGTAAGCCAACAGCTCCAAGTAAGTTAGCAGGATAGAAAAAATGGGAGGTTCATTACATGACTATTTTAATCAGTATCTAAACAATCTGTAAATGCTAACGGATCTCGTTACATAGCCCTTGAATTTGCCCTTGTAATTTAGAGTATCATGATGAAGAGTAGGTAATATTAAATCGTATAGTTATTGCATTTTTCGAACTACTGCTCTTGCAATAGTAAGTTACCTACCTACTGTTAAACTGAGTACCCACTTCAGCTGTCACATTAGGGTGGAAGATTAAGAATAAGGGGAAGTATTGGAAATTGAAATAAGAGTCAGGTATATATTTATTGTTATAAATTTATTAACAGCAACACCTTCAGCAATATCTTCTGTTTCTCTCTCTGTTCGACCAGTCTCCGTGATATTCTTATATTATTCTGATCAATATATTTTGAGAAAGTTTTCCTGACCCTGGTTTGATTTCACCAGCCTCGAATAGTCGTACATTGCCTACTGTGCCTAGATAATATGGCTTTGTGCTACAAAACATTCGTTCACAAGCGCCGCGCGCCGCCTGGTTTTAGTTACACCTGAACGCAAAAATATTAATGAATATTATATTTACGAAAAAAATACAAAATGATCATAACTGTAACAGTACACTATAATTTGACGGTTAATTTTGTAACCTCAAATACATGTAAACAATTCTACAAAACAAATTAATTTTACATAACTTCATATGATTACCAAAAGATCACATCATTTTCATAATTGAGATACATTTACGTATCGATAATTTTGCTATTCGGCCGAAAACATCTTCCAAATCGCACAGAAACTTATATGCTCTAAACTTTACAATACATTCTTGAACAACTCTAAACTTTTCTCGTGGCACTTTTATACGTTTTTGCATTCGTTGCGAAAATAAATGTCCCACACAGTAAATATCTAGAAATATACACATAAAATGTTAAACATATCAACAACAAACCAACAACAATGTCTAGATGACGTGACAGCTGAAGTCAGTTAGACCACAGAAAGGTATAGAATATTTGAGTTTGACAGTAATTTAGTGTGGACAATTTAGGCGAGAGCAGTAGTTCCCAAAATATTCTTTTCACGACTTTCTTGCCAAACTATACCCGTCTTAGGTGGGCCACCCATTTTAGGCCACCTTCCCCTAAATATCAGTCTATTCCTATACATACAATTTAAAGACTTTATTGTTTTACAAAATACATGTAAGAACTAACCTACATATAAGAACTACTAACCTATTATCAATAACTTGAATTAAGTACCTATTGTTATTTGTGCTAGAGTTGTAAATATGTAACCTTAATTTTATTTGTACCCATTTATCATAAGTATATTGTAATTTTTAAATAATTTGTAATTTTTTGTTTAATTTTATTTGAATAAATAAAATACTTTGTTTTGTTTTTTTATATTTGTTTATTAAGCTTCTTCAAAATCATACATTTTTGTCTAAAATCGTGTCATAAAGCATGTTTTATTTAAGGCCTAAGGCTGATATTATTTGGATAATTCTAGGTCTAAGGTACGATTGTGACTTTAATATGGTCATGGCTCTCACCTCAACCAAACCCTCGCAACTGACAGTTATAAAACTTCAAACTACTTACGTTTATTAAACCCCATCCTGTTAATGTCGCTTCTTTTTTGTAAGGAGGTTGATCATACAAAGCCACTCTCTGAACTTTTGAACTGAACTCAGTGGGTAAATTTGTTGTTATAAGTCCTATGTCATTTATTACTATGAAACCATCATAGTTCTGGTGATTAACAATTTTAGTCACCAAATCTGGTGTACCATCCTCATAGTTCTCGTGGCCTACAGCAGCTGATATGAAGGTCATATCATTTCTTAGAAGAGTCATAGAAGTTTCATAGTTGAGACAAGGTAATGTACAGTGGGCAGCTGTTACAAGAATCTACTGGCTCATGATTGAAGAGCCGCGCAAATAATATTTAAGGCAACATTGAATACCAAGATATGCACTATGGGGATGGTCTTCTATGCGTGCCTTTTCTCCGAACACAATTCTACTTTCTATTTCTTCTGTACTGACCTTCACGATAAGTGTACTCCTTGAACAAACTAACGTGATTATTAGCATCAATTGAATAACTAAACTTTTGAATTATTGAAGATTTATTTTACAAATGGTACGTATGCTACTTATGGAGATCGTTAAATTTTATGACGTACTCCAGTTTATTGAGAGTCATTCCATTGTAATTACATTTTCCTTAGGCGAAAAACGTGATGCCAGTAGCTGCCCCCCTGATTCGTGGTTGGTACTGTTCTATTCTGACTAGGTAGCTCTCTACCTAGTCAGACCAGTAGTCACGTTTCCTGAAGAAAGAAATAAATAAATAAATAATCGACACCCCTGTCGTCATAATATGGTCGTACAAAATCAAAATGTTTACGGGATAAAACAATATTCAGTTCAGTTCCTTGTAAATATTTAGATTCATGGTACTCTTTAACCCGTAATTCTAATTCTAAGTCTAGCCGAATTGGGATATGCATCAGTTCGTAAAAATATAGATATTAAATACGTCAGCTTCAATTTGACTTTCCAGTGGCGGCGATTTGTACACGAAACATTTTAGACGTAATTCAGTGGCCTGCGAGAGAGCAAACTTTTCAACTCTTTGAAGACATAATTTTGCTTGACATAATTTGTGGTTAGCTGGTAGAAATCTCTCATAGAGATAAGTTCGCCATTGTACTGTATACAATCAAGAATATAATAAATCAGTTTTCTGATACGATTTGTCAAGTGATTTATGTGTGGATACCACGTCAGACAGTCATTAACTCCTAGGTACCCGGCTGAGAGCGGGGCAACAGCAGTCCACATCATCGAAACACCTGTAAGCCCTTACATTGAGTGTTCGGTTGGCAGAAGATGTTTCTTGGAGCAAATATAACATATTTCGTTTTATCTACGTTGAGGGTCAAAAGATTCACTGAAAGTCATTTAGCAGCTTAGGCAAGTGCATTTACTGCGAGAAGGGCTGTCACATTCCAGTCATCACCTTTAACTAACATATCGATATCATCTACATAGCAGTCTATTCTTCAGTTTGGAACAGCTACTTGGCAGAGATCCTTGACGTGGATTGTGAATAAAGTAGGACCCATTATACTCCCCTGCAGGACACCAAATGTTCGATATGCATCCTGACTTACACACAAGCCAATGATTACACATTGAGCGCGATTAGTTAGATAATCTAAGTGCAATTCATTGTGGTTTGCCCTAACTCCGATTATCTACAGTTTTTTAATTAGCAGTGGGACAAACAACGTGTCGAAGACTTTTGATAGGTCAAGGACGAAACCAATGCATTTCTTTTTTTTTATCAACGCATTGTACAATGTCATTACAAAGAGCGGCAATAGCATCCTCCGTTGATTTACTCCTTCGGAATCCAAATTGCGACTCGGATATGATATGATTATGTTCAAGAAATGCTACTAAACCATTATTAATAATTTTCTCTATAACGAAAGAGCATAGATTATCATAGAAGAGCATCTTTATGTGCATTGCATGATATTTTTTTGCATAGATCTAATATAATAATAACCAATTTATAAATAGCAGTTTTGTAATAGGCATTAATAAATGAAATCTAAGACTACTCTAATACTTTTAAATACATAGTTATTATACATAGTATACCCAGACCCGTAACAGAAATCCCGGGACCCCTTATGTGGCAAAATTTGTTGACTACTGAACCACTCAGGTTGTCAAATAATAGTTATTTTATCTATACTCATAGCGTAATGTTCCAATGACTCATTTGAAAACAGTCATTTAAGGATACACTTTTTTCATGCCAGTCTATTAAATTAAAAAAAAATCTTTATGATACAGCATTTCCCATGCTATTTTCATTACAACTGTAACGAAAAATAACTTTTTAATAATGATTAACTTTTGCATAATGATGCAACACTTACATTTTTTAATTTTTGTCTAAATACCTAAATGTCTTTATCTATACTCATAGCGTAATGTTCCAATTACATATTCGAAAACAGTTGTTTAAGGATACATTTTTTTCACGCCAGTCTATAAAATTTTAAAAAATTACTTTTCGAAACAGCATTTCCTATACTATTTTCATTACAGCTGTATCGAAAAATAACTTTTTAATCATTATGCAACACTTTTATTCTATAAATTTTTGTCGGGCACCGAGACACGGCGAAATGTAGGCTGAATATCTAAATGTCTTCAACAAATTTAATAAAGTGATCAGTTCTTAGTCTGCGTTTGTGATTGTGTACATTTGGAATTATTTTCCCGCTGAACAGAACATTTTTCTAATTGTTGTAATTTGTGTTTGTGAATGTTTTTTCTTGTTTGAAGCAAATAAATAGATAAATGTGAAAGTAGTGAAGTGAATTTCCCGCTTGATATCCTCGACGCGTTGGTACGACAGAACTGGCTTGCAGTTACTTCCAGCAAAGTTGAAAAAAAAATAGATACGAAATTTTAACATGAAAATATGAGTGTAGGTAAAGTAGTGTATGCAACTGCATATAATTAGATATTATATGCCAGTTGCATAACAACAAAACAAATTAACAAATTCAAAATTTCCTGTTTATATTTCTGTGTAATTATTTTCCCGCTATACAGAATATTTTTTCTTATTGTTGGAATTTGTGTTTGTGAATGATTTTTACCCAAATGGTGGATTATTTAAAGTCATTGATATATTGATTAAAATAATTACATTAAAAATGAAATAAAATCATATGAATATTTAAAAATATGATTTACATAGGAAACAATGTTTTTTTTGTTTTGTATTTGTGCTGCTTCAATAAATTATGTGTAATTTTCATTTATGCCACTGGTAATGGTGAGAAATTCTAAACATTTGGTTCGTTGTTACGATACATTATTGCAAAGGCACGGAAAGAGAGGTATTGACCGACGCCGAGACATATATACTGCTTTTCTCAAATAATAATACATAAAACAATATATGATTCAAAATGGCAGCCACTTCTTTCTAATATTGAAGTTTTCTAACTAGTATTCCAGGACTAATAGCTTCCGAGTTACTTATTAACTGGGGAATAAATGGGGGTAAATATATTTGTTTCGTTTTCGAAAGTTTACCAGCCATTACTTTTCAGTGTGCGCGATGCATAACCATTTGGTAAATAAATACATTCGATAAAAAAGGTTTTATGCCCCTTAACAGTTTCTTTGACATTGTGTAGGGTCTTGCCTTGACGCTTGGTGATGTAATACGGTGTCGTGTGTACTTACGGTTATTAAGACTTCTGTTTAAACAACTGTTCAGTATGTTGACACTTTTATTTTTAATTTTTATATTATACAAATAATTTTTATGGGTATATTCTTGGGTTTGGCCCTTCAAGCTCTGATTGCTCATCATCCTTGCCTGGAAAATTAGTTAATACTGTAAATTCTGACTACGTTGTAACTACGTTCTACAAATATTTTGATTCGAATCGAACTTCGATTAGAGTATTTTATTTTGGGGAAATGATCTCTAAATATCCAATTGGTGAAAGTAATTATGGTTTTTGGACAAATACAAGGGTATTGGGGTGTGTGCCTGGATTCTTACCGCTGTGTTTTCCTTTTATTAAAAATCCAGATGGACCCCCATGCCACGGGGGTCATTTTTCCATCACATTAGGGTGTTTATTTCATGGCAACTATTTGAGTTTGTACATAAAATATCACATTTTCCAAACTAATGTTTACCTTTTCTTATTTTATTATTTGTACGTCATATGTTGTCATGCGGACACAGGTCATAGTCGGCGGAGATTTTAATGTTTTTTGTGCTCCTCTTATTCTAGATAATAGCTGGATCAATTCTTCATCATGTCTTCATGCATTATATCCTTAGCTGCCAAACACGTGGTCGTCCTAAAATTAATATCGACCCCTTCGGAAACTGGCTGGTTGACTATGAGTACTGGCCATTAAGATTATATCTTGTTTTATGCCAAATCATTCTCAAACGTGTTAAGCCTTCGTTAGAGAGTGCAGCTGATGAGTTGACAGAGTTCTTCTAGCCTTCGAACTAGAAGGTGGATCAGTATCATTGCTAAAAGAAGCTAGTTTCATAAACTAAATGAATTACAAGTGATTGGTCAAAATATGCACATGGCCGCATCAAATCATTATCTTTGAAATTCTCTAACTAACATAGTGTCGGGTCAATCTGCAATCTGTACTTTTTCGGCCAGCTTAAATAAAATCCAAGTGAACTCAGTGATCCAGCCTGGACAAAGGTTATGTGGAGTAGACTTTCGTAGGAACTTTCATGCTTAACTTTTTAAATCATTTTATAAATTCATTGTATGTAGCTTCTGGGCTGATCGAATATAAACCCATTACCCTGAATCTTTGTGTTTCCTTATTAACTGAACCTGGCACTGTCCGTGGAACAGTGTTATGTTACAATTGACAGTTGTGTGTTTACATTTTTGATCTTTAATTACATCTCCAACCTTAAGTACAAATAAGTGCAAAACGCGAGGGGGGGCGTTCTTTCTGCAGCTGACTGTACTATTACAATTTCCAAACCTCTTACCTAAACTTCAAAATAAACGTGAAAGCTCTTAATTCTCAATATCAGTTTATAGGCTAGAGTAAGTTTCAAAGTCACAACACACTTTCAAGGCTAGAGTAAGTTTCAAAGTCTAGTCTTCAGTTATGCTCCATCGGCACTTTGATGCCACCACATGAGTTTTATTTCGTCATTACCCCTCCACTGGCTCCCACTAGCAACTCCTGTTTAACCAAGTTACACCAGCTGATATGACGGCCAAAAGGGTTCTCTTCGACGATTGAAAGAGATATGTAATATCCTACTCAATAAAGTTATTTTGAATTTTGAATTTTGAAAAACGCCTTTCAAAAGTACCTACGGTACCTACAGCAAAAAAAATATAACGGCTCTCCTCACGCACCGATCCGATAACTTTAATAAAAGGTTGCCCAATTAGCAAAAACGGTCAGCCTCTTGTAATTGCCGATGGCGGCGTGAAGTCCACTGCTTTATCATCATTGTAAACCTGTTGTTGAGTCCTGACTCGACAACGCAAGCCAAGATATAACAAATAAAAAATCAAAATTAATTGGTAGACGTCATTTTGTCATGCGGCCGCGTGTGTTCTGGCCCTTACTCCAGGTTCTGGCGTATTCCGATCCGTACAGATTGACGCACCAATTAATTTAAATGTTTTCCTCATTGAGGACAGGTTTTTCGAGGGAATAGGGAGTAACGGCGATTTTTAAAATTACGTTTTTAAGTAACTGTATGGACTTACAAGTGTTTTCGAATGTCCATGAGCGGCGGTGATCACTTTCCATCAGGTGGCCCGCTTACATGTTTGTCTGCCGCAAAAAAAGTCTACTCAGCAATACTGGGATCCAAATAAAGCATGAATCGATTTGTATGACTGTTAATCGTAGTAAAGAGTTTAATACCGTTTTTTATTTCACTCCTTGCGATTTAATTTGCTGTTCTTAAATAATTCTTATTAGATAACATTTTAACTATCACAGTGGTGCAGGTTTCGGATTTTAATTACTATTGTAAAGGAAATAAAAATAAAAATAATCTTGGCGTTAATGTCCCGGTTATGCAGTCGCATACAAGGGTCCGGGATCCGGCTTGACCTTGATCCAGGATTTGACAGATCAGGTAATAACAATGGAGCGACTGCCATCTGACCTCCATAACCCTGCGACCAGGGGAACCTGACCACATTGGATCATGTTTACACATTCAGTCATCTGAATGTGCAGGTTTCCCTCACCGTAGGAGCATCGATTGGTATTCAACTAATGTACATAACTCAGAAACGAGTCATTGGTACATGGCCGCAGCGGGATTCAAACCCGGTACCTCTCGCTTACGAGTCGGATTCCTTAACCGCTCGGCCACCGACGCTTTAGTTTGCTGTTTAAGCTTAAATATTTCTCAATGGATAACATTTTAACTAACACAAAGCGATACAGGCCTCGGATTTTAATTACTATTGTAAAGGAAATAATTAGATAAAACCTGGCCTGTGTTCTATTAAAAACGTTAATAGTAAATGCTGCAAATAGTCCATACCCGGTGGTCCACTCCCTGATAAAGGCAGGGCAAAACAAGTGGCAGTAAATGAACTACATAGCAACAGAAAAGCACAGTTGTGGGAGGTAAGCTTTGTAATATAACATTATTTTCTGTAGTACCGATGGTAAGCACCACTTTCCGGTAGAGAGATAGCAGAAGCACCGAGATTACTGCTTTCGACCGTCGTTAAAATGGTTTTACACAGATGTTGGAGCGAAAATTACAGCAATAAATGCCGGTAAAATAATTCGAAGTGTTGATGCATGGTATTTGGTAGAGTTTGCAATTCAGCATTCCGCGGTGCATGATTTCAAATCTAGGCGGTACAACTCACTGTGTTTTAAAATTATTGTTACTTGGGCCTGGCTTCATCGAGATATAACAACCTTAGAGAACACTTATAGATAAGTATGTCAACTATTAGTAGAATTTGGTTAATGTTGCATCTTCTTCCGTGTACGTCGAGCCGTTCGTTGAAGCAGGATACGCATGCAATAACCTGTCTAAATGTTCAATATTACGACTACTTCCCTCCTCCCCAATCGGTCCCTCAATGCTGAGGATCGTGACTTTTTTACGACTACTTATTACACAGAAAAATGAAGCAGCCTTGGTCTAATGGGAGCATGCTTGATTGACCGACAATTAAAGATAAGCTAAGCACGCAGGGTTCAAGAACTGGTTTCGTACTTTAAGTTCACTCAAATTTCAGCACCGCACGTACTGATTTAAACCAAAGGTATTTTATTTACCTGAATTCATTTCAAATTCGGCACTTTTAGTCGTCAGCTCGATTGCATCCAAATTCAACTAAATGATCACTACATATAGGATGCTATATAACATGCCATAAGTCTAGCCAGACTATACCACCTAATGAGCCGATAGTCTAAAAGCCATACAACCCTACGGTTACTCGGGTATTTCTCTTTACTATCGTTCGATGGTCATTAAGTACTTTAGCAAGCATTAGGTTAAACATTCAGTGTAAAGCCAGAAGTGTAAATTATCGGGTTCGCCAGGGGACACCAACCAAATGAAATCGTGGCCCGCAAAAGGTAAGGCGTAAATTTTGTTTTCGGTTAAGGTTCTGGCAACTGATTAGTGTGTGAAATGTATAAAAATACCGTCACTGAGCTATAAACTGTTTAATCAGCCTACGAGTCCCCAGTGGAAGGTCTTGGTCAACCTCGCTTCGCCAACAGTGTTAGGAGGAACATCTAACGAGTCTCTCGTGAATGAAATACATTGTTTCATTATCATCAATACCTAAATAATTTCAGTCTTCAATACAAGTTTGATGAATGAATGATTAAATACATTGAAATAGAATGACATACGAAGTGCTAATAATTATTTAAATCGCAATAAGTCCCAAAATTAAAACATTAAGATACGTCAAAATACTTACAGAGATAATAAAAATTCTAATACTTACATAAGATGTAATATATTGTATATACCTATATAACCGACGACAATTTCTTTGCGCCGACAAATTACCTGAACTACTAAAATAACCTGCTAGTACGAAAACCTCTCCTCCAACTAAATCACAATTTATGCAAAGCTAACCGTTACCACGCTATAAAATGGTAATAATAATAAAAGTTTATCAGCTCATTTATCGGGCTAGCATAGAGCCCTGGGATCTCTTACACCTGTGTACAGGAGGCCGCACCAAGCTTCGCTATCTCGACTTTAGGTCGTTTCTATGCCAATGGCCGTAAGGGTCAAAATCGGAGGCAACATGGTGACTTGATATACAGTGTGTCCCCGTACCTAGCGGTTAGGTCCTCGAGCGTCGGGCGGCCTCGTAAATACGGGCGTCTCATTACGCGGGCCTAACGAGCCTGCGCGGGCGCACGTGCCGTGACGTCGCTTCGTTGCGGGCCGCGCTGCACACCGGTTGGGCTTCAATGGCTTGTGAATATTTTTCAGAGATATAACACCACAAAACTTAAAGGTGTTGAAGCGCACTAGTTACTTGTTCATCAATCACTAAGCTTCAACTTTATTTTTTTGTGTCTCTTATATGATACTTGCGGTACCTGACTTTTACTACGGAGTTTGAGTGTCAAAACTAAACTAAGTCTTGACATTTGAGTATCATTTTAAGAACGTCTTTTTTCTATTCACCTTTTTCATTCCTTTCTACCATAACTGGAATAGATAAAATCAAACAATATACTTATTCTATATTAGATCTACACTACCATGTTAGATGTCGCACAATATTTTCAATTTAATAAAATATTAATTTATACATAGCATAAAATAAAGTCGCTTACCGCCTTAGAAGTCCCTATGTTTATATATGTGTACGCTTAGATCTTTTAAACTACGCAACGGATTTTAATGCGGTTTTTAACAATAGATAGAGTAATTCAACAGGAAGGGTTATAAGTAAGAAAAAAGGGCAGGCAGGGGTAAACTAGGCGTACGCGAACGAAGTCGCGCCGGGTCCACTAATTTTAATTAAATACATAAACTAAGCTCGTTCTACTATTATACCTCCAATTGCTATACTAGATGGTTAAACTACTTCTTAAAACTCACATAACGACAAATGCAAATTATATATATATACTGATTAAATACGGTGTGACTTAAAGCTTTACCACCCCCTGTAGAGTTATTTCTAGCGACGATAGAGTTCGAGCCACATTGGTAGAGTTAATTATTGATTTTCTTATGGGAAATATTCCAATATAGGTTATATATAAGCAAGCACATGTAATGCAGCTAGATTTACTTCTATGATATATTGCATGGCGGTTATAAAGTTATTAGGTAACGGAAAATGCTAAGCTATTTGTAGGGAAATGTGAGTTAATGAGGTACTGTTGGCCGTGTGATGTCCGGCAGAGTAGAATAGCACCAAGTCCTTAAACTCGTGGGTGTCTACAAGGCGACTAATGTTTTCCAGGCGAAAGATCTAGAGTCTCCGTAGGCTGGAAAAATGGGCAGCGTTTTCTATTGATATTCTATTAATAGAATTCACAACACTGCGATCTCAAACCCTCCTGCCAAGCGTGGAGATTATGGCAAAAACCTCCCCTTTCGTGAGAGAGGCCCTATGTCCTGCAGTGGACTGATATGGGCTGTGATGTGATAATGAAGTACCATTTCTCATGGAACTAAACCGTAAAAAAAACCGAAATTTTATAGTTTCTGAAAGTAAAACTTAACGTAAATCTGTTGTAAGTTATAATGTTTTGACTGAATTTTCATAGAAAACCTATACCTACCCTTGTTTAGCTGTGATAAACAGATTGGTAAGTAGATACGAGAGCATTACATCTCTTGCAGAAATATCATCTATACATAGTATAAAACAAAGTCACTTCCCGTAATCTGTCCCTAAGTATCAATGTATGTATCTATGTACACTTAGATCTTTTAAACTACGCAACCGATTTCAATGTGGTTTTCAACTAAAGATAGAGTAATTCAATAGGAAGATTTATAAACTAGGAAAAAATGGGTAGGTAGTGGTAGATATAGGGTAGGTGTAGGGTAGTGTAGGAATAGAACGCCACGCGAACACGGGCCCGCTAGTAGATAACATAACGAAGAAACGAAAGAAGTGATAGGTGACCGGACTGACTAAAAATAAACGTGACATTGCATGCCCGATGCACAGGACATTCAAATTGAGTCAAATCACCAGAACGTTGAGTGGGCGGCACCTAATAGACGTTGGTGACGAAGTTGACCTAAAAATAGGGCAAAGACGATGGTGATCCTTACAATAGTAACTCTAAGCACACTTAATATTAAGTTAATTAGCCTCGAGAGAAATGTACAAAGGTAGATGACCTAACACGTACAGTCATCTTCAGAGTGAGTAGAGTAGTATGTTTGTATAGTAAGGGGGTCCCAATTGAAAAAGACAAAAGTATAGCACGACAACGATAAGTATTATCCACAAAACTCTAAAGAAGAAACTATATTTACATTTAAATAAGTCAATTTATTTAGATTTCTCTCTGACTTGTCTATCTGTTTTGTCTTCTTCTATTGAAACGTACCTACTGTAGGTAGAGTCGGCACAACAATGTCTATCTTGGTTTATATCAGTAAATTATGTAATTTATAATAGAGATATAATAGACGTTTTTAGAACTAAAGTAATTTATAATAAGAACAATAATTATGTAAGAACTTTAAGAGAGAAATAAATAAATATCCAATCGCTTTGAGCGTCTCCAAGTGAGAGTGAGGTGAGTCAGAATTCATCAAGATTGCCACTAGGCATTAGGATTACAGCTTGGGGCTTGTACAGCGCATGGATTGGTCACTTCCGGTGCATCATCTTGTAATTTCTTCTAAGATTCGGAAGTACGTCATCCGAATACAGCTGACATAAGTTTTGAAATAAAGTTCATCAGCATCGTCCTAGCGCTTATCCCGGCCTATGCCAGGGTCCGCTTTCTTACTCATTCTTCTCCACTTCGCCCGGTCTTCGGCATCCTCTCGTCGTAAGCCGTTGGCTCTCGTATTCGACTCAGCGATGTCAATACATCGCTACTTGGGAATACAGCTGACATCAGTTTAAAAAATAAGTTATTATGAGGTTTTACAGTGCGCGCGAACGCACAGGGCTCCAACAGGCAATAGTGGTGATCGGTCTTAGCGGGCCAATAATAGAGCCGTACGTTCACTCAACGCAGTGCGTTTACTTAGCAAGGAGCCGCGAAGCAGAGGCACGATTCAAATATTGTCAGTTGAACCCCTGTTCGAATACGAGTGTATTGTAATTTATAACGGTAGACTGTCGTGGTAATTATTAGACACTAGCTTTTTCCCGCGTCTACATCTGCGTGGGAATCGTTTTACGAGCAGTTTATCTTTTTCCTGAGCGACCATTTCCCTAATGTATGAGGTTCTACTCAACCGAATTAGGTGAAACATGGCCTAGATTTTAAGGTGGACCCCAAATTATCAAACTTTGAAAATCTCATTAAAATCCGTTCGGTGCCATTTTTATTTCTATTCATTATGCTTCTACGACAGGTGTTCCAGATTTCAAAATGAATGATACTTGATAATATTAATAATAGCTACACAACAAAGAAAGTCTCATTCAAATCCGTTCAGTAGTTCCGGAGATTAGCGTTTATAAACAGTCTATAAGAATAACCTTATCTGTTACATACCTCTTTGGATTTGTTATTAAAACCTTCAAGTCACACTTAATTAATTAGGATAATGGGGAAATGGTCAGACCAATACACATTATTTAAAATCATCATCATCATCATCATCGTCCTAGCGCTTATCCCGACCTCTGCCAGGGTCCGCTTTCCTACTCATTCTTCTCTACTTCACCCAATCTTCGGCATCCTCGCGTTAACAGTTCAACATCCGCACAGCTACAGAAGTCCAGCGGCTCGACACCAATCCTTTCGTCAAGGTGTTCATTAGTCACCTAACATAAACACCGTGTCTTTTCCGCACTCTTCAATGACAGCTACAATTTCTGCTAAGCACGCAGAGAATTCGGAGTGAGGCAGATTCCGTAAGCATGTATAGGTACCGAGAACACAAGTAATTCACTGTCTAATGTTGTTACTTTGTTAGCCGTCAGGCTCACACTGTCACACTATCAAAACTAATGATAATTGCGCTGATGGGTTATCGCGCTTACCAGACACTACAAAAATGCAAACAGTCCCTGAATCGATTCCGGAACAAACCTACTCACATATTGCACAGAATGCATTACTATTGGAGTACACTGAGATTAAGATGGAAACTAGGAAGGATGCTGTATTAAACCGGGTTTTAGGTTATATTAGAGATGGTTGGCTAGGTAAATGTGAAATAAATAATTGAATGGCATACTTTAATCGTAAAGCGGAACTGTGTGAGGAGCTGTATTGCGTAATGTGGGGCCATAGAGTAGTAATTCTAGAACGCTGTCAAAGTGTTGAAGATGATTACGAACCCCACATAAGGATCGTGAGGGCCAAATTGCTGGCGCGCAGTTACGAGTGTGTCATCGACTGAAGATCGAAATACACTTTGCTCTTTTGTGACTATAATGTGGCTGAGAAGCGAAACTACCAAGAGGGTGTGAGGCACCCTGGTTACTTATAGAAGTATGTATATGTAAGTATTCATATCAGCAAAAAGACGCTTACTGCTGGGCATAGGCCTCCCCCAGAGATCTCCACAAAGGCCGGTTCTATGCCTTACGCATCTAGCTGGTACCTGCGATCTTAACCAGGTCGTCGGTCCACCCTGTGCGCGGCTACCCACGCTGCGTCTTCCGGTACGTGGTCGCCATTTGAGAACTTTACTGCCCCATCGGCCATCTGTTCTTTGAGCTATATGCTCTGCCCACTGCCACTTCAGTTTGGCAATCCTTAAAGCTATGTCGGTGACAATGGTTTGCTTGCGGATCTTCTCATTTGTGATTCGATCGCGCAACGAGACTCCAAACATAGCCCTTTCCATAGCCCTTTGGGTAACAACGAGCTTATCGTTTAGAGCTTATATGTATCTAAGCATTATCGAATGTAAAAGTCGAAAATTGGGTCACTACAAAAAAAAATTGTGCCAGGCTGTGCCAGACCAACGTTTTGTCACCTCCTATCACTAAAATGTGGAATTTTTCTTGTACTCGATAACGTAGGGTAACCTACGGCGCCCTCGCAGTTTAAAACATGGATTCAAAGACTGCGTGAGTGGCTAGTCAAATCTTGCGTTTTCTGTGGGTCTTAAAGATAACACCAATCAAATGCAAACCTCGTAGCCACACCTTTAGCTTGTTTTATTGCTCACATGCGTAATAGGTTTATAAATGGTTTGATAAAATTCATAAAAAATAGGCCTTGTACGCCTGGCCTAGGTAACAAATGGTTACCTTTCTTGATAAGCATTTGAACAGTGATTGTTGTGTAGCGATAACACGTGGTCTTGTAAACTGGTATATTTATGGCAGTGTTAAAATAAAAAATATATTCGTGTATAAATAAACTATAGCACATAGCATTGAAACAATAACAAAAATGAGGACCATGAATAGAAGATCAATGAAGACATTATTAAAAAATCTCATGATTATTGGAAAGGTCATTAACGCATTGCGATCATATACAAGTACAGAAGACAACAAATTAACCTACCCAAAAAAGTATAGGAACAGCTAGGATAGCAATGTAAGCTCCTTTTTTATACTGGTTTTGGACAGGTTGATGCGCTGCCTTCTGTCCCATACGTGTACTTTATTATACATTTGTTTCTATTCGTAGGTATATCAATCAAAAGGTATTTTTCTAAATAGACTTGAATATCGCGAAATTATAATAATTTCTCAATTGTAGAACGATCGTCTTCAATCTTCATGAAGTTAGTGTCATCTCATTTTTAGCCCACCACGAAAAAATTGTGACGTGTTTTTGTGATTGTGTGTCTGCCTGTAGCATCGTAACTCTCGGAAGGATGAACCGATTGTGATATGGTTTTCTTTATATTAAAACAGGTTTAATCGAAATGGTCGTTGGCTTTGTATCATTAAAATCGCTTTAGTACTATAGGAAATATTTTAGTAAATGTATTAGTATACAGGCCGTGTGGTGTCCGGCAGAGTAGAATAGCACCAACCCCTTACATTCATGGGTGTCGTACAAGGCGAGTAATATTTTCGAGGCTAAAGATCAAGAGTCTCCGTAGTCTGGAAAATGGGCAGCAGCATTTTCCATTATTATATTCAAACACTGCGATCTCCAACCCGCCTGCCAAGCGTGGAGATTATGGCAATAACCTCCCCTTTCGTGGGAGAGGCCCTAAGTCCTGCAGTGGGCTGTTACGGGCTGTGATGATGATTAGTATACATATACTTCGGGGTATCTCAATGTTCTTCTGTTGGGTAGGTCATTGCCGTTTTGCAGGTACTTATTTCAAAATGTACGATAACCAGTGTAATTTATTGTAGATAGGCAAGATGCATAATATCTGACATCACAGACAGACAACGCACCGCGTGTAGTTCAGCAATCACGTAAAACATAAACGCTGTGTCAATCTAGTGTCCTGTCTGTCTTGCTTGTCCCTAGCTAGAGTAAAACTTGATGATAAAAGATTATTTGCCGATTATTTCAGTTTTATAGTTCCCAAGTGTTTTCACGATTTCTTACTCAACTTCACTAATGAAACTGGTGATTTTGTTTCAGTAGAATATGACTCAATGTGAATGCATGAGGTGCAAATGTTCTGTGCTGGTATTGATCACGTGGATCGTCGGAGCATCTCTGTTACTGTATCACTGTATATCTGGAAGTTTGAGCATAAAACTTAACGATATTGTCAACATTCAATTTAACAATATAAAATACGGACTTATTGACACGGTAGGCTGTAAAATACCTTCCCTTACTCTGTACGATGCAGTGTCTACCAGAGTTTTGAAAATGCCTGTCACACCTTGCGCTAAAATTAACCATTTGGTTGAAAGAAATGCCACGCATATGTGGAAAGTGGAAGAAAATGAGAAATATTACTACAATTTTACGAAAGTCAAAGTCAGACTAAAAGTTAATTGCTATTATAAGTCATTTTACAGACATGGAAAAATTGAAAATATTAATTTAAAAAGAAAAGTGGATCATCGGGTAAAGTATGGTCGTCGAATTCTATTTAACATGACGAAACCCAGTAAAGAGTTTATTGCAGTTGAATGCCAAATCGGAAACTTAAGTAACATTATTTATAAGAATTTCTACTTATTCGCTCAGAAAAAGAAATTCATCTCACACGAAAATGCTGTTCAAATTCCACAAAACAATTCTTTATATAATGTGTTGATAATTGGACTAGACAGTATATCTCGATTAAATCTTCATAGGACTCTGCCCAAAACTGTGGATTATTTAAAGCAGCTAGACGCAATTGAACTTTTAGGGTACAATAAAATTGGTGATAATACTTTTCCAAATGCTGTAGCAATTCTACTCGGTATTACAGAAAATGAGATGAAGCACACGTGTTACCCGCACAGTAGAGCCTATTTTGATAATTGTCCGTTTGTTTGGGAGTGGTATAGGCAAAAAGGGTACTTTACTGCTTTTGGAGAAGATATGAAGGAAGGGATCTTTAATTATTATAAATATAAAGGTTTTATCGATAAACCAACTGATTACTATACACACACATTTGTGTATGAAAGTGCAGTGAACAACAATATTACTGTGAAGAAACGTTGCCAAAACGGACAACATCCGCACCAAATGATGTTAAACTACATTGTTGATCTGACTACATTATTGAATGCTGACCGGCTGTTTGGTTTCTTTTGGGAAAGTTTAATATCTCATGACAATCTCAAAGATGCAAAATCGTTAGAGACGGATTACTTTAATCTTTTTAAAAGATTAAATGACTCAAATTATTTAAATAAATCGATTGTATTTTTTATCAGTGACCACGGCATGCGATTCGGCCAGTATGCCAAGACGCCTCAAGGTCGCATGGAATCAAGGTTGCCTTTCGTATTTATTTTGACACCGCAATCCTTTCGAAATAAATACAAGGAGGCTTACAAAAATCTAATGATAAACAGCAAACGACTTACAACACCGCTAGATCTGCATGAAACGCTAATGGATTTGTTGACCATAAAATCGATTACAGATTCTGAAATTATAACTCGGAATAACGAGCTTAATAATGGGAATAAAAAAGGTATGACGATGTTTCTCCCTATCCCAGAAACTCGTACGTGTAGATCAGCTGGTATCGAAGATACTTGGTGTAGCTGTCATAATGGAAAATCCTTGCCTGTGACCGAAATAAAAGTGCTTGTGGCAGCAGAATTTATGATTAAACATTTGAATGAGATGTTGCTCACTCATTACAAATGTGCTGATTTAGAGATATCAAAAGTGATTGATGCAATTGAGATTGTCACAGTCTACAATAGCACGGATAAATTGATGAGAATTGTTGTAGAAGCTAAGCCTGGCGGTGGTATATTCGAAGGGACATTGAGACGAGACGACAATAAATTATGGGTAATAGCGGGTCCAATAAACCGACTCAACCTATATGGAGAAGAAGGCTTTTGTGTAGATGACTATCATCTTAAACTGTACTGCTATTGTGATAAAACCGCAGAGGATGAGACACAGACGGAAGTTACGTAATATGACAATAAACTATTATGTATTTTACAAGTATAAATTGAATTGTCCCTTTAGTTATCATGAAAGTATTAGATAACTAGCGGGTCCGGCGCGACTTCATTCGCGTGGTGTTCTACCTCTACCCTACCAAACCCTACACCAACCCACCCATACCCAACCCCTACCCTACACCTATCCTACATCAACCCTTGACCTACCCTACCCAACCCTACACCTACCCAACCCTACACCTACCCTACCATACCCAACCCCTACTCTACACCTATCCTACACCTACTCTACACCTATCCTACACCTACCCTACACCTACCCTACACTTACTCTACACCTACCCTACAACTACCTAAACGTGCCCTTACAATTACAAACACAACAAAAAAAGAATTAGTTAAGCTCTTTGTAAAATTAGTATTGATAAATAATATTAACTTTACAATTTAGTTTATGGATTTATATCGCGTACCTTGGACCGATATCTTGACGCGTTTGAGTTGCATGTTTAATAGTAACCTATTTTACATAAATAGTGATTTTTATTACTACAAACTATTCATCATCTTCATCTTCCGAACGGTCAGTCCCGGCTAATGCCAGGATTCGCTTTCCGACTCATTCTCCTCCATGTCTCTTGGTCTTGGGCATCCTCGCGTGGTAGGTAAGCAATTAGCTCTCGCATCCGACTCGGCGGTGTTAATTCATCGCTTCTTGGACTTTCCGCAGAACCTCTTTCCTGACACTGGAAGGTTTAGGCACCTGTTGCCAATCCCTGGGACTTACGCAACACGTGACGTAACCAGTGAGAGCGAGCCTCTGCTATCTAACAAGCGATATTTCTCACGCCAAGGCTGCCAAGCTGCAGAGATTCGGGTCTTAACATCGGAGCCGATGTCGCCGGACTCGTATTGCACGGATCCGAGGTATTTGTATCTGTTCTATTGACAGCTTCGTTCCTTATAAGGATTGTTTGAAGATCCACGCTGCAGCTAGCCATATACTCTGTTTAAATTAATAAATAATGATTCAATTCAATTCAATTCATTTATTTGCATATAAATATTGTAAATACATGGTGTTCATTCTATGAAGTCTCACATATTTAGTCATTTTACATGACATGCAAAAACTTATATTGTATTATGTATTTATTCGTCATATATTTAACGTTAAAGTCTAAAAACTCCTTTATTATGTAAAATACATACTGCATAAGCCAATCATGCAAAGCCCTTTTAAATTTATGTGAAAGTACCTCTTTTATTTCGTTTGGAATTTTATTAAATACCGTTATGCACATATTGTAGCAATTTTGTAGAAATAGCATAGACTTTGGTTGCGTGTTTATACAAAGTCGATGTGCGTGTCTCGTACTTCTGGAAAAGATATATTTTTCCGTTTTAAATAGTCCTCGGTTACACTTAACGAAATAGCATGCCTCCACAATATAAAAGCATGCCAATGGGAGGACGTTAGCTTTCTTAAATAACGGTCTACATGATACGTATGGTGCTACATTATAAATGGCTCGTATGCACTTCTTTTGCGCTAAAAATACCTTTTGAACGTGTGTACTATTTCCCCAAATAATCAATCCGTACCTCAAGATTGATTCCACATAACCGTAGTATGCGGCTTTGCACGTCTCTATACTAGAAATTCGTTTTAATTTGTAAATTGGATAGGCATGAAATCTATGAATTCTCTTCTGCACATTCTCAACGTGATTACTGAGTTTGACTATGTATCCAAAACGACAGTGAAACATATGGGAAAAGCCAAATTTATAAAATTAAAGACTGGGCGAGTAGTAAGACCTAGTAAGCGGACCCTGGCAGAACCCGAGACTGACCGCTCAGTTGATGATGATGAAGTATCTAAGGCTGGTGTTTATGTAGGAATTACAATTGTAATGAAAATTTTAATAAAGTTAATCACTGTGATAATTATTATTTTGAATATTATATGTACAATTAGGCTGCATAAGTGCACCTTAAAATTCATATTCCTGTGCAGCTGTTATGCCAACACGTATGTGCACTACGTGACTGGTACCACATTAGTTCGTAAGCATATTCTTTAGCGTAGACATTTGTATAAAATAGCTTAAGGTTTAATAAATTGTTCAGTCGATAAGATCAGTCTGTAGTCTTATTTCCTCTCCGCAACAGTGGTGACCCGATACTCTGTGGTGATCGGGCGCAGCGCGCCCCCAGTCGCGCTCAGCCGCTGCCTTCACTAGATTGCCGTCTGCCCTGATGGGCAGAACCAGCTACAGAAAGAAACGACAAGATCGAGCGCAGCGCGCTCTAGCCGCGACCAGCGCTGGCTGCGCTGCAGCCCTGCGACACATATATATATTTTTATAATTAGAATAGCCAGGCGTTTGACTGCCATCTTACCTGGTGGTACGTGACGCTACGGCCGATGATATGTGATCTCTGTCTAAGAACAGCCTATTCACTCTAGCTTTGAAGGCGTCTAGATTATAATGATCAGGGAAGGGTGTTCCATTCCTTAGTCATACGTATTATAAAGGTTGAATTTAAGCGGCTCGTACAGATAGCTGGAGGATCTACAACATAAGGATAAAGCGCTCTCCCGCCAACATCTGTACCAGCAACCAAGCCTGCGATCGCAGCCGCCGGGTTCGCATCATACGCCGCCTAGCTGCGATGCGATGCCAATGGTCACTAGAAAGCTGCATCCTATGCTGCTACAGACGTCTCATACTACGTTACCGAACTGCGACGGGATACCTGCGATGCGAAGCACCTTTATAGCAACCACACCCTTCGCTGCCGAAAGAAGAAAGAAGCTACATTCTACGCCGTCGCCGATGCATGCATGATCGCGATGCACCGATGAATATGCATTAGCTTGATGCTGTTAGCGGTTCTTTACATCCGAACAATCTTTGAGTCACTGCTGACCACCACCAGGAGGTTCCAAGCATTCGCCTATTTGGCTAACATGTTTCTATTACTTTATATGCTCTAATACTTCTAAAAGTTCGAATGCTATTTCGACTTGATTAAGCCACACTTCGATCTGTGACAAAAATGAAAAGGTCAAGTATTATTCCAGAGGGCTGGCGACCCAAAAACGTTTGAGAGACGAAACGATGAGACAATTTGAAATTTCCACAAACGCAATTGATAAAAACAATATTTACGTTTATTCTAACTCCAGCCTAGAGGGCTGCGCCACGCCGCCGCGCCGCCGCCGAGTTACCGCGGCCATTCACAAATTCGCGCTGACTTCAAAAATTTATTGAAATTCGAGCGAGAGACTGGTCACAATATAGGTATTGTGTTATGTGTACTACAATGTGTTGATGGTTGCTAGGGCAACCATCAACACATTGCAGGTGATTGGTAAGAAAAGTAACTGAAACCTATGTATGAGCGAGCAAAGCGAGCTCAAAATTTTTGACATTTAGGTTCTTAAAAGCTGGGGTGATCAATGATTTATAAACGAGCGGAGTGAACTTGAAATATTCAACCTAAAACTGCAAATTAAAGCGTCGTTGGCCGAGCAGTTAAGGTATCCGACTCGTAAGCGAGAGGTACCGGGTTCGAATCCCGCTGCGGCCATGTACCAATGACTCTTTTCTGAGTTATGTACATTAGTTGAATTCTTACCGATGCTTTTATGAAAAACATCGTGATGTAACCTGCGAATTCAGGCAACTGAATTTGTAACGATGATCCAATCTGGTCAGGTTCCCCTGGTAGCAGGTTCACGGAGGTCAGATGGTAGTCGCTCCACTGTAATTACCTGATCGCCAAATCCTGGATCATGGTCAAGGCGGACCCCGAGCCCTCGTCCGGGACATTAACGCTAAGATGATTTATTTTTTTATGAACGGGTGCTGTCTTGATGGACTAGCTTACTCTTATCTACTGTAGTTTTAGGAAGTTTTCTTAAGTATAATATACCTATATAATGTCGGACGCGATCCGGCTCTGTCTGGCATTGTCATGCACTGCCCGGAGTGCCTGGCTTTGGACTAAATTCATTTGATTTGATTCGATTCGGTTCGGTTCCGATCGGTCTGGTCCGATTCGATTCGATTCGATTTGACTGACCTGACTGATACAATGTACACTATAAGCAACACGAAACATACCAGTTTTTAATAACAAATAACCTTCCTGTCATCAATTCAAATCTCTGCACATTACTCAAGACACTCAAGACCTTTCAATCCATAAAACAATTGGCCCGCGGCAATTGGAGTTCAAGTGCTTCCGTCAAGTGCGAGCCACCAGCTGGATGGTCCGTCGAATAAATATTACAATTAAGCTGTCGTAGTATTGCACCTGTTTCTGAGCAAGGAGCGTCGCGCACCGCCGAGCGTGATCATGGCAAGCCCTAGAAGGCAAAGAATAAAGGGCTACTCTGTGACAGATACGCAACTTCAGAAAAAGAGTTCAGATTGGGATAATAGTACTTTTATTAAGGTACACATAAATTATTTACAGTTATAATAAAAAAAATACACTAATACCTACATCTAAAATACCCAATAGGTATATACACTAATACATATAAAATTTACTAAACTAAAACCTTATAGTTATAAATATTTTATTACCTAACTAAATTAAAAAAGATGTAAAAAACCGCGGTTAGGTGCCCATCATAGCGGCGGCATTCCCGCGCTGGATGGCGATACTTATCCGCTACGCGAGAAAGCCGCCGGCACGTGGGTCACCGATTGGGATAATGGTATATTGTGTCTCTCTTGTCAATTATATTCCATAAGTAAAATGTTTCGCAAACTTCGATTAGCCGTGTGGTATCGGTAGACTGGCCGACTGTCCTGTATTTTATCGAAAGCCTCGTATTTCAGTATTTTAAACGCGAGCAGGATGTCAAAGTCGGTTATGTTGAACGCGCGGCTAAGTCTAGCGACGTGAGAACCGTCAGCTTGCGATTTGCATTGCGTCATCTGAAATTTTCGTCAATGCTGAAACCGTTTTATGACCTGTTCGGAAACCAGACCAGAAAGGATTTAGTAGTTGATGTTCAGAGAGAAAGCAGACAAGTTGGCGGTGGATAAGACGTGCGAGAATTATAGACAGTAAAGGAAGTATGGATATGGTACGGTAATCAGATAAGGATAAGCGTTTGGGTTTCTTGGGCTATAGAATGACGTGGGAGTCTTTCCAGGGTTTGGAAAAAACACAATTTTGAATGGAAAAATTAAGAACGTGGGTTATTACTGTCAAAATGATATCCAGAATAGGCACGACCTACACAATCGCTTCCCACGGAGTTCGACGTAATAGCGATTATAGTAGTCTTAACATCCTGCTCAAAGAATTAACTAAGCGAAAAGGTTGGAGGCACTGATATTTCGGAGATATGCTTTACTGAACTGGCTTTAGTAACGTTGTCAAGAAACGAGCAACTAGAGAAGTGTTAGTTCATCGAGATTAAGATTTGTTCCGTTGTCTGCCCTCTTCTATGTATTACTTCCTCCAGTAATTTCATATCGAGACTACATAGTTCGCTTTACACTACACTTTCGACTTTTTCGAAGTTTCTAAGCTCAGACAGGTCACGCGTAAGAACGATCCCCGTAGCACTTTCTCTATTTTATATTCTGTGACTAGGTAGCTTTTATCTTTGGCAAAGAATGTTATGCTTTGTTGACACTTTAAATTGTCATTGTAGAGTATTGTTCGCGTGCACTGCCCTTTGTAAATCTAAATATACCTTGGCGAAGGTAGTAATTTTATATATATCATTAACATACACCGACATTCGTTAAAATTTTGCAAGCAGAGAATTGAAGGTGCTGTTCATAGATTAAGTATCCTCACACCTCTATACAGAAACGTTATTAAGAGGTCTCAAAGTGCGCTCGAACGCACAGGGTTCCAACCAACAATACTTGAGTGGCGATCGGCACTATGTATCCGTCAAAATGTATGGTCAACATTAACGAAATCGCCCAATCATAGAGCCGTACGTTTGGCTCGTAAACTGTTAGGATTTTTAAAAAGTGTAAAAAATAAAAGTTGTAGAGAATTTTATCTACATTAGCTTAGTGCTGGAACATTATTTGCTATAGGCCGCCGTTTTCGAGTTATAAGCAATAAACTAAAAAGTTGCCAATATTTCGCAGTTTTTTGAGCATCATGGGAGTAGTATAGGCCCCTCGAGGTCGAAAAGTAAATTACAAACTCCACACTATTCCCGAACAAACTTCCAAAATTTCAATAACAACAAAATTGTATCGACATCCAAAGTACCTGCCGACCGAACTAAAAGAAAGTTTTAGCAAACGGTAACAGTAGGTAATTGAGAAAGAGGAGAAGGGTAATGATCCTACAAATATTAGTAGGTACTTACCTACTATTTTATATACCTATGCAAAAGTGCGTGAAATAAAACCACACTAATCAAGCTCACTACTGTTGATGTGATGGCATTTCCCTTGGGGAGATCATAATGTTAGCTTACAATCATCATCATCAGCTGATAAGTCCTCAGTCCCGGCTTCTGCCAGGGTCTTGGGCATCCTCACGTCGTAAGCCAATGTTGCCTAACAAAATTATGTTCACAAATCTTTGAATAGAAATATAAACCAGGACGTCGGCCAACAGTTCGTGACAAGAGGTACCAAGGTTGTCCATGACTGTGGACAACATGAATAATGGCAATCCTCTCTCGCCAACTAGCGCCATCTCTAGCTCCTCGCTTCTAACTACACACTACAATCAGTGTCGTAGTCACGTAGCTTACCTCCAAACACTTCCAAGTAAGGTCTAAGACCGGCAAATCATTCATGGCCGGTTCAGGTGCTTTGCTCCGTGACGGGGGGCGTCCCGGTCCGCCGCCCACGCGGGTAACGACACCGGCTGCCAATCATATCTCACTTGGCTAATTATCCTTAAGGAGTAGGTTGATTTATGTGGGAGAGGTAGCTGGTGCTTGTTGCTTCAGAAACGTTATGAGGCTTCATGGGGTTCCAACTGACTAGTTATTTATTTTTTTCCCCTAAGGTGGCAGATAAGTTTACTGCCTACATGATGGTAAGCAGTCACCGCAGTCTTAGGACATTTGCAATACCAGGGGCATCACCCATGTGGTGCCAACCCCGTAAAAACCTTTTCACCCCTTTCTTGAAGAACTTCGTGTTGTACTCTCCAGGGAAAACCTCTCCAGGTAGTTCACTCCACAACCTTAGTGTGTGTGGGAGAAATCTCGTTTGAGAACACGCACAGTTCGCAACCAATTTGGCTTCAAGGCGATCGTCACTACGCATCCATCAAAATGAACGCATAGCTAAGTAGCGAGCAAAATTGACCAATCATAGCGGCTCTTGTATATATAAAACCGCATACTTGCGGCACAACAGCCGCTAAAGAGTACTGCACGGCTAGCACAACTAAAAAAAATCATCGTCCAATTTCATTTCAGCCGTTAGAAATAAACACTAAACTACTTGTTTAAAAAAAAAATACAAATCTACTGAACTTATTTTCAACAATAGATAGAGTGATTCAAGAGGAAAGTTAAATTAAATAGGGTAAGACAAGACGCGAACGAAGTCCCGGCGGCGGGCCAGCAAGTTTTAAACCCAGGCAGGGAAAACACTGCAGCCTATTTTGCTGATCTCGAAAACAGATCAGATACAGATCGCTACCAAGAAAAGTCTGCACCAGATATGGCAGACATGAGTCCGGGTTTTTCTCTACCTAGTTCTACCTGAGTGTAGCGTTGGATATTTACAGTTCCCTTTGCTCCAACTATCATTACGTTGAGACTGTCTACCCTTTTGTGAAATCAAAGACTAAACTGTTTTCGTTTTAGCGTTTCCTGTCAGTGCTTTTGGTGGAAGTCGTACTTGTTGATCGTGTTCCATTTTCAGCCACGAGCAAAGCTAAGATAGCTAGAAGACACGAAAGGACTTTAAATTTCAATTTATTCATTGCAATCACATGATAGGTACGTAGGTGTTATAAATTGAGAAGTTATCGAAAGTTATTTTACGAAAGTTATCTTGTGCTTACGACAATGGTTAAAGTAGGATTGTAACAAAGGCCTTCTCAGCGGAGGCGGAGGTGGAGGCGGATGCAGAGGTGTAGAGCTTAACGGAGCTGGAGGAGAAAGTGGAATTGGAAAAATTTGTAATTCACTTTTAAACTTTAAACTTTATTTATTTCATAAACCTGCTTTTAATTAAATACAACAGTGGTTGGGATCTTCCTTTTAAGTATAAAATACCTGTAGCAGGAAGCCCCGCTCTTCCATAGAATGCAAGTTGATACATGATTAAATTAATAACTCTTAGGTAAGTACGTATAAAATAATAAAGGTAACAAAACAAAAAGTAAGTACTTTAATTTTTTAACTATTGCCTAAGTAGTGGATGTGTAGGTGTGAGTGTGTGTGTGTGTGTGTGTGTGTGTGTGCGCGCGCGTGCGTGTGCGTGTGTGTGCGCGTGCGCGTGCGTGTGCGTGTGTGTGTGTGTGTGTGTGTGTGTGTGTGTGCGCGCGTGCGCGTGTGCGTGTGTGTGTATGTTTTCTGCGTGTAAATGTGTGGGTGATAAGCTTATTACTTGCATTAAATCTCTACTTCATTATATTTTAGAGTTAATAACCACTCAGTGATTACTTTCTTGATTTCATATAAATGTAATGGATATATATTTAAAGTTTTATTATATATTAAAACAGATTGATTATTATATTGCATTCTCGCAAAAGTGGTTTTAACAGAATACTTGTCTACTATGTCCTTTCTACGTTTTTTAAAAATATTAGGGTTATAGGGTAACTTTTTATGTTTCTTTAAACTGATATTAAGTACATAAAGTTTTCTAACTGTTAACAATTGACTGTCAGAATACAGTTGATCTGTGGAATGTCTATGTGCTTTAGAGTACATTACTTTTATTAGGCATCTTTGTCCTCTTTCCAACACAAGAAATTTCATTTTTGAACTCCCTTCCCATATAGAGATACAATAGAGACACAAAATTAAGGAGAGGCAAATTATATTTCAGTTCAGTTCAGCGTCACTGCTCGCAGGTTGTATTAAAACGTAAATAAACAACGTTACAACTCCGCAAAAGTTTTGCGGAGGCGAAGGCGGAGGTGGAGGTATGATTTCTTTCGGAGCTTCCGTAGTAACGAAGGCGGAGGCGAAGTTCCGTTACAACCCTAGTTCAAAGCTCTTGAACTCCATCCATCCATCCATTGAGTTCTTGGCTCCATCTAGCGATATCAGAATGTAGTATATTACAATTCGAAGGATCCTAATTATAAATGCAGATAGTCGCGCCCGCTGGCAGCCGAGCGGAACTAGAGAGTGTCCGGTCTAATGCGCACGCGCCAATTGTATTATTATTGTTAGTTATAGTGATGGACAAATATAATTCATTCGAGTGAAAACAAATCATTTTAATAATTTTAAATCTTGGCGTTAATGTTCTGCTACCTAATTACGTAACTCTGTTGCCAACAATTATCAGAAATCAGGTAATTAGTAACAATTTCAATCATTGAAATCAGAGAATTGTTAGCAACAACAGAGTAACGTAATTAGCCTACTGGTATACTCCCGCGCGCGAGGGCCCAATGCCTGCCTGGACCATGGTCCAGAATTTGATATGTGAGGTAATTACAGTGGGGTGACTGCCATCTGACCAGACTGTTACCAGATCTAAATCTGACCACATTAGATCATGGTTACACACTTACACATTCAGCCAGTTCACATGAACAAAAACTAACAAAAATTTTAATCTGTTGTACCCTCCACGTAAATAAGTCACATAATTACAGGGTTACTGGTAATTAGATGCTACCGTCTTAGGGGGGTGTAGGTACTGTTATTTGTAATTGATTGAATCCTATAATGTGTTATGCAAAAGTGAAAAATTTTTGAGATATTTAATATTTAAGTTTTTTTTCGCAATAATTATTTTTTCAAGTTTAATCTTTTTTTATTTAAAAAGGGCCTGTCAGTATCATTTTATTCTTACTTTTTATGAAGGATGATAATGTATCACTTGTTAATTAATCATAATATCACAGAAATTCTAAAGCTTTTCAGAACAGGAGTTCGAAACATAACATAAACATAGTTTATTTTGCAACAAATGCCATATTAAAAGTGAATTTTCTCAAAATAACCATTAATGGTCAATTGTGCAGATTATTAGAAAAACATCTACATTTTATTTGCTTTCTAACAAGGTATGAAACACTTAAATAACTTGATCAGTGGCAGAAAAATCTTAATGACAAAGAGAGAATTGGTGTTATGTCAAAATGCATTTGGGGAAAAATACCCATCACTTTTAAATGAAACTATTGCTATTATCAAAAACTCTTTATTTTAATTTTAAAAACATACATGTATCTCTCACACTAAAGTTCATTTTCCACATGGCTTCCACCATTACGTACGTAAGTACGCATTCGCTTACGTAAATGTGTTTTTACTACGCGGCTCGTCAAATTATTTTTAATTTTTTAACCGACATGAATATTCAAATGAAGAATACGCTGACATGCTGTTATGCTATGGCTTTCGCAATTGCATCGCAACACATGCTCGCGGGAATAGCTCGATAATAACTATCCCAACATATGGATTGGATTAAAAGTAATTTTACGAGCCGCGTAGTAAAAACACATTTACGTAAGCGAATGCGTACTTACGTACGTAATGGTGGAAGCCATGTGGAAAATGAACTTTAGTGTGAGAGATACATGTATGTTTTTAAAATTAAAATAAAGAGTTTTTGATAATAGCAATAGTTTCATTTAAAAGTGATGCGTATTTTTCCCCAAATGCATTTTGACATAACACCAATTCTCTCTTTGTCATTAAGATTTTTCTGCCACTGATCAAGTTATTTAAGTGTTTCATACCTTGTTAGAAAGCTAATAAAATGTAGATGTTTTTCTAATAATCTGCACAATTGACCATTAATGGTTATTTTGAGAAAATTCACTTTTAAAATGGCATTTGTTGCAAAATAAACTATGTTTATGTTATGTTTCGAACTACTGTTCTGAAAAGCTTTAGAATTTCTGTGATATTATGATTAATTAACAAGTGATACATTATCATCCTTCATAAACAGTAAGAATAAAATGATACTGACAGGCACTTTTTTTTTAAAAAAAGATTAAACTTGAAAAAATAATTATTGCGAATAAAAACTTAAATATCAAATATCTCAAAAATGGTTCACTTTTGCATAACACATTATAGGGTTCAATCAATTCCAAATAACAGTACCTACACCCCCCTGAGACGGTAGCATCTAATTACCAGTAACCCTGTATATTAAAATATAAAAATAATTCTAATGATATTTTTTATGCATTTGAATACCGAATTGTTATTCGAATTGTAGTTACTAAATCATTGGAATAATTTTATTGCTCATTTTTTAAACAATCTCCCCTCACTAGTTAACTCAAAATAGACATAGTAACTTCATTAAATATATTTGGAGATGACGTGTTGGTTACGGATAGTTGCAACGGCAGATATATTTCATTCAATGGTAGGCTTTGTGTCTTATCTATGGGCATGAGTAACGTTTTATAAGCCTCATAAGGCTCGTTGTGTTCATAATTTGAATTCGCAATAGTCCAATCCGTTTCGTACTTTGAGACTAATCAAACTTTTTTTTAAGTAGAGAAGACAGGCATTGACCGCCATCTCACCTGGTGGTAAGTAACGCAAGCTCGCCACTCGTTAGTTGTGCCTCATAATACCGTTGGCCAAGCAAGATCACTAGGCGTGGCCGTTGTGGGGTGGATGTACTCCGGTCCTGGGGCGGCCAACATGTAATTCTGTGTTTCCTTCCTTCATTCCTACCCTCTCCTCTTTGACGATAGAAAGAAATATTTAATGACCTACTCAATAAAGAAATTTTTATTTGATTTTATTTCATTTCACCAGACCAAGGTCTTCTTTGGGCCTTCTACTGGGGACCCTGAGACTAGTTGAACAGTCTCGGCAGCAGTGGTCTAATCGGTCCAAATCCCACTGCCGTCATGTACCAATGACTGTTTTCTGAATTATGTTCATTAGCTGAACACTAACCGATGCTCTTACGGTGAGGAAAACATCGTGTCGAAACCTGCAAATTCATTTAACTGAATATGTAACCATGATCCAATATGGTCAGGTTCCCCTGGTAGCAGGGTCATGGAAGTCAGATGGCAGTCGCTCCACTGTAATTTCCTGATCGCCAAATCAAGGCGGACCCCGGGCGCTCGTGTTCGAAAGCATAACCGGGACATTAACGCCAAGATAATGAGGATGAGAACTATTTCCACGAAACTTTTTACCTCACACTTGCAAGATGTGGAAAGAGCTCCCTCCCGAAGTCTTTCCTTTGCACCATAACATGGGGTTATTTAAAAGGCATATCGACAGGTACCACAAAGGCCTGCACCGCATCCCTCCCCTAAGGTTGCAGATGTCCTGGACGACGGTGGCCGCTTCCCATCAGGTGGACCGTCCTTCCGTGTACCTCCATAGGTAATAAATAAAAAACAATGATTTAGGTTAACACGGTTAACGGTAGGTACTTACTGTCTATCTCTCGTTTTACTACTTTAAAATAACAGACAAAGAATAAAATTAGCCTCGGTCGCTGACTTTTAATGATTAACTGTAGGTACATGATGTTCGCACAGTTGATAAATGCTTTATTTGTGTAAGTTCTATTTTTAAACAAGTAATACGTGTTTTTATGAGTTTCATTTAGTCTAGAATTATGCTATGACGCATGTTCTTCATTGACGAATAAAATGCGTGTTTCTTTTATTATTATTATTTTGCTTATAGATTTAACAAAGAATCAACAAGTGTCACAAGAAAAAAAACCGATTAGTCACAGAATATTATGACTGTTGGGTTTAGAAGAGGGTTACCTACGTACGCAATGAAAAGTCAAAAGAATATTTTTGTTAAGTACAGAATACCAAATTTAACGATGATTTGCGAAATGATGCGGTGGTTGTGGAGGTTTAAGGAACATACCTACACCTATGCCCACACCCAGGACTGTAACTCAAAGTTACCTACCTAAATCATAAAAAATGTATTGTGAAACGCTTTGATCATGTCAATGATATAAAGGACAACCTTATCAATTTTCAAGTACGATGTACTGGACAGAATGCGACAGAAATAATACCTATTTAAGTACCTAAAACCTATTTTTCTTCACATTCCTGCACAGATGTATGAATAATTTCATTTAGACGATTTTGTGTAAGTGATCAATGTTTCCCAAGTCGAAGTAACCCCAGTCCACGGCACCTACCTAAGTCGTACTAAATCATTCAAAACCGTCTTAATTAAATTATTCCTACCTACTTCTGTGCAGGAATGTGAAGAAAAAATACCTTACTAGGTACCTTACTTACTGTATTGTTTTTATTAGATTCGACGATGCGCGACGTAGTTTATTAACCTAGATAATTTAATTATCCATAAAACTCAGTTCAAAATGAAATGAGATTGTCGTACTTTCGCCAGAACTGATATATTTTATTTGTGTTTCAAGTAACAATAATTTATACCTACATCCCGTATTGTACATCGTCTAGTCCACACTTCAGCACAATTAATTCACTTAAAACTGTGGATACTGGAGTGTCCAGCCCCGCATGTAAAGCAGAATTGAATTAACATGACTACTGCAGCATCTATGATGTCTCTTCTAGGGTTTAGGGCTACCACTGATACGAGTTTAAAGAAACAATAGAAAGAAGAAAGTTAAAGTTGACGGCCTGAGTGGTTCAGTTGGTTAACATGGCGGTCTGCCACGCAGAGGTCCGATTCCGTTCGATTCCTAGTCGTAATGAAATTGAAATAATGATTTTTAATATATGTTACGGGTCTGGGTGTAGTATGTATAAAAGGTATGTATTTTAAAAAATAAGTATAAGTAGTTAATCGTATAATAATGAAAAGTTAGGTCGACAACTTAACTGGTGTATCGCCTGCGCAGTGAGGGGGGCAGAATAGGTGACGTCATGTGACGTTTCGGGGCTGAGTGCGGGGTCGCGGGGCAGGAAGCTCAAATGACGTTTCTCAGTGCGCCCGCGGACTCCGCACAGGGCGGTTGGTTATTGTGTTACGGACTCTCGGAACTTATCGAATTTATCGAATCGAACCTAAACTTAGATTCATTTTTACAACATAAATATAAAGTCTAAAAATGTTCCTAGATACAAGATCCCTTTCATGCATAAGAACAACATCACATTGTTTCTTGGCGAGGGAAATATCTAAATTTGATAAAGAATTCGGATAATGTTACATAAATATATCACAACAGACACTGCTTATTTATAGACAGAAATCTTTACTTTTTTTTGCACCGGATTCAAAATCGAGGTTTAGTTTTACAATTTGCCATTAAACATTCTGTTTCTCATCTCGGAATATAATACATATCTTGGAACAGGTTCACTCTCGTGTGCATTCTCCGAGGAACGTCATCAAGTGACGTTTTGCGGAAGAAAATGCTCACTGCCCCGCGCCCCGCACCCCAGCGTTCATCACGGAAAGATCACCCTCCCACCTACCTCACCTACCGCAAGCAATACACCAGTTAAGTTGTCGACACAAGCTTTTGCTTACTTTGGGGCTAAATGTAGCCATAAGTAAAACAGTTATATAAAATTCAGTTATTATCTACTATCATTGAAATACATGAAAATATATAAGCTTTGTTCCTCGTAGAGATATTAATACAACAGCAACATCACATAATTAGTAAAATAATAAAATAAAACAATTAACAGGATGAAATAAGAGACAGCCCTGAACGTGCATTGTCTTTGTTGTTAATGGGATAATAAAGTTGTACCTCGGCAAGTAGGTGTGTCATGTCACATCGGGTCGCGTAATCTAGTTGCCTCTGGCTGAATGGGCGCGTGGACTGTGCCTGTCTGTGGCATTATAAAATAAACACGGTTTCATCGTTTTTCGAATTCAAATTCGAATTCAAATTTATTGTAGTGGTTTTGTTTTTTCGATTTACGATATCTTTGGTGTTCGGTTATTTTCATAATTATGTATTAAGTTCGCGCCAAAAATATAAATAAGGAAAATTAGAACTGGTTTCTGGATTGTGTTCAGATACGAGTACTGTGCGAGTGCCTACAAGAATTGTGATAAATGTGGCAGTTTTTGGCGCGAAATAAACAAATGGCTGTGATGCTGGGATTGCTGGCGGTGGCCGCAGTAGTGGCCATCGCATTGGCAACTAAAGGTGGTGGTAGCTACCACGACTTCGACCATGATGATATGGAGGATATCAGTGACGATCCATACGAATTTGCGACCCTTAGGTACGTACGTGTAGATTATTTTACTAGTATTACAAGTGTTAAGTAGGAGATCTCGTTAATATGAAAATAGAGATAAAAATTAAATGTTTATAATTTAGCTTCAAAAAAATTATGAAGCTAAAAAGTTTTTTATTCATTCTTAATTCTCGAAGTACTAGCTTCACCTCGTGACTTTCACCCGCGTTCAATCCGAAATTCTGCTAATATTCTACTATCACGCGGAAGAGCGTCGGTGAGCTAGCGGTTAAGGAGTCCGACTTGTAAGCGAGAGGTACCGCCGGCGGAGTGACGCCATGTACCAATCGCTCTTTTCTGATTTATGTGCAACATGTGTGTGTTGGTATGTTTGAACACTAACAGATGCTCTTACGGTGAGGGAAAACATCGTTATAAAATCTGCACATTCAGACGACTGAATGTGTAACCATTATCCATGCTGTTGCCTCACAGGGTCACGGAGGGCAGATGTCAATCGCTCCATTGTAGGTAATTACGTTTTGCCAAATCCCGAATAATGGTCAAGGCGAATCCCGGGGCCTCGCGCGCGAGTGCACAACGGGGACTTTAACGTCAATATATAAAGCATGGAATAGTGATACTGTAATACTGGGGAATTCAAGGACTTTAAATAAAAACTGGTAACTGCTTTATTGAAGTTATATTCGTGAAAGTATACTGAAGAATGCTACAAAATACATAGGACACCTTACATGTAATTCAAATGGAACACTTATAGAGACAGGCTAAATACCTATATCCTACTTGCTCCGACCTATCTAAGCCTACCGACCTGCGTCCTATTTGCTTCAACCTACTTAACACATTAAAGCCCCGGCTGCCCTACGGGAGCACCAACCTAATCCGAAAGCCTACCTAACTTAGAGACCGTCCTAACATAAGGCCTCCGAAAGCCTACCTGTCTTAGAGCCCGTCCTAACTTAAGGCCTGCTCGAGCACACATGCTACAATACCTACATACTCTAGAAAATGTAGAGAGGATTTCGAAATCGTTTATTTATATTGAGATTAGCGCATAAAACAAAACACTAAAATACTCTGAGGCTTTATAGCTTTATAAACCTACATTTAGCTCCAATATAGGTGTTTAGGTAACCTAAGTAGTTGAATCACTAATTAATGTAAAGAACGCCTGATAGGTAATAGGTAGCAAATGTGATATTATGTGAATTTAACAAACTTTTCAAATGATAGTTAATGTTTTAACTGTCAAAACTATTAACGTTAGTTAAATGAATAACATTAATAGGTGTATTAAACTTCTTCAAGGTCTCAATTGCTTTACAATCGCTTTTACAGCCTTCCAGACGACGACCGCTTCATGACTTCAGTAGGCAACGGCCACATAGCAACGAACGTCTTCAGTGATACAGTATACATGAACGGGCTCTACAATGGGCGAAACGGCGAGAGCCACAGAGCAAGGATACCTGCCTACGCAAATGTCAGGCTAAACTCCACTTTACCTCCTCAGCAATACGGCCCAATCTACAGTTTGGACATAAAAAATGGCGTGTTCCAAGTAAAAGTTAATAGAGAGCGCTCAGTTGTTACTCAAAGGGTTTATGCTCACAGATTTTACACGAGGGCTATAATAAACCAGATCGAAGTAGTATACAAGCCTCATGCTGGTAAGTCCTAGATTTCCTGTTAACTTGTAGATATTGTAAAGGCTATTTAGGAAGCGTAGGTGGCCTAGTGCTAACGGTATCCGACTCGTAAGCGAGAGGTACCGGGTTCGAATCTCACTGCCGCCATGTACCAATAAGTCTGTTCTGAGTTATGTACATTAGTTCAGTACTAACCGATTCTCTTACTGTGAGAGATAACATCGTGATGAAACTTGCACATTCAGACGACCTATTCATCATCATTATCATCTCAGCCCGTAACAGTCCACTGCAGGTCTTACGGCCTCTCCCTTGTGTAACTCCCTTGGACGACCTATTGTGTAATAATAATACAATACGGTCAAATAGCCCTGGTAGCAGAGTTACGGCGGTCAGATGACAGTATTGTATGATTTTAATAAACAATAATTTCAATAATTATCACCATTAGTTGTACTTAGTTACCAACAATTTTACCTTATATGCACATTGCTCTCATTTTTATGTCAGGCGTTTAAATTATAATTTTAATTTTAATTATTTATGAATTTTAGACTTTAAAGCTTATATAATATCTGATACAGTAGAATATAGCACTAAGCCCTTCAACGAAGAGCGGTTCCCATAAGGCAACTAAGTCCAGCGGCTGATGTGTGGGCTTTTGATATTAAATATCATCATCATCATCATATCAGCCAGAAGACGCCCACTGCTGGGCATGGGCCTCCCCCAGAGATCTCCACAAAGGCCGGTCCTGTGCTTTTCGCATCCAGCTGGTACCTGCGCTCCTTACCAGGTCGTCAGTCCACCTTGTGGAAGGCCTACCCACGCTGCGTCTTCCGGCACGTGGCCGCCACTCGAGAACTTTACTGCCCCATCGGCCATCTGTTCTTCGAGCTATGTGCCATGCCCACTGCCACTTCAGTCTGGCAATCCTTAGAGCTATGTCGGTGACCTTGGTTCGCTTGCGGATCTCCTCATTTCTGATTCGATCGCGCAAAGAGACTCCGAGCATAGCTCTTTCCATTGCCCTTTGGGTAACAGTGAGCTTTCTTATAAGGCCCACAGTGAGCGGCCACGTTTCAGTTCCGTATGTCATCACTGGCAACACACATTGGTCAAAGACCTTCGTTTTGAGACACTGCGGTAATTGGGACGAAAATATATGGCGTAGCTTCCCGAATGCTGACCAACCGAGTCGGATTCGTCGATTGACCTCTTTCTCGAAGTTGGACCTACCTAACTAAACTATTTGTCCTAGGTATGAATAGTCGTCAACAACTTCAAGTGGAATGCCTCCAACGGTCACTGGAGTAGGCACAACATGGACATTCGACATAATTTTCGTCTTGTCCATGTTCATTTTAAGACCTACTTGTTGAGAGGCACTACAGAGGACATCGAGCATTTTGCCCAAGTCTTCCAGGGTTTCAGCCATGACTACGATATCGTCAGCAAATCTGAGGTGAGTAAGGTACTCGCCGTTAATATTGATGCCAAGTCCGTCCCAGTCCATAAGCCTAAAGATATCCTCCAGTGCAGCAGTGAACAACTTCGGTGATATGACATCACCTTGTCTAACACCCCGCTGCAGCTGGATAGGTTCTGTGGTCTTATCCTGGAGACGTACTGACATAGTGGCGTTTTCGTACAAACCCTTCAGTGCTTCGATATATCGATAGTCAATTTGGCACCGCTGTAGAGACTGGAGCACCGCCCAAGTTTCGATCGAATCGAAGGCTTTCTCATAGTCCACAAACGCCAAGCATAATGGCCGGTTATACTCTTCGGTCTTCTGTATAACCTGCCGCAGCGTATGAATGTGGTCTATGGTACTAAAACCTTTTTGGAATCCGGCTTGTTCGGGAGGCTGGAAGTCATCAAACCTGCGTGCGAGACGATTCGTAATGACTCTCGAAAACAGCTTATACACATGGGTCAGCAGCGATATTGGTCTGAAGTTCTTCAAGAGAGCCTTATCACCTTTCTTGAAGAACAATATCACTATACTTCTGTGCCATGTTTCCGGCGTTTTTCCCTCGAGGATGACGGAATTGAACAGCTTCTGAAGGGTCTTAAGCACAGGTTTGCCACCAGCTTTCAGAAGCTCAGCCGTAATTCCATCATCACCCGGCGCCTTGTTGTTCTTGAGCTGTTTGAGAGCCATACTAATCTCGTACAGGCTGATGTCCGGGATATCTTCGGTGTAGTGTCGGGTCAACTTGGCTCTGGGGTCTTTTGCCATACTGGTAACAGGTAACAGTAACGGTAACATAACATATTAAATATACCTACTTGTAACTAATAAAAGTTAAGTTCCTACATGACGCATTCCAATATAATTACAGACCCAAACTTCATCCACCACGAAATATGGATAGCCGTTCATCTAATGCCGGGTGACAATAGCAAGGATATTAACTTCGAGAGTCCTGTCCCTGAAATCGTAGACGGTCGCGCCGTGTGGAGCGTCTGTGGCCAGACTAAGGAAGTTGAGGACCCAACTTACCAACCCGAGCCCTCAAAGGTCTGCATGTATTGGACCTCGGTGCCCGATCATCTAGTGGTGCCCCAACATGGTTCCAGAACGTTCACATTCGCCATGACAGTAGACAAGAATAAAACGGTCGCGAGAAGAGAATTCCTTAAAGGTACTGTCATAGACATATAAATAGAATATTATTAACTATTCAGTGGGTAAAACTGCAACACCTATGCATCCTATCTATCAAAGAGTGCACATCCTACAGATAAATGTGAACTTATTGGAGCCAATCATGTTATGCCACCCACGCAAAAGAGGGATGCACTTTGACAAGTACATCTGTGTGTCCGTCTGTGTCATTGTACCTATCTTTTTTTTATTGCCTAGGGACAGGGCCGGATTTAAAGGTCCAGAGGCCTCGGGGCAACGAAGGAGCGGAAGCCCCCTCGCCCCAAATTATAAATTGTTTTTTATTTACGTAGGTTTCTACCTACCTAACCTACTAAGATACTATTTTTAGGCCTTTAGTTAATAAGTAAGTATTATGAATTCAATTATTATTTTACTTTGTAGATAAAGGTAAAAGAGCAAAAAAAAAATATCTTAGGAAAAGACGTTTACTAGTGTTTACTAATTTTAATTTGAAAGATTTTTTTTTCCGAAGTCTCTATTGTGAGGGCCCCCCCTTTGGGGAGGCCCCGGGGCTTTCGCCCCGGTTGCCCTCCCCTAAATCAGGCCCTGCCTAGGGAGGCTTACGGACGGACGGTACACCATGGTACACCTGATGGAAAGTGGCCACCGTCGTCCAGGACATCTTCAATCTAAAGGAAGCGGATGCGGTGCCGACTTTTGAGATATCTTTACCTATCTCCCTAAGGACTGGACTACAGAAGACCGATAGCAATACAATACAATACAAAACTCTTTATTGCACACCAGAGGACACAAGTACAGATACCAAAAATATGCTAGGTAGTACAAAGGGCGGTCTTATCACTAATGTGATATCTTCCAGACAACCTTGGTATGGAGAGAAGCACAGGATTATGACAGCAGACTGGTAGTGCACACAAAAGCAACACTTACAACAACAACAATAAAAAAAAAATAAAAAAAAAAATTACCCACACTTCCACAATAAAATGCGGTGTTCTTTACTTTTAATTTAGAATTCTTTATTTGTAATTTGGAATATATGTATAAAGACGTATTCACGAAAAAGTAGTGTTAAAGACGGTACCAATATCTTGTAGTTTCAAGCAACAAATACCTACCTAACTATCTAACTTTGAGAAGGCGAAAAAAGTTTTTTTCTGGACATTATTCGTAGATTTCAAGTAATATTGACGACAGTGTTGCAGGAAGACGCTGATGAGTTGTACAAGAAGCATGTCGATGAATGGCACAAACTACACGCGGAAGCTGGGATGGAGATAGAAGGAAACGTAAAGTTGGTTAGTTGCATGGTTTTATCTAATGGACATTGTTTTTCCAATTTGTGTAGTACAAGTTGTGTACGTAAAAGTTACATTTCGATGCAGTTTTAGCCAAAAAAGAAAATATTCTTGCGTACCACCTATATGGATCGACCACACAAGTGAAATATCGCCCGCGGTGAGGTAAGCGGGAGGGGTGATGTTTCGGGGCTGAATGTAAAAGTACTTGTTATTAACAAATGGCTTTATTACTTCACTCCCTGCGATCTGGAATGGGATACTTATAGAAAATTAACAAGCAAAATTAGCAACCTTTCTAGTCGAGGTATACCAGGCACAGACGAGAAAAGCATTTTTGTATAATTTTATTATTATTATTTATTTACTATTTGTAATTTAATTATTCTAGTGTATTTTGATTGTTGTAATTAACTATTGTTAATTTTATGCCATTTATTATTTTGACGACATATGTGAATATGAATATGAATATGAATACCATATAAACGATGGTACTCACAATATTTTTCTAGACTTTCTTGCCAGACTGTAGAGGTGCGGGTAGCTCTATCTATGGTCCAGTGTCTTTAGGCGCGGGGCTGGGAGCTCAAGTATTTTTCGAGATACGTCATTAAACATTTCGTGGTTATCCCCGAAACATCACCCACCTACCTCTTGCCCTGCGGGCTATGTATCAGTATTTTCTTTATTCCTTCCAGTCCAAGATAGTGCAAGGCATATGGTACTATTTGCTGAGCTCGCTACCGGCAGATCATACGAATCAGCCTGCGGAGCAATATTACGGACTCAGCCCCACCGGTCTAGCAAGGGGAGGCAGTTTTGACGATTATGAAGGTAAATGGGAAAAAAAACGCATGTGTGTATGGGGTTGGGGAAAGGTGAGACATCGCACTATTCGTCAGATTGAAATATACCCCTATTTTTATGATACGGCGAATCCGACCAATTGCGAACAAGTGATAAACAGGAAGGTAAACTTATCTACTCCCGAGTTTGTATGCCAAAACTGAAATGCTTCTAAAAAAAATCATCTTGGCGTTAATGTCCCGGTTGTGCTTTCGAGAACGAAGGCCCGGGGTCCGCCTTTGACCATGATCCAGGATTTGGCAGGTCAGGTAATTACAGTGGAGCGACTGCCATTGTCCTCCATGACCCTGCTACCAGGGGAACCTGACCAGATTGGATCATGGTTACACATCCAGTCGCCTGAATGTGCAGGTTTCATCACGATGTTGTCCCTCACCGTAAGAGCATCGGTTAGTATTCAACTAATGTACATAACTCAGAAAACAGTCATTGGTACATGGCCGGAGCGGGATTTGAACCCGGGACCTCTGGCTTACGAGTCGGATACTGTAACCGCACGGCCACCGACGCTCTTCTACATATAATGATAATCAAGAAAAAATACTTCAGCACCATAACGTGTTAGCCACTTGTTAAGTGTAGTCTTAATACCAATAGACCAAAGTCTTCCGCTGGGGACGCTGCGAGAGAGCACAACCGGGACATTACCGTGAAGATGATTACACTATACAAACAGATTAACAACCACCGCACTATTGCGATAACAGTTCTTCTGCCTACGACCACACTACCATACAACTTGCAGGTCACAACTTCTGGGACACCGAGACCTGGATGTTCCCGCCAATCCTCTTACTCTACCCGCGGCATGCGCACGCGCTGCTGCAGTACCGGCTGAACAACGCGTACGTCGCTGAGGAGCTGGCCAAGGCCACTGGGAATAAAGGGTATAGGTAAGAGATTCTTCCTAGAAAAGTACATAGAAAGAATTAGAGAACCAGCGGGATACCTCATAATCTATAATGATCATCATCATTTTTATTGCCAGTTTTTGGATAGATTCTTAGATGTTGACGTTTTGATAAAGTGAACATTCTGATGGAGTGGACATTTTAATGGAGTGGATATTCAGCCTTCAGCGTCCTTGGTTGGCTCTCGCATACGACTCAGGACTTCAATCTCCTTAGAATAGAATAGAATAGAATAGAATAGAATAGAAATCGTTTATTGTAGGACACTGACAATAATTTCTTACTAAGTACAGTGTTGTCCATTTCGGACGTACAATATTCTAGATGATAGTATCTATTATAAATAAGCTAATACTAAAACAGGCAAATACCTGCCATTTTAACACTTGTAGGTATTGTAGGTAATAGTCTTTAACACTTGTCTTTAATACTTTTAAAACTTATAGGTAATAGTCTTTAAAATTAACAAAATAATGATCTTAATTTAAAACAAAGCCAAAAATATTTGGTAATTAACAATATAGGTAGGTATCATTTCTATAATTATAGAATTCCGATAGACTGTAGAATGACTTTTGTAACAGCCAATTTTTAAGCGTTGATTTAAACTTGTTACCATCTAACTTTTTTATTTCATAAGGTAAATTGTTAAATATTTTAATACTCACATATGTGCTTTTAAGGAATAAATTATTATTACTTTGGGGTATAATTATATTATGTTCATAGTTCGGTCTAAGTATTCTGCTGGTATTTCTAAGGAATGTGTTGTGGTTTGACTTTACAAAGAGACTTATTTCTAGTATATAAATACCAGTGACAGTGAGTATATTATTTTCTTTAAATTTGTTACGCAATGTTTCCATTTGTCTCATTTTAAATATATTCCTTAAACACCTTTTTTGTGCTACAAAAATTTATTGAACATTTACAGAGTTGCCCCAGAAAATGATGCCGTAACTTAGATGAGGATAAACGTAACCATAATAGGCATTTATAGCAATCGATTCAGATGTTATTACCGAAAGTATTGAGTGAGCATAACAGAAGCTGGAAATTTTGTTAGTTAGATTATTTATATGAGGCTTCCAGTTTAAATGGCTATCAATAGTTAGGCCTAAAAATTTGGTTTCGTTTATATCTTCAATGACTTGCCCAGAGTTAATGACTATAAGTTTTTGAGGTGATTTTTTGTTTTTAAACTGTATAATTTTGGCCTCCCGCACGACCTTATCCTTTTGGCAAGTTAAGACCCTCATTTCTCAAGTATTGCTGGGGCTAGTTATACATTTATTTAGTTTTATCCAGGTTTCCATGGGAAAGTGCTTTCACGGGCATTGAGGTGACGCAACCATGCTGCCCAGAAGTAGCGGAGTTCGAGCAACACGTCACCGGTTGCATATCCTTCGCCGCCAGACAATATCTTGCTGTGACCAGGAATGAGGAGTGGCTCAAGGTACCAAACATTTTATTTCGGTACTTACTGTAACACTCGGGTATCTAGGGGCTTTAAATAAAAACTGGTAACTTATAATTGAAGTTATATTCGTGAAAGTATATTGAAGAATGATATAAAATACAAAAGACATCTAATTCAAATGAAACCCATTTGAATTCCTGCCTAGCCAGTGCTATGTGTGCTCATAGAGACAGGCTAAAGACCTAAGTCCTGCTTGCTCCGAACTATCCAAGCTTACCGACCTTCTTCCTACATGTTTCAACCTGCTTAACTGATTAAAGCCCCGGCTGCCCTATGGGAGCAGCAACCTCACCCGGACCCTCACCCTAAAGCCTCTCCAGACATGAGGCCTCCGAACACCTTCCTGTCTTGGGATCCGTCCTAACCTAGGGCCTGCCCGAGCACACATGCTACATCTACCCACTTGTACATTTCCAGTTTTGTAACAAAATCTAACGCATGAATCGTATATAGATGTTATGAGCGGCAGTAGCCGCTTTCTGGGATCCATGTCAATTTATCTCCGCATAAATAGTTTAAAATGGCAGTTTCAGTTTAACGCCTAAATGCACCTGTGCATAAAAATATTTCTTCGAGAGAAGCCGTCTACAATGCGACAAGTATACCTACCCAATTAGAAGGCACTTGTCTACAATTGGACCTCCGTAATCATTATGATTATGGCCTTGCATTGCGCATAAATGGGTCACTACTTTTTGCATTTATAAGCACCCTTGCACATGAGTTAAATCTATTATTTAGAAGTAAATTTTAGACCTATAATAGAATATAGGAGATTTCGATTTAACGTGTAAAAAAGTAGCATCCTCATAAAAAATATAGTACTCTTTATTTATTATTTTAAAAAAAAAATTACAATTTTTATGACACCCTGTTGGTGCTATTCTACCCGACACCACATGATAAAATTGTATAAAAAATTAAAATTACGTAGTTAGGACTTTTTTGGACCCGAAGAAAGTGTTGCCGCTATATTGCTAAAATATACTGTCTTCTGTACTCGTTACGTACACTGAACATAGACAGCGTCTCTGAACTTATTTTCATGTGAGACCCAGATTACAAAATGCACCTTACGCGCCGCACAATAAGGATCACAATAAATTGACACTGATATTGTGGTTGTTTTGGCAGCACGGCGGCTGTGACATAGTGACCAGTACGGCCGACTTCTGGGCCTCGCGTGCGGTCATCAACTACTCTACTGGACAATATGACATACAGAGTGAGTACACTAACCTACCTACATGTTGCGAACTTACACTAAAATATGGAAGTATATGCACACCAGCTGTTTTATGCGTTCTAGTACATTGGATATTTTGATAGCGCAGACTTTCTGAGAGGTGATACAGTGAACATTATGATACAGTAAACATTCTCATGCAGTGAAAGTTCTTGTACAGTGAACGTTCTGATACAATGAATATTGTCATAAAATGTGTACTGGTTGATTCTGATACAGTGTAGATTCTCATACATCAGTCTTTCTGATACGGTGTACTGAGACCCTTCCTAATGTATGAATGTAGAAGATTCAAAAGAAGTGCAACAGGATCTGTGGCATTCATTAACATCTTCCTACGCTGACGCAACGTGAGTGTGTGTGTGAATCTAAATATTTTCTTATGTTTCAGACGTGATGGGACCAGACGAAGACCACAGCAACGTCAAAAATTCTGCGTTTACCAACGTCGTCGCCGGATACTCCTTGTATTTGGCCCAGTTAGTATTTTGCTAAATCGTTACCGAAAATTATAGTGAAAAAAAAATTGGGTGTATCAGCGACTCAGTCTAGAAAGAGGTCTCGTTGATGCCTTTAGTGTGACAGTATCGGAGATATGTGAACATTGTTAAAGTATTAAAATATTACCACGAATATAACCCCAGTGCCGTCATGTACCAAAAACTCTTTCCTGAATTATGTACCTACATTAGTTGAACACTAACAGATGCTCTTACGGTGATGGAAAACATCGTGATGAAACCTGCACACTCAGGCGACTGGATGTATAACCGTGATCCAATCTGATCAGGTTCCTCTGTTCCTAGCGTTAATGTCTCGGTTGTACCTACTTTTGCGCACGAGGGCCTCGTGTCCGCCTTGATCATGATCCAGGATTTGGCAGATCAAGTAATTACAGTGGAGTGACTGGCATCTGACTTTCGTAACACAGTTAAAATGGAACCTGACCAGATTGGATTATGGTTATACATTCAGTTGCCTTAATATGCAGGTTTCATCACGATGTTGTCCCTCACCGCAAGATCATCGGTCAGTGTTCAATTAATGTATACTTACCGCTACTGGCTTGTGACTAAATATGAATCCCAACTCTCGTGCCCTACAAATAAAGTCGAATATATTTTCCCACAATCTAAATGCATGAATATATACCGCTTACCATCACGTGTACAGTCTTGTTTGAAACAAAAAAGCGTTAAAACATCTGGTTTATTTTGTTACATGCTGTTCTCGATCTTGTTTATTTATATAGTTTCAACGACGCTTCATGCTGTGAATAGTTACTCCTCAAGCTCATCCTGTCTGTGCCTAATAATCTGCCTAGAAACCCAATGTCCAAGACCTTCAGTACTCCACGTAGCCGCATAAATCTTGATCAACATGCTCCAGCTTGCAACATAATTTCTAGTGTGTTCTTTATATGTATAATGCTGTTTAAACTGATTTAGATATAATATTTTTTGACTCCATTACTAAATATAAATCTAAATTGATTGATAATCCAAATAGGTAAATTATTAATTATTTCATCTGTTTAATGTAGATGTACTTTTGTATGTTCTTTATTATTTTTCGTTTTTTGTTATTTTTATATCGAATTTTATTTAGTTTTGCTTTAATACAGCGCTTGCCTTATGGTGAATGATGTGGAGTACACCTCTAATTGCTTAACACATTAGATTTAGTACCTTGAAAATTGTATTCCATACTAAATTTATGTCATTCCACCTATACGCACGCACTCAGCGTTTTTCTAACTCTTTTCTGTTGCGAACGGCAAGGGAATGAAACTCGCTGTCTGCACATGATTTCCCTGAGCGCTACAGCTTGGGTCTCTTTAAGACAAGAGTAGTATTTAATAAACGTAGAAGAGTAGTATTGAATAGGTATTTAATAAACTGGTATGCGCCATCGTAGACTGCACCTGCACTTAACATCAGGTGAGATGGCTGTCAAATACCTGTCTATTTTATATAAAAAAGAAAAAAAAAGTACAAATGAGTATAGGTAGGTACTGTCGGTGTACCTTAAATAAACAACAAAACAAATAGGTACATACATATATAACGTCACGTACCATACAATCTCAACATACTCTGTATCTTCTGCACAGATACGTAGCCTGTCTCTGCAAGCCGTACTACAACTCGATGGACCCCGACCGCTGGGCAGAAATCGCTTGGAGCCTCGCCTTGCCCTACGACCAGCGTCTGAACTACCATCCCCAATTCGAAGGTTACAAGCGAGGAGAGAAGATCAAGCAGGCAGACGTGGTGCTATTGGGGTACCCGTTGCAGTATGCCATGAATGTGTGAGTTGAGATCATGGTGAAAAATGTTTTAGTAATAAATAGGTACCACCTAGCGCTAGCCGATGAAAATTATTTTATTGAATTTCAAAAATTGCAGCCAGCCAATATTCTACCTGGCTCATTAATTAAACTTTATTGCTAAACCGAAAATACTTCCTCATTTGCCTCTCTTTTACGAAAACAATTATAAATTGGTTATTTAGCCAATACCAAAATCATCATTAATATGTCTAGATTGTATTAGTACCTATACCTGTGGGATTTAAGCTTCTTAGACATTATTTGAAATTATTGCCATCTCCACAACGATCGCAGTTTTGAGATAGTACCAACCTGCCTTAAGCTCGGATCAGAATCCCACAGTTTGGTTTTAATACCGGGATCTCGACTTGCCAATCGGCTACCGAGACTGTTCAACCAGTCTCTGGGTCCCCAGCGAGACCTTGGTCAACCTCGCTTCGCCAACGGTGTTAGGAGGCACACGAGTGGTGAGTTCGTTGCGGTGTTGTAGTTCGAAGAGCCTTAAAATACGAAACGGTCATCCATCCATTTCCCGAACTCTGCGAGCATGCGTAAATTTGGTTACCTGTCTCGCAAGCACGTTGCCACTAGATCAGGGGCTCCATTTTTGAACCGCTCGTTTCGAGTCGAACGGTTTTCAATTTTGATTTTCGGCACGGAATGTTCAAGTTCAATGCATGTCGCTAACTTTCCCTATTTTTGAACCGTTCGCTCTAACATAATTTAAAAAAAAATCAAAAACGAAAACCGTTCGGCTCGAGGCGAGCGGTTCAAAAATAAAGCCCCAGTGTGGCTTGTAGTTTTTTACGCCTTTTGTACCAAACCCAGGAGTACAAGAGCCAACGACCTGACGTACTACGAGACGGTGACCCGGGAAAGCGGCCCGGCCATGACGTGGGGGATGCACGCGGCTGGCCATTTGCAGTTGGACGAGGAGGATAAGGCTGCCAGTCTCTTCAACAAGAGCTACCGGGGTTTCGTCCGGGAACCTTTTAAGGTAAGGAATAATGTAATATTACCTAGGGCCCTTATGTTTACGCTTACAAACTGTGTGTACGCGCAATAGCCGCCTTCTCAGCGTGTAGATAGATAGAGCTTGTCTAAGCTGAAATGACGCACCCCACAACTTAATTAGTTGATTTCGATGTGTGAGTGCGACGACGATCGAGTCAATCGAACGACGCGTGCTCCTACGTTTGAGTCTCACCGGCAACTGAATGACCAATTACAACGGCATTTGTATATGTATTGCGTCCATATTTTAAATTTGCTTGTGCGCGTTAATGCGATAGTGGGGCGCGTTATTTCAGCTTAGTCGAGCTCTACACGAATTACTCACAGTCAAACCATAATTAAGTACATAGTACATGTACTACATAGGGTTCGATAAAATGTAGTACTTAATGAAGAAAGGCAAGGGACTGGAACTCGCTGCCTGCACATGTTTTCCCTGAGCGCTACTACTTGGGTCTCTTTAAGACGAGAGTGAATAGGTTTTTAATAGACAGGTATACGCCATCATAGACTGCATCTGCACTTAACATCAGGTGACATGGCAGTCACATACCTACCTATTTTCAATAAAAAAAAAACTCCTGAAGGGTTTTCCGTGCTGTGACCTAAATGCGTTCATCTGTTGACCTGATAGAAATTGTCTCTGCTGTCTATGGACATTTGCAACACCAGAGGTTCCGTCCCCGGGCTGGCACGTTGCTCTGGCAGCAAGTAGGCAAATGTTTCCTGTATGTTGGCCTGTGTTTCAAAAAATAAAAAATATTTAATACTGGAGCACTGAATACCTTAGTCACAGACAGGAACGTAATAGGCACTATTTACATACATACATACATAAAGCTCACGCCTGGAGTCGTGGTTCTGGACCGCCATTTTGCTTTGTCCTGACACAACTCCCTAGCCTCACATAAATCCACAACTCTTTTCATACGTTTCCTTTTATTCTTGCCACTTCGGACCCCAGCTTTTAAACAGCAAATATTATTTGGCTGAGAATTCTGTAAGGTGGGGTACTTCCCCGGTCGGGAAGCTTCAATTCGAACGTGATATCATGACTGAGTAACAAACATCCCACTCAGAAAACTGTATTCACACATAATATGATAATATCCTCACCAGGTGTGGAGTGAGCTCCGTCGTCCAAAAGTCGGCGCTGTTAACTTCCTGACGGGCATGGGAGGGTTCCTGCAAGCCCTTATATTTGGGTACGCGGGCATCAGCATCCATTTGGACAGACTGGTTATCACCAGGCCGAGGGTCCCGCCAGGGTCTAGAGGCTTCAAAATAAGAGGTAGGTGTTTTTTATGTCGTATGGTAGAGAAACAGGCAACCGGGCCATCTGATGGATTAGTGGTCACCTCCCCTTTCGTGGGAGAGACCCTATGTCCTGCAGTGGCCTGTTATGGGCTGTGATGATTGCCTATTAGACATTAGCAGCACTAATGGGTATTGCCAGTGCGTGATGGAATATCTTACGGCTTAAGAAGACAGCGTGAGGGAACCTGCACATTCAAGCGGCTGAATGTGTTACCATGATCCAATTTGATCAGGTTCCCCTATAACAGGGCCACGGAGTAGTGTAATGTACCTAATTGTATAATCTTCCAAATCCTGGATCATGGCCAAGTCTGACCCCAGCCATCGCGCGCGTGAGCACAACCGAAATATTGACGCCAAGATTATGCTTCTCTCCAAATGGAGGAACCAAAACTGCTAAAGCCACGGTTCTCTACGCTACAATCTAGGAAATTGGTGATTGAACCTGACTGTATCAGGAAAAAGGTCCCGAGGATGGCCGAAGAAGAAATGGATTGACATTGCCGAGTCGAATGCGAGAGCCCACGGCTTACGACGCGAGGATGCCGAAGACCAGGCGATGTGGAGACGAAAGAGTAAGAAAGCGGACCAGAAGAGTATAGATATTCTGTACCAGAAGCCGGGATTTACCGCTAGGATAATAATGATAATAACCTTGCTTCACCAACGGTATTAGGAGTTGGGACTCGTTATACCTAACCAATAGCGAGCTCATTGAGGTGCAGATATACGATTAGCCTCAAAATACGAAACGGTCACCCATCCAGTTACCACCATCGACTTGCGTTACTTAACTAGACTGGATCAATATAACCTATTCTTAGCTCAAAAAAGCACCTGTTACTCATTCTCACACGTGTCTCCCTTTCCTAGGGATCAAATACCTGGGCGCCACCCTGTCCCTGGACATAAATCCCGGGAAAACGTCGCTGAGCATGTCCGCGACTGACGACACCTGGCCGCTATCGCTGGATGACGGCCGCTACAATATCACTTTGGTACCGAATGGAATGTGTGAGTATTGTACTTATTTTTAACCACCGACGAAAAAGAGGGGTGAAGGTTTCAAGGCTGTCTGTAGGTAGGTATATCCGTAGACTACAATATCACTTTAGAACTAATGGCATGTGTAAGTATTGTACTTGTTTTAACCACCGACGAAAAAAGAGTGATGACGGTATGAAGACTGTCTGTAGGTAGGTATGTCCGTAGACGCCATCCGAAATTAAGGAAAATAGTAATATCTAAAGCAAATAGGTACCTATACATACCTACCTAAAGTAAGATAATATAATGAACCTAAGTAATATCCGGGTGTAGAGGGTATGTACAATGTACATCGATACTGCAGTAATCCAACGAATTAGTTGATCACCTGTCCATGTTATGATAATCCATATGATAATATGAAGTAAGCGGTCAGCAAGAGTACGTAGGTATTCCATATTCCCAATGGCCCTAATAGAACTGCATCTGCGTTTGTCATACTCCACGGCCACAAATGGAAGACGAGAGTTGGTTGGAACTCCCAATTCCTTCCATGCACGGATGTCCTACCACATAACAAGATAACCAATGTCTTAGCGTTAGACCAGCATGTATTTTGACTGGACAATGATAGAAGAATAGGCAAAAGAGGACGAAGATTTACGCTGGCCTTGCCCAAATTGATAGATACATAAAATAAAAATTTTACATACTTAATTTTTTAAAACTAGCCTTGCCATGTAACTATGCGGCCGAAGATGGAGCATGCCTGTCTAGAACGGCCTACACTCTAGCCTTAAATGCTTCCAGATTATAATGATCAAGGAACGCAGTCGCAGGCAACGAGTTTAATTTATTAGCGGTACGCATTATACCCAAAGGTTGAACCAAAGCGGTTTGAAGATCCACGACGATTAAACGTCCGCCCGAATCGCGTTTCCCGGTTGTGGAAAAGGGCCGGCGGAATGAGGTCGTGCAACTGCTTTGTATACTCTTCGTAATACAACCTGTAAAAGACCGACAGACAGGCAACCCTTCGCCGATTCATTAATTATTGTTGTTTTAATGATAAACTGAAAACAGCTGTGGATATGCCTGAAATGCTAGCATTTTGTGTTCATCCTAATTTTCAATTGTATCTGCACCATTGTGTACCCTACCTAAATTCATGCACAATAAATCTTTATCTTTATTGCGGGTAACAAATTATATATTGATAGATCCTCTTTACACGGCTTTACACGGATATTTGGCTGATTCCAAAGATGACAACAGTACCTTAGGTAGGTATTTACTCCATGCAGGAGGCAACTGCTTTGAAGTGAAGTACCGCCTGACCTTCGAGAGAATACCAAGTTTCTTGGCCGCAGTCTTTGATGGAATTAAAGATCAAAAATGTTAACACATAACTGTCAATGTCAAAGAGACTATTCAGGGGTATAAAACCTTTTGTTCGCATAACCAAATGGTTATGCATCATGCACACTTTTCAGCGTGCTTTACAATAGCTGGTAACTTACGAAAACGAAACAAATTGATTTACCCACATTTATTAAATTTGTTAAAAATGTAATAAGTAACGCGGAAACTATTAGTCCAAAAACACTAGTTAGAGAACTCCAATATTAGAAAGAAGTGGCCGCCATTTTGAATCTTATATTATTTTATTATTATTATTTAAGAAATTAATTAAATATGTCTTGGCGTAAGTCAATCCGTTACTTTCCAAGCCTTTGCAATAATGTACTGTAACAACGAACCAAATGTTTAGAATTTATCACCATTACCAGTGGTATAAATGAAAACTACCCATATTTTATTGAAACAGCACAAACATGTAACAAAGAAAATATTGTTCCCTATTTAATTCAGTAAAATATTTTTAAATATTCATATAATTTTATTTCATTTTGAATGTATCATATGTATGTAATATATCAATATTTCAATGATTTTAAATAATTCACCATTTGGGTTATTTTTTTTTTATAATGGCAACCCATTTGTTTACATTTTTGATCTTTAATTCGATCATACCTTAAGCGCACTCCACATGTAGACAGTTCCGCGGGAACACGAGAGTATAGAGGGAGTATTCGCCTATATTCGTGTAGTCCCGTGTACGTTTGGAATGTCTCGCCTATTTCATAGACTAAGTAGAGATAGTTCGTTGTCGTCTCGATTCGATAAATTTTATATTTATATTCCTATGGCTTTTTCCTGTAACAGGTTCGGAGTACACTTGACCATGATCCAGGATATTAGTAGATCAAGTAATTACAGTAGAGCAGCTGCCATCACCTCTGTGACCCTGTTTACAGCAGATTAGCGATATTACACCGATGAATCGATATAATGTCGACGCGTTTTGACACCCACCACATCCCTAATAGGCGAGAACGTAGAGGGTCGACCAAAGTCCCGGCCAAAGTTTCGGCGGACATGTGGAGTACGCTTTAGATCGCTCAACACCAAGGAGCTGTAACGTATTTCGGTAATTTCTACAGCTACCTACACTACGAAAAGTTGGAACTAGATGAAACGGGCTCCATTTGGCGGTCAGCAAACACGGCTGTGTTTTGGTAATTTTGAACGCCACCATATTGGCTTCGCCCCAATCGGAGACTCGACAAGATTGAATGTCGTTTCTTTTAGCTTTTGCATCGTACATTGGTATAAATCCGTTGGAAAGCGGTAACTGCTCATATATAAGAAATGTACCTACGTTTCATGGACTTAGTTTTCATAGAAACAAATATTTACTTAGCCGCAGATTGTCATTGTGAGGTCTAAGGTAATTTGCCCCATAGTCTGTATTTAATCATTTCTAGGGGAATGGAAGCGCAATCAAACTACGTATTTATGAGACTAACATTTATTGGACGGTGTCTTTAGAAATCGGTATTTACAACTACCCGCAACTAACACTAGAAACAGCGTGATGTTTACATGCATAGTTAGGTATACACCATTCTTCCCCCTCTGTTTCCTATAAAATAATCGTAATGTACTATTGACACTAAACACAGGTCAAGTTATTCAAAAAAACAATATAATAGTAGATACATTTTGTCATTACCACAATACATAGAATATGCTACTACTTTATATACATTTATCAATATACAGACAGGGGTAAGAAAGTAAAATATAAACAAAATATATGGTGTACTTGTTACGTACGACTACAACATGCAGAGCCCTGACGTAGCAGCCCTAGAAACAGGCACGAGGCAAATACGCTGACACCGCGCAACCCGATGAAACGCTGCCGCGGCCCGTGGAATGCCACTCTTGTTACTCACATCGTACAGTTGTCACCTACTTTTAGTTTAATTACAATTAAGTTTTGATTTGAATCCTTTTATCAAATAAATTAGTTTAAATAAATTTGGGTTTTTTTACGTCCTACGCTGTAGCCGGTCATAATTTACTTACTTATATAAAAAATATAAACAAAAACAATTTTTTTAAGTTTACTATAGTTATAGTAATACTAACTCTATTGTTAAGTAAGTACAAATTAAATAACAAGAAAAAAAATGTGCAGAAAAATGAAGCCAAAACAATACTGTATACCAATCATTTGGTCTTTTCCTTAGCTCTCGAAGCCATATCTAATGACTGGTCTACGCATTCTTTTGCCGTTGTCGATCTTACTCGGACTAGGCGCACTCTCAGCTGCACTAAGAGGCGATGGCGGCCGCGGAACGGTATCGGATGACATTAAGAAAGTGTCACAGTTTGTGGACGACTTTGTGTCATTTTGACGGAGCTGATCTATATGTTTTTTGAAGTGTTTATGATTACTTTCAATTATCAATGTTAATGGACCTATTTGATCTCGAATTGTACCGGGCTCCCAAGAAAAATTATTATTTTTATGTCTGTGAAATATTTTATCACCAATATTGAGCAATCTGTCCGTCCCGCCTTTGTATTTTATTTGAGTAAACTGTTTCTGCCGTACTATGTCTCGTGTAGAAAGGCGTAAAAGATCAAAAGGGGTACGGATGTCCTTTCCTAATAATAAATTTGCTGGTGATTTACCAGTGATACAATGAGGCGTAGATCTATACATGATTAAAAATTCGTTCAATGCTTTATCTAAATCAATGTTATCGAGCAATGCTTTTTTCAAACATTTCTTAATAATTTTCACAGCGTATCTGCCGCTCCATTACTGCTCGGCTTGTAAGGGCTGACAGTTATGTGTTTCACCCCCAAATAAATTAGAAACTGTTTAAATTCTGTTCCATTAAAGGGTGGACCGTTATCAGATACCACCTCATAGGGTAATCCAAACTGACTAAATAAGCTCCTCAGCTTACTAATGGTAGGTTTTGTGGAACGCCGACGTTCGGGTAGCTTCGATCCACTTCGAGTGGGCGTCGGTAATAACCAAGTAATATACGGCATTCGCGTTTATGGTGAAAAAATCGAAGTGAAGTCGATACCACGGCTCCTCCGGCCATTGCCACGGGTGCAGTGCAGCCGCTGGCGGCGCCGGGCGCTCGCGCACGCACGTCGTGCACGCCCGGCAGACGCGCTCGATTTCGCTGTCGATGCCCGGCCAGTAAACATAGTTGCGGGCCAAGTTCTTACATTTCACTATGCCCTGGTGCGTTTCGTGTAATTGAGTTAAAACGTTTACGCGAAGAATTTCCGGTGTAACTACTCGGTGTCCATGCAGTATACAACCCTGTTCGATTCTCAAGAATTGTTTTATTTTAAAATATGGTTGTAACTCGGACTTGTCACAGTAATGCCAATTAGTTTTTACTGACCTAATTACCTCTCGTAAAATCGGGTCTTTTTCAGTGTACTTTGCTAATTGTTTATACTCAATTGGTGCCGCATTTTCAACGAAACACGAATGAATGAATACATCTCCGCAACTATGTTTACTACAGCCCGTACTCGAAGTCCACTATCCGATAATATTTTGAACACTTTTAGTAATCTATTCCAATGATCGATTGAATCAACCCCACTTATAATTAAGTCGTCCAAGTAACGCGTTACAAATCGCATCCTAAACAATTTATCCATCATGCGCTGGAATTTATTGGATGCCGTCTTAATACCAAAAGGCAATCGGTTATAGCAGAACATCCTCTGTGTTGTAACAATCGTACAAAGCTTTCTTGAGGCGTCATCGAGTTCAAATTGTAAATATGCGTTACTAAGATCAATTTTAGTAAACAACTTGCCGCCCTGAAGTGATGCAAAAATATCGTTGATTTTAGGTATAGGATATTTATCATCCACTAATACGGGGTTCACGGTAGTTGTAAAATCTCCGCACAGTATTTATTTATTTATTTAACAGTTTATTGTGCACAAAAACAAGTATACAAAATAGACATAAAGAAAACAACACAACAGGTACAGCTTATTTTATAAGAAATATCTTACAGCTGACCTACGGAAGAGACAGAACAAAATCAGAAAGGCAGACGACGTGCATCTTAAAAACTAACTACCTAATACTAAAAAAAAAATTTATTTTACATAATTAAATACATAGCTACATACATACATACATACATATATATATATATTATGGATAACAAATTGAAAGATCTTTAAGTCGCTTCTTAAAGGTATCAAGTGAAGGACTGATACGTACAGTAAATGGCAACGAATTCCACAATCTAGCCGCATGAACAGAGAAGGAATTAGAATAACACTCAGATTGATGAGGGGGAATGGAGAGGAGTGTCCTGGGGGCGGGAAAAACTGAAACGGTCACGGAGGTAGGAAGGGGCTCGAGGATTATATAGTACATTATAGAGGACACAAAGAATATGAACATTCCTACGAAGGCGAATTGGAAGCCACTTGAGTTGAGCCCGAAAATGAGAGACATGGTCATATTTACGTAATCCAAATATAAAACGTATACCAAAATTTTGAAGCCGCTCAAGCTTGTTCAATAGCTCTTCGGTAGCGTCAAGGTAACAAGTATCAGCATAATCAATTATGGGAAGAATAAGGGTTTGGACAATAGAGATTTTAGCGTTCAAGAGCAAAAAGTATTGGAGACACTTGAGAGAGTGCACCGTGTGGTGAACTTTTTTGCTCACATTGTTGACATGAGCAACAATTGTTCACATTGTACAGTCGTACGGTTCCGTTGAGAACCGGCACAACCGGCGTGCCCCACTCGCTCCAGTCCACGGGCGAGATGACGCGCTCACGCTGCAGCCGCGCCAGCTCCGCGGCCGCCGCCACACCGGCACGCAACTACCGATAACGTTCGACTACCTCTAATGAAATCTTCGCTTTATTAAATGTCCCTATCGCATCTAGAAAAACATTAGGAAAACGTTTCATTAATTCGCTACGAATCTGCGACGCAGCCGGCGCCGTTTCATTGGAGACTTCGATATTTTTTATCTTTGGGTAATAAATACCGAACGCTTTCATCCAGTCTCGACCGAGCAACAAAGAGCTATGATGGTTGTTTATAACAATCAAGGATAATTTTTTCCTTATCAGGCAATTAATTTGAACAGTACAATTTAGCTTACCCTTTGGCTTCCCTGCTCCGCCGTAGTACATTTTTAAATTTGTATTAAATGGGTGTAAAGTGCACCCTTTGAAGTATTTATTATTTGTAGCAGCAGAAATCGCGCTAACTGTAGATCCCGTATCGCCTTTCTTGCGCAGCGATACGTGTTGTTAACAGTCGCCGTAATAAGCCATCTATCATCGCAATCGTCAGCGTTAGCCTCGTCGTCGCTAAGCTGGTAAATCTCGACCGCGCGGTCGCTGGAGTTGGCCGACTCCGACGCGGAATTGTGCTCACTCTCACTGACACGATTAACGCCCGAGCATTGCTTACGCCGGCGGCACACCCTCGCGACATGCCCTTTAACACCACACGTATAACACTTACTATCGCGGAACGAACAACGGTCGCGATGGTGACCTTCGCGGTCACACCTGTAACACCTTGGCTGCTGCGCCTGCTGCCTTCCCGCGGCGGGCGGGCGGAGCCGGCGCCGCGAGCCTCCGCCGGCTGCGAGTCCCGCATGGCTGCCTCCAGCGACAGCGCCAGCTCTGTCGCGCGACCGTACGTCAGTTTGTCGTTCGCGAATCTAAACACGAATGGTCGCGTAAATTTTCTTTTAATATTTCGTTCGTGAATTTACACGGTTTACATAATTTTTTTAATTGGAAGCGGTATTCACTGATCGACTGATTAGCGGATTGTTTACATTATTTAAATATCATTCTCTCTGCTATGACGGACCGCTTCACTGTGGGGTGTTCGTCGACTAACTTCACGATTTTATCAAAGTCCACCGATTCGGATTTGTCGGGATAACATAAATCTATTATCAAATCCAAAGGCTCCGAGCCCACCACTGCAACCAGAAACTTCGAAAAGTGGATCGGTTTAATGCCTTGCATCGTGAACCATGCACGTAACCTGCTTACGTAAGTCGCCCAACGATCGACGTGCATTTTAATCTCTCTTAGAGTATTTACATCGGGCACACGTTTGTAATCACTATCTTCCATCATAATTAGCACTGACATCGAAATATACACGAGGTTCGTAGAGTTTTCGTCGCCAAATAGTCTGTATTTAATCATTTCTAGGGAAATCGAAGCGCAATCAAACTATATTTATGAGACTAATATTTATTGGACGGTGTCCTTAGAAATCGGTATTAACAACTACCCGCAACTTACACTAGAAATAGCGTGATGTTTACATGCATACTTAGGTACACACCTCATGACTGTAACTTCTAATAAGTTCAGGTTTCATTATCTTCACCGACCCATTTGTACAGGTCTCGAGCTAATGTCCAACCTATACCTGCAACCTGTTTCAATAATTTCGATAAACTGATACAGGATTTATTCCTTAGGAGGCAGGGTTGTAAATTTTTGCCTTACTACTGTCACTTTGTAATTACCTATATTATCACAATAATATATTTCGTGTCAATTAAGTCATTTTTATTATCGGGAGTATATGTAATCTTAATCTGGTGGCTTCATTTCCTTAATCATACCCGAGATATTTATCTTAATTAGTTAAGTTACATATTTACACACCAAGCTTATTTCTCGATAGGATAGATATCTGTAAATTGTACCTATATTGTAAGTACCGACTTCCTACGTAAACATACCTATGTAATTAATCAGCAAAAAATTAAAACAAACCAGATTAAAATCAACATCCATTTTTATGTCTGTGACGTAGCGTCATCCGATATCGATGGCTATCGGGCCACCGGTCGGGTATTAAAATAAGGCGTTTTGCGATATCTGTATCTTGAAATCGACCCAAAGAACACAAAATGTAGGTAAACAAAATAATAGGTAGGTGCTTACTTAGGCACTAGAAAAAAATGTCACTACGTAGGTCCCTACCCACAAATGCAGTACAGTACTAAGCTACTTAGCTTAGCATGCACGAGGAAATTCCTCTAGCTAAAACTATCAACTTACTTAGGTAAGGTTAGGTACTGATAAGGTATGTAAAAAGGTGCCTACTTACCTATAGGCAGAGACCAAATTGTTTCACTTGCTACGGTCCTGTGGTCCTGAAAATCGGTGTATTTACTATGATGAATACAAATATTGTTAATTCGATGTTATGTATCGGTCCACTGTAGTGTGCTAGTAATAATATATGGCGTCATAGGCCTCATTTGCGATTGTAGCCTACCTATCTTTAGTTAGATGTTTATCGCTGTAGATCTGAATAGTAAAACTACGTAGCGAAACTAATTTGTTTTGGCCCAGATAATAATTTTTAGTTGATGACAAATGATTAGGGGAAACTATGATTGATGATAGACAAAGCTAATAAATGACTTTGTTATTTATAACACTAAATTGCGTTTCTTTATCAATTAAGTGCCTCTTTTTATCGAATCGATGGCAAAAGACCACGCGCACTGCATCGCCTAATTGCCTATCGTCAAGTTTTGTGACAAGTAGGTACCTAGGTAGCCGCGTTGTGCTACAACAGTAAAATTTTAAACACCTATGGGAGATTGGGGGCGCAAGTCTACCTTTTTTTAACCACAAAGGTGGCAAACACGCTTACGGCCTGCCTAATGATGCCTGTGACTGTTATCGGCCATTGATGATCTTCTTCCCTATAATTATCATATTGGTGGTAATGTCCCGGTTGTACTCTCGCGCACTAGGGCCCGGAGTCCGCCTTGATCATGATCCAGTATTTGGCAGATCAGATAATTAGAGTGGAGCGACTGCTATCTGACCTCCGCGACCCTGCTACCAGGGGAACCTGTCCATATTGGATCATGGTTACAGACTCCTGAATGTGCAGGTTTTATCAAGATGTTTTGCCTCACCATAAGAGCACCGGTTAGCATTCAGCTAATGTAGATAACTCAGAAAAGAGTCATGATCACAATGGGAATCGAACCTTGTGCCTATCGCTTACGAGCCGGATACCTTAACCACTCGGCCACTGACGCTCCTTACTCCTCTTGTTCACTAATTAATGATAATCATATGAATTTCAAGAAATGACTTCAAGGGCTGGCGGTGCCAACAAGTACATCTTATTAGATATTCTGTATGATGACAACCGGTATCCATCAGGTGCACCGTCAGTTCCTGTGCCTCCCTGCACAATAATTCTAGAATATTCTTCAATTTCCAGGGGAGCTGCAAGGACCTGGGCCGTTTGTGATTACGACCGTTCCGTGGAAGGAATGCAAGCTGCCAAGCGACAGGATCGGACAGCCCCTCCTGAGACCCTCAGATCTGTTGTAGACTTTTAGCAAGCCATGTGATTGTTGTATGATGTTTCGTTGTTAAATATAGAACTAAGTATGTACCTACATTGTAATTTATTTTGCCGTAGTCTGGTCAACTGTTCTACCGCATAGCACGAACCTGGTCCATGAACACCAACCGTAATAACCGGGCAATAAGGGAAAATGTTCAGCCACCCACCAAGCTAAAAACAATGAATTGTTCCACGTTCCTTGTCCTTTGACCATGATCCAGGATTTGGCAGTTGAAGCGACGACGGCCGTCTCGCCTCCTTGATCCTGTTTAACAGGGGAGCCTGACCAGAATGGATCATATATTGCCAACATTGTGTAGAAACCGAAAAAAAGATTGTTTCACGCCTGCAAGGCTATCACTAGTGTGTCTACGACAAAGCTCGTCCCGCGAGAGAACGTTTGTCTCAATACTAAGATATGGAAGATAATGAAATACTGAAAGAGATAGCAGTACCTGTGTCGTGCCTTTTCTCGCTTATAGCAACTTGTGCTAGCCGTACTGGTAGTATGACGCCAAGCAATAATGCTTGCGTTGGTTTGCTTCGGTTTGAAGAATACCAGCCCACGTGACAATGCACCTGCCATTCTAAATGTCTGTTACATGAACCAGTGTGTTTCATCGACCTTAGGTATTATGGGTAGTATAGGCGACTACCTATCTAAAATATTGTTATATATAATATGCAAAATTGTAGGAAAGGTCGTAGGTATTAAAACAAATGCATTTAACATAACACTAGGTATGAAAATAATAAATGAGAATCAGATATTTAAATAATATAATCAGATTAAAAAACTAACATACTAATGAGGTCATTAGTTACTTCAATAAACAATTGCATCATTAGTTACAATAATAACGGTAATATGTACCAACCTACCAACTAACTTATTAAAAAAACATTATTAAAAAGTTATCAATAGGCGTGATGTGCAAACGCGCATTATTTTATCGTATTGTAACCACTGGTTACAATTAGTAGGCGATATGCAAGTTAAACACCTAAAAATAACTTACATCATCATCATCATCATATTATCCAGAAGACGCCCACTGCTGGGCATATTCCTCCCCCAGAAATCTCCACAAAGGCGGGTCTTGTGCTTTTCGAATACAGCTGGTACCTGCAATCTTTACCAGGTCGTCCACCTTGTTGTCTGCGTCTTCCGGTACGTGGTCGCCACTCGAGAGCTTTACCACCCCATCGGCTATCTGATCTTCGAGTCCCTTCGAGGCCATCCTTTCGTATATGGCCCGATAACCAGCTAAAATTAGTAGAAGAATTGCTTATCTGTCTGTGCGTCGCAGGGTCGGTCCCCATGTAACATCAATTTGCAATGAACCGAGCGTTCGGGCGTTTCGGCCCGGTCTGCTTTTTACTATTGTTCCTCAGCCTGTGGCCTATCATTGGGTGTATCGGCAATGCAGTTACTGTACATTTATTGTACGGACTTACCCAAAACCAGTATAAGGTTAGCTAGCGTCTCTGTGGACACGTATAGCAATGTTAGCTCCTTTTATACTGTTATAACTACTGTATAATGTTAGCTACTTTTAAGACTAGAACTAGGGTAGCTATCTAGGATCGTCTAGATGCCTGGCATCCAACGAACGTACGGGCATCGCGAGCCTTTTCACCGCGCACGTGCAAGATGTGGAATGAGCTGACCCAAAGTCTTTCCTTTCCACTATAACATGGGGTTCTTCAAAAGGCATGTCTACAGGTACCTCAAAGACCGGACCGCATTTGCTCCCCTTAGGTTGCAGATGTCCTGGACAACGGCAGCCGCTTTCCATCAGGTGGACCTACGTCCGTGTGCCTCTCTAGGCAATAAAAAAGAGGCCTTTGCCCATCAGTAGGATGATACAGGTTGATATAAATAAACATAACTAATATCATCCCGGTTGGACTCTCTTGCATATTTATTTTCAAAGTAGGTATTTATGTTACATTTGGCAATTAATATAATCAGTGCGCCACTGTGTCTGCGCCTGCGCAGTGAAAGACTTTAATAAAACGTTATTAGGCATCAATCCAACGTTATCTAAGGTCAGCTCATTCGGTATTGCTTCGCATTTCGGTAATTGTACAGAACCTCAGATTAAATAAGAAATAAAGATGGCGCGCTGTCAACAGTGACGTAGATTGGTTTCCATTTCCTAAAAAAAAAATACTATTCTTTTTTCGGTTCGCACCTACTACTAAAGAGCTGTTCATCAGTGATTAAATGATAAAATGTATATTTTTAACAAACTGCACTTTATTTCACACAGAAAACGCGCCATCACAATAATTCCAAGTATCAACTAGGGTTGTGGTACCTAAGTATATCGTCTATTGTCAAATCAGCCACAATGTTGGAGCATGGCCTCGATTTCCTATCTAACCGTACCACAAATATCAATAGTTCCAAAGAATACAAGCGTACAAATTAAGATACAAATAAGTACAACATTTACATAGATAAGCATTAATTACATACATTACATTAATTAATGCAACAAATAAAACTACACAATTTGAAATAACTTTTTATCTTGTTTAACAAGACTACTATTATGCAAGGCAAATATTATGTATAACAATCACACAATTATTATAATCAAAGCTTGATTATAGCCATCTCTGTCCCACTTACCAATCTTTCATCCATAGCCAATATCTACAATATAGGTTACAAGGTACTACATATAATACCTATAAGGATCGTTTGGCACCTGGATGGGTGCGTGGTTGTCAAACATGCACTCCAGCTGTCTGTCAAAAGTGACGCTTTACAAGATGGCGGCGTTAGTTCTGATTTCGACCACGTACCAAAAGATCCTTGTAGGTCTGTACTTACTATAAAAATAATTTAACATAGATCCGTATACATTACATTACTAGACTACCATGTATCATCCGTGAATCAAGTAACTACGTATGTAATTAAGTAGTCGAAAAACACGTCTAATCGTATTTCAAAAGTAAATGCGCAAGTTTCAATCGATTGCGAAATCTAGAACTCATGGATCATATTACACGAGATTGTCGATTGTGCAGACTAAGTTATTTTGTACTTAGTTGTAAACGATGATCCAATTTATATAATGTAAGTAGAGTATCTTACCTTTTCATTAGGCGAATATTTTGCATTTTTCATCAGACGCACAAGATAATTTTCGTGTGTTATTAATTCAATCCTGGTTACAGACAGAATATTCAGTACCAATAGTATTTGAGTTAAGCCAAGGCCAGACAGACAGACTGACGGACCTGGCTATGCCATAGACTTAAACAGGGCCCTTGCCTACTAAGGAAACCTAAAAATGAAACCCAACAAACAGTGAATTTAATGGTACATTATAATTAGGCAATATTAAGCCCACTATAATTATTTAAGCGTCGCTTGTTACAAAAAGAAATAAATAAAATACTATCTCAAGGGTTTAATCTTTAGAGTAACTTCTACATGTCTTAACTATTTAACTAGATTAAATGAAGTGATCATAGCAACGCCGACAGGAAAAAGCAACTATAGTAAATTTCTAAAAAGGCCTAAATAATTACTTAATTTCTTATTGCCTAAAATAAACGTAATATTATTATTATTAATCTAAATACAAATGCAATCGTAAGGCACCTTTACTTATCAAAAACATAGTTTAATATATCGACTGCTTAAAGACAAACAATATCAACATTTATCATTATCACAGAGAGCTTTGGAATATTCCGTTGGCATGATATTAAAAATAAATAAAGTACATGTTGCCCGCGTCTTTCATATTTGTATAGGCAGATTTTAAGGTAATTTTTACCCTGACCGAGTGCAAGGGTAGGCAAAGATATTGGAACCAGATCGGAACAAAAGGTATTAAAACAAATAATGCCTCATCTTAGTATATCGACTGCTTAAAGACAAACAATATCATCATTTATCGTTATCACAGAGAGCTTTGGAATATTCCGTTGGAATGATAATAAAAATAAGTAAAGTACATATTGCAAGTGTCTTTATTATTTTTGTATAGGCAGGTGCAATATGAACATTATTTTAAGGTAATTTTTACCCTCACCTTATGCTAGGGTAGGCATAGACATCGGAACCAGATCGGAACAAAATGTATTAAAACAAATAATGCCGCATCTTAGCATAAATAAATTAGCTATATTAAGTAAACACTATCTGTCAAATTTGGACTAAACTAGATTTACCCAGATATTTATTGTAGTCGACGCCACGGGTTGTACTCGAGCGCGAGTACAAAGCACTAATATTAACTACCTAAGTATAATTAGATTAGTTTACCTCTAAACGTGATCCAATATCAACAGTGTATTTTCACACTTCCTGTCTAATACCTAAATACACATTTTCACACTTCCTGTCCATAGAATGATTTACAATTCTAAGCATAACCATGAGCGTAATATATTCTTCCGAATAACTATGAGACGCAAGTCATGGTTGACGTCTGTAGATGTTCTTTTTGACTGTTGACAAAGTTTAGCGATAAGTTTGCCTTTGTAGTCATCTATCTTTAAACTTTGTAAATCGGCCTGCTACGAAGAAACCTTCGTGACGCATTTTGGTACTAGGTATAGCTACACTATACATGAAACTAAACTAGCGCACTAATAAAACACTGAAAAAACTAAAACAATATCGAATTGTACCAAAAAATTCTTAACATACATTCATACATCAAACATACATCCACATTTTACCTTTTTATCAGCGATTCAAACGGGGGCAAGCTTATCGCAGTATTTTTGTTACTCATTTATACTTCATGTAAATATCAATGTATACTTCTGTGTACATACATACATCCTTGGACATCCCTTTGAGGGAAAGTTCCGTGATGGTATTCCATACCATACATCTAACCTCACGCCCACATCTCAGGAGGGGTAGTTAGAGCGCAACGAGTAGCACAAGCTGCGACCCTGACACATCTTTTGCCTCTTACCCAAATACACATTCTTAAAAAATCCTAAGACTAGATTTACAACAATTGATTCGAACTCCTCCATTTAAATCTACATAACCGAAATATTAAGTAATATTATTAATTTTATTTGTATAATTACAGAAATTTCACCACATATTATATTTGTAGCACATTCGTGAGAGACTGAATTCTAATTGATAGTCGACACTGTTTGATATGGTTCTCAATTTCTCATAATATCATGTTCCAAATACAACAGGTACAGTTTCATGTGAAAAAAATATATTTAAAGGAACAAAACAATGGCAGTCGCGATTCTAGTAGCACAGTTATAGACGCAGAAGGTGTCCATAAAAATTATAGCCGATTCAAACAAACAAACCATTTAAGTAATATAACATTTTCGGATGGTAAATTAATCAATATAGCCTTCACCTCCTTTGCCTTGTTTTAAATGGCTACAATTGTTTTGCAATGGTACGTTGCTACATCAAAAAGTATTTTTTCAGCCAGACTGTACTTTTTGTTTTATATTTTTGCCCATTTAATGCCGCAATCGATTCGATAATTTGGTAGAGTAATTGGTAATTCGCTTAGAATTATGTAAAATCCGCCATCTTGGAGGGGATAGAGCACCACAGCATAATGAATTGTACAAAGTACCGATAGCTGGTTAGCCAGCAATATTGGATCTAATGTCGTACCTATGTACTTACGGTCGGCCCAGAAAGTAATTTACCACCCTAAGGATCAAGTTGAGTCGCAGTCCATAAATCAACAAGGTTGATTTTCCATTGTAAATAAATATTCAGTGCTGAACCTAAGTGACATTTTGGTCACAAGGGAAGTTTTTTTAAAACTGATAACCTATTTCTTGGCCGACTGTACAAACTTATCCTAAATCGAAGCCTACGATATTATCTAAGTCGTAGTTGAATATCCTGTAGTCGTATTTGTGTATTTTGTATAGTTTTCTTATGAGGGGCAGGTCCAGTTGGGAGAAATACCTCTGGAGCTTCTCTGAGGTTCCCGAGGTGCGGTTCAGTCGAGGGAACTCGATGTAGGATGCGTTTATGGTGTGCAGTGCCAGGAGAGAGTCGTCTAGTAGTGTCTCGTATTTACCTGCAATGGAGAAAATACGTTAAACACGTAAGCAATAGAGTCGGGTATCCGGTAACATAGAAGACATCATGTCAAAATAACAAAACTAGTATAAGATTAGCTAGCGTCTCTATAGACGCGCATAGTAATGTTAGCTTCTTTTATACTGGTTTTATGTATGTCTTCAATACATATCTAAAGGCAGAGTGCTACAGGCTTCAAATGAAACATCTTTTGACGTTTTTATCATAAAATAAAAAAATAAAAACCGCGATTAATAAATTACTTAAAAGTTATTTTATGTGGAATGTCTGAGTATCGCATTAAAAGAGAACTCTTACAGATATTATCTAAATGTTTTCATATAGGTATAATATTGTTCACCTTACTCAATATATACCGTACTAGTTGACCCGGCGCACAGTGGGCTGAAAATCGAGCTTCATAGACATAGGCAACTCAACTTTTAATGTGTCGTTTTTTTGGCGGGAATTGCTTCCATGAGCTATAACTATACATAAAAATGTTATCCGAGTTAACTCTGCGCAAAAACAAATGAATTATATTTTTTTTACGAAAAAAATGTATGGAGCCAATATGAAAAATCCAATTATCTCTGAAACCGCTAGGAAAACCGTAATATCCTTACAGATGGTTATAAAACTAATTATTCATGATTTTTTGACATACTCCATATAACGGTTACTGCTGCAGAATTTTTTTTAAAAATCGTCGAAATATTTTATTTATTTATTTATACACGGTTCCTTTCGGTGAGAATTTAGCAACACGTTAAATCATATAGTATTAGACTTGGTTCCTAGAAATAGTAGGTAGATGTAGGTAGGGTAAATTCTCACCGAAAGGAACCGTTTATAAATAAATAAATAAAATATTTCGAAGATTTTTAAAAAAAAATCTGCAGCAGTAACCGTTATATGGAGTATGTCAAAAAATCATGAATAATTAGTTTTATAACCATCTGTAAGAATATTACGAAAAAAATGTATGGAGCCAATATGAAAAATCAAATTATCTCTGAAACAGCAAGGAAAACCGTATACCCGTAACCTAAGCGAGACATAACTGCACCAAACAATACTTTATAGTCAAATGAAGTACTTTCACTTTTTAGAAGAACAAACAAGTCTAAATTAGTTATTAAACTTTCCATTCTAACACTTTTCAGTCGCAGGACAAATGTAATGTTAACGGTTACAAAGTTTTGTAAATACTAAATTATAACACAAAATTTTAGTCCTTTTATTGTAGTGGTCGCTCATTAAGGGTAGTTAACTAATGATCATCATTAAGGGTAGTTAACTAATGATCATTAGGTAACTACCCTTAATGAGGGTAGTAATTAACTAATGAGCGACCACTACAATAAAAGGACTAAAATTTTGTGTTATAATTTAGTATTTACAAAACTTTGTAACCGTTAACATTACATTTGTCCTGCGACTGAAAAGTGTTAGAATGGAAAGTTTAATAACTAATTTAGACTTGTTTGTTCTTCTAAAAAGTGAAAGTACTTCATTTGACTATAAAGTATTGTTTGGTGCAGTTATGTCTCGCTTAGGCGATTGCATTGGTGCCGAAGATTGTGTGACTTTAAAAGAATTTTGTCGGAAATTCACACGAGCTGCATCACAGAGATGGCAGAGATCTCACCGAATTAAAGATACATTCAGAAAACAGTACGATAATTGGCTACAAGCAAATATCGATTGGCCAAGTTGCGTACAAACAATGTTAAACACTCAAGAAGCAACTGTTGATGAACGACCAGTCTCACCAGAGCCATCGACATCATCCTCTGTTGGAACAATGACCAAGATACTTCGAAAACCTTTTGAAGATCTAGGAAGCAAACAGAAAAAGAGAAGATCTGATGATCATAAAGACGAAGACCCAAGTGAATTGGCATATACAGCTGCACTACGTTTAAAAGAGAAAGGCCACGAGGATATCGCATCTGTCATCGAATATATATTAAAAAATCCTGAAGCAGCTGGTCAAATTAAGGAATCAATAAAAAAAACTGTGAAAACTGATATATTTACCCCAGAAAAAGCGCTTGGATTATTGCTCTCTTTAAAACTATCGAAGTGGCAATATATCACATTGCGAGAGACGGCCATTAGAGAAGGTGCTAAGGACATTTATCCATCGTACTATAAAGTGCAACAAGCGAAGCTTGAATGCTATCCGCCAAAGCAAGCAGTGTCGGTGACGGATTCATCAGCCAGGATTACACTTCAAAGTTTACTTGACATCACAGTGAAGAGAATCCTCCACACTCTTTCTAACAATGTGCAAAATAAACATTTGAAACTGATATCAAAGTGGGGATTTGATGGTGCTTCAAACCAAAGCCGATACAAGCAGAAAATGGAGGGTGAGCAAGATGATTCCAGCATTTTTATGACGTCCTTAGTGCCACTTAAACTGACTGATGGAGACAACACTTTATGGACGAACCCGAAACCGTGCTCAGCGGTGTATTGTCGCCCAGTTCAGTTTACTTTTGTGAAGGAGAGCGAAGCAGTCGTCATTGATAATAAAAGACACATGGATGATGAAATCAAGGCTCTTATTCCCACAGAGTGCAATAATGGAAATAAGGTGAACCATCAACTGATGATGACAATGATCGATGCTAAAGTCTGCACGTACCTATCTGATGCCAGATCAAATTCATCATGCTATCTGTGTTTAGCAAAACCAACTGAAATGAACCGTTTGGATGCTGTGACGTCAAAGACCGTGTCCGCTGCCGTTTACGAATTTGGGTTGTCATCTCTACACGCCCGTATTAATTGTATGGAATGTTTGTTACATATTTCGTACAGACTTGATTTCAAAGAGTGGGCAGCGAGAGGAAATGAGCACAAAGAAATGTTAAAAAGAAAAAAAAAGATTATCCAGGATAAGTTCAAAAATGAACTCAATCTTTTGATTGACATCGTAAAACAAGGCTCGGGAACTACCAATGACGGAAATACAGCAAGAAGGTTCTTTGAATTCCCAAATAAAACTGCAGCCATTACCGGGTTGGATGAAGAACTTGTAAGAAGATTTGCTGTAATTTTGCAAACAATCACTTCGGGTGAAAACATCGATGTCAGTAAGTTCAAAGATTATGCTCGCCAAACCGCAGAAAAGTACGTGGAGTTATATGACTGGTATTATATGTCTTCAACCGTCCATAAAATACTTATACACGGGGCAGATATAATCCAAAATAATGATATTGTACCGATTGGAAGTCTCTCAGAAGAAGCATCAGAAGCTCGAAATAAAGATTTTAGAAGGTTTCGAGAACATCATTCGCGGAAAAAGAACAGGCAAGATAGTAATCAAGATATCCTTAATATGCTTATTATTTCTTCAGATCCTATAATAAGTGCACAAAGGCCCAAGTTAGATACCAAGAAAAGGCAGCAGTATTTTTCTGAAACTCTCGAGATAATTCAGTTTCGAGAAACTGACTTTGAGTTTCTAGATGTTTCCAATGTGCATTATGACTCAGAAATGGATACCCAAGACGACGAGAGTGATAAGGAAAATGAATAAACTGAATAATGTGTTTTAGATTAAGTCATATTTAATTATTTTTTGTTATTTTTTTTATTTCAATAATATTATTGCATGCTATTGTTATTCCTTATTTCTTATTACTTGTACATAATAATAAAAAGTGAAGAAGTTAAGTTTCTTCTTATCAATAGTTTGTAAGATATTATAAATTACTATCTTTTTATTATCAATACATATTATATTAATAAAAGCCACATTTTTGTAACCCACCATTTTATATAAATGTAAATTATCAATATAAACAATTATCAATTTGATTAAACGGTTTTTATATACATATACCTATTATATATATACCTACTAAACATTTGAGCAAATATATTTGCCTACCATTTAAAATTTGAAAATACTTTTTTTTAATAATTTAAAAAAAAAATCTGCAGCTGTAACCGTTATATGGAGTATGTCAAAAAATCATGAATAATTAGTTTTATAACCAAGCAAAATATTTCAGAGATAATTTGATTTTTCATATTGGCTCCATACATTTTTTTCGTAATATTCTTATAGATGGTTATAAAACTAATTATTCATGATTTTTTGACATACTCCATATAACGGTTACTGCTGCAGATTTTTTTTTAAAAATCTTCTAAATATTTTATTTATTTATTTATAAACGGTTCCTTTCGGTGAGAATTTACCCTACCTACATCTACCTACTATTTCTAGGAACCAAGCCTAATACTATATGATTTAACGTGTTGCTAAATTCTCACCGAAAGGAACCGTGTATAAATAAATAAATAAAATATTTCGACGATTTTTAAAAAAAATTCTGCAGCAGTAACCGTTATATGGAGTATGTCAAAAAATCATGAATAATTAGTTTTATAACCATCTGTAAGGATATTACGGTTTTCCTAGCGGTTTCAGAGATAATTGGATTTTTCATATTGGCTCCATACATTTTTTTCGTAAAAAAAATATAATTCATTTGTTTTTGCGCAGAGTTAACTCGGATAACATTTTTATGTATAGTTATAGCTCATGGAAGCAATTCCCGCCAAAAAAACGACACATTAAAAGTTGAGTTGCCTATGTCTATGAAGCTCGATTTTCAGCCCACTGTGCGGCGCGACTTCGTTCGCGTACACCTACTTTACCCCTACCTACCCTTTTTTTCTTGTTTATAAACCTTGTTGGAAACAGCATTAAAATCCGTTGCGTATAAAAGATCTAAGTGTACATAGATACAGACGGCGAGAAGCGACTTTGTTTTATACTATGTAAAGTTGTAGGAGTAGGCAGAGACCACATTTATCTACAGCCTCTTAAATTTCCTCCACCTTTTCATACTTGCTGCGTCACTTCAGAGTATTCTTGTACATGACCTTTTCTTAGAACACGTAAATACGAACACTACGTGACGTGCATTGTTATAACGTATCTACTAGGGGCTTTCACACAACACACTTTTACGTACACTCTGACCAGATTGGCAATCAAACTGTCTCGTGTGGACGCACCAAGGACGGACCATCAGATTGTTTCATGTGTATCTATCTATATGATGATCATCATCATCATTATCATCGTCATATCAGCCAGAAGCCGCGCACTGCTGGGCATAGACCTCCACCAGAGATCTCCACAAAGGCCGGGTTGTGGCTTCCGCATCCAGCTGGTACCTGCGATCTTTACCAGGCCGTTGGTCGTCTTCGCTGCGTCTTCCGTGGTCGCAACTCGAGAACTTTCCCATCGGCCATTTGTTCTGCGAGCTTTGTGCCCTGCCCACTGCCAGATCAGAACACCTTGTTTATAAGCTAATAGTATTTCAGGATTATATCTGATATGTATAAATAAATTGACAATCTAATTGGATAATCAGATTGTGTCGTATGGAAGTCTCTTGTCTGTGGAGAGTAACTATGCCGTTTCAGAAACAGGTTGGTTTATCTAAAGCTAAACCAATGCTTTCAACAATTGAAATACTGAAAAGAAGTAATTTCCTATTTCTTAAAATTTTGTTTTTGGATTTTTGAATATGTGTACTGTGTGTGTTTATAATATGAATATGTGTACTGTGTGTGTGCAGTATTTTTACGATAAATGAAAGTAAAATTACAATAGGTACGTAGATACTCTACCTAAGTACCTATTGAAGATCAATGATGAACATCTGCTATCGCCTAAGATACAGACCACAAAAAAAATGAAGTAGTAATTTAATAGCAGATTAATATTTTTCAGTGAGACAAGCATTCCCCAAAGCGAATCGGTATAAATTGAATGAACTAGGAAGCTATTATAAGTGTAATTTGCCATGAATGCATTGCAGAAGCCAATAATCACTTGTCATGTAAGAAACGCGCATTTCAATTATGGAACGTACAACAATTATATGAGAATTATCCTCAGTGTATTTTTTATACTGGATATCTTAATGTAAGAAGTAAGTAATGAATGCTGCAATCAGCTTTCAGGCGGCTGAATGTGTAGCCATGATGCAATCTGGTCAGATTCTCCTGGTAACAGGGTCTCGGAGGTCAATGGCGGTCGCTTCACTGTAATTATCTGATCTGCCAAAACCAAGATCATGGTCAAGGCGGACACCGGGCCCGCGTGCGCGAGAGCACAACCGGGACATTAACGCCAAGATGTGTTTAATTTAAGATGACACAGCGGCAGGATAAGTAGTGGCGTTTAACTCGTAAAAAAACTGTGAGAACCTCAACTGTAGGCTGATTTACAATTTTAAGCAGATACCTACTAAAATATTTTTGTTCAAAAACGCTTCTTTCGTACTTGTTTATTTATTCTCGAATTCGTATACGTATTGTCCACTTATTATCTCTCATAGATTGGCTGGGCATCGAAAGACGGCGTGGCCAAGCCAGACAAACAAGCCAGCCGGGTCAATTAATTGCATGACATCATGGAATTGACAAAAACGTCTGTTCGGAGTTCGGACAACATCACCGACAACATGGTATTAAATGAGGCAGCTATAAGATTTCGACCATAACCAACGGATACAACTCGGTCCACCTTCGGTATTTTAAGATACAAATGTTATCGATCTTCTCGTGGCCTGTGGTTTGGGTATATGTAGGTTTGTCTTGTTATCATAGAGCGTCGGCGGCCTAGTGGTAACGGTATCCGACTCGCAATGCGAGAGGTAGGTACCGGGTTGGCATCCCCCTGCCGCCATGTACCAATGACTCTTTCCTGAGTTATGTACATGAAACCTGCACTTTCAGGCGACTGAATGTGTGACCACGATCCAATATGGTCAGGTTCCCCTGGTAGCAGGGTCACGGAGGTCAGATGGCAGTCGCTCCGCTGTAGTTACGAGATCTGCCAAATCCTGGAACATGGTCAAGTCGGACCCCGAGCTTGAGCGCGAGAGCACAACATTAAGTTGTCTTGTTGTTATGTACCTAAGTATTTAAAACTTGTATTTGAGCATATTTCACTTGAATTGCATTAAAATCGTAAAACTTACATCGTAAGTATGAAAATAATATGATGTCGTAACTTAACCGTAAACTGACATACATTTGGCGCCAGTCGCGATACCTTTACTTCAAAGTTTTAAATAGGTACCTATTAGTCTACATAATTTCATCGGAAAAATATATTTATCAGCATTTATATAATTTACGTATTACGCAAGTAGACACGGCAAGAAATCCCAACATTGAACAAGAACATGACCATAAACGTTTTTATATTTGAATCTTAACAAACACATTTCATAATGTAATAAATAGGAAACGTTAGGAAACTACATATTAAGTATTATTTTAGTACTGAATATCAATAAGTTCCTTCCTGATTTAACAGAGTTGGACTATTATTGTGAAATATTCGGAACTATAGTTGCCTATTTGGGTATCCGGTGTAACGCATTCGGTCGCTTCCTTATCTGAAGAGAACCTTGTGATATGTAATGTGGGTTATTTTACTATGTATGTATTATATTGAAATATTGCCGTAATATTAGCCTTTCCAACTGCCACAGCTCCTACGCTCTATTGTCTTATAACAATCTATCCAGACTAACTTGTCTTATTTGGTTATGGATATTATGTATTTTAACGGATAATTTGCAGCAATAATCGTTGAAATTCACATTCAATGTGTTTCTTATGTAATTCAAGACGTCAATATACAGGCAAATTGACATACGGCGGAAACATGAGGCTTAGGTTAAGGAAAACTCCTTAATCTAAAATAACATAAATAACTCTATTATCGGTGACACACAGAGATCCAGCAATGCCTAAGTACTTTATTTATTTCATTAATTATAGTTAATTCTAGAAAACCCAAGAAGGTAGGGAAGGGCAACTTGAGAAAGCTTCAACTTGTCTCATTTGCAAATTGTCTTAAGTTTTTGGCTCTGGGCTACAAGTGTGAGAAGCTGCAAACGTGACGACTTGCGAAATGGGAAGAACTGTGAATGTGACATCTACTAACGTGTGACACGGTTCTCCGAGATATGTGTGTGCCCAGCCCATTTCTACTTCAGTACTGAGAATTATCGGCAACCTTAGTTCAGCTACTAAGAGAAATTCCGAGCATAGCTGTTTTTATCGCACACCGGTGACTTGGTGTTTTGTAGTAGGTACATGTTGTAGGTTGTAGTTGTAGGTTTTGTAGTAGGTACATACCCACGTTCTAAGGACTAAGGTAAGTCATTAGTAACACTTATGGATCAAAGACAGATAGGTAGGCTAATGTAGATATGATGACCGCGAGAATTCTTGAATGCTAGTTTGATATAAATTATTTGTAGGACCTAAATTTCATCTCAAACCCATTTTCATCCCTATGCAACGTACTTAAAATTTAAAAAATGTGTAAAAAAAAAAAGGTAAATTTTTCACAGTACGCAAATTCTTGTATCTATTACATTTCTAATGTAAGTGATAAATATGCGTTTGCATTCTATTCGCACGCGTACTTAATTTTACGCGAATTTACAAAGCTTGTCAAAATTGCGAACACACAAAAGCCGTAGGAGTCCTAATATTAAGTAAATATTAATATAGCTTTACAAGTGAAATTCTATTATAAGAATATTTCTGACGGAATCTGCGAGATAGAAAATAATTGTATTGTAAACTGCGAATATTGCAAGGCTAACGTCGACATCATCATTGTCAAGTCGACTGCATTGCCATTGTAATGTAAACGAATGGTTATGCAAGACCATTTACAATCCACCAGAAATGTCGTTATTCGTTTAACTTGGATAATAGAATAGACAACGCCATTAGGAATTCCTACGTAAGGACGCCAGCGCAGCGAATCATGGCTTCTTTGGGAAGTATTTACTCACGACTTCGTTCGCGTACAATTCGGTTATGACTGGTTATGCTGTTTCCGTGGGAACCACATTCAATTTTAGAATCAATTATATAGCTTATGAGTTCATCATTATCATCCTAGCGCTTATCCTGGCTTCTGCCAGGGTCTGCTTTCCTACTCATTCTTCTTATTCGCTCGATCTTCGGCACCCTCGCGTCGTACGACGTTGGCTCTCGCATCCCACACAGACATGTCAGATGCCTGGCGCTTCTTGGGCCATTATAGCTTACAGGCCATTCTTAGCGGCTTCCACCCGCGCGCAGTTCGGATCTCAATAAACAATTAAATTTTCCGCCTCTGTTACTCAGTGATAATGTAGCATTTTATTTGTGAAATTATTTTTAAAATCCATCAAGTAATTTCTGAGTCTATTCTTTCAACCTTTCTAAACTAGAAGAATTAAGACATCTCAAGTCGGACGAGACGAACAGTCTCGGGAGCCCATTGGCACCTCATTATCGCGTTTTATTTTATCATAAACGAAGTAGTGGGTATACATTGGACCTCTGCGTGAGTAACAAGCTACAGGCGTACTTTCCACAACAACATGGGGCCAATACTGCGTCACGACTCTGCCAAAACAGCTCAAACATTACATGTTACAACGGCAATGACGCAAATACTAAAACAGGTTTCGTATGCGGCGAAAAACGGCGCACAAGTATCATACGATGATTATTATACTCTGTCCATTCATTATGGCGGACAGATGCCCAATTGCTTGAGAACGTGTCGCGTATGTCAGCAAATTTCAAGTTTGGGTGAACAGCACATTGCATGTTCTATAGTCATCACTACAAGAGTGCTGACTACTAAGCTCTACAATAGAGTGGTAGCCAGATACTGAATATGTCATATTTATTGCCTATATATGGAGCGTCGGTGGCAGAGTGATAAGGTATCCGGTTCGTAAGCGACAGATATCGGGTTCACATCCCACTGCGGCCATGTACCAATGACTCTTCTGAGTTATGTACATTAGTTGTATACTAAATTACTAACCGATGCTCTTATGGTGAGGGAAACATCGTGATGAAACCAGCAAATTCAGGCAACTTAATGTTGATCCAATCTAGTCAGGTTCCTCTGGTAGCAGGATTACGGAGGTCAGACAGCAATCGTTCCACTGTAATTACCTGATCTGCAAAATCTTGGATCATGGTCAAGATGGGCCCCGGGCCCTCGTCCGCGAGAGCACAAACGGGACATTAACGCCAAGATGATTATTATTTGTTTAATGTCTAAATATGAAAATATAATAAGTACTATAATACAAAAAACTAAATTAAAAGTCAGCTCGAACGGAGTGTCCGAGTCAGCATCATTGATTGACCTTAATGTGACGCAATGACGTTCGCAGACTATAAAAAGTGTACCTACCTACGTGGATGGTGTAAAAATACCTATTAGTCCAGTCATTATATACATTTGGAAATGAAAATGAACCGAGAAAGCCAAATTTTGGATATTACGTGGGGGGCGAGAGCAACAAAAAAGTATTCTATAAAAAATTTCGTATCTCAACGGGGAACCGAGTTATGATGAAAAAACTGAATTTAACCCTTTTTCAAGATGGCGGAAAACGCACAAGGTTATTTTGGTCGACAATTTGAACTTAAGCTTTTCTAGCCGCCCCACGTAATATCCAAAATTTGGCTTTCTCGGTTCATTTTCAACTCTAACCCGATTTTTCCGACGTAATGACTGGACTATATGTCATTTCAAAGAAATGCAAGTAGGTAGACTCTCTAAAACGTCAAGCGTCTTGGAAAATTAGAAGGTTGATTGAAACAACAAGTAAGCAACCTGATCTATACAAATAGGATAAAACAAAATCGCGACCCGCCGCCTGTGTCTCTGTACCGTACATATACTTATGTACCTATGTATTTACGCTTAGATGTTATAAACATGATGTTGAAGATAAATACATAAAAACAAAGTAAAACATACATACATAGTAAAAACTAAGTCGCTGTCTGTAGCTAAGTAACTATGTACGCTTAGATCTTTTAAACTACGCAACGGATTTTAATGCGGTTTTCATCAATGAGTGGAGTGATTCAAGAGAAAGGTTTATAAAGAAACAAAAAAGGATAGACAGGGGTAAAGTAGCTGTTGGGTGGGTGTAGGCGAGGGTAGGGGTAGGACGCCACGGGAACGAAATCGCGCTGAGTACACTAGTATTTTTGAACTGCGAATGTTTGAAGGTTTTAGAAGTAATGTATTTTACAACCCAGAAAGCACATAGGCTATAATTGATCCCGAAATGCAATGGTTCCCGAGGCAACGGATATGGAAAGTACTAACCAAATTTCACGCGAACGAAGTCGCGGGCAAAAGCTAGTGATTAGACATATAATGCCGTTGAAGTTTCCATGATCAGTAGACTAATTACGTAACGCTGTTGCCAACAATTCTCTGATTTCAAAGACCACTAAGGTCAAACAAGCTTGCGGCCTGCCTGATGGTAAGCAGTCACCGCAGCCTATGGACGTTTGCAATACCAGGGGCAAATTATTATTGAAATTGTTAGGTTTGCGATTCCGTATCATCGATTTCATAAGTTCAGTTGCTAACAAAGTTCTATTGCAATAAACTGAAACTATTAAATCGATCATGCGTCATCGCAAAAGTAACAATATCAATAACTGAAATCAGAGAATTGTTGGCAACAGGGTCATGTAATTAGCTTACAGATCTATCGGTGATGTGATGACCCAAATACCATTCAAGGTAATACTTAATGAATAAAATGAGCACCAGCTATTCGCACAAAGCACTAACTTCAGCGTTGTTACTTACCTAATTACTCCATTGTATTCAATTGTTAGTTGAACTGCATTTAGAAATTTCACGGTCACAGTTACGGTCGTTAGTTTAATTGTGTTAACTATAATGCCTATTTAGGTAGTATTCGGTAGTAACTATTAAATAACACTAGCTAAACTATACTAAAAAAAAAGTAACGGCTGCTCCATTCACAAATTTTTGGGTAAAATGCTAAAACTAGTAACAGAGACGCTCCGATTTGGCTGGAGCCGACCAACCATCAGTTGCAGTCGATACTAATCCTTACGATGTACATTATAAAGCTTGGATTAATTCGGATGCGCGGGCGAGACGACCTTGGTCCGACGTCCGACCACGTCCCCCGCACCCGAAAGCGACTTTATTTTATACCGTGTAAGAATTAGTATCAACTGCAACTGACGGTTGGTCGGCTCCAGCCAAAACGAAACGTCTGTTACTAGTTTAAGAAACATATACGCGTAGGTATCTACATCCAGCGACTTTATTTTATACCGCGTAAGGATTAGTATCAACTGTAACTGACGATTGGTCGTCACCAGCCAAAACGGAACGTCTGTTACTAGTTTGAGTTACATATAGGTACACGTATCTACATCCACCCATTCCTCGCAAACTTATAGCTAGGTAATATTTGTAAGATGGTCCATCCGTTCGGGAATCCCGAACATTATAACACCCCTCGCAACAAAGACAGACATTAGCTTGCCTACTTATCTCAGAGCATTTCTATCTAACCTAACACAGACAGACATAAGCTTGTCTCTATCTAACCTAGATACCTATTTGTAAAAGCAAAAACGATTGTTTCGGCAATTTTCCGCTCGTTACAAATGTGCATAAAACCGTGCAAAATCTCTCATCCTTCAGACCAGAACGTGGACAAAAAGGGCGTAAAAATAAATAAAATTGCGTTTCTAGTTCAACATTTTCAACCAATGGATCTGGAAAACGCATTATTACTTAAACTAGTCCTACCCCTACCCTACCCCACCCTAGACTTACCCTACATCTATTTTACCCCTACATACCCTTTTTTTCTTGCTTATAAACCTTTCTCTTGAACACTATCTATTGTTGAAAACCACATTAAAATCCGTTGCGTAGTTTAAAAGATCTAAGCGTACATCGATACATAGGGACAGACGGCGGGAAGCTACTTAGACTTATACTACGAGTACTGATGATGATGATGATGTGTATGTATGTATATTTATACTTAATAATGTTAATTTTAGTTTTTTAGTTTTAATTTTTTAGTTTTTTAGTCTTAAGTCTGGCCATGACAGAATACCAGCGGGTGTGGGTTCCACCTTCACCCAAACGCTAAGTCATGGACCTTTTTGTCTATTAGAAGCTTTTATTTTAAAAACATTTATACAATTCTGTTAATTTATAGGCAAATAAATATTTCTATTTCTATTTCTACTTATGTATAGATATGGAGTATGTATAGAGTTATCTTAATTACAACAGCATCGCAAGTTCATACAACATTTTGTATGAGCTTGCGATGCTGATGCTCTTAAGTGTTCATTATGCAGATAGATACTGCAATCTGCAAGAAATAATGGGTACATATTATTATGACCTGCCTGATATAGAATACCTAGGTTTTAATGAATGAACCGTCATAAACTAGAGATCTAAATATTGTTCAATGAGTAGGTAGGTCAACTAAGTAATTACACGGCTGGACCTTCTTCATAAAGTAGCTTAACTGTTAACGACATTTCACATTCACATAAACTTGAGGAAAGTTGTGCGCGTATATTGATAATTATTCTTTACTAGTGGACCCGTAACGACTTCGTTCTCGTGGTATCCTACCCCTACCCTACACCTACCCTACACCTACCCTACACGTATCCTACACTTACCCTACATATACTCTACACCTACTTTACCGCTACCCTTTTTCTTACTTATAAACCTTTCTCCTGAATCACTATCAATTGTTGAAAACTGCATTTAAATTCGTTACACAGTTTAAAAGATATACATAGATAGGGAGGGACAGACAACGGAAGCGACTTTGTTTTATATAGATATAGACTTGCAATCTAAAGCTGGGTACTCATTAGAGATAGGAGGGTACTCTACGTTCTGTAACCGAAACTGTATTTTCCACGTCACGAACGTTATTCCAAAATAAGGGAAAATAAAAATTCTCAGAGCGAGATACCTAATTCACAACGAACCAGACAAATAACAACATTTATCACAAAATTTAAATTTCAAGTTCAAAGTTTATCGCGTTTAATCTCAATCGCTTCATATCGTAGTGATAACGTGGTTGTTATGACGAAAGGAAAAACGTTGTTATAAGCAAGTTATAACTTCTTTCTTAGGTATCTCTATAGATGATTATAGTATTTTTTTTTATACTACTCACTGACAAACGAGCAGACAGCCCACCTGATGGTAAGCGGTAACTGTCGCCCATAACATCTACGATTCATGCATTTAGGTTGCAGGCAAAAATTTTATGCTCATGTCTAGTATAGATAGTTCAACTCAGTTGTGCGCGCGGCGCTATGTGTGCGTGCGCTTGTAAATATACAGCTTTCATTTATGTGGCAGTGACGCGACCACTTGGCGTGCCAATGGCGTGGCGTCATTGTGACGTGTCTGTATATGTACAAGGTTTACCCACACATAGGGCCGCGCGCACAACTGAGTTGAAATATCTGTATCACAATATTTTACTGCTTTGGACCAATCATATGTCCTAATCTCATCATCTATGACCATCACAACAGGCTCAATTAACCATACCCTGGTTGCAATATCTCTCACTCACGTATCTATCTATCTATCTATTAGAAAACAAAGTCGCTTCCCGCCGTCTGTATCTAGGTACGCTTAGATGTTTTAAACTAGGCAACGGATTTTAATGCGGTGTTCAACAATAGATAGAATGATTCAAGAGGAAGGTTTACAAGCAAGAAAAAAGGGTAAGTAGGGGTAAAGTAGGCGTACGCGAACGAAGTCGTGTCGGGTCCACTAGTTAGGTATAATAATAATCATCTTCGTCAATATCCCGGTTGTGCTTCGCGAAGGCCCGGTGTCCGCCTTAACCAAGATCCAGGATTTGGCAGGTCAGGTATTTACTGTAGATCGACTGCTATCTGACCTCCGTGACAACACTGGGTCATGGTTACCTACACATTCAGTTTCCTCACGATATTTTTCTCACCGTAAGAGGTCGTTATTGATCTGTTAGTGACGTTAGTGTTCTGCGTACCTACATAACGCAGATAAACTCTTTGATATATAGCGGCACTGGCCGCATTGGGGATCGAAACTGGTACCTCTCACTTACAAGCCCGACCCACTAGCAATTAGGCCACCGTCGCTCATCTCTCAATCAGAAAAAGTGGACCCACGTTATAACATGAAAGTAGTTGTTTTCTATGGTTATAACGCTGTTTACAGCACCCTGTACCTAGTATTTGTAGTTAATAGGTGCCTAAACCTGTCGGTATCAGAAAAAATACAGAGTCGGATGCGAGAGCCAACGACTTACGACGTTAGGATTTCGAAGACCGGGCGAAGTAGAGACCGGGTAGAGAAGGAGCAGGTATGGAGGAGAGCCAGAAGCTATGATTAACCGCTCGGATGATAATGATGCGCATACAACCGAACACCGCCACGCCGCACGTTATAACGCAGTTCACCCTATTACTCGGGTGCGTTATAACGCAGTTCACCCTATAACGCGGGTGTTTGTTGTGCGCATCATATCGACATTCCACTACTGTACCTACTTTCATCCAGAAAATGGGCAACAGCGTTTACTGTTTTACATTTCGAACAATACGATCGTCGACCCGCCTGCTAAGCGCAAAGATTATGACTATAAGCTCGTCTTGGAAGAGTTAGTCCAACAGTAGGTTGACAAGCTCGTCTTGGAAGAGTTAGTCCAACAGTAGGTTGACGGTCACAGTAATAAAGCAGTTATGGCCGCTGATAACAATGTAGGTAATTATCGATTTGCCAAGTATTTGTTACGTAATTTCAACAGCCCAAAACCTGTTACCTTACAAAGCAAGTATTCGTAACCAGTTACAAAACAAAATTTTCCTCTCATGTACACTAACCATTCTAAAAGTAAAGGTGAACACTGGCGTAAAGATGATTTACACTGAAAACTGACTTCAAATGGTTAATTGAATGATTAAAAATACCTTTAGTTTGTGTTTTTTTTTTTTTTTTTTTTTTTTTTTTTTGGTTTAATAGGTAGGCAGGGAAAATCCGTCATGGACACCTGGGAAGGGGACCCAGGTAGTGCCGGACTCTTACCGGCTAAAACCCCTACCTGCCCTCGAAAGCCTCTGGTGAAGCCAGAGTCTTTCGGTGGTGAAATGAGTAAACATAATGTTCCATGGGCTCTATTTTTAGAAGCATTTATTTAACTTGCAATGTTTGTATGTAAGTATGTATGTTCGGGGCAAGTCTTGCAAGCCTCATTTGACCCACTTTCCGGCGTTTAATTGAGCTGAAATTTTGTTACCTATGTAACTTAGACGGCAAAGCATTAATATGGTACCATGGAGGTTGACCCCTGGAGATAACTCCATCGAGTTTGAGGCTCTTTAGAATGGTATTTTATGGCGGGGTATACCCCGGGGATTTTCGGCATGAATAAATAAATATTTTGTTGCATGACGCCGATTTTCCCTATTTTCGAACCATCCGCTTTCGGTGCTCATACCGAAAATCAAATTTGAAAACCGTTCGACTCGGAGCGAGCGGTTCAAAAATAAAGCCCCATATCCTAAATGTAAAAGGTACCTCTTGTCTTTAAAATGCGTAACCTCCTTTGTTGACATATTGTTTCATACAGTAAATCTACCTACTGGCAAACGGGAATTGTGTCGTTTGGGCCGTGAACTCAAAGCCTTGACCTAAGTGCTACATTCAATTTCAGCACATAACAGAGCTCTTAACAATGTGTTTTTTTATTATGATTGAAATATGGAAAATTTATTGTACACCTTAAAGTTATAATACAACAAATTAATAAATACAACCTAGCCTAACAAAAACACAAAAAAAGAAAAGTTTTTTATTTAAATAACATACTGGGGAAGCACGCGACTCATTAAAGAATAAACATTAGATAAGTTAGCAAACGCATTTAAGAACTGCGACCCGACCCGGCTTCGCACGGGTGTTCTGTTCTCGGGTTTTGTCTAATATAATATGCATACCTTACAAAATAAATTCCCTAAATCTAAATGAAAGGATGGTTCATTAAACATAATAATACCCTTTTTTACGCTTACTAAAAGGGTTGGAGATAACAACGTTGATAATACTCAACATAAAATCGTGCTGTCTAGCTTTACGGAGGAGGTAGGTAATCGCAATTATTTTAAATAATTACAGGTATTTGACTACCTTCACATTCGCACCTGGGGTATGCCTAATAGCTGTTCGAAGAGGCGCTGAAATCGAAGATGACGAAATCAGCACAAAAGCATGGCTAGCATATTTTAGTATTGAGAGAAGGAAACAACAGCTCTCTTGCGGCGCGAGATGTGTCGCGGGCACCCTTTATGCTAGCCGTGCTGACCAGACCCTACCCCACGAACATTAGGAACCCTGTGTCATCACAGGAATTCTAGCCGTTTGGGCTTTGAATACAAATAAAATCAAGATTAAAATTAAGCTGGTTTCTGTGTATGTCTGTCTGTAACCCTTCCTAAACAACGCAACGGATTTTGATGCAGTATCCACTATCATTTAGGGAATTTCTTCCAGAAGGTTTATATTTTGGGCATTTATCTATTAATAACAGGCATAGTAACAAGTTTTGGCCAGATTGTATAAATAGGTGCGATAAGAACCTAATTAAGAACATTTGTTGCCCTTGGTAATGATTGAGCTGTCGTTATGTTTCTCCGAAAGACGATGTACCCAAGCTAAATATAGACTTCTTTCCACCGAATTTGACGCAACCGTTTTTTACCTTACACAAGCGAGGACGTGTCTACTTAGTAACTTGACACATAATGAAATTAGCAACTTTAATATTGAGAAACGAATGGCTAACCACTTTGGGTAACCGCAGACCCGGCTTATTAAGAGATAATCATACTACTTCTCAAAAGGAAATTAGGCAATTCCAGTAGAACCTCAGACTATATAGCCTCAAGACATCGAAGTTATGCGACCACTGGATAGACATTCACAGAGCACGTTCTGTTGCAACGCCAATACAAGGACTTCAGTATTTATTTCCACATAATGGTAAAAGGTTGTCTGTGGGTAAAACCCTCCACTGACGTGGAAGATAATCAAATACCTATTGACCTTACCTTTTGATCATAAACAACCGAAATTGACTAAAGAGATTTCTGCTTACGCGAGCCCCAGACTTATCATGGTTTAATATAATGGGTCTTAATGGGGACCACCATTTCAAGGGCCCAAGCCAACCTCACCTGCTCGTGGTCCCCCTGCTGACAGACGGACAAGGCTATGGGGAATTTCCTAAAGGTTGTGCGGGTCAGATGGCAGTCGTCGCGCGTAAACAGCCAAAACACCGAAAATTTTAAATCAAGGATTCTGGTGGGTAACTGCTTTCAGTAAATATGAAAGGTTTCCTAGTAGACGAGCGGACTCTAGTTGGCAGATTTACCACTAGCCGCTGAGCCAGGATGTGCCAGGAATCGCTAGGATGAGGAGGAGGATACTTTTGTTTGTAAGTATGTACATAGAAATCTTATGGTGATTATTATGATAATCGCGTCTGAGCTTGAAAAAGAAACAAAACTTACCGACTAATGTATATTTGATGTGGCAAGGATGGCAAAGGTTGGTTATCGGCTCCCAGTGCTCATTGTGGGAGAGGTCTGCCAGCTCCTCAACAGTGTTGGTTAGGAAGAGAGCGAACTCCTTGAAGGTCACGTCGTGGCCAAGCTCCAAGGATTCGTTGCTTGGGTTCTCGCGGAATGCCTTGATTATACGCCGGCCGACGAGTTGCTGAAAGAAGACATGGTTTAAATCATTCTGGCTTATACTAGCGGCAGGGTAGGAAGTAAACAGTCCAGCTGCAGAATGGACAAACCACCCTCGCTTCATTAAATGTATGTTAACCCTCTGCAGCTGAAAGTACCCCTGCCTGGTACCAGGGTCACGGAGGTCTGACTGCCATCTGACCTCCGTGACCCTGCTACCAGGGGAACCTGACCAGATTGGATCATGGTTACACATTCAGTCGCCTGAATGTGCAGGTTTCATCACGATGTTTTCCCTCACCGTAAGAGCATTGGTTAGTGTTTGACTAATGTACATTTATTATAAGGGGTAATTGGTAAGTACATAGCGGCGCTGGGGTTCGAACACGGTAGGCATTACCTCTCGCTTACGAGTCGGACCCCTTAACCATTAGTTTCTCTAACGTGAATAATAACAACAGCTATCAATTGGTAGGAACTGGGACTGACAGTTTATAGTGACTGACACTATAAGCTGTCAAGCGTGCTTCGGAAGTTGATCATATCATCTTTAGTAGATATGTGCAGCATACCGAGGTACTAAAAAACCTAAAAAGTTGGTTCTGACAAAACCAACTTTTTAGGTTTTTTAGTCTCAGCCTCACCTTCCCAATGCATACTTGGCAAGGACTATGAACAACCATACAAACTGTCTATGGTGTGTCTGTTTGTGGTGAATCTTTACTATGACCACAAAATAAAATATTTGAATAAATGTTGAACAATTTGTTTAATAAATGACAAAAAAAGTAATTGCCTCTTTATGAAGCGGACTGCACATCCTGTAAGGATGTTGATTAACCAACTCTATAATTATATAAATTTATTTTTATTGTGTCTGTTATGATATCTCCATGAATCACATTGAAACATCCACTAACTTTGACAAAGTAAACAATAAAATTATTTGGACAGAATAAGGGTCTGCCTTAACTAAATAAATCAATATTGACAGTCCAGTATTACAGCCTAACCTACTTATCTACAAATATTTTAGTAATTTTAGTAAATATAATACAGTTGCTGCAAGGAATATTTAAGATATAGATATTTTAATAGCTGTTAGATGAATTGAATTCTGAATTCTTGTTAATATTTCTAGATCAAGTTCTAGAAACAAATTCACACACATCTAGCCCCAAAGTAAGCAAAGCTTGTGTTATGGTGTTTTTTTTTCAAACATACTTATACAGTCTACGGCCAGACCCATAACAGAAATTAAAATTCATCATTTAAATTTATGCTTCCAGGGTCCACTTAATTACCTTAATTAAGAGCAGCCCATACAATAAATGTTTAAAATTATTAGTAAATGCATTTAAGAATCTAGTGCAAGCCGGAATTAGCCATCTTTTCTAGTACATTAGTAACTTGACGATTTTTTTTAAATAAGGTCTCAAATTTGTCGTAACTACATAAAAATATTCTCTTACCTGGAAATACTTTGCACTTTGCGTTTCACCTTCCAACTTGTTTCTGTAAGCTGACAACAGTCTCTCGAATGGATTCCTTACGATTATCATTTTGTGATAATTCTCTAACATCATCTCCCGGTCTGCCTTGGAGACAGTTGTAAGGTTCTTGAAGAGGCCATGGGCGTGAGGTGCACTGGCTGGAATGGACAAAACATCTGTGTTGTTCCATTTATTGCCAAGTATCATAAGTATCCGTTTCCAGTTTGTGCAGGCCACCTAAATGAAGAAATATACAATTTAACTAAGTTTGTGAGAAGTAGGTTTTGGCTCATTCTACTACAGGTTAATGCTGTTGAATTATATAGGTAACATAGTATTGTTGTTGATGGCTTATTATATTGGCACCTAATTTGTGAATATGATGTTTATGTTCCTATGTACTTAGTTTTTTTTATTTTAATTTTAAGACTAGAAATTATGGGTGTGAACATACTAACAATCAATTGCTCTTTCTTTATTAGTTTCCTAATTATTCTTACTACTTATGATTATTTAATTAAGCCATTAGAATAATTTCAAAGCTCATAAAGATTAAATTGTGGTTGAAAAAGGCTTCCCAACACTGCGTCTTTCTTTCTTTCAATAATTTCAAATCTTAAAAAAAAAATTACTTATATTGACGTAAGTTAAAACTGCGAAGAAACATGGCGTGATGTTCCTGTTACAGACCGCATATAGCGGTTTACCTTGAAATTAGACTCACCTTTGGCACGTAGCAATATAGCAGTTTATGAGTATCATCAACAAGGATATGCTCCAATTGACTAGGTGGGAGATCATCCAAAGTGTAGTTTGGAGGGAACCGGGCACATGTTTCTTGTATCAATTCCTGCCGTGCTAAGTTCAAGGACTGGGTCAGTTCCAACGAATGTTTATTGGGATTCACTTCACCGTCAGGGTCCACATCGTTCACGTGCCCTCTCACTAACAACACAATGCTCAAAAATACTAAATTAGTATTCGGGACGCGCATCTTTAGCATCACAACGGGAAATAAATTAAAAAGTTAAGTTAGAACTTTCTTTCGCGAACAACTTTTTAGGGCAACCACACAAAAACGTTGATTCCAAATTTGAATTTAAATTAACATAGGCACAGTAACTAACTAAACACAGTTTCAGTAATGATATTTGTGTTTGTTTCGTATAAGCACTGTTAATTAATTATTTTCGTGAATAAACGCATCGTACGCGCTCACGCCGCGGCTTTGACAGTTCGACTGAATCAAAACTAACATAAATAGTGATGTGTGTGACGTTTGCGGTCATCGAGTCGAGTTGTTCTGTAGTCAGCGGTGTGTTTGATGTTCGATATCGATAAAACTATATAAATTTTTAGTTTGACATAGATAATATTTGGTAGGTAACTGAAAATGTTTTTGTATTTCAACTATGCTGCATGCTACTGAAGCAACGAAGGTACAGATATCGGCAGTAAATAATGCAAATCCTACCAATGTTTTCACAAACCTACGTTGTACTCGTAGACCGATATTTTTTACTAACTAGTTTGGGTAAATAAAATATATACCTTTAGGTACATACAAAGCCGACATTGTATGAGTAATCATTTTGGTAATAATAAAATCAACTTTTTGCTAACACAGATATCTACTAATTTATTTTTATAAGTGTTAATTACTTAAACAAATTAACAGATCACATTTATTTAGTTAAATCAGTTTTTAAAGAGCACGTAAAGTACGAGCAAGTAAGTGGGGAGTAATTCTTATTTGAAACAAGCTTTTCCCGCGACTTCGTTCACTTCGGAACTCCATAAAAAGTACTTAAGTAGGTAAGTAAGAAGTAGGTGTACAATAAGGCAGCCTGTATATACCTCGTGAATGTATTATGTCTTCAACAGAATTAAATTAATAGGTACGTGGAGTACATAATATCTATTTAAACATACGTGTCAATCAATGATTTACGCTAGTATACATCTATGTAGAAGTCTTTGGTGTCAACGTTGTTGTTTTGTAAAAACTCCCGTGACAATACTACGTTCGGGGCATTCTGATGGTTTCATTTTGTGGCCAGTTTTTCAGGAATTTCATTCTGAAAGGAAATATTCTTTTTTAGTCTATAGGTACATATTATATATTTTTTGCATTTTTCTTTGTAATTATTAAACTCAAAAACTATTGGACCGATTCAAAAAATTCTTCAACTAATAGAATGCTACAGTATTACAGAGTCACATGATAGGCTACTTTTTATCTCGGGAAAATAGTAGGTTCCCACGGGAAAGTTGATTGTTTACAGATATCCGAACTGCGCATGAGTGAAAGCCGCTCAGAACGCCTAGTAATGAAATATGAGGTTTGAAGATACATTGACGCTACACCATCCTAGAATCGCAAGGACTTTTGAAGAATTATCGTCACTGGAAAATCCTCATCCTTGGTGTCAATCCATAAAGGGTTTATCTAGGGTCCCTTTCCTTATGCGCTTATTACATTTGGCAAAATTCAGTCGCCTAAATTCAGAAGCAAAAACCGTGAGAGCAAATCAAAGTGGAATGTATCGCTTATCGAATAAGGTCCATTTTGTATCACGCCTATTGAAAAGCAGAGCGAGGCGTGACATAATATAGGTTATACAAAAATTTTCCTTATTCTATGAGCAATACATTCCACTATGATTTGCTCTCAGGTTTTTTCTTCTAAATTTAGTCGACTGAATTCAGCCAAATGTAATAAGCGCATTAGTCCTTCTCTGCCATTTAGATATTTTGCTCTTAGAGCGAGCAATAGGTAATTAAAAGACAGCCAGTAGGTTAAAATATAAGGATCCCAAAACCAAAGTAAAAAAGAGGCAACAACTAGTTCATAACTCCTTACCCTAAGGTGTTGTATGTAGCAGACCTGATGATACTGTCTTATGATTGCGAATCCTTCTTCAGCAACCGGAAGTTGGTTGTGTTGCCAAGCTAACGCTGCGAGACACGCCCAAAGCGTTTCGTCTTCGACTGTACGACATAGCTGTGGTAGAAAACAACACCTAAAGATCCTTTAAATAGATGTTAACGAAACAGTCAGTACAGCGTGGCAAGGATCATAACGGCGGGACGAGGTCAAAACATCAATGAATATTCTTCAGTGGTTTGCCTGTTGGCGGCATATGAGATTATGTTTTTACCCCCGTTCAATTTTTTATAATGAACGTGGCATAATTCATCCCTGTCGTACTTTGATTTGTCAATTTCTATTGTAATAAGTAAGTAATTTTGTAATATGTGTCGCTAATTAATAACGTTGGAAACAAATATGCAGAACTGCACAGGTGCTTTGTCACTGTGAGGCCTAAGATCTTCCATGTGAACCTTATCCTTCAAACCGCAACCCAACAATGCAAACACTGTTGTTGTTTGGGCCAAGAAACAACAATGTATGCATTGACGGGAGAATTAGAGAAAATGGTTGGTGGAAAAGATAAAATCGACTGTTCATCAAGCCAACGTTTGCATTGTTGTATTCCGGTTTGAAGCCAGCGCAATTACAGGCCTGAGGCATTTCATATTAATCCTCACGGTGAAACCGCACCTGCGTTTCTGCATTTTTGCTGCTTGCAACCACATGCATGAATCTGTGACCTACACAGAACTGCCCTGCTTAGAACAAGACAAGCTTATGTGACACGTATAGCGCTGTATCGTTCTAAGCAGGGCAGTTCGTTTAGGTCCTGCTTAAGAGCTCATGGTAAGCCCCCAGGTGGGTAATCTGCTCGTTTGTCAAGCCGTACCTGCAAAGCCTCCTGCCACATATTAGCAGCGACATGCTTCAGCAGCTTCTCAGGGAAAGCAGCGAGGGACACGTGTACGAGGGAGCCGTTGCCGCGGCACGCGCGCACCACGCCGTCTTCAACGCCCACCACGCTCGGGTTGCGCCCGAGGTCACTGGGTAATAAGACTTGTATAAGAATTAGCAAGAGGATGTATCAAGTATTTAAGAATAAAAATAAAGACACTTATTGCCACAAGACACTACGACACGATAAACATTAAGAAATTTAAAAATAATTATACAAAAAAAAGGATTAAACTAAAAATAGAATACATTTGATACGTAGAAAAGTAATGTGAGCATCATCATGTCTGCCAACCTCTTCATCTCTCTTTATATATAATATGCTTAAATATGCTTGGACAAATTCACACAGCGCCATTTAGCCCCAAAGTAAGCGAAGCTTGTGTTATGGGTGTTAGATAACTGATAAACTAGGTTCTTTTTTTTTATTACTTAATTTTTTATACATACTGCATCCAGACCCGTAACAGAAATTAAAATTCATAATTTCAAAGAATTTAAAAGTAAATAAAATAAATAAGCTATTTAATTAGCGCATGCAACGAATAGCAGAATATTTAGTCCATGTCGTCATCGTGGATTATCTTATCACCTAAATATACCTACATCCAAATGTAAAGGGGAAGGAGAGGATATCCGTGGCAGCTTTGGCGTGAGAGACGTCGTATATAGCATTGAAAAGAAGAAACGTGGAAAATGGACATGGGAATGAAAGCTTTCATAATTTCTTTTCTTTCGAAATATTTCATAATAGTTCTTATAGGAACACTATTACCGACTTCCCACAGAAAGTTTGTGGGTGGGCAGGTATGTATCATCATCATTATCGTCCTAGTGTTTATCCCGGCCTCTGCCAGGGTCCTCATTCTCCTCCACTTCGCCAGATCTTAGGCATCCTCGCGTCGTAGACCGTTGGCTCTCGCATCCGACTCAGCAATGTCAATCCATCGCTTCTTGGGTCGCCCGATGGCAGGTATGTATATAGCGGGGTAAAGCTTAGCCAGCGATACCAGAGACATTAGTTGGACATCAAAGCATGACTGAGCAGTCACTCACCTGATCTCCTTAGTAAGCGTGGTAAGCGCAACCAGGTCTGGTGGCGTGCTCGGCCGTGGGCAGCACCAAGCAGCTACGGCGTCCGCGCGTAACCCAACCAGAAGCTCAGACTCTGCACTCCACGCAATACTCAGGATCTGGGATCCTGGGACGGTCAACTCTATTTAGGCGAGGTACAATGGTTATTGTTATGATGAAACATCACGGTTTGAAATTGTTGTAACTTGCGGTACTTAAAGATATATGTACCTACTTAGGAGGATATTTGGGGTAGATAATACAATTCTCTATCGATACTGCAATTATCCCAGCCCTTATCACACAAGGTGGGGTCGGCAGTAGTCGGCACCATATGTTATATTTCTTCCAAATACCATTGATGACTTCCAAGTATTTTTTTTTATCATTTTAAAGTGGCTGACAGACGTGCGAGTAAGTACGCGTACTTGTGGTACAACGACCTTGCTCACTCGTGTGTCAACCTAAGTACGCGTACTTTAAACCCGCCGAGTAAGTTCGCCGGCAATCCAACATGTTTGATTTTTGTTCGTAGCTCGCGGCTCGCGGCTTCAGCTCGCTCGTCTGTCAGGGCCGCAAGCCGCGTGCCGCCATTTTTTTTTGTGAGTATCTCGTGCAGTTTAGTTTTATGCATAAGATTAGTTTAAGTTTAATTAACTTTATGCTTATCTGATGCAAAAGTGACTGATTTTGGAAGCTATAGACTCGAATTACTTACGGAACTCATAGAAAAACGTGCAGAGCAAGTTCGTGAACTCAAAAACCGGGTACTTTAAGTCCGTACGTCTATCACCAATGTTGAGCAAAGTAAGCTTGCGAACTTAAAAACCGCGTACGTACGTGTCAGCTACTTAAGTACTAATTTACTGTGAAATCACTAAATAGGATCAATTTTATTTCTGGCGTAGTACAAAGACATCTCACCTAGCTTCACAAACTTGGGCTTGCTGTCCTTCACAGTGGCCACATAGAGATCCCTGTTGTAGTCTAGAAGAGCCAACAGCCTCTCGTTGGAGGGTCCAGTTTGGCTCAAAGCTATGTGGGACACAGTAATCCTGTGGGTCAGCTTGGTGACCGTGTTGTCGGTCGAACTCCGGACTATCATGCCGGTGGGCAGATCGAAGACGAGGATTACTGGGGAATTAAACATTTCTTAGGCAGGACTTTGGGATTTTAGTAGTTATGCTCTTCTATAGTTATAAGTGTTATTGTTAAAATAAAGCTATATTTGGTAGGTATTTATATATCTGACTACATGTTAGCGTAAAGTTTTTACTCGTTTTTTTCCTACACCATTATAACACAAGCATCATACAATAACATGTGTCTGCATCCTAGCAGCTGATATAAATAAAACTCATATATTTGTGTTATTACAACAAAGTTTCGACCACTATCGAGCGCTTTTGGTTACTACTAAATGGGGATCACAAGCTAAACTTTATCCCAAGCCAATATTATCCAAAAACTTATAAAGAAAATAAACAACACAACCTTACATTTCCGATCGCCTTGATCGATGGCCGCCAACGCATCGGGGCCCAAAGACAAGGCCGCCCTGCCGAGGGTGTCAGGGCGCGCACCCCATCGCGGGCTAGCCAACAGCCGGCCCATGTAGCTGTAAACCGAAATACCGGCGCGCTCTACTACGCAGAGGCATCTACAAGGGAATTCAACTGAATTTAAATAACTATTGAAGCCTGATAAGAGATATATGAGGTGCCTTCAAATTACAGAATTTTTAGAACTCATTTCTTACACTGTTAAAAAGCTAGTAACAACAACATTAGCGTCCTCTTGACGTGTATTCCTTGTCAGGCATTACTACCCCAGTTACATACATTCAAAGGTGGACGATAGAGTGAAATGGCGATTGTTCCACCGGCAAGAGTAGGGTTTTAATGATGATGACAGACAACCCTACTAATAATACCCTAACGATATAAGCAGACCCGACAAATGTAAGCAGACCGCCGAAAAAGACTACAATACAAAATTAAATATTTAATTGGTATAATAAAGCAGGCTAAGAGCCATCTACATTAACCTAGCTTTCAAATAAATAAAAACCGCATCGAAATCAATTCCTTAGGGATCACGACTCCATATACAGACACACAGATACGCACTTCAAATCTGGAACACGTATTTTTTTTAACGGTATCCTCATGCTTTGCTGAGTCACCATTAAACATTGAGTTTTATTGAACCTAAGTTTCTCGGCACTATAGTGATTAGTGTTAATGTAAGTAGGTACCTAACCTAGGCCTTTTTCATTAATGTAGGTCGCTCTAGCAGTTAACTGAGAGGCAGCCGCAGCTACATACGTGACAGCCATTAGTAATGTAATTTATGATTCATTAGGTACTGTTTATTATTAATGAATGCCTTTCTAGACTATTTTACAACGACTGCATTGCTTTTTGTATAATAGAGGGAGGAAAATGAGCATGCAGGCCAATAAGAAAGGTGTAGATTCATTTCTTTAAAGCTTCAATCTTGTACCAACTACGGAATTTGGCTGCAGAAAAATCATTCTACAGAATTGTCGTATGCAGCAGAATCTTACTTAATTTTGATCAAATCTTCCAATACTCTTAATTATAGGTGAATTTAGATTTCAGATAAGTCGGGAGATAAATTCACTTATTGATTATCACGTCATTCAATTATTTTGTCTAAGCAACTAACCTTTCAGCCAGCAGTATCATGCTGATAGTACCCTCTTTCAAATCAAAGGTAGCAGGCGTGTTCCAGGACGTCAGTTTGTGGATGAAGCATTGTTTCACCGTCGCGATCACAATGTGGTTAAAGCCAAGGGCGATCTGTATGACCCTATCTGGATAGTCCAATTGGTCGCTTTGATCCGTGATTATGTCTTTTATGGCCACCACTTTACGTCCAGTCTGGGTGCATGTGTAGTTCTTCCAAGTGTACTCCCTGGAAATTGAAGACATGTTTAGTTGTGTTGTGGATAGCAGGAACTTTAATAGTCGTGATCAGTATATCGCTGCATGTTACTGCTGCAGCTGATTCAGGAGATTATGTTTATGATTGTGTATGGAATTAATTTCCCGCTAAATAGAATATTTTTTACAATTGTTGTAATTTGTGTTTGTAAATGTTTTTTTCCTTTTGTGGCAAATAAATAGATAAATGTGAAAGTAGTGAAGTGAATTTGCCGCCGCTTGGTATCCTCGACGCTTAGGTACAACAAAACTGACTCGCAGCTTACTTCCAGCACAGTTGAAGAAATTATAGGTATGATATTTTAACATAAAAATATGAATGTAGATAAAATAGTGTATGCAACTACAGTAATTACATATTAAAACACGTGTCAAACTATTATCATACTCCGCGATAAGGCCGCCTTTGCGCTCATGTAATTTATGCTGATTATTGTATTTTGTTTTGTAATATGTGTGCAATAAAGAGTTTTTACTTACTTACTTACTTACTCCGCTACGCCTCGTATGATAAACAGACACTCTAGTTTTAATAATTTTTATATGTGAGTTGCATAAACTACTATAAATTACCTGTCAATGATATGAGCAAACAGCACTTGTCCGTTAGCACAGGCCGCTGCCAACTGGGTTCCATCCGATGACCAAGCGATGCTGTACAAGCTTCCAGTCGAAGGCCGGTCCAAGCAATGGGACCACTGCAAGAACAATAATTATAGGGGAACGTATATAATGATTGGCACTTTAAAAAAAATTTCACTCCATTTGTTAATTATAATTTTAATAGCAAAAGAAGTAATTTATAAGTTTAAATGTATTCTTTGATATGTTTTTATTTCTGTAAAAACACATTTATAATGAAAAAGAAACGTTTTTATTAAAATAAAACAGAAAACTTCTAAAAACATCAAAAAGCACAGTCATTGGCATTCTAATTACCAGTGATTGGCACTTCTTTTTCCTATCTAATTATAGCACATTTTTAATGGTAGATGTAGGGTAGGGGTCGGTTAACGTATGGTAAAGTAGAAGTAGGAGTACAGTAGGGAAGGGTAGAGGTCAGTGATAGGGCAGGGGTAGAGTAGGATAGGATAGAGGTAGGGTAGGGGTAGGAACACAAACGAAGTCGCACCGGGCCAATAGTTATAAGTAAAAATTAATTTACCAAATATATGTATGTTCGCGCATCTACACCTATTTGACTAATTCTTTTATGTTGGGTTTGTATTAAACAGTTTTCAAACTGAAACGGTTTTTGAATGTTAGTTCTTCTTGGGGCTCAATTTAGATTAGAATGCACTTGAGCAAATTATAAATGCGTTTTAATGCTGTGCTAATGATGGCAGGTTTGCCATAAGACAGTAACAATACCTTTTCCATACAGTCAAAATATTAAAATAGGTTTGAGTCGTTAGAGTGCGCCATCTATAAGAATTTTTGAGGAAGCTTAGCTTAAACACTATTATTTTATTGTATTCTTATTCTGACATCTGAAATTGTTAAAACATAAGGCAACACTTTAAAAAATACAATTTTAGTCATTGGAATAGGTGTCAATGAATTAGACTTTAGTACAAGAAAAAAATCAGTCATTGGCACCCAATTAATTAGAGTTGAGTTATGTAAATGCTTCTGGTCCTTGTTGAATTCATAAGAAACTCCATTAAACTAGCGCAATCTCCGGACGCCTCGAGTTTTTTTGTTTGCTGTGTAGTTAGTTATGTATATTCGAAAATTACCAAGAACAAATTATAATGTTGCCAACAAAGATTTGAAAACAAATATCAATTTAATTTAATTGGTACACTAATTCTTAATATTTGTGTTGTAAATTGTATGTGCCAATCACTAGTATGGTGCCAACAATTGTATACGTTCCGCTAGGTGTCTAAATGATTATCTACATATAAGGAAGGGGACTTGGAGAGGATTTCTCTGGAGAGTACAACGTGGAGTTCTTCAAGGAGGCGGTGAAAAGGTTTTTACGGGTTCGGTAACACGTGGATGATGCCCCTGGTATATCAAACGTCCAACGGTGACTGCTTACCATCAGGCAGGCTTTAAGCTTGTTTGCCGCCTTAGTGGTATAAAAAGGTAGGGATTCATTTTTAAATAATTAGATTAGAACCACGATTGTACTGATATCTATATATCTTCTTACACCATTAGCGCTACACAGCCGTATGAGATTATAGCTGCCGATCACGAAGAGGTCTCCGGCAGGCGACCAGCTCACGCTGGTGACTGGCTGGTCGTGCTTTACGCTCGCCGATATTTGTTGGCCGAATGTATCCCAGATCTGCAAATGTAATCCTTGGTGAGGGACAGGCACTGTAGGTCCATAACTAGCTTAAAAAAGAGAATTGCATTAATTGTGTTGTTTAGTCTTCTAAACAAAGTGAACAGCCAACTGTTCTACTAAAAAGCAGTCGAAACCATTTTTTCAAGGCTTCCAGTCATATGCAATATTACAATATGTATTATTTCAATGTAACAAAAAGTGTAAATCTGTTGGGAAATATAATAAATAAATAAATAAATATCCTGGCCTGACAAGTTTTTATACGAAACTGATTTGCGCCCGTGACATTTTCTATAATTCCAATTCCCGCCAATTTCTGCCCTGTATGCCTTCTTAGGTATAAAGGCAGAAATTGGTTGGTAAATTGGCTTTGGTAGGTCTAAACATATTTTTGACCTACCAAATATTACCACCGTTTGTAACACTAACACCATCCATCTAGGAAAGGTACGTAATAATATTATAAGCATAACATTATGTTACCTTAGAGAATCCGTCTTCAGACCCGGAAAGAATGAGGTTGTTGTTCGTGTTCCACGCGACGCATAATATTAGTCCTTCGTGTGCTTTCCACTGCAAACAAACACTCTTTTCTAAACTGGTTTTATCTTGTTACATCGTATTGACATACTGCACATATAGGTACATTTCTACATGTTGGTAGATATGCACGACCAGTTGGTATGTAGAGTAGGTAAAGTGTCTACCAAGTATAGGTCTTGGTATGAGGATAATCCATGCACAGTCTGTTGCACTCTTGTTGAACTCTTGTACAGCTGACTATACAAGAGATCGAGTACCTAAAGTTTTAAATAATGATAATATAGTTGCCTGCAGGATAAAAGGACTACATGTTGTTATATCTTCGACTGAAGCTTACTCATATAATATCGATTGAACTACACTTTGTAAGTTCGTTTGATTATGTATTAATAATGCGAAAGCAACCCTATTGAGTAAGCGTGCTACATTGAACTCTTTGATAGAGGAGTAGAGTAGGCGTATCCGCTTTGATTGCGCAACTACGCAGAGCCAGGAGAGACACCCTCTATAGAAGCTACTACTACCTACTAACTAGGTAAGTACATTGTACAGTAATGTCCGAGTAAGACTTGATGCAATAAAGAGATTACATACATACATACATACATACTTGACTCATAGACCGTACCTTCGTGGTCTTGGAACTGGAGTTTAGCTGCTTTATGATCAAGTGGTTCCCTCTAGTGTACAAGATAGCGCCGCTGTCTGGCGCCCACGCAGCTGCGTGGCATGGGGCATCAGACTGCACCAGCGTGGTGCGGAGTAGCCCGTTGCGGGACCACACCTTCACGAAGCCATCTTCGCCGGCTAAAAGTATAAACGAGGTACCTAAAGTGTTCGTAAGTAATAAATTTTATAAATACACAATGCGAAAAAATAGGGATGTTTTATTCGGACTCAACGTAAGTAAAATAAATAGGTGTAGAAAAAAGGACTTCATGCATATAATATACAACACCGACTAAAATACTAAAAACTGCGTTAATCAAGTCAAAAAATAATAATAGGTATGTATGTATGTCGGCCGGCCGCATCGTCAATTACTATCTACCTGCTGAGATGGCGGTCATAAGTATAGATAAGTAACATTATATAGGTGCCTAATTATTAACAGTCACTGCTGCGTAAAAAACATTCATATAATTTTTTATCGATAACTAGACATCCCTTTTCCCTACCCTACTACTTCTCTAGGCGTTATTGCCAATAGCTAGGTCAATGTACGAATTTATTTTTGCTTCTTACCGACTTACCTTTAGCAAATACTTAGCCAGTATCGTAGCCGATATAGGTATTTTGCGCCAGACCCAGGTTCTCTTTAGTGCCAGGACATAGGTTTAGGACAGACACACATTTAGGACGGTGGTAGCTACACCTACTTTTAGAAACTGCGGCCTAAATCGAAATGGTTAATACCTACCTAGTAGGTTCCTAAGTAAGAATTTTGAAAATGTTTAAAAACAGAAACAGTGAGGTGTCAGCTTACCCGTAAGCAGTCCGGCGCCGTCGGGGCTCCACTGGGCCGCAAGACACGCACCTTGGTGTGCAGCCACGCTTTTCTCGATTCGTCCATTGTGATTTACTATGTGGAACCTAAAAATAGGATTTTAGGATAATTTTTCGGTTACGTGCGTATTTTGTTGACGGATAACAGCTTAGAGTTAGATTCCCCAGCATGTCACTACCTACCTGATTTTAAAATTTTATCAAAATCTGTTCAATGGCTTAGACCGAGTTAAGGGCTATAAAAGAGTGCAGAAATATTGATTGTTTGCCATTAGGCACAATGATCTTAACATAGGTATACCTACCTACTTATAGGTACTTATGAGCTTTTTGCTTATACCCATGTAGTATGTATTTGCTACTATGATACTGTTCGATAAGTAGGTAGGTACTTACTTGCCATCTGCAGTTGCAATCAATATCACGTCGTGCTGATGTTTGTTTCCGGTAATGTTTATTTTTGGGAACAAATGCATACCGGTTGGATAGAAATCGTCGGGGAACGTTGCTACAACCATACTTTCGTTGTTCACCAAATTCCATTTCAGAAGTCTGTGATCGTCTCTGGGAAAAGTAAAGAAACCTTAGGTATAATGTTTATTTATATGGTCATTAATCGCACACCACAATCAACCTATGACTAATACCTACTTCGCTTAGAATGATAATTGTATTACAGTAGGTATAAATTCGAATGGATTATAGGTATTTTTAGACTTTACATGAAACTTACCCGCATGAAAATACGTCTTCGGTATTATTCCAACTCACACAAACGACGACGCCCGTGTGTTTTGGATCTTTGAATGAAGATATTTTCAATTTCATTTTAAATTATTATTGCAATCTAAATAGCAATTATTGCCGTTTAAAACCTTTGTACAAAAACAGCAATAGAATCACGGCAAGTAGGTAAACAAAATGTTTCGTATTTTGGCATTTTTGTAACTATGGATACGGGTAAAATCGATTTGATTCTCGCGCGCGCTGCGCGCCCGTTTCCGATTGGCACGCGCCAGCTTTTGCGTTTTGTTGCATCTATAGCACAGATCTTATAGTTCTTTCATGGAATTAATAGGTATGCTTTGTCTGATATATGTGATATGTGATTTTTTCACAGACATAACAGACTAGACACAAGTCACAAATATTCCCTGTTCGCTCGCTCTACAATGATTATGAATCTTGCTATCCCGTTTATTCATCAATTGGAATAAGTTCACGAAAAATGACGCGCGCAATGTTTTGAACGTTCGACATATTGCTCGAGGGCCTAAAGCGTACTCCACATGTCCGCCGAAACTTTCGGCGAAACTTTGGCCGGGACTTTGGTCGACCCTCTACATTCTCGCCTATTAGGGATGTGGTGGGTGTCAAAACGCGTCGACATTATATCGATTCATCGGTGTAATATCGCTAATCTGCTGTAAACAGGGTCACAGAGGTGATGGAAGATGCTTTACTGCAAATACTTGATCTACTAATATCCTGGATCATGGTCAAGAGTACCCCGTACCTATTACGAGAAAAAGCGCTAGGAATTTAAATATAAAATCGATCGAATCGAGACGACAACAACCTATCTCTACTTAGTCTATGAAATAGGCGAGACATGCCAAACATACACGAGACTACACGAATATAGGCGAATACTCCCTCTACACTCTCGTGTTCCCGCGGAACTGTCCACATGTGGAGTGCGCTTAACGACCTGACGTTTCTTTTGAAACATCAGTGTAAATTTTATAATTTCCTAATAAAATTTAAATCAACCCATTTAAAAGATGGTGTAATTTAGTGCACATTTATGTGAAAGCGCAAAGTATGGAAATACAAATGGATTATCTTTTCATTGGTAAGTAATTTCATTTTCAAATTGTGATAAAAATAAGCATCGTAATAGTGTGAATTTGCAATAATTGAAATGATTAACCTTAAAACAATATGCCATTAAAGATAGATATAAAATTATTGCCAAATTGAGCAATATTTCGGTGTCTAAATAGGTACGAAAATATTTTTATGCTAACAGGGTCGGACTTGGTATTTATTGTTTAGAATTTTAATACTCAAATCTTGTAAATAGCGGTCCACAGTTTTATATGTATTAGGGTTTCATACACAAAATATACCTAAATGACATTTTAAATGTTCAGACATTTTATGAAACAACGGATTTATCGCCTATTTACGTTTATTTACATTTATTTGTTTTTCTAATTTTCCTAAAGACCAGTAACGGTAAGTAAGTAGGTTCCTACTTAGTTTAGAAGTTATGAGGCAACAAATAAACATTCATACTAGTCAAAATCATAACCCTCCTTTTTGCAAAAGCAAGCACTGCCGTTTCACGGTATGTAGGATCGAGAGATCAAAAGGACGGTGGTAGGTATCAGGGCGTGGGTTTGATTCACTAGACACCTTACCTTTTATTATAATGACAAAATTAAATTATAAGCACAAGTTTAAAAAAATTACGAAGTCGTCAGGAGCGAAATACGCCAATAAGTCAGATTTTTTGTGTACGTTACTAGTAGAAAGTCGTAGCAAAATATTACATCTGCAGATGGGCTGCCTTGTTCCGTCCCTGCATTTGCATTAGTGTGTGTGCTATAGAGATGTGTGACATTTTTTCTCGTATTTCAACTCGGATTGTACTCTCTGCTTCTGTATATAATTTTTTTCTCTATGGATTTTTTAATATGATAATTTTGACAGCTCACTATTTCTTGGTCCTAGGCGCACTCCTATGAAGTGCCGTGTTTTTTTTATGGTAAAATGTATGACGGCGCATCAAGTTATTGGTCGTGATAAGATATCTATCTATCGGTTTGATACTTTTTAGCTGGTTCTTGTTGTTTTGGTGGTCCGTGGTTTTGGTGGACAATGCCAGCGCGCGCACGCATGATTGTGTGCTGCGATGTTCTTGTTTTGATTAAAACCGGAAACCTAGCACCCATGAGGAATTGCTACATAAGTCACGAATATCATACCTTAGCCTTTAAACTAACGTCGTTATGAGTTTGTGTCTTGGTGGACCGAAGGCCCTCATGCGCCGCGCTGGAAAGATCGGGCCTGATGTTACAATAAAGATGATAGATCCAGTTATAATTATGTCGGCTATCAAGACTCTAGGGCGCCGATATGTACAAGGGATAATGTCGTACTTCATAGACAGGTACTGCCCCTTTAGTTAAATGCCACCACAGAGCAAAAATAAAATTTGCCAGCCTATAGAGAGGGCTGTGACAGCTTTTTCATAAAAAAAATGCGTGCCAGGTCAGAGACAAAAAATTATGAAATCTCCTTCATTTTCTGTTAGCAGCAAATAAAAAGAGCTGTCCACTCTGTTGATATTTTATTTCGATGTATAAGCGATATTATCGATATCGATGTAATAAGAATTATCCTTAAGTCATCATCTGGACAATCCCGGGTTAAGTAGGTACTTATCATAATAAGATACTTTCCCTTAAAGTGTACAATGTTTCCTGGCACCTTTCCTTTGTGTATTTTGTTTGTAAACTAGCAATTATGAAATCTTAAAAAAAATAAAAATATTAAATACCTATTTATAAAATAAATAAATATGACAAATTTACAATTACGGCTAGGCCACCGGCCGATACTTAACAGATCCATTACCAAGATACCTAGTCACAATCATAATATAATAGCGCATCTCGTCATTATGTAGCATTCGACAAAACTAAAATTTGGCTAGAGAGTCATAACCTAATGTAAAATTTTAGCAAAACAAAACTAATCCAATTTAAGCCACATCAACGATCACCATTACAAATAAACTATAAATACAATAACATAAAAATCGAATTGATGGGAATTGAACTCGACGGTAATTTAAATTGGAAAGCCCATATTCAAAAGACGTCTTCTAAAATAAATTCTTTCGTTTATGCTTTAATCCACCTAAAAAAAGCTACAGATTTTATAACTGCTCTTTCAGCATACTATGCCTACGCACATTCTAGAATTTCCTACGGAATAATCTTGTGGGGAAATTCAACTGACGCAAACGATATTTTCATCCTGCAAAAAAAGTGCATTCGCGTATTAACCAATATTGACCAAATGGAATCATGTAGACCTTTCTTTAGAAAGCATAGTATACTAACTCTGACGTCAATATATATATTGGAAGCCTGTAAATTCGCTAGAAGTCACAACCAGTTATATTCACCGGAAAAAAACACAAAAAGAAACAATCGTAACTTAAATAAGCTTAAAATACCCTTCTCAAAATTACACATATTTACATCTGGTCCACACTCAATGGTAATCAAAATATATAATCACATTCCTAACGATTTAAAAAATATAGGTAAGGATAATCTATTCTCCAAAAAACTTAAAAGATACCTTGTTGATAAGAGTTACTACAATATGAAGGAATTATTTGAAGACAAAACTAATGTGTAATATTTATGTATGATGTAGTACTTGCCAAAAACTCAAATGTTATCATCTTAATTAGTTGCAGTATTGTTTATGTTAATAAATATTTATCAATGTTAACTCAGTATAAAAATATAGAGTATATATCTATTAACGTTATTTGAGTTAATAATGTTGCATAGATATAATATAGGATTAAGTATAATTATTATTTCAGTTGCCCTCTCGTAAATTGTAAATTGCTATACCCCAGCGGAGTGTCACTATTAATGTAAGATCTATACCTATGTATATAGTATGTGTAATGTAACGCACTGTACCTATTAATAGTGATATTGCAATAAATAAAAAAATAAATAAAAAAATAAAAATATACGACTGAAGTACAGTAGGCTGCAATTACGTAACTCTGTTGCCAACATTAACTGATTTCAATGATTGAAATTGTTACTTTTGCGATCCTATTGGTTTCATCACGATGTTTACCCTCACCGTAAGAGCATCGCTTAGTGTTCCACTAATGATGACTAATGTATTTAACTCACAAAAGAGTCATTCGCGAAACTTGGTTTTACAGCCTGTCATCGCCATAGAAATCACAACCACAGGGCAGGTCCTCCTAACGTAGTAAGGAGTTTCATTCGTCATTAGTGGCAGTGTATGACAAAGACAATTACGTGCCTGTCATTGTCAATGTCAAAACCTAGGATTTTTTACCTGTCTGTCTATGCAGTGCCACAAATTTAATCTGACCCGGTGACAGCGTTGCTGTTACTGGCATTGACATGACATTTCACTTGGTTCCAGTTTTGGCCACCGGGTCAGAAGTTTGTGCATCTATAACTTTTTTCCGGTAGTGTTCATAATTTAATGCCAAGAATGCGGTCGTTTCATAGCGAATTAGTAATATTTTAAACATCAATTTAAAAAATTAGCTAGCTAAAGAATTTAAATAATTACGCGAGGATATTACGTTTTATAAGCTTTATCCATTACAACTCTCATTATGCCGGCTGGTGGTCAGGAATATTTTAGACTGTCTCCTTTTTATTCACTATGTGCTGGCATTGCCTTGCTCGTGCTAGAGTTCATTGCTGTCATTGTGGAATTACTAGGTACATTTGTCACTTTTCACGTGTAAAAACTAAACGCAAGCGGCTGTCAGATTGACAGTGACAGCCCGTGCGTCATTTTCTTGTCATAATTTTATCGAGTTCACCCTACCACATGGTTTGCAAAAATTTCGCATAAAATAAAACTCATTTAAAAACGCGACAACGTGCAGTATTTCACCATGTCGGATGTTCCAGACCTTAGCAGCGATGACGACCAGTTTGAAGATGACGAGTGGCAAGAAATGGAAACGAGTAATACCTCGGTAATGTGTTTGTTTTGTTCTAATATTCTCCCAACTATCGATGAGGCTTTTACACATCTCGAGACCGAACACAATTTTCTACTGAACACTCTCAAACTAAAGTTCAACATGGATTGCTACTCGTATATAAAAATGATAAACTATATAAAAAGACATAAGCCATCTCCAGAAGAGGTGATGAATACGAGCACATCGCTATGGGACGACGAAATGTACTTGAAACCTGTTGAGAACGATGAATGGCTTATGTATGACTTCGAAAGCCAAACGGATACGCCTTCCTCCCCAAAATCTTACCATGCAAATGTTGAAAACGGGCTCGTCACATTATCTCAGACACATTTTTCGGAACTTCAGAGGACGATACAGACTCTGACAGAACAGTTGAAAGAAAGTCAAACACATTTGGCCATGGCGAAGGAAGACATAACTAAAATGCAGGAATCAATGAAAACAATTATCGAAGTCAATAAAAATTCTGTTGATGGCAATGGTGATTACAATAATGTTATTGTAAACTGTGTTTCAAAGCTCCCTCTGGAGGATGATGAAGGATATTTCAACACATATGCCCATTTTGGTATACATCATGATATGCTATCAGACAAAGTGCGAACAGAAACTTATAGAGATGCCATATTGAATAATAAGGAGACTTTTAAGAACAAAGTTGTTCTTGACTTAGGTTGTGGTACTGGAATACTGTCAATGTTTGCGGCTACAGCGGGTGCTAAAAAAGTTTATGCAATCGACCAATCTGAGGTTATTTTCCATGCAATGGACATAATTAGAGAGAATAATTTACAACACATAATCAAAACTGTCAAGGGCAGATTAGAGAATACAAAATTGGATGAGCCAGTGGACATAATTGTGTCAGAATGGATGGGATATTTTTTGCTATTCGAAGGAATGCTTGATAGTGTAATTTATGCCAGGGACAATTTTCTACAACCAGGAGGTTTGTTGTTGCCCAATAAGTGCAATATAAGTCTAGTAGCCAATGGTGATGTGGATACTCATAACAAGCTAATCAATTTCTGGTCTGACGTCTATGGATATAAAATGAATTGCATGAAATCTGAAGTTGTCCGAGAAGCCAGCGTTGGTGTCGTAGAATCTAAGCACATAATCTCAGAGCCTTGTATCGTCAAAGATATTGACATAAATACCTGTACAACAGATGTGATGGATTTCTCTGCTTCATTTAAACTGCCCATTACGAGAGATGGTTCTTTGACATCACTTGTTGGTTACTTTGATACATTTTTCGATTTACCAAACAAAATTTCCTTCTCAACTGGGCCTCATTCGACACCTACCCACTGGGAACAAACTGTCTTTTACTTTAGAGATCGCAAAGAAGTAAAACAAGGGGACGTTGTAGAAGGAACTATTATTTGCAACAGACAAAAAAGTGATGTCAGAGGTCTTTCTGTACTGATTAATATATTTGGGCAAAATCACAAGTATATTCTAAGTTAGTCCATTAAGTAAGTTAAGTTAAAATAAGAAAATAAAAGGCAAGAATTTTTATGTTATTAATATTAAAAATAAAGATTAAATCTTTACTATGTTACAGAGATGTAATTTTTCATTACAGAGATGTATGGAATTGTGTTTGTATAACTTTTTATACATCAGAATATTAAAATTTGGAAATGTAATTTCTACTATGACTTTGTTGATTGTACTTTTATAATGAAATAAATCTCATGAATATACTGCCACATTAAAATGTAATAGGTAAACAAATAAAGGCTTTTTCTACGAAAAATGTTTATTTTAAATTTACATATATTTTACACATACCTAAAAAGTGTTAAATTCTATTTACACATGATGTAGAAAACAAGAATAAATAAATCACCACATAACTTGAGATTTCACATTATTTACTCATACCTAAATATAAATTACAAATAAGTAAGAAGACAAAAAATGCAATTTAGTCACAGATTTCATTACTTTATTGAGTCTATGTTTAATTTTTGTTAAATAAAATTGGGCGTCTTGCTTCGTAGCTTCAGATTTAATTTAAATAGTGTCTTTTAAATGTGCAACCTATTGAAATATTTGACCACACAAATTATTTGAATTAAATTGTAAGAGTCACATAAAAATTGTAATGGATTATGTAGGTAGATATTACATTAATTAGGTATATATTTTTTAATAATACATTTTTAAAAGTTTTGTGTCATATAGGGAGTAAAGTCTCGGCACACATATTTAGAAACAGTAATACTTACCAAGAAAGCAATATAATAGGAGCATATACTCGAAAATATATATTTAATTGTAAATTACTTTCTCAGTATCTTAATGATAAAGCTAAGTACTTATTACATATTTACTCTAAGCAATCGGAATGTTGTCACATTATTAGTCCTGCAATTAAATCTATTAATTATGCTGTGCTATTTGTACCTACTAATGCAGTAGATTGTTGTTATAATCTGTTGCACTGCGACATACACTACTGGAAAATTGTGGCAACTATTGTATTTTGGGACCCTAAACACTGTCGTAAGAGTGGCAAAAGCTAGTTCACAGAAACAACGACACAACGTCCGTAAGGCTCAATATGCTATACTACACCGTTATAAAGCTATATCCCCAACCAGATTGGCATACTACACAATCGTATTTAAATTATTAGATTAGGTACTCTATTTTAGATTAACACTATCAGTACCTACACTAAATGCTTAATATACAGAATTACAATATTCTATAGACACTTTTCAAATAGATGATAAATATATAAAAAGATTTTTTAGTTATTTATCTATGATAAGCGTACCAGTTGGATTACATCTATCCTTACCATTCCCAAAGAGCATAAGAACTTAGGGACCTAATTTCATGATTATGGATGCTTTCAAATTGATATTTCAATGAGCGTGGTCCCCCGAACCTACCAGGAATACTAGGCCTCTGTCAAATGTTGTGCAACATCAGGTAAAATATTGTTTTGTAGGTTCCTCTAAAGATTTATAAGTAGATACATTTTGGCATCTGCGAGTACTCGGTTGGCCGTCCTACAGTTACAATTTCAATGTAAAACGTTAATAATAAATCTTTTTTTCGATAGATATTTCTACTAGAAGGACGGTACATTTACTCTGGGTCCTTGAGTCCTTCGTAAAATTTAAATTTTCCTCCTTTCCTACGCTTACTTTACGTCGTTTTCAATACAAGGCGCTGTGCCTTCTTCAGTCTCTTGCCCTATGAGTTTGTATTGTGAGCACGAGGTGCGAAAATAAGATCACTACTTTTATTTAGGTAGGTATTATACCTGTGTATTATTTAGGTAGGAATCCGGTATCTAACTTAAACCGGATCTACGACATTTTTCCTAAAGGTAGGTAAGTATCTATAAATAACGTAGGTAGGTACATAAAATTCTATCTACGTATTCATCTAAAATTTGAGATAGCGTTTCATAATTTCACAATTTTAGATAACTTTTGGTCAGGAATATCAAGAATCTCCAATTTCATCGGAAACATTAAAATTAATAAGCGTATTTTTCATATGGGTTAAGATTAACACTAATATTATGCTACATTTATGTTACAGGTATGTAATAATTTATTATGTCTAAGTAAGTACAATTTAGGTGTAGGTAGGTACCTATATTAAGTACCTACACAAGATAGGTATAATTAGGTAAGTGCATGAAGTGATTGTTACGAGTTATAATATGTAAATGTTATGTTTTTGCTCCATCACCAGCATTTTGATAAAGATTCGTAGACCTAGTTATATTTAAGTACATTTTCTACTAATTACTATTAAATATTTGCAGGAAATGGATGTCTGTACAATACAGTATGCATTTTATCAATATCTAAACATTTGGAGTAAAAACAACATTGACGAGGGGTCCAAACACAAATCAAATCCGTAATTGCACTTCTATACATAGTAAAAAACAAAGTCGCTTCCCGCCGTCTGTCCCTGTGTCTATGTACACTTTGATCTTTTAAACTACCTTACGGATTTTAGTGCGGTTTTTCAACAATAGTTCAAGAGGAAGGTTTATAAGCAAGAAAAAAGGATAGGTAGGTGTACGCGAACGAAGTCGCGCCACCATACCAAACGTTGAACAAAATGACGTCTTTATTCAACAGTCCACGACAAAAGTCTACTGCTGGCCTTGAGCTTCCTCCACATTAGTGGATGACATTACCAGAGCCATGCTTGGCAGGTGAACTCAGCAGAAATGGTGATTCCGTACCTATATTCCGGTTTACGGTGGTAATATATGGTTTGCCTCTTAAATTAGTCGCCTTTTACGGCAACCTGCAAAGGGGTTCGCTATAAACACTGCCGGTCACCACACCGCCTATCTTATCCTGGGTCTAATCTCGAAGATCGCGACTCGTATAAGTAGGCGCCTGCAACAAAAATTAGAGCAAACCCCCATCAGCACATTTTTTGCGCATTAGAAATTTGCATCCGATGTCAAAAGAATTATCAAATTCGAACAAAATTCAAATTGAGAATCGACCGTGAGAGTTAACATTCGATATTATATACATTTTACCAGTTTAGAAGCCTTATTCAGGAGACTGCATATCGGCATACACACCACCAGTATAAAAATATCTAGCATCACGACATGATGTACGAGTATGTGCGTACTAATAGGTGGCAGTCGATAGTCTAAATAGGGTATGTTGAGTTGCTCTGTTCTACACGTGGTTTCGCTGTAAGTACCTATATCTTGTCATAATTAGAAGGATGTGATAATCGATTACAACACAAGGTGTCCTTTAGCAAAGATTTGATTTGTGTGTGGCCTAAAAGCAGTTACGATGAAGCAAAACAAATTTTGTGCTACATACCTAAATTACGATTAATTCTAATGGCGGCTTTAAAGTCACACTAGGTAATCGTCGTGATCTTCCCAAGAAGTAGAATTGCCCTGGAGTAGGTTATACACACAGAAAATACCGTCACGGTGTGCCACGGCTCCTGAGACTGGTCTTGACCAGACCAGACTTGTTGTAATCTCAGGGTTCCCAACAGAAGACCTTGATCTCCTGTGCACACACTTCCAAATAAACATAAAGTTGACGAACTTCTAACGGATCACTTCCAGCTTACTAACGAGGGAAGGGGGTACTTACAAGTCTACTAAGCCGTTGACCATTGCTGTCATATCTTTGGCCGGATTTTAAAGGATGGACAAACAATAGTCTTACACTTTTACCCTGTTATCAAACCGATACCTATGGATAAGGGGACATCAAATAAGCCGAGTAAAATGTCCAGAAATACGTAAAAACTAAAAATTACGAACATTTTGCAGTTATATACGAGTCATACATTACGATACAAATGTGTCTAAGCAAAGGTCGGTTCGGCATTTACACCACAGTTTCGATCGTAGTAGGACAAATGATCTAAATAGATGTCTGCCTCAGAATTGCTCTTGGCAATTCAGTTAGTTAGGTAAGTATACCTATAAAAGTAAAAATAGGTGCCTTTGAAGGAGGACCGTTTCTTATTTCCTGCTGTGAAGATACCCCTACGGGAAAAAGGCATGGCGTGACGGTATTTATGTAGGTAGGTATGTATAATTGAGGACTATCGCTCTCTTAGTTCTATCGAATATCTAATCGTGTAAGCAAAGGGATAGGACGACGAAAAATCAACACCAGTGCAACTCTAAACCCGCCCTTACAAACTAACGGCGTTGCCACTTCTTGGCAGAGCGCCGAATCGAAAATTTTGGCTCACTATGCTGTCTTCCACGTAGACATTTATACATTCAGGCTTCCCATATTGTGCTTCGAGTTCGTTTTGTGCGTCACAATAACTCTTAGCAACGTATATTATAAACAGATAACGCACATCGATTGCTTGAAAGTTGCCGGGGACGACTGCTTACGAGTTAGAGCGTCGATGGATAATGAAATGAGTACTTATTTCGGCGACTAATATATATTTACCGACTTACCACAACAGGGTCTTCCTTATACTCGGTTAAAATCTAATTTATATATTTCGCAATTGAGATTAAATAATACGAGTATTATAAAGGATGAGGCCTCTCTTCAGCGTCTTCTATTGCTGTTATTGTTTCGTCCCCGCCACCTTTGGATATCACATTGACAAAGTAATTAGCTCTTTTTCATCAGCGAGCAGAACATGTTATAACAACTAGTTTTAACACTATTTACAAACGAGGCTAAATATTATTCCTCCGAGGGGTGCGGCGTTGGTGCAGTCTCCTCCTCTTGCTTGGCGCGCGCTTCTGCGTCTGAAATGATGGGAATTGTTACTCTTTGCACTGAGAAATACCTGAATTAATTCAGTAAACGAATGGCCCTATGTCAGATATGCAAAACGAGACAAAAACTCGAGGATGGCGATGGGTCATAAGCAGTGTCAGTTACTTTATTAGGCACTGGTGCGGCCTCATATTGAGTATTGCTCCCATATTTGGGCGGGCGAAACTTCAGAAACTTGTTCAAGGTGCTTAGAAAGTGAAGAGCTTGAAAAAGGTAATTTTTATTTTATTTTACGCTATTATTTAAAAAACTGTGGTCATAGGAAATCATGGTAGAGTTCGTCTAAGCTGAAATGACGCGCCCCACTATCGTATTAACGCACACAAGCAAATTTAAATGGGCGCAATACATATACAAATGCCGTTGTAATTGGTCATTCAGTTGCCAGTGAGACTCAAACGTAGGAGCACATGTCGTTCGATTCGCGGTTTGCGGAGCAGTCGATGCTCCCACACAGATGAAGTGTCGTTATTAATGTTTGCATTAATTAAGTAGTGGGGCGCGTCATTTCAGCTTAAACAAGCTATACGTAGATACTAAGTAAACGCCTTTATAATGCTCTACAACTTTTACTTTAAGCCCCTAACTTTAAAAGGCCTAACTGCGTCAGTAAAACTCCTAATCCTGCAAACCATGCCTCGTGGTAAAAAATTATGGCTTCACCGCTGCACAAACAGTCTTATAAACTTATGGTAAGAAATAATTCAAGGCGATGCCGAACTTTTTGACTACGATGCATGGTTGTAACTCGTAGTCTAATAGAGTTTTTAAATGTGTTTTTTAGAGGCGGAGAACTTTAAGTTGAAATAAAACAAAGAAAAAAGTATTTAGTAGTAGAGAAACTAGCTTTTTTGGAAATACCATTTCATGGCATTTATGTTTGAATATTAATTCGGCAATGTGGCTGCCGTGACTGGCGCGTAGATTGGCCAATTGTTATATCCTATTTACATACACTTTTCGCAACAATTGTGGCCATATTTCGCTAATAACTCACCTAATGTTGTGTTCGATCGTCTCTGGTTTATCGATGTGGAAAGGTGACTAGACAATCTCCAAAGAAAATAATATAGGTAATGGATTAGATTAAATAATCTCGGTAGCCAACGTGAAATTATTCGTTGACGTTTATTTCTTTCCCCATACAAAATTTTGTTCGGCGATGAAGCTCACTTTTGGTTGAATGACTATATTAATGAACACAACATGACCGAAATCATATTGAAATATGAATGCCATAAAATTACATTTCCAACAAAGCTAGTTTCACTTATATGAAATACTTTTTCTTTGTGTTATTTATAGTTCTCCGCCTCTAAAAAAACACCCTTTATTAGATACTAATCTTAATTTTTTGTATTTGTGTGCTTGAATACCTTTCAGTTTTCAGTACTTCAGGAAGGCCCTAAAGGTTTTGATGAGTCAGTTAGTCTGAGTGTCGAAATAGACGTTCATAAACGTAACGCTCGCCTAAGCTCTAAAAAAAAGGTAACTCCTAGGCTGTGCCCCCCCTGCTTTTTGTTTTTGGGCTCCATTAAAAAGGGGCATGGTAGGATTCGGACTTAACCAAGTGTTCTCACCATCCTAATTCTCAACAGGAATTTATCAAACTAACATGCAGCTATTGATACTAGAAACATTTTGTACCTTTCGCTGCTTGTTCCTTCCATATCTTCTTATTGTCGCTAAGACACGCCACCCAAGGCTTCCTGATCTTGAATTTGGTGCTGGTCTCAGTTCCTGAAATTTGATATTAGTAACATTATTTTTCTATTTACGATGGAGAGACGCAGCGTGGATAGGCCTCCGACAAGTTGGAAAGACGACCGGGAAAAGATATCGGGAATGGTACCTGCCAGCTTGATGCGGAAGGCACAGGACCGGCCTTTGTGGGAGGCCTATGCCCAGCAGTGAGTGTCTCTCGGCTGATATGATGATGATGATGGAAAGATAGACAAAAATGGTTAATCAGGTGATAAAAGCTAGGCAATACCACGTCAATACTCTAATCCTTCTCCTCGGCGCATTGACGCACATACTATTCATCTTTGCGTTAAATGTCTCGGCTATGCTCTCACGTACGAGGGCCCGGGGTCCGCCTTGACGATGATCCAGGATTTGGCAGATCACGTAAGTAATTACAGTGGAGCGACTGTCATCTGACGTCCGCGAGCCTGCTAATAACCTGACCAGATTGGATCATGGTGGCAAATCCAATCGCTTGTACGTTTCACGATGTTTTCCCTCACTGTAAGAGCATCGGTTAGTGTTCAACTAATGTGCAAAACTCAGAAAAGAGGTATTAGTACATAGCTTCACTGGAGTACATACCCGGTGCCTCGGGGTACAAATCGGACCCCATAACCATTAGGCCACTAACGCACACACTGTTGACCTAACTGAATTGTATCATTATCATCATTGTCCTAGCGCTTATCTCCGCCTCTGCCAGGGTCCGCTTTCCTACAAATTCTTCTCCACTTCGCCCGGTCTTCGGTATCCTCGCGCCTTTGGCTCTCGCATCCGACTCAGCGATGTCAATCCATCGCTTCTTGGGTCGCCCACGGGGCCTCTTTACTGATACCGGCAGGTTCAGGCACCTATTTCCCACGTATCCTTGAGGCTTACGCAACACGTGTCCAAACCAGCGCAGACGAGCCTCTTCGATCTTATCTGCGAAATCCCTTACGCCAAGGCTACCACGGATGTACTCGTTACGTATTCGATCAAGTCGCGTAACTCCGCACATCCACCGCAGCATTTTCATTTTTTTGGCGTGGAGTTTGCGAACGTGTTTCGTCAGCGCTGGCCATGTCTCGCAGCCATAGAGCATCACCGGTCTAATTATACTCTTGTAAGCCCTTTGAGCTTGATAGGGATTTAAGGGTCACAGATGACCGCCGTGAGTTCTCTCCAGATATTTGGCCCAAGCTGCAGAAATTCGAGACTTGACATCGTGGCCGATATCGCCAGACTCGTGCATCACGGATCCGAGGTATTTGCATTTATCTGTTCTAAGGATAGCTTCGTTACCTATACGAATGGTGTCGGGATCCGCGCTGCAGCTGGCCAGAGTATATGGCGATAGTTTTGGCGATATTCAGCTTCAAACCACCGTTTTCTAGCACATCCTTCCACGTATTTACTCTGGTCTCAAGGTCCTGTCTAAGCTTGCTCACCAGTACAATGTCGTCAGCGTGCTTCATGAGCCAGGGAGGCATGTCCTGAATTTCCGCTGAGAGGACATCGAGCACAATGCAAAACAAGTAAGGGCTCAGCACAGAACCCTGGTGAACACCTACACTGATCGCGAAAGGGATAAGTATGGCCTACGATGGCCTAACCTAATCTGGTGGCGTTCAACGCAACCAAAACACAGGCGTGTTTGTTTTCTGCCAAAAGGAGTCCATTCCATTTAACTCCAACTTTTCGGGATGTTCCTGTGGAAATTACCGACAACCTACAGCTTCTTGGCGTTGAGCTATCTGCAAATCTCAACTTCGGTCCGTACATCGAATCCAAGGCTAAGACTGCAGCAAAAAAGCTTGGTGTCCTCTCGAGGGTTAGGCGGTACTTTACATCAAAGCAGTTGCTTCAGTTATATCAAGCACAAGTCCGATCCTGCATGGAGTACTGCTGCCACCTCTGGGATGGATCAGCCAAATATCAACTAGCGGCTTTGGATTCGGTTGAAAAACGTGCTAAGAAGATAATTTGTGACCCGCAGTTGGTTGAGGCTAGGCTGCAGAGCCTCGAACATCGGCGTAGGGTTGCGCGTCTGTCGGTCTTCTACAGGTTACATTTCGGAGAGTGTGCGAAGCAGCTGCACGACCTCATTCCGCCGGCCCCTTTCCGCCATCGGGAGACGCGATCCGGGCGAGCGCTTCATCCTTATGTCGTGGATGTTCCAGCTATCCGCACGAGCCGCTTTGGCTCGACCTTTATAATGCGTACGGCTAAGGAGTGGAACGCGTTGCCTGCGAGTGTGTTTCCTGATCAATATAATCTGGATGCCTTCAAGGCTGGAGTGAATAGGCTGTTCCAAGACGGGCATGCTCCATCTTCGACCGCATCGTCACTTACCAACAGGTGAGATGGCGGTCAAATGCTTGCCTTGTAAAATATAAAAAAAAAAAAAAAAAAAAACCTATCTGAATTGAAAATCGACGAGAAATGCCTAGGCATATTTTGAACTGATCGATGGTGGTGTTTTGTTGTGTGAAAAAACATTTTTCATATTTTTATTTTATTTCAGATAACCTTCTTTGTTATGGATCGCAGCTGTTATTAAATCCATCGAATCATATCTCTATGACAGTTCGGGTTCGGTTCACAATCACCATAGAGTTATTTTTTAATCTGAGGCTGTCAGGGACTCATATCCGTTTTCACTAAACTCGAATTAAGCATTATTTAGCTACTATCTATCTATTATCTATAACTATCTAGCTATTTACAAGGAAGAAAGTACACGAACCTGTACTCTCCTCGTTGATAGGCTCCTGGTTGGCAGCGGCCGAGTTCTTCGTATTCGAATGCAGCGGCCCCAGGATGCACTCCAGCATATCTGCGCACACTCCCATGCTGGGCTCCACAATGAACTCTATAAACCCGATCTGAGATTCCGCTACCAAAGTGTTGTTTCTGTCGCAGAGAGGACTGAAGGGCAGCCCCAGGTCTCGCTCCTTGTCCCCTTGTAGGAAGAACTCGTCAAGCAGACTCATTGTCCATCTGTGGTGGAGGTCCCATCTCTGGAATGTGACAAGGAACAATTGAGAAGCATTGTTGGGCGTACTTGTTTATAAGTATTCGTCAATAATTGCTTTGGTATAGTTTCCCTATTGGAGGCAAATATATAAGGACTAGATTAAGAATGACATTTGGACGATCCGGCACGACTTCATTGGTTTACACCTACTGTACTCCTACCTACCGTTTTTTTCTTACATAAAGACCTTTCTTTTGAATTACTCTATCTGTTATTGATAACCGCATTAAAATCCGTTGAGTGGTTTATAAGATCTAAGCGTACATAGATACAGACGGCGGGAAGCGACTTTGTTTTGTACTATGTAGGTATACTCTTATACAAAGATGTATTATTGCTATACATATTTATATTGACATTTTCACATTTGATAGAATGCACTCGACTGATTTACACCATATACATGTAAATCTCTAGTTGTAATTAAGTATATGACTTGTGTTTGTGACTAATTTGCACCTTGTACATGTAAATTTAGTATGCATTTTTGACTATTGTAATGATAATTGTATTAATTTATGGGTTTTTTAATGCCTGCAATAAAACTTTATTATTATAGAAATACTGTACATTGACGACGTATTGACGTTAAATAAATCATTCCTGTTATTGGAGGCATGTCAATTCCTTATTACGCCACTTTCAGTTTATTTTTTTCTCTCTATTTTTTTAAAACGTACTGCAGAGTTCATAATTATAGAGTTCTTCAAGAAAGGGATGACAAAGTTTAAACTGAGTCGATACCCTTAATAGTGCAAACATTGAAGTCCATTCAATTATGTTACGACAACTCTATCCATCAATCGGGACGTGCTTGTTTGCCATCGTCGTATCACAGGCGAAAAATATACTTTGTATCATAGACAACTATCAACCCACCCTCGCTTCGCATGGATTTTCTTTGCTTTTCTTCACCATAATATTATTAATGCATGTATATTATAATACACGATGAACGTTTCTGAAATAATTATCTCACTGATGGTAAAAACGAAAACCGGATTAAAATTCATTGAGTGGTTTAGGAGGAGTTAGCGGATATGTAAACTGACGCGTAAGGTGACTTTATTTTATAATAATGTAATTATTGTTGGGTTTCCCAACCGATATCATGCTAAAACAGATGTATTTTGTTTTTAAGGTGTTGAGCGATAAAAGAGAGTCTTTGACTGATTTAAGACCATTCTCCTCAGCCAGACATTGCACGTTATGCCTAGTCCTGCCATGGAACAGCAAAACCGTGTCGTCAGCAAACATCAAAACATCACACCCACCATCTTCCCACCTAATTTTGATATTACATAACTCATTGATGTAGATGAGAAAAAGAGTTGGGCCAAGGGAACTACCTTGAGGAACGCCGTAATTAATTTATGACCAAGTACTAGACATATTCCCGATTTATTTCCCGAGCATTCCCGATGTATTAGATCATACTAGGCATATTCCCGATTTATTTCCCGCGCATTCATCATGGCCACTGGATTTAGCAGCAAGATGGTGAGTGGCCACCATATTGGCGACAAAGGATTGCGGGAAGCGCACGGACGGGACAACTTAGCGCGAACGGAGACAACCTCAAATATGAGTGGAGCCCACACACACGAGATGCACGTCATATCGTCGATATTATCTTATCTTTATTTTTATCAACAGCAAACTCATTTATACTAATATTATGTTGAAAATGTTTGTATGTTTGTTTGGGACAATTTTTTTTACTTTTCGGAAGGAATCACTACTTCTCAGTGTTACAGGATACTTTTCATCCAGTAAAAATTCCACGGAATAGTTAAATGCTAGAGATCTGAATTGCGCGCGGGTAAAAACTGTCACTACATAATATAAAGCTAAGTCCCACGCACAGACATACCAGACTAAACACAAATCACAAATATTCCCTGTTCGCTCGCTCTACAATGATTATGAATCTTGCTATCCCGTTTTTTCATCCCTTGGAATAAGTTCACGGAAAATGACGTGCGCAATGTTTTGAACGTTCGACATATTGCTCGAGGGCCTATCGACCTGACGTTTTTTTTGAAACATTGGTGTAAATTTTATAATTTCCTAATAAAATTTCAATTAAACCATTTAAAAGATTGTAATTTTGTGTGTAATTAAGTGCACATTTATGTGAAAGCGCAAAGTATGGAAATACACCTGGATTATCCTTTCACCGGTAAGTAAACATTCGTGGTCGAGGCGATACGAAATACATTTTAGAAATTGTGACAAAAATATGCATCGAAATAGTGTGAATTTGCATTAATTGAAATGCTTTACCTTAAAACAACATGCCATTAGAGATAGATTTAAAATTATTGGCAAATTGAGCAATATTTCGGTGTCTAAATAGGTACGAAAATATTTTGATGCTAACAGGGTCGGACTTAGTATTTATTGTATAGTATTTTAATACTCAAATCTTGTGAATAGCGGTCCACAACTTTATATGTATCAGGGTTCCATACCAAAAATGTACCTAGATGACATTTTAAATGTTCAGACATTATATGAAACAACGGATTAATCGCGTATTTACGTTTATTTACATAAATATTTGTTTTTCTAGGTTTCCTAAAGACCAGACATGGTTATGTCTGGGTTGCAAATTGGAAGTGCTGCGTTGTAAACATTTTGAAGAACAAGATAATAATTAGATGCAAGTCCCTTCTGTCCTGCTGCACCAGCATAATATGAATTTTTACTGAAAATAAAGAATATGCTGCTTGTTTAATATATTAATGTATCTATCCTTTTCATTATTAGTTTTTTTTTATGACTATGTCCTCTAGAGGGCATCATATTAAATTTGTGAAGTCACATAGGCCAACCTGTGAACAATGAAGACGCTTTTAACTATAAGTAAGTAGGTAGGTACCTACTTAGTTTAGAAGTTATGAGGCAACAAATAAACATGAATACCGGTCAAAATCATAACCTTCCTTTTTGCTAAAGCAAGCACTGCCGATTCACGGTATGTAGGATTGAGAGATCGAAAAGACGGTGGTAGGTATCAGGGCATGGCTTTGATTCACTAGACACCTTACCTTTTATTATAATGTCAATATTAAAATATATAAGGACAAGCTTAAAAAAATTGCATAGTCATCTGGAGCGAACAACAAGTCAGATTTGTTTGTGTTCGTTACGAGTAGAAAGTCGTAGCAAAATATAACTCATGATGGGCTGCCTTGTTCCGTCCCTGCATTTGCATTAGTGTGTGTGTTATAGAGATGTGTGACATTTTGTCTCATATTTAAACTCTAAATGTAGTCTCTGCTTCTGTATAGAAAATTTTTTCTCTATGGTCCCACGCCGCGTCGGTCTGTCTGTCTATTCGCAATAAACCCAAAACTACTGAAAGTATTTTTATGCGGGTTTTAACAATAGACAGAGTGATTGACATGACCCACGCGAAGTCGCGGCGGATCGCCAATTTATTATGAAGACCGAAATAAAGGAACACTCACCTTAGCAGGATGCGAGATATCGCAGCAGTGGAGCACGAGCGAGACCGCCTTGCTCTTGTCCACGGTCGGCTCAGCGAGGGTCAGCAGCGAGCGCATGTTCTTCAACTGCTGGAAATGGAACGACATGTCGGTCGCCAGCACCATGTCGATGACCAGCGTGCGGAACTCGCGGAACTCGTCCCGGGAGAGGTTCTGCAGGATGTTGCAGTCCTCATCGCGCATCAGTCTGTGGGAGAATGAATGAATGAATAATTGATTGAATAACAGTTTATTGCACATTTAATAGAAACCAATGGGAACAAAATTAACGGCAGGAGAAGCAACAGGCGGTCTTATCGCTCAAAGCGATTTCCTCCAGGCAACCTTTTTGGATGGTGGGTTGGTTTAGAGAATCGTTGTAGGGAGCGTCGGTGGCCTAATGGTTAAGGGGTCTGACTCGTATCAAGAAGTACTGGTTTCGTACTTTATTTCCGCCATCTTCCAGTGACTGTTTTCCGTGTTGTGTACCTACAGTTGGACACTAACCGATGCTTTCACGGTAAGGAAAATCATCGTGATTGAACGTGGCTACTAAATGTTCAATGTCAGGTTCTCTTGTTAAAAGGTCAGATGGCAGTCGTTCCACTGTAATTATCTGATCTGTCAAGGATCAATTCTGGGTCATAGTCATGGTGAGCACAACCGGGACATTAACGCCAAGATGACCAAAATTCGTAAATGCATTACGCATTGTGGCTCCATGACGAGGGTAGCGTAATTTTGGAGAACCACATAAAGCAGCTTAGGAGGGTAATCTACACTGCAAATTATTGCGTTCTACAAGAACATTTGAAGCATTGTTGTCTGACATTTCTAAAACCCCAAGACCAGACCAAGAAATAATCTAATGAGTGTCTGGGAGCTTAAATTTTTACCACTGTAGAAGACACATAGCAAAAAAGAAAGCCAGTCTAAAGGTAGCTAACTTTCTAATCTTTTTGGTAGAAGCTAACTCTCAGTGGGTACGAAATAACTACCTAATAAGATGCTGGTGATGGATAGAAAGAGTGATGAGCTTGTTATATATGTTTATTCCTTGTAGGTAGGTCTGACATTTCTGACACCCCAAGAGCAGACGGTCGTAAATCAAGTTTTTATTGGATAAGTTGCGGTTTTATGCTCTTTTAAAGAGCGAAATGAAGGCCACCGGTATATTGTGCAGTCGCAATGAGCAACTGTGACGAGGATATTCCCTTGCGTCGAGTATTTTAATAATGTACCACGTTGTATGAGGTGCAGTATAGCGAAAGCATAAAAGTGCTCTTTAGTCACAAGCCCAAAATAAAAAAATTTGCTTAGCCATGAAGGTAGTTAACTTTCCAATCTTTTGTCTTTAGTTCTCTCGAAAAAGTAGGTAGATAAATAAAGTACGTTTCATTAGAAAAAGGCATAACCTAACCCTAAATCTAAGTTTACATATACTCAAATTTTTACTAAACTATTAAACCGATTATAATAAAACAAAGATAAGAACTATCTCGATTAAACGTTTTCTAACTTTTTTAAAAGCTTTCAAATACAGGAAACCTCATCCAAGTCAGTCAATATGTTCGGGAGCTACGATGCCACAGACAGACATACATCTCCACAGATACACAGACACACACGACAAATCATATAAATTTACTTATTGAATGTATGATCCATATAAATCTAAATAAGTATTTCAGTCTCTAAGACAATTTATTTAGATTTCTCTGGAATTTGGCTCGGCTATTTACCTTCGCTAAGTTTGTTAACTATTTCAATATTTATTAGTGAAGATCTATTTTTAGCTAACAGTTTTCGAGTTTTCAGTACTGATTAATTTGATAAGCTCTTCCAAATAAATAAATAAATAAGTAATATTATAATATAATATATATTTATTATTATATAATGCGTAAGCGTCTTGAGTGTCTGACAAACATACGGATGAAAACAAATAAATAATATAAAAATTTATTGATTGAGTAGGACGTTCAATATCTCTTTCATTCGTCAAAAGGATCTCAAATTGAGGCTATAAAGGTTCTGTTCTTACCTCTAGAGTTTCGGAAGCCGAAAAACTTTAGACTTTCACAGTCACCGGGGTTCTACAAAGTCGTCTGATATAATAAATGAAAACTCTTGACTTGGGGGATAGCTTGGCCGATGAAATTTTATTTTAACGAGTGTAAGGATGCTACATTTTTTACCACTTCATCGATTTTGTCAATGTGTAGAGTCGGCGTTAACTTCGGAAGAATTTCATACTCTATGGTGAAGAACATAAGTTTTTTTTTATACCACTAAGGTGGCAAACAAGCTTAGAGCCTGCCTAATGGAAAGCTGTGACCGCAGCCTATGGACGTTTGCAATACCAGGGGCAACGCGTTGCCGACCCCGTAAAAACCTTTTCACCCCTTTCTTGAAGAACCCTATGTTTTCTTTTAATTAACTCCTCGAACGAAGTAGTCAACCAATGTAAGTTTATATTAAGTATTATTGTTGTTCAACTAATTGAGATTTAATTCCGAATACCAGCAAATTTGCTTTTAAACCGAAGCAGTTCCCAAACTTAGTTCATTTACTTGAGAGTTTGGAATAATCTCGTCTTAGTTTTAGGCACCCTTAATTAGAGTTTAAAACATACAATTTCACGGAGTCTCGAGTTCTCGGAGATTAGTGAAAATTAAATGAAATGATTTTAGTATTCATTCATCGTGTAGCAACGGCTTTCAATTTGGAATTTGTCATTAAAAATTCAACATTTTGATGCACGACGTTGAGTTTCCCTATTTTTGAACCATTTGATTTCGATGTTGGCAGAGTACTATAACAAATACTACATTTTCATGCTGAAATTAAAAATCGAGACCTGTTCGACTCGAAGCGAGCGGTTCAAAAACAAAGCCGCTGGTGTAGGAATTTCGACCCGCTCAAGGCGCTTCCGACATGGGTTATGACGACTGCTATTAGTCGAAAGCAACCAGGACCGAAAGGTTATGGACAGCTAGGAGGATGACGATGGTTAACCTCGTGATCTACCTATACTGTACTGTGCCTAGTTACAAATACAGAAGGTGGCCACCTAACTGAAGGACATGACGTTCTACGACGTAGCTTAGCGTGCTACGCCATAGAGTAGTGCGTAGCGTATAAGCGTTTAGTCAGAATTATTAATAAATGCTACCGTAAGAAATCTGCAGTTTTTATAACGATATCTGATATGTGCACTTATTATTTTAGAAATGTAATTTAGGGTTAATTTATTGTACAGAAATAGTATTATTAAGTAATAGAAATGCAGAAAAGCGACATCACCGCCTTACTGCTGTCATATAGATACCAAGGTGATTGCGCGCGTTGTAGAAATAAATACCTACACCACGAAACATATTCCTTATTTGGTTACTATAACAAATTCCGAACGGCAATGAAGTGGTGCGGATCCGTTTCTATACGATATGTGAGCCAACTTGTATACGTAGCTATATTAAGTAAAGATATCTTCTCAATCCTCATTTCGCTTCGCATCGACGGGTGCTCGATCACAGAAGCTCCAATACGACACTCCATTTCAAGTGACGGTATGATGTACAGTAGAATAGATTTCCGTCAAGCTCGGCTCGGACTCGGCTCGAGTCGGCAAGAGTCGGCTCTTGGACTAGGTTTGTTCGGTTTTCGCTGAATGAGCTCGTGCAGGCTTTTATGGCATACGCAATTTTGACTTTATGTACGGTCGCGTTCATAAGTGCAAGACCCTAATATTCATATTCCTGTGCAGCTGTAATTAAAGCAATTTTCATATATTAAATTAAAAAACCTGCAATTTAAGAATGACTTATTGGTGTCCATGAGACAGCTAAGCTCTTCTTTTAGATAGTTCCATTGGTTTAACAATGCATCTAATATATTGTATGTGGTAGTAGCTACAGTTTTATTTTTCTAGTAATGGTCATTCACTTATGAACGCGACTGTACTTATTCCGCATTCGAAACTGTGCTATAGAGTTAGAGGTTAAAAAAAGTCTTCGTGTGTAGCGTTGTAACCCACAACGTAAAAAAGGAGTATTTGTAAGTGTGTGTCCAGCCCAGAATCCGTCCAGTTACGAATCCTTTTCACAAAAACGTTATTTATCTGTTTCGTAATATCTATTCGCGTTTTTCCCCATTTTCAATTTACACCAGGCGTATTTTTGTTTTTACATGATTTTTCCATTCGCAGATTTTCCCATTCTGTGGCATCGGAGACTCAGTTAAACCGATTTCAATTGTAATCTTCATTTAATAACCAGTTTTATCGAGATGGTTCATAGCTTGTTTCATTGTGGGTTTTACGACATCTGTCGGTTCTATTATTAAGTACAAAAGGTAGAAGCGATTTCCGGGTTTCCTAACGCGTAACTTGGTTTCCGAGTAGCGCGAAAAATATTTATAAATAAACACAAACAAATGAAAACACTACGCTCAGTTAGAACGCTTAGGTTTGCATCCGATTTGAGTACATAAAAATCCAGCTTTATAATAAATACAAATTGCATTATTGCTACTTGCATAAAGTTTGGCTTCATAACACCCATTGAATATGAGCTGGAAAGTTGTAAATATTGCACAATTTTAATCGCATCTATCGAGTAACCCCATCCATTATCGGATGACGCAAAAGGCCACTTATATCATAGAGGCAGACCATCGATTACATCCGTAAGCCACATAATGGGCAGTAGCATTTTCTGTTGAGTACTATAGCATGTGTGCTCTGGCAGAAATGAGATTAGGTCGGGCTCTAGGAAAGGTAGGTTTATAGGATGGGTTATCCTTACGATCCCCAGTATGACCAAATCTAACCGAAGCGCACTCCCACCAGATGAGTGCGAGCACCCCAGCCAGCGGACCCAGGAGGCGATACCTACTTACCTGAACCTACTAAAGCCCGGCCACACAGTCGGAATAATAACCCACCCTAAAAGCCTACTTATTCTAGAGCCCGACCTAACCTAAGGTCTTCCAGAGCACAAATTCTGCAGTGCCTATTTTCAACGATGGAAAGTGGTGGAGCAATGCACGATATAACTTCTAATGCATCGTAAAAGACAAAGTGGTGAGAGTTGTAAAAGAAAAAAAGCGCCGGAAGTGGAGATGGCTAGGACACATAGCTAGAATGGGCGAGAAAGACCTTGTAGTGGCGACCACGCGCTAACACCCGCTGGAGGGGGAGGCCACCATTAAGGTGGACCGAGGATATCCGCAAACAAGCTGGAATTAATTGGCTGAAGGTGGCCGGCAACAGGAAGGCTTGGAAGATTAGAGAGGAGGCTTACGTTCGAAGACGGATAGATGATGACCTATTTTCAATTTCATAACTGCAGTCTTTAACCCGTCAGCCAAGCTTCGCTATTGTGAAGGAGGTTCAAGTCCTACAGTGGACTGCAGAAAAATGGCCGTAGCGAACATTAGAGGGTATTTTAAATTAGATAAATTAATTGTTAAAAGACTTTTGAATTAAATTAGCAAATATTTAAAAGGGTATTTTCAAACTTGTTTAAATTTACTGTGTAATTAATACTTTGTCTTGCTGATTTCCTTATTAGCTAAAAGAAAAACTCCGTCCGCAGTCGTTTTCGAGATGCCGAATATTCCATTACGCAAATTGCGAAGGTAAACACAGCGAATTTCTAAACGTTTACTGACGGCTTTCTAGACTTTCTTGTTATGGAAATCAAATTATTTCACTGTCAAATTGAAATTTACAAAAAGTATAAGAAAAACTCAGAAATTGAGACCGAGGGCATATTGAGGTTTTACGACTGTCCCGATCGAAATCATTCGGTTATTTGGTTCTTTGTTCGTTTTTGTACGGAATTGGCGACGACGAACGAATCAGGCCGGACGTGATGTTCTGGGGCCCTATTTTTGAACCTTTCGCGTCAACATTGAGCGCTCGAGTGCGCTACCTGTCTCCTTCATATTTGCGGTAAGTTGCTAGAGATACAAAAGATAGGCATTAGAAGGCGACTGCGTAAATGCAAGCGGTTTAAAAATAGGGCACCTGAAGTGCCCACGGCATCTTCAAGAGACACGGCAATAGCACTACTAAATTAGGCACTAGTGTTTGACACGTGCTGCATTAGCTCCAGGGATACGTGAGAAATAGATGACCTGCCGGCAGGAAAGAGGTTGCAAGGGTAGAATGATATCGCCGAGTCGGATGTAGAGCCAACGGCTGACGACGTGAGAGTACAAAAGACCGGGCGAAGTGGAGGAGAAATAGTAGGAAAGCGGACCCTCGAATTATGATAATTATGGTGATGACTTGAGCACTAATCATCATCGTTATCATCTTGGCATTAAATCCCGGTTGCGCTCCCGCGCGGCATGCGAGGGCCCGAGCTCTGCCTTCCTGCTCCTCTTAGTCCTCTTTGTTCGGCCTTCGGCATCCTTGGTGATGATTCCGTTGGCATGCATGTCACTCTTAACGACGGGCAGCTATCGCTTCTTGGGCTGGCCTTTCCTTCCTGTAACTATTGAAGGCGGCATGGTCCGACGTTTATCTCTATCTAACATGCCGGTCTGCGCAAGATCTGCACTCTTGTAGCTTATCTGCGATGTCACAGACGTGAAGGCTACCGCGGATGTAGGCGTTTTGCGCGAGGTCATTACAGGAAATCCCACATCCACCGCAGCATATTAATTTCTCCTGCTTGTGCCGCTGTAAGGGCCAAGTCTCACTGCCTTATAAGAGTACAGGTCTAATAATGGTCTTGTAGACCTGTCCCTTCAGCTTCATTGGCATCTTGTGGTCATAAATCACACCCGTGGTCTCTCTTGAGCATTAACTTGAGCACTAATACCAACCTGAAAGCAGCACTGATATGATGGTTCTCCAACACGGCCCGGTCATTGTAAAGCAGAGCGGTATCAGTGCCCGACATCACGTGGAAGTTGTTGGTGGTGCCAGTGTGCTCGAAGTCGTGGATCACCGCCGCGACCAGCGTCGCGAAGATCTCCAGGTCCGACAGCCAGTTCTGGGGGCGAGAGGTCTTGTTAGTAAGGACACATTGGGCACACAAGGACATTATGCAGATGTCGGCAGTAAGTGAAGTACATCGCCAAGTTCGGTAGAGCGTCGTCTCTATCGCCCGAGTCAATACGAAGCCGAAACTAGCCGATGTGCATTATTTACCGACGCGGCGTTACTTGTACTTATTGTTATTACGGTGGCCTTACTAATGGTAGACTGGTGAACATGTAAGGCGTCGAAGAAGTTGAACGCGTGCGCATGTATATCCTAGACCATGGAAACGATGCCATACATTACCTATAAATGGTGAAGTTGTATAGGTCAGTAATCCGTGACTCACATTTGAACTCAAATTATTCGATGATTAAAAAAAAGTATAGGTTTACGGTACCTAGGTTTTAACGACTAGCATTTAACAGTTAGCTTGATAAAACTATTTGAGTTCGCGCCAGTCTCGCCTATTTCGAGGTGATGAGGAGACTTATTATGAACTTACTTTGATGACGCTGTGACCCTAAAATGAGTCTTGACGTCCGACACTAAAACCTAGAGGAGAGTATGGTTCGCTATAAAAATACTGTCCTCTTTATAGCGCAATAGGGAAAAAAATATATTACCAATACCATTTCTACAATAAAGACGAATGAAACGACACCTAATACAGAAGCATTAGGATACAGAGCGCGTCGTAGAACCTGACATGGTTACTTAACTTTACATAGCTATACAGACGTTGTGTAAGAAAAAAAATCCTCTTTTTGGACAGTAGGGTTTGTAATTACAGATCGTTTGATCCTTCGACCCCTTTTGGTTCGGCAATAACCGAATTCTCATTATGGAAATGTCATTTCGATTGAAGTCGTGATGGCAGAGCGAGTGTGTTTGTCTTGTGAGTCACACGTTTAATTTCCACTCAGGGGCTTGTGCCAATGGACCTCTTCTAGAGACGTACGTAACAGATCACATTCAGTCGCGTAATTCTGTGCTTCAAAAGGTACGATAGGCCAATCACTAGTGGTTGTAACGGATCGAATGCAGTGAACGGCTAACTTTCTTAGTTATAAGGCAGATAAACAGACAAGCGCGCCATTTGATGGAAAGAGGAACACCAGGGGTATCACTGATGCGCAGTCCACAACTAATATACCTCTTCAACGATCCTATGTTTAGTCCAGGGATGGCGAACCAATGGCACAATAAGTTCCTCAGAACTATCGATTGTATAAGTGCATGACCATCTTAATAATCATATTCCTGTTCACTACTGTGAAGTTGTTAAAAAGTTTTTATGGCTTTTACGAATTAAATTTTTATTTATTATTTATGAAATTAAGAACGAGGACTTTGGGCCTAAGGGACAGCCAATGCCCTCGTATTTTATCATATTGATATGACTGATGACTATGACAAAATGACTGGCCGAAGATGCATCAAATACCTTATATATTGCTGTAGCTGCAACGGAATTTTAATGAAGTTCTTGAAGTTTTAATGCACTTTTGCTTTTGTACTGTACAGCCTTAAGATGTAAGTGTGGAAAAAATAAATCTCACCATGAGTCCAGTCTGGCAGAGCATATAATGCACGGTTTGGGAGACGTCGGCCGCGTGCAGGTTGTTGTGGTAGGGATTGTGGAATTTGCAGTAGCCGTCCTCTATCCGGGCGAGGAAGTTCTCCAGGATCGTCGGCGGCACCTGGTGGATGGACGGCAGGGTTAATTTATTTTATTGATGTAAAAAATAGTGACAGTAATGTAGTATCAGGTGGTAGGACTCTGTCAAGCCTGCGGAGTCCGCCTGAGTCCACTGCTTTTTCTATTCCTGCCGCCAAGCGGAATGCTTGCATTGTTATTATAAATATAATACCAAGACTTGTAACTAAAATTACAATTATCATTTCAATTTCTGCTCGGTCGGGAATCGAACCCGAGGTCTCTGCGTGTCAGACCAACTGAGCTACTCAGTTATAAATACAAGATACAGACTTCAACCTTATATAACATCCTCGTTTTTGAGGATAAAAGTAAAATATATTTAGACTAAATAAATAGCTGCAAAGGGAAACGTTGAAAAACATAACCACGGTTCCTATCTCTCAGGCAGAAAAACTTCAATCTGTTGCGCGGACGACGTTAACTTTTTCCTTATCTCCGTGGGCGAACTTCATTGAATTTGTGAGAGAACCAACGTGAAAGAAAATACTCTGAGATTCCCCTATACAAGAGCTGAGGAGTTGGCAGAGTTAGTCCGCGATTAGTCTACAAAGTTTTCAGCTTTGTATTTGAAGCATATTGAAGTCAAAAGCGTTCGTTTATTTAAGGCGAAACGAGTAAGTACTTAACCTTTGCAAGATATTGATCCCAGGTTATTCAAGTACCTCTCGACGATGAAATATGTACGAGTATTGCAAGACAGCGAACAGAACTTGAGAATCCAATACCCTTAAGTACCAGAACAGTACTCGTCCCGTAATAAATATTGTAAATTGGTTTGTCGTAAACTGCAGAAACTACCGCTATAACATTATGCTAGTTCAAAAAGTCGATAAATGCTTACAAGCAAATGAAAGTGCAACTTTTACATTTTCGGTGAAAAGAAGCCCTCTGACATCTCTCGGTATCGTAATTAACTGATATTTCATTGAATTATTATCACTCAAACTAGCAATATCATTATTCATGTTGGAGCTTGTTTGACAGAGCCGCTGGGAATCATTGTGGTTATGTTCACTGTGTATTCAGGCGTTAATTATTGTATATGTATGTTTGATGTACGCATATATTATATTTTTGTGTTTTCCGTATTATTTTTCTCCTTTGATTATTTGTATTGTGTCCTGTTGTCTCTTGGAAGCAATATATTTTTGTGGTTATATGTAGAATCGTGTATATTTTTACGATTCCAAGCCTCGTTCCTGCCTCGGCAACATACACCACGAATGTATCCAATCACTATGTATCCAACGAAACAATCTCCAAGTTTTCAACTTATCGCGTAGTCTATTAAAACTTCCACCTCATCGCGCCCTAATGGAATATTTTCGAAAACACCGTGCCAGTAACAACTTGGAAAAAATACTTCACAAATTCTCACGAAACTTGGATAATTAGAAGGTAAGAATAGCGTTATTGAATCCTGAATAATAATGATGATAGAAATATATATAAGTATAGCACACTTCGGAGCGTCGGTGGTCGAGTGGTTAAGCTTTCCGATTCGTAAGCGTGAGGTACCCGGTTTGAATCCCACTGCGGCCATGTACCAATGACTCTTTTCTGAGTTATGTACATTTCTTGAATACTATCCGATGCTCTTGTGAGGGAAAACATCGTGATAAAACCTGCACATTCAGGCGACTGAATGTGTAACCATGATCCAATCTGGTCAGGTTCCCCTGATAGCAGGGTCACGGAGCTGCGGAGGTCAGATGGCAGTCGCTCCACTGTAATTATCTGATCTGTTAAATCTTGGATCATAGTCAAGGCGGATATCGGGCCCTTGTGCGCGAGAGCACAACCGAGACATTAAGGCCAAAATGATTAGTTTTTAAATATTACACGTTTATCGATGTATGAGCTATCTTGGCAGATCCTGTTAATGGCGCACCACACTACACCACTCACCAACACCACTAGTGCCACCACCACGTCACGAGCGCCAAACCTCGACACGTGTTTCTCCACCACGGAGCATCCTCACGATCATTGACAGTTTTCGATCCGTAAACGATCAATGATCCTGAGGAATCTCCGTGGTGGAGAGAAACACGTGTCGAGGTTTATCAGTGATAGTGGTGGTGGCACTAGTGATGGCACTAGTGGTATTGGTGAGTGGTGTGGTGTGGCTTTGTGGAACAGGTGCGACTGAGCTAAATATTCTATTAGAAGTGTTTTGAATTCGTGACAAATTAAAAACAAATTTCGTAATGTAAAATTCAGATGAATTTAACTTGAAAGATTCGTTGATAAAAAAAAGCGAATCTATACATAGTATAAAACAAAGTCGCTTCTCGCCGTTTGTTCCTATGAACGCAGATCTTTTGAACTACGCAATCGATTTTATTTCAACAATAGATAGAGTGATTCAAGAGAAAGGTTTATAAGCAAGAAAAAAATGGTAGCCAGATGTAAAGTAGGTGTACACGAATGAAGTCGCGCCGGGTCCAATAAATCACAATAAAATATCATTATCCCAGCATCAGAATTAAACGTGAAACCTTTTCACATCAAGTTCTTCCTAATCAATGATCCATGTAATTTACCATTGTCATTATCGATAACAATTTTCTGAGAAAATGTATATGCCACTTACGAGTGTATCTAACATATCTAACTGTTGAAAATTTTGTTAGATTTGTTCTAATAAACGGATGGTTAACTAGATCAGTTACGTGAAAAGGACAACTAAAAAGATTTCTTTAATCTCGATCTTATTCTTAACGAAAAGAATTTTATGGCAGTAGTGAAACGGTTGGAAGGGGAAATCTTACATTCATTTCACAATGAAATCGAGGAGATTCTAAAGATGATCAGAATATAAATGAAAAGAAGTAAAAGATCAATGTTGCAAGTAGGACAATGTTTGTAATGCAGGAGCCACTCCTGCCTCAGATAAAATCTCCGATATAGCCAACGTATATTCAAATATTTACCAACCAACTAAACCGATTTTAATCAAACAAGGCTAAGACTATGTCGATGCAACTGGCTATCAACTAAAGAAATCCGCATCGAAATCGGTCCATCCGTTCCGTAGCTACGATGTCACAGACAGTCAAGCCCATAACACTCGTCTCGTTGTGCCGGAGGTTATAAATAACCTACCGACAGAAAAAATCGAACTATCCCCGACCAAGCTTACTTAAACTCAAATATTATCTAAACTGCAAAACCGATTTTAATGAAACATAGTTAAGAACCATCTCGATGAAACTGGTCATCAAATATCGGAATCCGCATCCAAATCCGTCCCTCCGTTAGGGAACTACGATGCCACAGACAGACACACAAAACCACAGTTACACATAAAAATCTTATAACACCCCTCTTTTTCTTTGAGTGTTACAAATAAGGCGCCTTGGAAGTTTAACATTTCGATTGTCTATTTTCAAACAAGTAGCATTGATTAGTTTACAAATTAGTTGCCCCTTAAGCTCGTTATTTCCAGGAAATTACAAAAGAAAGATAGCAACTTCCCCGCTAGTGAGTAACGGATCAGAAAATTGGATTAGTCCCCGCTCCAACAAAGCGAAGCGAACACAACTTACGGCTTGCTTCAGGTCGTTATAACAACAAAGTCGTCTCTCACTGTGGTTTAGTTTACTTGTACCTACTTACTTGCTGCTAAACCCTACTAATATAATAAATGCGAAAGTTTCTAAGGTTGGATAGATGTTTGGATAGGCATGTCATCGAAAATGCAAAATTGGTCTATATAGCAACTGGTCTAATAAGCATTTTGTCACACCTGTCGCCTAAATTGGAAGTGGTCTAAATTAAACGTGGTTCGAATAGTAGTTTGGATGTTTGTTATCCTCCTTCACACAAAAAATATTGAACGGATTTTGACGTTTTGCAGTATAGCATATTGGCTATAATTTACCCCAAAATTCAATGTGGTCCCCGGGTCGGGAACGTAATAACCGAACTTTACTCGTCGGATTACGTGACCTTTCTAACAAAAATATCATCTATTTGATTTGAAACCTGAACAAAACTCAATAGGTATGTCTTGCGTCAACCCCTAATGCAAGTGGGTAGGTATCTCAGATTTGGTAGGGTCTTAGCGTAGGTTATTTTTGTGTTACTGATTTTTACCGTTTACGTCACTGATGATTTATTATGAATAAATAAACAAAAAGAGAACAGACATCAGAAATTACCTACGTACTCAGTTGAAAAATATCTGTGTAAACCGAAATAAAAACTGGGTCTACGACGGGGGTAGATCACATTTCTCACGAAAAAAGGTTTGGATGAGGTCTCAGAGTTATCCATCATTTAATAATAAACAGCCTGTGACATGATATAAGGTCGGGGCTGCCAAAATTGCGAATGATATTCTTATCAGTATACGTCACATGGGCATTTCATGCCTTGCTAATATGATTAATGATATCACTTTGTATTCAAGCCTTTACTAAAATATGAACCTACATTTTTTATGTCTTTATTAAAAGGATATATGTACATAAGGCGTATTTCTCCTATGGGTAGGCAGAAACTAGATTGCGCCTACTAGCTACGCACCATTTTCGCTCAATTTTTTCATTGTCATGTTCCAGTAGGTGGTGTCATGTTCCTGCTGGTGTTTATGCCTCAATCAGTACGGTGTTTACGAACTGATGATGCTCGTGGCAAAAACCGCTAACTTTAAGTAGAAATAATGCAGTCGTTCGTACTAATTACTATTTAAGTATTTGGTGGTACCTACGTTTGGGAAAGGCTGCCGATAATATTGGCAATGGAAGAACAGGACAACAAATAAGAAAATAATGGAACTCATTTGTGACTCATATTATGTTTAGCGGTGGACTAGTATAGGCTGATGATAATGATTCATACATACATACATATCCACGTAATTTGAGCGGGGTCCATCTTTAGCGCATGGGGTCGCTAGTTTGTGAGGCGATTAAGGTCGCTACAAATGCCTCGACAGGTATTATGTCTGAACAGTGCCGCGAATAGGTAAGGTTGATAGGATGACGATAAAAAAGGGAACTGACCTTGAACTTATGTATCATGCCGTACCGGTTGAGCAGTTCATAGCCGAGGTACTTCACAGGCGCCCCTGCCGCTGCTTCATGCAGAGCGAACACGTCGAAAGACCACTCGTCCAGCGTCTGAAAGTGGAAAGTAAGGTTACATTAGCTGGGAGTCTGAAAGGGATGGAATATATTGTTTTTATGCTAATCATTTACAAACGAGCAGACAGTCCACCTGATGGTGGTAACTGTCGCCCATAACATCTACAATTCATACATTTAACGCGTCACTGTGCATTGCGTTGTCACTGTGAGGGCAAATATGGAATGCCTCATGCCTGTAATAGATATGCAGTCCTCACTACGTAGACCCGTTGTGGACGCGACAGTTAGAAAGAAAGGCTAACGTGAATAGGCTCCTCCTAGACAGGCGCGAGGCGAGTCCCATATACAGAGTTTTCTTTGGACTATGACATGGGATCGTTCAAGAGGTATATTAGAGGTCTCTTCAGAGGCGGGCAATGCAACGCTGGTGTTGCCGATGTCCATACATGTTGCTGGTGAACACTTTCCATCAGGTGGCCCACTTTCTAGTATGTCTTGTCAGCCGAAATATAATTTAAGGTGAACGCACCAGCTGGAGTGGACGCAGTCACCACACGCCTCACACCGATATGTTTTCATATCCAGCCAGAGACAGAGCCAGTTGCAGCGTCCTCTCTGGAGTAATCTGATAGTTCATTTTTCCGCGATTTCTCTCGCATAAAATTCGGTTACATAGTAACCGAAACATAGTTTCGGACCAGTTACCGTGGGATGTGGTTTGAATTTCGTAAAATCCCAGCCCATGTTGAAAATGTAGCTTTCTTTAGATGAAAGAATATTTGAAGTCGGTTTTGAGTTTATCCATTACAAACATTGGCTATAGAGCGTGGCAACGCGGCTTCCATAATGGGTACCTTTACACGTGGTACTCTTTAGAGAGGGCTTTTTCAGTGATTTGGTGGTATTATTAATTTGTTGTCAATATTTACAATTTAAGTTTTGATTTATTTCACCGTTTATTTTCCTATTTACTATTCTATCACATAAATATTTCCATTACAAACAAACAATCAAATCATTTCTCTTTATTATAATCTGGTTTTTCTTCTTCCGTGAATATAATATTAGTATAGAATAGATATACCTAGATAGTAAGAGGAAAAGTTTGTAGGTAAATTTGTAAGTTTGGATGTCGGGGGTAATCTCCGACAATGCTGAGCCAATCTCAATTTTAATAGTCCTACAAGCATTCCCACATCTATCGCATCGCATTGCATCGTCTACATAATTCTCAGTACTTTTGATTCGGTATTGATACCGAGAAGCAATAGGATCCCGTGAGATAGTCGGATGCAGGTATAAATCTGAACTGTGCGCTGGTGAGAGACAGCAAGTTTTATCCCTCAACGAAAAAGAGGGGTGTTATAAGTTTGACGTGAGTATATATGGTTCTGTGTATGTGTGTAATGGTGTGTATATTACATGTTATCTCCCGAACGGATAGCCAATTTTGATATGGTTGGTATTTAAAAGCTAGTATATTCGAGATGGCTTGCAGCGGTGTTTTAAAAAATCTGTTCAGGAGTTTAGGAAATATATGTATATTTGAGTATAATTTTGTAATCTTGGTCGGGGGTATTCCGACGTTCTTCGTCGGTTAGGTGATTAAAATAGGCTCTTAAGAATTAGATTTTTAATATTAGTACACACAGTTTTTTATTTACGGAATGTCTGGAATTTTTGGAAATTAACTTCTAATTTTGTCGATGTGTTATTTTCCTTGTATAACCTTATTACTTGGGCTAGACTAGACTGCACCATTTTGTCTAAGAAAAAGTTAGCTTCTAAATGCTGCTACAAAATAAAAAAACTGCCCTCCCTATGCTACTGTGTGCGAATTGAGAAATAAACTTTCTGTAGTAGCAGTCAAGCAAGATTTCCTGGCTCCCACTGGATAAGTGTCACTATTTAGTGTCTATCTTTGGGTCGCCGGATGCTGTAGAATCCACAGTGTACCTATATCATAACTAAACCGAAGTTTCAGCGCTGCGTGTAGATGATGGCCTCTATCTAGTACCTACTTTCTTCAATCCACGCGATTCCGAAACCATTTCAAATAAAGCAATCTTTATTGAAATTCGGATCTTTCTATTATTTTAATAGTCTCCCATATTAAACTTGGTGTACATTTTGATTCTTATTAATAAATATAAAACAGCATTTAGAATTGTTTCAGATTCATTTGAAATGGTGGCCTTTATCCTTTAAAAGCTTCAAAGCTGACCAGTAACATTAAAAACCACTAAAGCCGTATCACAAATTCACGAGAAACTGACATTTCAAGCAAATAACCTAGACTTCCAGCTAGAATCTAGACTTTAACTGTAAGCTACGAGCGAAATCACATGAGAGGTTTCCAAATTCCCTCACGCGATTGCAATGCCACATTTGGTATTCAGCTCGGGGCGTATAGAGCAATTTCTACGAGCATTGCGAAAAGAAATGCATGTCAAATACCTATGAAAATATTTGAATTAATTTCATTTATAGCGATTGCGAGTGCAAAACTACATATTAGTGATATTATATACAGATAAAAATATTGGGAAGTTAACTACCTTCACTGGTAAAGATTTGTTTTTGCTCTGTCTATTTGTTTTTGTTAGTGAGGGTAATGTATTGAACTATTGAAAGAATGATACAATGAAACGAGTACGACTATTCTGGTAAACATGAATTTATTACGTTATTTGTCGCGCCTATAAATGCAGGAGTTCCCCAATGCTCTGTACTGTCGCCCACGCTGTTCATTCTGCGTATTAATTATATGTTGGGGGTCGCGAACTATGCGGTTCCAAAAGTATCTACGGTTTTCCCTGGAGCACACAATACGGAGTTACAACACACAAGAAATGAGTGATAAGGTTTTTAATGGGTCGGCAACACGGGAGTAGTAAAGTCTATACCTAACTTACCTACCTATCCTAGTCTGTGGGAACTGCTTATATTAGGTAGGCCGCAAATCTTTTTGGCACCTAGTGTTTTGAAAAAAAATAGAAAAATCCCATAGGTTATAGAAAAATCCCATAGACCGGAGTGGGAATCATACCAAAAACCCCTGTTTACGTGGCGGATGCTTTCATCACTCGGTCACTGGAACTAAAACAATGGGATATAGAAGTAACTTTGATATTTAATAACCTTATTCGAGGTAGCACATGCGATTAGCCCGCTGGCTGAAGTCGAGTGGATAGAGAATTGCAAACTATTGTAAACCTAACTTTCAAAAGCAGCTTCAACATAACTAAATGTTATAGCGACTTTAGACCAAAACTTTTGCTATTATGCCACTAAAGTTAGGTACAGTAATGGTTTTAATAGTTGGAATTTACAACTTCGCAACAAACTGGGCGTTTTGGTAGTGTCAATTTGCTCTGTTTGTAGTTGTAATGGGCTAATTTCGATCTAATTTGCAGTATTTCTGTTAACAAACAAGTACTCACGACAGCTAAATAAATATTGCGTACCGTAAACTGGTTCATATTATAGAATCTGTTTATATTATTAGAAGATGTGCTGCGTTTAGGTCTACCTGGTCCCCGATAAATTTCACAGAAATCAGTCACACTGAGGGTAAATATCATACGTAATTTTTTTCAATATAGGTATCAAAATAATTTACATAGACAAAATTAAACATTAAAACTTAATATCCGTACAACTTAAGAGAGAGTAATTTAGTTTTCTCATTAATAAATACATTGAATACTAATTTTGTAATCCCAGTAATAACCCAGGGCTATTTTGGAACTCTGTGAGGTCGGCGAAGGCCTCTAAAATTAGAAATGTTATTATAAAGTTACGAGATAAACAAAAAATACTACCTACCTTTCAAAACAAAATAAGCTATAAAAATACATAGAATTATGTTGAAAGAGTGAATCTATACATAGTATAAAAAAAAGTCGCTAAAAGTCGTTAGTTTGCTTCCCGGCAGAGTTACAATAGCAAATATTTGTTTCCCATTCGAGTTTCAGAGATTGAACGCCAACTAAATGAAGTTGAAATTCAATTTAAATTGCGAACAAACTCTGTAGTGTGGAGCTGACGAAACGAGTTCACTTTTAAACCAGTTCACGGGATTGTGGTCAATCGATTAGATCCAGTTGGCCAGGGGTGCCATAAACCTGCCCAAAGTGGCCACAAAGCCGAGCAAGGGCGGTCGAAGTTACCGCCCTAGGGGTGCGTTGTAACGCATAAGTCTGATTGGCTTTTTTTGACGACTAGGTTGGCGCAGTGGTTACCAAAAGGGTTAAAATGTTAGGACAGGAATTGAATGTAGGTATTATAATATAAAGTTTATTGTAGATACACAGTAATATAATTACATGAGTATTGAGTTATACTACATTTTGTTGTGTTACAAACTAAGGACTAACAAGCGGATTATTTCATAACTTTAACTTTATTTACCTTTAACAAAATTATGTACCTAACCCATGTGAACCCTGTTCTTTTACACTAGGATTACCTGTATTGTAAGGCTACAGTACCTTTCACCGGGCTATTTGTTTAGGTATTGATCTTATGTGTTCATTCTCAAGACTTATAGTTAGTATAAACAAAAATGGCCATGTGGTGTCCGGCAGAGTAGAATAGCACCAACCCCTTACATTAATGGGTGTCGTACAAGGCGACTAATGTTTTCGAGGCAAAAGATCAAGAGTCTCCGTAGTCTTGAAAATGGGCAGCAGCATTTTCCATTATTTTATTTAAACACTGCGATCTCCAACCCGCCTGCCAAGCGTGGAGATTATGGCAATAACCTCCCCTTTCGTGGGAGAGGCCCTAAGTCCTGCAGTGGACTGTTACGGGCTGTGATGATGATGATGATGATGATGATAGTTATATGAAATGTAATCCAGCGGTTGTTCATTTTTGTAACGCGAATCTTAAGTGCATGAATAGTAGATGCTATGGGCGACAGTTACCACTTACTAACAGGCTGTGCTCCTTTATCACGGAATTACGTAAAAGGTAGATTTGGGTGAAAGTAACGTCTATGAAGAAAGTTTATTTTAGTACTCACCTGAAAACGATAAATATTACCGGAGAAAACGATTGTCTATCTACTTAGTAGAATAGTAGATTCTACCATACTATCAAAATATTTCTCGACTTGCGTAGTTACATAAGAATACTATTGATGTTAAAGTTGAATAATCCATTTTCTTGTGTAAATGTATGCGAATCGAATGAATCCTTTCTTCCACTCGAATCCCCGCTTTGAACCTTTACTGAAGTTCACTGAAACTCGTCCAATGTACCTACTTGGGCACTTTGTCTTGGGGTTAACCGTAGTAAATGTGATGTAAAAAATCAACCAAAGAATATAATAGTTGCAATGAAAGGTAAGCGTCGTAAAACTACCACCGGACAAAACGATTTAGCATTTATATAAAACAATATCGGAAGTATCACAGACTAATGCGCAGCGTAGTTGCTAGGCTCTATGCGCGTGATCCATTTAGTCACTTTACGATCTGGTGCCCACGGAACAGTTTCGCTATCGTACCACCCGCCGCGGGCTGGGTACTCATCGCCACTACGTAGACCTTTTGTTGGTGTCCACGGGACGGTTCGAAAGAAAGTTTCTCGCTCGCACGATTCGGATGTGGAATGAGCACCCAGCCGCAGTGTTTTCTTTGGAGTATGACATGGGATCGTTCAAGAGGTATATTAGAGGTCTCTTCAGAGGCGGGCAACGCAACGCTGGTGTTGCTGAAGTCCATAGGCGGCAGTGACCACTCTCTATCAGGTGGCCCGCTTGCCTGTTTGTCTGCCGTATAACAGTTATACCAATTTCTTTGCTAACTGAAATAAGTAGGTACTCGTATATTTGCAAATTATTGTGTGTATAATATTAAAGATCCTAATTTTTCTTTGCATGGTTTGCTTTAAGGTAAACTTAGAACAGTGAAGTCCTGTTCCGTCCCAAGGAGACGTATTGGTAAACGATGATATTTTCAATACTAAAACACACAAATTTCGATTTAACAAATCTGAAGCGAATCACACTTACAATCCCTTACGCACATTCCCAGCCCTGTACTTTCCGAAAGGGCAACATATCCCAGCATTTGTAGTTGGCCTATTCCATAATTTAGTGGGCACCTATCCTGGCCGCAGTCGAGACGAATGGGAAGCCTTCGGGTTGATTACTTCCTTTACTGAACTTGATTATCCCGAAATGGTGCTGAATTTTTGATAGCGGCTTCAACGCCGACCCCGCACCTACAAAGTTACTCGGAATGTGTACGGCACCCGTTATTGTCTACGTTATATTTCGCTGGAGGTATTATGATTGCTTAGAGAAACGAGTTTGCTACGCTTGGTTCGGTTTTTGCTTTCAGGGGTCAATTCAGCCCACATCCAGCCCGCGGGCTTGGAGTGGAAATAAATTATTTTAACCTTTTAGTAGGTTAAATAACTCCAACCTACTTATATTATGTGAAAACACAATTGTTTATTTTTTAATTTACGAGAATATGTTTTTGCAGGCGGCCTGCCTCAGCTTCGCATGGGTGTTCTCGGGGTTTCTCTAATATCTACACGTAAACCATGAAATTCCCATGATAACAAATCATCATCATATCATAATCACGCCCACTGCTGGGCATATGCCTTCGAAGATCTCCACAAAGGCTGATCCTGTGCCTTCCACATTTAGTTGGTATCTGCGATATTTAAAAGGATGACAATGAATACTTCATCAAAACCCGTTGCATGGTTTAGAAGGAGTTAGCTAACAGACAGGCGCGGACAATGACTTCATTTTCTACTATGTAAGGATAAGGATTATGATTAGCAACTCGTCTGCCAAAATTATGAGAGAACCTTTCACTAATATAGCTTATATAGCGTAGCTTTAAGTCCGCCATTGTACTATAATGTGCATGAAGTTTTGAAAAAATAAATAAATAATATGAGGGGGGCTTAAGTCCTTCAACATATAAACTAGCTGGCGCGTCGCGACTTCGTTCACATCTTGTCCTACCCTATAAATCTTCCTCTTGAATGACTCTATCTACTGTTTATTTTTTTAAAGCATTAAAATTCGTTGCGCAGTTTATGAAATATAAGCGTACATACAAAGGGACAGATAGCGGGAAGCGAGTAAGTTTTCTACTAAGTATATATGTCGTGGCCAGAACATAGAATTGATCACTTCATGAAATACACCCATTTCATGAAATGGTCGGTCACACCATGTAATGATAAATTCCATGACCTGGTCACAATATAGATATCATCAACACATTGTTGCTAATTTTCTGCTTGTCGTCCTCATTTCCAAGCTACAAGTCCCTTGTTTAACCCTATAAAGTTTTTGCTATGGAAATCTTGCGGCATTCCCCTGTCCCAGGTTACTTAGCGGGGTCGGGCCGACCCATTATTATTTAGTTAGCGCGGCGTCCGTTTGACTTCACATCCCTCGGGTTGCTGTCTTCCCTTTGTGTTAAATGCGGGTGGTTTTAGAGCGAAAGGCCTCACAGATTATGGTTTCCGAACGGTTCGCTTTGTAGTTTGTCAAGCAGTTTCTGTTGTTATTTACTTAAGATTCGTATGGGATTGTTGGTGGTGGCATTTGTATGGAAGTGCAAGAATAAAAAGTAAAGACAGAGCAACTCTTTCGATCATCTTGGCGGTAATATCGCGGTTGTGCTTTCGCGCAGGAGGGCCCAGGATCCGCCCTGACTATGATCCAGGCTTTGGCAGATCAGGTAATGACAGTGGAGCGACTGCCATCTGACCTCCGTGACCCTGCTACCATGGGAACCTGACCAGATTGAATCATGGTTACAGTCGCCTAAATGTGCAGGTTTCATCACGATATTTTCCCTCACCGTAAGAGCAGCAGTTAGTGTTCAACTTATATAAATAACACAGAAAAGAGTCATTGGTACATGGCGGCAGTGGGATTCAAACCCGGTACCTCTTGCTTCTGAGTCGGATACCTTTACCACTAGGACACCGACGCTCTTAACAAACCAACTCTTTATGAACACATAATTACGTAATTTTCACGAGACACTATTATTTCATGAGAATAAATACAACACAACTAGCTCTCTATTAGTGAAAGAAATTTCAAAATCTGTTTAGTAGTTTCGGAGAATATCTGTAACCTACAAACCCACATATATACAAACTTTTCCTCTTTATAATATGATTTCGTGTCCGTGACCCTGATAACAGGTAAACGCAGGTCGCTCCACTGTAATTACCTGATCTGCCAAGTCCTGGATCATGATCAAGGCGGACCCCGTGTCCTCGCCCCCGACCGAGATATCGAAGGTCAGTTTTACATAGCGCTTACATTTTCACGTTATTTCAATATTAATTTTCAACTTAGTAAAATTCCGTATTACAGTTTATTACAGGCTAGATCAGTTTATTGAAACTGGCAGCTGGTAAATTGGAAGTGACGTCATTTAAGGTTTAAACTATGGCAGGAAGAAATATAAAGCTACACACACAGGGGCTGTGTGCAAAACGACGCTGTGTAAAACTGGTGTCGGCTTAATTGGAAGTGACGTGATTTTAGCTTAAAATTTTGAAGGAAGAAATATAAGACTACACAACCAGGGGCTGTGTGCAAAACGACGCTCTGTGTAGCCTTATGTTTGTTCGACTGTACGACGACCTTTCATTTGTTGCTGGAGTTGAGCCTACTCAACATTAGTGTAGGGTTTTGTCATAATCTCTAAACGTTTGGCCGTTTGAAGATCGCCCTGTTTTAAATACGCACCATAAGACGCTGCTGCTTATTTTTTGGTCCACAGAGGTCCTCTTTTTATTTGCTTACTTGCTTTATGTACCTAGCCTCAGTGATAAACATGCAGACAGCTACATTTTAATCATACATTAGAATCCGCCGGCGACTTCGTCAATATCTATACTTTTTACATACATATAATAATGATTATTTTGGCGGTTGTGCTCTTGCGCAGGAGCGCCCGGGGCCCGCCTTGACCATAAACCAGGATATGGCAGATTGGGTAATTACAGTGGAGCGACTGCCATCTGACCTCCGGGACCCTGCTACCAGGTGGACCTGATGAGACATGAGCTAGGTCGGGAGCATATCGAGCCAAGTTCAAGCCAAGAAAAGAGAACTGGCGAGGAGCCCCCCTGTGTAATATTACACGAATCATTTGAAGCCACTTTTGACCCCTTCAAACTTAAAAACTACTTAACATAAACACACTAAACTTGGTTACCCCTGGTTGGAGACCCCCTAGACAAAGCAGTAACTACCCCAAATTTTATTAAGCAAAAGTTAGCGCTTTTGCAATAATATAAGACCAAAAACTTCGTCTTACTTCTTCGCAGGAGAATAATTTCTATGATATAAAGTTGTTTTTATCGCGTTTTATATTTGAAAATTGTTTGAAAGAGCCCGGAGCGTCCGTGGCCGAGTGGTTACGGTATCCGACTCATAAGCGAGAGGTACCGGCTTCGAATCCCACTGCGGCCATGTACCTATGACTCTTTTCTGAGTTAAATACATTAGTTAAATACTCACCGATGCTCTTACGGTGAGGTAAACATCGTGATGAAATCTGCACATTGTGGTTTTGTTTGGAATGAATTACTCAAATATTACTGGACCGGTTTTAAAAATACTTTCACAAACTGAATGCTACATTGTCACTAAGTACTACTTTTAATACCGGAAAAATAATAGAATCCCGCGGGAAAGTTTATTGTTTTCAGAGATCCGAATCCGCGCGGGTTAAAGTCGCTGAGAACGGCTAGTCTATACTAAAATAATAAAGAGGAAAGATTTGTATGTTTTGTTGTTTGTAATGGATGAATTAAAAAACTCGTGAAGCGATTTCTATCTTCAAAAAAGTTGGAGATCCCTAGGAAAATTGTAATAGTATAACCCAAGGTATCAACATGTTGCATGTTCGCGCGTCATTTCAGAACGACAACGAATTTTTTTGTTCCGTTTGTAATTTTCAGAACAAGGTTTGCAGGGTAGGTGTAGGGTAGGTGTAGGGTAGGTGTAGGGTAGGTGTAGGGTAGATGTAGCGGTACACATAACCGCGAGTGGTTATAGTTTGTACCTACTATTAAAGATCATAGTGCATATTTTTAACAATAACTGCATTGTATTTATTATTAATAGATTCTGTTGCTCTACCAATAAAACTAGTAGAGCAAATTTGACAATTTGCTCTATACATCAGTAGAGCATAGAGCATAGATTCCTTTATTTGGACTACATAGAATACCCACTATCACAATCATCTCTAGTGTCAACTAGGGTTGTGTTATCTATAAGTATCGTCTAATATGAAATCAGCCATAGTATGTTCCAATGTTCTGGATTTTTTATTTAAGGCAAAATTCAAAAAATTCAAAATTACTTTATTGAGTAGGATATTACATATCTCTTTCAATTGTCAAAGAGGAGGGGGTAGGAAATTAGGAAGGAAATACACAGTGATATGTTGGCCGCCCCATGGCCGCAGCAGCGCACCCACCCCCGCCGACAACGGCCGGACCATGTCCGACAATACCAGTGTTAGGTAGGTGCTCCCATCCTACCCTTACCTTGCCCGTAGCCTATCCCTATCTTACCCTACCCACCCCTACCCCGGCCTACCCCGTAACCTAACCTAACCCTACCCCTACTTTTCCCCTATCTTATCCTACGCCATCCCTACCGCAGTCCGCGCAGAGTAGACGCCCCCCAGCCCCGCTACGACCAAAAGACACAGAGTGTGGGAAGGGAAGGAATGTTAACGCCGCTTACTAGGTGGTCCTCCGTGGTAAAGAAACGGCAACAAACCCACAGAGCCTAAGTTCATTCATTTTTCTTTTTCTTTTTAAATGTCTTATATACTAATACATTATATTTTCATACTAATTTTAACTAAATTAATACCTGTTTAAAACTGCAGTTCAGTTCCATGGACTTTTGTCATTTACATATTCAGGTATACTATAATAACTTTTTTTGACATAATTTATTTTTTATAGTGGCTTTAAATTTATTCAATGTTAAATTCTGTATATCTGTTGGGACTTTGTTATAAAAGCGTACACATTGACCCATAAATGATTTGTGGACTTTGGCCAGACGACAAGAACTAGTAACAAGTTTATCTTTATTTCTAGTATTCCTACTATGCACATCACTGTTCTTCATAAACAAGTGTATATTTTTATGAACATAGATCAAGTTCTCATAAATGTATTGTGATGGCATTGTCATAATGTCAATATTCTTGAATATATCTCTAAGTGAAGTTCTAGGTCCCAATTGGTAAATCGCGCGAATAGCCCTTTTCTGCAGAACAAATACATTATACCAGTCGGCAGCGTGTCCCCACAGCAGTATGCCATAAGTCATAATACTGTGGAAATAAATAAAGTAAACTAGGTGCTGTCTTAATTGGCATAGGTCGTACGACCATGGTAGTGCGACGGCGGTTTTGAGGTCTAAAGGTCTACTCTCTAGGACAGCGCCTAAAACTGCATTATTCTTCAAACGGGGACATAACGCAAACATTGCTTAGCAGAAACAGGAAATTTCATAATACTTTTTTAAAAATCGTCTGATTTTATACCATTGCTGTTCTCTCCAAAAGATGTAATGGAAGTTACAAATTGTAAAAGCTCCACGTTGTATTGTTTGCCGCAAATATTTACACACGACAAATTCACGCAAAGTGGTTTATGTTTCGTCAACGAAGAGAATTTATTATGAAAATAACTCTGTTTTAATATTGCTGAACTCATCGCATGTTCGTAAATTTGCATATAAATAAAAACTGATCGGTATAGTAGAGAGTGACTGATAAGTATTGTTAATTAAATTAATAATTAATATTTGTGCAGCGGCCTTGTTAAGTGACGTGCTTGCAAGACCGATAAAGGTGGGTGACCGTTTCGGCTAGAAATAAGCTGTTTTGAGACAAGCATGTTACATGCTCGGCCGCGTAGTCACTTACCATCACCTGCCCATGCTTGCCTAGTTTATAACAATAAAAACAATAATAACACGTAAAATTTGGTTATATCTTTGAGTTAAAAAGTAGTAACTGCCAAGCCAGTAGAGACATATTACACCCTATTGCTCATCTTTTAATAAAATAAAATTAAATGTTGCGTTCATCGGTTTGCGTTTTTAGGTTTCCGTACCCGAAATGTGAAAAAACAACCGATAGAAAAACATCCGAAACCCCACGAAAAAGCAATTCATTATTATGCATACTAGTAAAAATAATAATCAATTATTTCCTGAACTAATTTTAATGAAGCAACCATCTTCATTAATCTAGCTTTCAAATCAAGAAAATCACATTAAAATCGGTCCACCCGTTTAGAATCTACGATGCTATCTACTACAATTAAACAGACTGGATTAAATTATCTTTGTTACTTACTCCGCTGTCTGTCTGTCTGTCTGTCTGACCATCTATGTGTCTTTATCTTTTCAAACAGCCAGATAATTGAAATTCACAAAAGTTGATGTTAAAAAGAAATAAAAGTTGAAGTGTGGTTCGCTGTAAAGTAAATATTAGAAACGTGCTTTTTTCAGCTTCTACAAATTTAATTATTTCCCTATCGTAAAACCATTAACACAGACAAGCATAAAATCTTGAACGAATAAAATGCCAATACTAAAGTAGATTGCTTTGTTGCTTCTAAACTAGCGGAAGGAAATTGAGTAATAAATTGCCGGTCATTCAAGAAAGATGTGGACTCGTTTCATTGCATCCCCGTTTCTGTTTAAAAGTACCGCTGCAAGGAGCTCATTTTAGCTAAATTAATTTAACAAGTTTCTTCTCAAGGTATTTGCACCTACCTTTAAAACTCTGACGACGTCTTGAGGGAACTGCATCAGGGCGGTGCTGGTGACCCGCCTGTAGATCCTGTCCACGAAGATGCCGGCCCGAATCGCGTGCGCGACCGACCGAAATTTCGGCTTCTCGTCGGACTTTCTCTTCGCCGTGGCCAGCTGCCTCGTGAAGGTCGAAGCCAGCCACTCCCGCACCTCAGGAGGCACAGCATCAGGCTGGACCTCTGATAACTCATCGTCTTCGTCCGCCAAGCGCCTGTCCACAACCAACAGAGTTACAAAGTACACCAGACTCTCTACAGGACATATTGAAAGCGAACTCGCTGCTCACTAAGCCCGGCGTTTCATCGTGACGCAATGTCATTTGCATAACGTCGCACAAAAGAAAATTGAGCCTTATAAATCAGCTGGCACACCCCCCGAGATTACCCAGCAAGCCGAGAAGCTAGACGATCGCTTTACAATTAGGATTGTTCTTATTTAATTTTGATAAAGCGTAATCGCTCACTGAAGATTTCCAATTATTTCGGCCCGAATTAAATTACACCGCCCATTATTTTCTACGTAATGGATTCAAACAATAAACTGTGGCGTCCCATCACAAATTGCGCGCTAATTGTTTGGTAGTTCCTTTGAATTTTGACGGTAAACTTTTGCCACAGTCGATGATTTCTGAATTTACTTATAACATTATTGATTTTTCAACATGGCTTGTTCCATACTTAATTACGGTAACTACGGCTAGTTGATAACGGGATTCACTGATTCACTATTCTTTAGTACCTACATATTTCCAATCTAATTCAAAAGTAACGCTAATCAAATCCGTAATTCAAACCAACTTTCTAATTTCTACATCTAAATCGATATAATTATTGTACTGTTAGTTCTGATTTAGTAGAAGTGTACAAAATTGTTAAGCTGCTAATTAGATAAAGTTAAGTAAGTACTAAAATATCCAAGACAAAGTGATAAAAGGTGTACCATTGTTTAGGCAAACCAGATTAAAATGTACTGCGAATATCTTGTAGTCTCACCTAATGGATCGGAAAGTAATTTTTTATAGGGAAAGGCCAAAAGTTGCTCAGAAGCAATTTCCAGTAATTATCTTAATGGCCGCAGTAATTTAATCAATCTATCAGGTGGGACTTGGAGGAAATTTATTAATACCTCTTACTCGGTCTTTTAAGTATTTCCAAACACTGCTTTTAACGGTTCAATATTAACACATTCCACTCGAAAACAAACTCTCAATTCAGTACAATTACGAGTAGTTGCAAATTCTGCGAAACCAGACAGTTCTTCTCGTCGGTCCTAATCTGGGATTTACTTGCCAAAGAAATAAGTGAGATGAAAATTAGATTTAGTTTAGAGCATGCTATGTAGCTGGAGGATTTCAGGGGTTTCATGCGGCGTGCTCAAGTAATGTGTATGCAATTAGACACTTTGCTTTCCATCGCAGCTAATTAGTTTTGAAGTTAATTAAACAATATCATATTCTCCTTATTTCGGCATCAAATAAATATGCTGCCTATAAATTAATGAGAAAGAAATGTTGTTGAAACTCAAATAGGAATGGAAATAAAAGCACGTTAAAGGACAACAAAGAGTTGAGCTTAGTTGACTTTAAAAGGCTTTCATATTATTTTCTTTACGTTTTCGCCAATGGATGAATGGGGGCGGAATGAAAAAATTCTGAGGTTTTCTCGTATACCGTTACAGGCCCGGTCCCCTGTTCGATCCGAAATATATGCCAGTCGTGTAAATAATAAATAAACACAAAATTCGCGAATATAAACCTGCGATTGATATAAATAATTTATCGTTTTTGAAAGCAGTAAAATTATTACCATTTCCACAAAACCCAACAATTTTTAAAACGTGACGAAATAAAAAATAAACATAAAGTTTCAAAAGGATTACAGCTTGTAACCTTTTCACTCCACTGAATAAAAATGGCGAGATAATTTTTACTTTGTTTTTGGAAAGAATTACATGGTCTCACGTATCGGACAGGGATTCTGTATTTTCGAAGTTTTTCGTTCTCTACTTCTCATGAGAAATAATAAATAAATACTCAAGTCTTTCGTGAATATTAAATCACTCAACAGAAAGCAGAGTCTCTGTCAACATTGACTAACAAACAAAGCAGGCTGTTATGGATGCTCAACGCTCACTCAAGGTTAGGGGATGTTCAATACCACTTGAATAAAAACCGAACCAGTAATACTAGTAATGCGATAGATCTTAAAAAATAGACTACAGGTGTTGCTAGTTTAATTCAAGTAGTACAGAAGGTAAAATAAAGTGGTAACATCGACACACCTAAACACGAGGGTCGGAGCCGATTGCTGACGCGCCACTGCCGGTCTAAAATAAAACACCTTGTATTGGGACACACTCACACTCGACACTTGGATAGAATTATCAACCGAATGCTAGCAGAATATTGTCTGTGACAAAAAGCAAAAAAGCATTCAATAAAGAAAACAGGGTTCTGTCGAACCTCGGAATCAACTTGAAGTAAAAACTGTGAAAATTTCAATTACAAATTTTGAGATGAATAAACATGACCTCAAAGAATATATAAAAAATGTAGTTGCATTAAATGTTAAAGATTATGTAATTGTGGTAGTCGAAGAAATAGATATTGTGTAAATATTGATTTAATTATAAGAGGAGAGAAGTAATATTTCTGTAACAAACCGACCACAAACGAAACAATGTAAGCTAATTTGTCGCAAAGAAAGTGGTGAAAGGGGAAGCGAAAAACATGATCAAAATAAGGAGGATGAATATAAAAAGTGATATTTGTATAAAGCTTAATAAAAGGCAATTAAGACGACCAGACGTACAGGATCATGCCTAAGGACAGAAAAGATTGACGAAGGGACAAAGACATATCACAACAGGTTTCAGACGACACGCAGGGGCTAATCCCGAGACTAAATGTTACAGAGAGAGGTCTACCTGAGAATGAATTGGGCTTGCATACTACATGATTGAAATCTAGTACGTATATCTATGTAAAATAACAAAACCCAACTCTTTCTCAGACCTAAAATAATCGGAAAGATTTATCAGCATGGAGAAAACGCATGCCCAATAATAAAAAAAAAATTGTCGTAAAAAGTAAAGATAGTGTTGGGGAGAAGACTGTCTAATCTACCAGGAGGACAGGTGACTGAGACAGTTCAATACTGAAGCTTCAACAGAACAGAAAGACCTAATCGCACAGAGTGGATAGAAGGGAGGCGCGACTACTTGGCCGTGGTCGGCGTTGTTGTAACGGTATTAACTTTGCTTCGTTCGGTTTCTCTACTGAGCATCTGGCCCAGCAAGGGGTGCGCAGGCGACGCATGTGGAGTGTTGTCGGCTGCGTCCTCGGCTGCTCAGCGTCTCTCCTATCCCTGCGTTAGAGAGTATCACTGGCGACCGCGCCGCGACCACGTCCACTGTCTTAACAACTATTGTTATTCACATCCTACTAATTCGTGGGCGCCTAGTGGGTTCTTTATGTATCAAAGAAAATATTTACACAAAGTAAAGACGTCGATGTAGAACGAAACGTAATGGGAAATGTATGTCGGAGCACTTTTGGAGTTCTGCTTTTGCAAGTTTCCTAGTGCAGATATTTTATTAATTGGAAATTGATAAATATCTAAATTGATACTTATTAAAAAGATTCATTCAATTATGTTTTTGTACGTTTGTAATGGGTAAACTCTAAGTCTGCTTAGGCCATATTAAAAATTCTTATGCCTATAGAAAGCTACCTATTTTATATAAATAAATTATGTACCACTGAAACCGATTTTGAAAATTCTTTTACTAATACTAGCTACTTTATGTATTGTAAAAATAAAAGGATCCCGCAGGATAGTCCGAAACCGCAAGGTAGTTCCTCCTTCTAGATTACTCCTTTTAGACACAACCACATTTTTTTTTGTGAATGACAAAAAAACATACGTAACCTACTATGAAAGAACGAGTATCATTACAAAAAAAAGGATCACCCCTCTTTCTTCGTTTCTCAGGTGTATAAAAATAAATTGAAAGACACGAGTAGCTAATTAGTCAGAACTCGTTCACAAAAAGGGGTTATTTTTACCCGTCTAACATTCATTCGACATGGACCCAGCGTTATGTATAGAAAGCGAACAAAATTTAATAAAAGGGACTTTCGGTGGGATTTCTCCATTCACTTCGAGCCCTGGATGTTGTGTAAAGATTCCATTTATTGCCTGGTTGAGAGTCGGAGGGCGATGTTTATTTTAGTTCTAGGCTTAATTTTGAACACAAGATATGGAAATTGCTCGGGGTTTATCGCACGTCTATTATCAGTGAGATAATAAGTATCACCTCACTCGCATAATTTAAAATTTAAATCTAAAATTGCTTTGACAATGAATAATATTATTATTAACTGTTTTTTGTAAGTTCCGCTTTCTTAAAGTACAATATCAAAAGTTCAAAAATCAAATTGATATTTGGTAGATTACCATTATTTCAAGTAAACGAAAGTTGATGCGCGAACCGTCAAATTACGTACTGAGCAAATGTCTGGAGCCACCTCCGTCGTTGACGACCTTTGTAATAATTACTATATAAAAATCACACAGTTCACTTTGATTAATCTCTGAAATTCCTTACATAAGACAACTGTTCTCAAATTCATCGCCAAATTTTAACTGCGTTATTATTCAAAATTAACGGCTGTACTACGTAAGCGAGTTGGCTGACGGCACTAATGCTGTTAACTAACGTGGCTCGATAGTTCCAGAATAGTTTAGGCGTCTACTCGTATCGTATCTTTAGTTTATTAACAAAGTGTTTTATTACATTCGATTAGGAATGCTATTCATTTAGACCCGGATGGAATCCAATTAAATCTATAGAAACAGCGCCATTGTTATTTGTTTCTCCAAAATTGTCTACAATGTAAATTACTGACGGTAAATTGAAAACAGTGGCTGTAATTAATTATCTTATGATAAATATTTAAAAAGACAAGTAAATTTACTCAACAAAACTCAGTCTCTATCGGTTGGAATCATAAACAATCACTCTAATTGGACAGGTTCCTAGAAGGCATTAGCCCCCAAATTTGCTTCGAGAGGTGAAAATCTGTTGTTATACTCGTAAGTGGCATCTAAATTTTCTCCGAAAATTCTTTACGATAATGGAAATGGTAAATTACATGGATCATTTGTTACGAAAAACTCGATGTGAAAAGGTTTCACGTTAAATTCTGATGCTGGGATAATTATATTTTATTGTGAATTCGCTTTTTTATTACGTTTTTTTCACGTTATAATAATCTCGGGTTTTTAAAATTTTATTACGAGTTTTCATTTAGTCTAGAACGGTTTGAATAAACTTTTCACAATCACAATGCTTATTCAAAAGTAGGACTATATGAGTAGATACCTAGACATTATGAACAATTATTATTACATCATTGATTTTTATTGGGGCAAAATTTATTATGGGTACCTGCCTAGTCATAATAATAGTGATACGTATACGTAACGTAATGTTGAAAGTTTTCTTTCATCTTTTTTATGTTTCTTTTATGTTATCTCTTTAATGATCTAAATGCATTTCTATAAGGAGCTATTTCATTGGCACGTAACATTTCAAGTACTCGCATTAAACGTTGCTATGAAACGTGAACTAAATAGCTCTAATGGGGATCAACGCCAGAGACGACCGCGGAATTTTTAAGTGCCTCTCTGAAATTTAGAGCAGGATTTTCTAAAAATAAAATAAATCCCCTTTTAACAGCGAAACAGAGAGATTAAATAAAATGCTCCGATTTAAAGTTCCAGTTTTAAGATTTGCAAGAGCCAGTTATACGAGTAGATCTTCCTTCATTTCATAAAAAAAATTGCAAACTTTACCTCGCGACGTCTTACGCATGGAAAATGTAGTGAAATAATTTACATTCGTATGGGTAACGGCGAGTTTCTCGTACGTTAACCTATTGTTAATCATCAATTATAATTCGCCATCCTAATCTACGATGAGTTGTAGATAGAAACGGAAAGAATTATTATCGATGATTTACATTGACAAGCGTTTCAGAAACTAGACGTAAGTCTTCTAGAAATCCCAGCACTATCGATTCAGCAAGTAGTTTATGGGCAAAAGTAGAAAACACAAGAAAACTTCCCTGGATCCCTAGATACTCTACGATATGATTTTGTTGAAAACAATAACTCGAATCTGAACTGTTATTTTGAAAAGGGTTTAAAGTGAAACATAAATGTTACTTTTAATATTTACTGGAATATTTACTTTAAATTCTAGGCACATCTCTCCTCGCATGCTCAATTAGCATTGCTGGTAAATTTTGCAAGGCCTCAATTACCCGGGGCTACAATTTCTTGAATGAACCAGTGGGTCCGTACTCGGCTTTTGAGGACCCTTGGAAATTATCTCAGTAATCTGTGAGAACTTTTAGGGAGAACTTTGTTTTTAGCGTATGTAAAAATGTTATGTTTATGTTAGGTATATTAATGTGTAGTGCTTTAATATTTAGGAACTCACCTACATACATACATACTCACGCCCGTATCCCATAGGGGTAGGCAGAGACTACTACTAAGTACCTATATTCACCTACTATCATAATATATCATAATATTTATTTCAGATTCGAATTTGATAAAAATTATCAATCCTCCATTAAAAGATAATTTATTAAGTTAACTGCATTAATGTAATAAATGGCTATAAATTTACACAGCGCTGTCTAGCCCCAAAGTAAGCAAAGTGTGTGTTATTGGTATTAGATAATTGATAAACTACTTATATACTTAGTTTTTATTACATACTTAATATACATACTACACCCAACCCGTAACAGAAATTAAAATTCATCATTTCAATTTCTGCTGAGTCGTGAATCGAACTCAGGACCATTGCGTGGCAGATCGGCATATTAACCAACTGAACCAGTCAGGTCGTCAGTATAACTGGTGATACCACAATAAATAATATGATATTCCTAGCTTGTTCTAATTAAGACCCCAAGTTGCTTTACCATTGACTCTTTAGAGACATCTCTCATTAGGTAGGTATGTAAATTGCGAGTTGCTTTTACACAAAAGAATTATAAAGTACTCGCCAAAAATTCTTAATGAAGATTTTTGGCAGACTTTACTTGTCTTTAATTAAAACTCATTATATACTGAGCTTGTATTCTTTTATTTAGCTAATTCTTATTTCAAAGGCCATTAAATACTCTAAAAAATGCTCCGACATCCATGCACGATGAGAACGTTAATGGAATAAATGGAAACGGAAAATAAAGAAAATCCAATGCAAAAGCTTTAAAAGATCGAATGAGAAACGAAATAGATTGAATTTTTAATGTTAAAAGGAACAGAAACGATGCAGAACTCCCTATTCGCAGACGTTTAGGCATCTGAAACATTAAGAACTGATAAACAAATTCATTTTATCCTTTAAAACATTTTAGGTACTGGACTATACCTGGCAAATAATATCTTTCTGCATTTCTTAGGATCAGCTGCATATGCACATGATATAGATATGACATCAGATTTTAACTTTGTCTTTGTGTCGTGTCTGTTTTCATATTCTTTGCCAAGCGTAGGGTTACCACTTATGCCATATTTTTAACAGGTAACCTATATGTATACGTACTTGGTTTCATCTATGTATACGGCTTCCAGGACTCTCGCGGCATAATGTAGGTTCTTTTGTAGTGTCTCTGCTGATATTTCACCTCTATTTAATTGTCTAAGGAGATAGCGTAATCTGTGGACAAAAAGCATTCGTGTGTTAATAATTAATTTAGTACTGAAGTGCTTAACATTAAGGTGAGGGGGGAGGAGGGGGGAGGGCAGTCCTTTCCCTACTAGAGGGCGTCTTAGGGCTGTACACCACAAGAAACTTACAATGGAGTGAAAATGAACTAATCACATCATATCAACAGCCCATAACAGTCTAAGACATATGCCCTAAGACAATACGGTTTAGGCACAATCTCCACGCTTCATCAAAGCGATGCTGCCTATTTTCTGGTCTACGAAGGTCCTAACTGGTCTGCTCGCCTTCTATCATAACCGTTAAGGCGTTGGTGGAAATCACAATAGCGGAATTGTACAGCTGCTGTACTAATAGGGTTGTCAAAATGTTGATATTGGGAGACGAGTATGCATTTCGAGACGAGAAAAGAGTATATATTTTTCTTCTTTATTATAAAAGTCGATGTGTGTATGTATGATCTTGTACACCAAAACGGCTGTACCGATTTTGATAAAAATTTCGGACAATCTATAGATTAGCTCACAATTCAATTAAATTATTGGGATAATAAAATACATTCGGTACCCATGCGAAGGCGGGGCGTATAGGGCAGGTGTAGGGTAGGTGAAGGGTAGGGTAGGATAGGGATAGAACGCCACGCGAACGAAGTCACGCCGGGCCCACTAGTACTAAATATACTAAATTCTAGCAATAGGACCACAACAATAATAAACTTAAATGTACCAATAAAACCCGAGGCCATAAATTCGTTAAAAGAAATAAGACAATCGAGAAATTCGGTCCCATCCCAATTCAACTCGGGAATCCATGCTTTTAGTGTGTCCTAATACCAATAAAGATTCAGCTGAAATGTCTTTTATTTTTGCCAACCATTGAAGATAAATTTGAGTACGTTTTTACAGAAATGGACTGCTGTGGGACTATTGATGATGATGATGATTTTTACTCCTGGAACTCATACTATATCAGTTATTATTCGTGCGAAATCTAAATAGGAGCGTCGGTGGCGTAGTGGTTAAGGGGTCCAACTCGTAAGCGAGAGGCACCGGGTTCGAACCCCAGTGCCGCCTTGTACCAATGACTCTATTCTGTGTTATGTACATTAGTTGAACACAAACTGATGCTCTTACGGCGAGGGAAACATCGTGTCATATTCAGGCGACTGAATGTGTAACCATGATCCAATCTGGCCAAGTTCCCTTGTTAACAGGGTCATGGAGGGTGGTCGCTCCACTGTAATCATCTGATCTGCCAAATCCTGGATCATGGTCAAGGCGGACCCCGTGCTATCGCGCGCGAGACAACAACCGGGACATTAACGCCAAGATTTTTAATTATAATCATCATCACAGCCCGTAACAGTCCACTGCAGGACTTAGGGCCTCTCCCACGAAAGGGGAGGTTATTGCCATAATCTCCACGCTTGGCAGGCGGGTTGGAGATCGCAGTGTTTAAATATAATAATGGAAAATGCTGCTGCCCATTTTCCAGACTACGGAGACTCTTGATCTTTTGCCTCGAAATCATTAATCGCCTTGTACGACACCCATGAATGTAAAGAATTGGTGCTATTCTACTATGCCGGACACCACACGGCCAAATTTAATAAATTTAATAATAATAATAATAATTATTAATATAGAATGGGATGGAACCTTGTCAAAGTAAATCAGAATGTCGGTTTATTTACTTCGACAAGAACCCATTCTGAATGCTAGCTGTGTTTTATAGAGTTATTGCATGACATGATTAAAGCAGCCAAGCCATATTTTCTGACCAAGATTTAGGGTTTATACAGATGAAATCTGTTACGCGATTGCAGCTTGGCAGACATATGTTTTTGGTGGGATCAACTTGTCCAAATTCTAGACTTTTGTGGCCACTCAAAAAGGTATAGGTACAGAAAACACGTGAACATATTTTTATTGTTTTTATTCACGAGGGACGGAACGGAAAGGAGACAGTCGCGTTTTGGGTTTGAGGTTGTGACCGGTTCTGTGTTTGTTTGTATGTATATCTGTTACCAAATGGTAACAGAACAATTTTCCAAGGAAAATTCCTTGAAAAATATTGCGTCGATTTCGATGCAGTTTTTGCATTCATACCATTTTGCGGCGGCTGTATTATCATGGCGCTTCGAGGAGTTCTAACAAACTATTAAATCTATTTCGAGGCGGTTTTTTGCATTGCAAAACAATCATTTCAGAACAATGTGTTAACATTGCAATCGAAATATAAAATAAAAACCATAATTTTAAATTTTAAAAATATTTTGAAAAAAAATAATTTGGCAAAAAATGTTGTAAAGGAAGAATGATTAAACATTTTTTTAACCCCTGACTGGCAGAGGGCTTGAAAAATCCGTCGGGGGCTGCCATTGCCATATTCTGTTCACAAATTCCCAAACGTAGATTCAATTAACGTGAAACTTATGAAAATCCAAAATTTTATTTAGATCAAAAGGGTGGGATTTTTCAAAATTATAGTTAATACTTTTATTATGTCACTAGTTGGCCCGGCGCGACTTCGTTCGCGTGGTGCCTTACCCCTACCCTACTCTACCCTACCTCTACCCTACCACTACCCTAGCCTTTTTTTTATGTCATACGGTAGGCAAACAGGCAAGCGGGCCACCAGATGGAAAGTGGTCACCACTGCCTATAGACATTAGCAACACCAAGAGTATCGCCAATGCGCAAAAAGGCAAATGCCCCTCCACTGCCAAAGCTACGGTTCCCCAAATCTCCGCCCAATGGAGCACTAGAGACCTTACTCACCGGCAGAAACACAATACTACTTAAAAGAGTATTATTTAGCTGCGGTATTCTGTAAAGTGGAGGTAGCCTACTCTACCTCTACTCTACCCTACTTTACATCTATCTAACACCTACTCTACCCCTCTCTACACTTTTTTTCTTGCTTACAAACCACCCCTGTATTACATCGAACAAAACAAAAAAAGAAGTACCTATTCGTAAATCGTTCCATCCGTTTCCGAGTTTTAGCGAGACTAACGGACAAAAATGGTTTATATAGGTATTTAGATTATTCTTGAGTAAAGTGTCCCGAATTTCTTATTTGTAAAAGTGCTTGGTTATATTAAACAAGATTACTTTGTTTACGGAATATCCGATAATTGAACTTTTCAATTTCTCCTGGTTCAAAGCAAATAAGATTATCGGTTGGTAATTGTTTACTTGGTAGGTCGTAAATATTGATTTCTTGTTTACGTCTTGGCCGTAAAATATGGAAGAGTATTTCATTATCTTGCCACTGTAATTTCAGGAGACATACCTTTGTAGCCGGGATTCTCGGAAATGTTTATTAAATATTCATCAAGCCTGGATATATTCTGTAACCGACTAGAATTAAGCATTTGTGTACCAATATGTTTTTTGCCACAGAATGTATCCTAGACCCGTTAGCTGTATGGTGTCCGGCAGAATAGAATAGCATTAACCCCTTGCACTCGTGGGAGTCGTACAAGGCGACTAATGTATTCAAGGCAAGATCTAGAATCTCCGTAGGCTGGAAAATGGGCAGCAGCGTTATCCATTGTTATATTTACAATACTGCGATCTCCAACCCGACTGTCAAGCGTGAAGATTATAGCAACAACCTCCCCACTCCTATGGAAGAGGCCCTAAATCCTGCAGTGGACTGTTATGGACTGTGATGATGATGATGTATCCTAGACCAAGGTTGACATAATCCAAACATTAATATCATCTTAGTATTTACTGTTTGACATAATGCCTACAGTACTACTATCATCGCACCGGCTCGCCACCGACAGGGAGTTCAACCTCACACCTTGGAGCCAAATTGGTCGCGAACTGTGCGGTTCCAAAGGAACTTTTTCCCACGCACACTAAGGTTGTGGAATGAACTACCTGGAGAGGTTTTCTCTGGAGAGTACAACATGGAGTTCTTCAAGAAAGGGGTAAAAAGGTTTTTACGGGGTCGGCAACGCGTGGGTGATGCCCCTGGTATTGCAAACGTCCATAGGCTGCGGTGACTGCTTACCATCAGGCAGGCCGTAAGCTTGTTTGCCACCTTAGTGGTGTAAAAAAAATATTTTAAAATGTTTCATTGTTCTTTTTTTTCATGGAAATTGTTATCCATAATTTATACTGTTATTGATATAGGCGAAAACTTGTTAATGGCTCATAAATATCCTTATTATGAACTATTCCGTATGTTGCTGTAAGTTTTTGGAATAAAATTAAGTAAAATAACGAATTTTTAAATTTTTTGCCATATTTTGCGGGTAAAAAGGTTTCTGGGTCAGGTTACGGCATCAGAAACTGTTCAAATAGCCCAGGGTCCCCAGCGGAAGATTTTTGTATTTATCGCTTCGCTAGACCTTGGTAAACAGTATTACGTGAATTGAAAATGGAAACGAACATACTGTCAAACAAACATAAGGCTCAAGTAAGGGTTGTCTACGATGGGAGATAATAAATCGATGTCTAGAAAGGGGAATATGATGAGGACACGGCTAATGAGATCCGCGAGAGTACAAGCAGGTGAGGAGACTTTTGGTTGTCCAATATTGACGCGGCATGCAAAAGTTTTCGTCCGTAACTGGTTACGAAATCGCGTATTCGTATGCGGCTGTTGGGGAAAAACTGATATTCGACTGCTTCTAAGAATAATATTCCATAGAGGGCCAAATTTGCGTCTTAAAGTATTTATAGAGTTAAATGCGAGTCTAATTAAGCCACTTTTTATCAAGGACAATCAATTTCTACAGTTGTTTGTTGTTGTTTTGCAGCCATAACTAATCCAAATAATTTATTATACATTTTTTGCTTTGTCCCACCTACCACTAGCTTACCACTCTTACAATAAAAGTTAACGCTAATGTCATTGTAGTGAATCGAAATATAATGAGGTACATAGAGATAAAGGTAGTATTTTCTTCTAAATTATACGAAATTGGGCAAGGTTCGGATTGCAATCAATCAAGAACAAATGACAAATATGGGTTTCCTCAATGTACACATTTTTATTGACCATAATTGCAAACCTAATGCCAAACCCACTCATTCCGAGGACAGTAGAAATTCTACAAAAGAAGCAATTCTATTGGATATTTACCAATATTTGTAATAACAAAGAATAGGTACCTAAACACGTTGGAAAAACATTTTTTTTTTATGATTTTTATATTTGTGAACGGTAGTCTTAGTAGTCTCTCGAATTCCGTTCAGAAAAAATCATACACAAAGCCAGTATCACAATAAATTGGAAAGAAAAAACGTTTAGTATGTATTTTACGAGTTTCCGACAGTTTTATATGGCCGTTATGTGCATATATACCGCCATATATAAATAATGGCGGTAATATAATAATATAATAAGTAATGGCGGCAGTATTAAATTATTTACTTGCCTTGTAACTCTTTCATTGCTCGCAAAGCGGTATTTGTTTCTATCTCTCATACGAGAGAGGTAAAGACGCATTTGGGGAAATGACGCATGAGATCATTGTGCGTTAGGATACCGGTTTACTTGTTACCTTTAGCCCCGCCTGCACCAAATTCTTAAACACGTTTTTAAGGACGTTTAACTTTTTTTTGTATGAAGTTTTTTGTTTAAGTATCAGCTTAAATGCGTTTAAGAATTTAGTATAAGCCGCCCTTAATATAGCTCAACAGATGTCTAAATAGTCTGAACTTGGAAGTGTTGAGAAAACGAAAACAGTTACACAGGGCCTGATTTACATCTGTATTCAAAAACGTCACTAAGAGGTCTCATAGTACGCACGGACGCACGGGGCTTCAACTAACAATACTTGAGCGGCGAACGAAATTGACCAATCATAGAGCGTATTAAACGCAGTGCGCTCACTTAGCTGACGAGCTCTTTGAGAACGCATAGTAATGCTGTTTAACGTTGTGAATGTGAATACGGGTGTCAGCTCTTGTGTAACAAGAGTAGCTGCGGGTGGGGCTAAAAAGGCTATCTCACCTAAGTGCGGCTTTGTCGCAGGCATCGGGCGTGTCGACGGCGGGCAGGTGCTCAGTGTCAAGGTCCACCTGGTCCAGCTGCTCGTCCGTGGGGGTTGGACAGCTCTCCGGCTTGCCGCGGCTCGAGGAGCGCCGCACTATCGTCAGCCCACCTTGTTCTGGAAGCAATATTGGCTGGTTAATACCTCCTGTGGTTAAGGCTTCTTGATTTCCTTGAGGATCTTGGATGGCAAATATTAGTGTTACAGGGAACAATTGAGCTGCAACACGTGTTGCCCGATATTGTAGGCATATCGAGCAGCACGTGTAGTGCTTATAGTCGAATGTTATTGCCAGAAGTCGACTAGTATAGTTCGATATCGCGCAACACTGGTCGACCAAGTGACCTACAACCTTTCCCAAGCGATTATGATGATGACGCTGGTGCAGTGTGTGCTGGTTATGTGGTGTGCAAAAAAGTACAGCATCGATCCTTTTTCCTCACGGGGGTGATAAAAGTTGACTTGTATTCTCTTGACCACATAATGAAGTGCAGGATTTATTTTGTGTTTTCTGATGGCGATGTCCACATACTACGCTTTGTTTGGAGTTACAGAACTCTCCAGTCTTGAAAAAGGTTAAGGTGCAGCCAATAGACTTTTGAAGAAAGCAGGTTGATAAAGAAGATTTATATACAAGAAAACAAAGGGTGAGCAGGTGCTTTGTGAATTTGAATGTAACAGAACATTGAAGACGATAAGAGGTACGCTGATTCAATTGGTTCGGGTTCGTTGGGAGTAATTTACTCTGGAATGGCGGTGGATGGGAACAAGATTCTAAATGTAATCCATTCTTCGGGAAGAATAAAGAATTAAGTAAGTACAAAGTAGTACTTTAATAGGCCAGATGTACTCATTTTTAGAAGATTTAACTAGAAAAAGAAACATTCAAAGTAAGGGGACTACAGAAAATTGTTAGAGGTTTATTTTCTTTACACAATTTATATTTAAATTAACTTAAAAGTAGTACAATAGCTTTAATTGTTCTCCATTCGGAAATAATCCCCGGTCACGAGATTCGTTTAAAATTGTCCAACTCAAATTACGAATTGGATAATTGAGCATGCAACGCTGACACAGTAATTTAAATTGGGAAATGGGACACAACATTTTACGAAGATAACATGCAATGTTTTGAAAATGCAGTGTCGGAGATGAATACAGTGATAGTCGTTTGTGTATTTACATTTGTGAGAAAATGGGAGTTGATATTCATGTTTCTGTTACGATATGCCTAGATTGAAATTGAAATTTAAAAGGGTCAGATTTAATGTGGAATTGCCAATGTATGTCTTTGTAGGACAGGAACTGCACGCTTTAGACTTAGCTGCCATACTGTTACTAGTTACAAGTAAGAGGCGATTCAAGAATGTGAGAGGAGGAACCAACTGTGCGGCACATCTATGCAGGACTATTCCTGGAATACTATCATGCCCACTAGCCTTGTTCACGTCCTGACTCCGCTGATTTTTTTTATCTCTTATTAACTTCTGCTATGTTGTGGAGGAAGTCATGCATCTAGTGATAAAGGTGGAGCTTGTTTTGCTGTGTCCAAATGTGAATATGAAAATTTAAGGCAGTCCAGGCAGGGTATGGTCCTGTTTTAGCGCTTCAGCTGGACAGAATTCGGCCCAAATACATGACTGAGCCTTGCCGTCCATCACAACGTCAGTTGTGTATTTATTTTTACTTTCTTTACACATATAGTTAAACTATGTATGGGGCTAGTTTGATTTACGGGGAGACATTGATCACTTGCTTTTCTCAATTAATCAAGTGCTATTTTCATGTAAATAAAACATGTCATACATGTGACAACACTGACTAGTGGATATACCGAAAATGAGCAATCTTTGCCTTACAACTTAACAGAGAAAAGCTAGTGATCAACGTGTCCCCTTAAATCAAAATAACCCCAGTCCAATGCTAAATGTATAATTAAATTTCAAAATAAAAAGGGGAATACCGGTAGCAAGTAAAGAATAATTGAAAACGAAACGTGTGTAAACACTACAAATTGTATATGAATCGTAAATCGTTTTTTCAACAACCCCAGGCTATCTCGAGCCGCTGCGCTTCCGGGGTTATTCACTGGGTGTGTTTACTTAACTCGGATGCCATGGCAACCGGTAAGGTGGAAAGCAAGCGGAAAGCTTGGAAGTCAATAGGGTGTAATAACGTATTTCGTTCACGAGATAGATGAAACGGAATACTTGTTGTGTTTGCGCAGATTCAGTGTAGGTTGCGCACAAAATTGGAGGCAAGGCGTTTAATAAAAATGTGTATTGTGTGTATAACCTATTTTCCAGTTATTGGCTTGTAAATGGCCCTAAATCTATTTACCTCCGAGCGGAGCAGTGTCGCCACGTGCCTTTTAACCGGCTTCAATAAAGGAGGTTCTATTTTACACTGTATTGTTTCTGTATACTATCTCTCTGTATATATTATCTACTATGCTGTCATCAGGAATAGCCAACGGATGAAGTGTTGCTTTTAACAGGTCATTGATATAAATTATAAATAATAATGGGCTCAACACACTACCCTGCGGTACCCCATACTAAACTATTCTAGAACTAGATGTTGATGTCACCGTAAGATTGCAAAAACGGCAAGTTTGTAATCTAACATTAGATTTTAATTGTCGAAATATTGTTAACTACAACAAAATTCACCAAATCATTTACAATTAAACGCAAGACATTCCGTTAGTTATCATTGATTTTTGTATTCGATGGCACACGTCCACCCTCTACAACACCTTCTTTAACCACGTAATTGACGTAGAATAATCTAAACAATCTAAAGAAAACTTGATACAAAATATTAAACTAGGCGAAGGAAGGAAACATATATGTATATAAAAAGTATCTACGAACAACAGCAAAACTTGTAAGTATTTCCATTATATCTAATAACAAAGGGATCACTCTCAACATACCTATTCGATACTTCAGTACGTAGGTTGCTAGCGAAATTGGAAGAATTTAGTCCGAGATCGTGGCTGACATAAAGGTTAACATAAAAGCCAAAGAACATTTTTGAGGTACCCCATTTTTGGGACGGTCTCTAGGGACACCGTAAATAGACTTACTGACAGCCGAACCTTTGGTTCACCTTTATATATATGCTGGTGGTAAAAATAAAACAAATAATATTTACAATGTTATTTGTTTATATACTGTTTTACCAGTCTCTGGGTCCCTTGCGGCAACTTGGTATTAGGAGGCACACCTAATAAGTGGCGAGGTCATTGCGGTACTGAAATTCGACTAGCCACAAGGTACGAAACGGTCACCCATCCAGTTCCCGGATCTTGCGAGCATTGCTTAACCTTGGGTATTGGTCTCGCAACCACGCTGCCACTAGACCAGTGCCGCTTCTAGGTATGACCATGCTAATATACCTATTCTGTTACAAAAGCATACATATTTGTAGTGTTCAATTCTGGATTGAAATTTATTGAGGCATAGTAGAGCTAGTCTAAGCTGAAATGACGCGCCCCACTATCGCATTAACGCGATAAACAAATTTAAAATATAGACGCAATACATATTCAAATGCCGTTGTAATTGGTCATTCAGTTGCCGGTGAGACTCAAACGTAGGAGCACGCGTCGTTCGATTGACTCGATTGTCCGTCGTCGCACTCACACATCGAAATCAACAAATGAAGTAAGGGAGCGCGTCATTTCAGCTTAGCGAAGCCCTAACGTAATAATACGGTAATCTATCTAAATTGTGTAATAAACAAAATGTACTAAACACGATTTGCTTCCTAACCGATCTTTGCCGATATTTTATATGTGATCGGGACTTGTAACCAGTTACAAGATTAAATTCGTCAGTTGTGACAAAAATCCATTCTAAGCTGCTAAGGTACTAGAATCGATATACTTTTAGTTTTTAATGACTATGTAGGTATACAAAGATACATCTTCCAAAATATTAAATTGCCTTTGTTAATTCTGAGCTAGAATTGGATATGTCCTTGGCAGGAGTATCAACGACCTCACTTTCATTAATGGTCGCTGTAAAATAGAATTTTATATTTTATTTACTGAATGATGTAACTTTTTTTAGAGGTGAGTCTCACTTTAGTTTTGATAGAAGTAGACATATACGATACGACAATGTATTTACCATGACCTAATTGTAGCAAGTAAATTCGTTTATAATGTATTTTCCTAGTCAATAATGACATTAAAAATGAATTAAAGTAACTCGTAGCACATTTGTAACGAGGTCACACTTAGGACATTACACAAGACGTTTTACGTACGTAATTCAAAAAATGGGTAGACGTGGAATGGGGTCACACTCAACATACCTAATGGTACCATTAGAGTCGTGTTTCTGATTTTCAGCTTGCGCCTTGGTATTGATCTATCAACTACTTGAAATCGTGACTTAGACTTGTGTTACTTTTGGGTCAGATGTTTAGAACAGATTTCAGAACATAAGGTTAAACTAATATAGTATATAGGGCTTGTGGTAAGCCCCCAGAAAGTCTTTGCACAAAAACACATAAAAATTAAATAGATTGACAGACACCGAGTTGAAATGATATTCGGAATGCAAGGTATGTATGAGTCTGAGCCACTGGGCACATTCATGCAACATTTAATGGACATGAATTCAATGGTTGATCGATGGAAATGTAAACTAGTCTTGACAGGTAAATTCACTATGTGTTATTTACAGAATTTTGTGTGTAGAAAAGTGTACACAGTTTAATTATATCTAAGGGTTTAGATTATTGACTGCTCGTACCTACTTATCTATATTACTAAAAAAATAACAATCCACTTGGCAATTATCTAAAATGTGTTTCCCCTTTTCTTTACTACTATCAGTCAGAATTGCTTGTATGATTAAACTATAATAATCACGCATATAATTAAATTAATTCTACCTGTTTATGTAAATTTAAAATTAAATTATAAAATAAATAAATAATTTAATCACTTTTTAATTTGTTTTTAATAATAATAATCAAATAAGTTAATAAATACAAAAAGTAAAGAAACCTAATAATAAACTTAAATAATTACACTAAATCAAATAACCCGCCCCTGATTGTCCCAGGCGCAAAGGTACCCATTAAATAAATAAATTAAAATTAAAAAAATATACATTGGCAATTCACAAAATTCATTTATTAATCTAGTTTCTAATTAAATAACTATCTATTTACTGTGGGGTGCTGGACAAAAGAGAAATAGAAAAATGTAAAGCTTATAAATTCAAATATCAAGAATCTAAACGTTCAAATAGAAATTGGCTCACAAATAATTGAAATACTTTAAAAATATTCCAAATCCCATAACATGAGACTGTAAAACAAATATTTTGCAATGTACGCAGGTAACAAAGAAGCATGCTTCTGCTATTAAATGTCAATTCCATATACTGCGCACGTTTTCGTGGAAGCAATTATTTTGCTGATAGCATCAATTTCAGGTTCGATATAGCGGGCAATTAGTCGATGTATCTATTAAATTTGTTGCAGAAACGTACCATAAAATGCGCTAGCAATTTTGTATCAAATGTTATGGAGGATTCAGTTACTTATTTTTAAATTGAATTATACTAATATACTAATTTTCAGTTTACTAAAACTAAAAATAGGATAATATAAAAAATACTACTATTGTATTTCTAGTCATAGATTAAACGTAAGTACGTACTAATAGTTTTTATACATTTGTATAAAAACTAAATTCTAATTGTGAATTATCTGACATGTTTCTACAAAAGAGTAAAAGGTAGTTAGGAAAAAGACAGAAATTCCTACATATTTATAACAAAGATATAAACAGTTTTATTTATCTAAATTATTTCTGTCTCGGGAGCTACTATTACTATTAAACTATTTCTGTTATAACACACTAAATAAATCTACTATAAACATATCAACTACTTAACAAATTACAGTGGATATCTAAGTTTGCAGACTAAAAAGTGGTGTCGTTGTGTGAAGGTTAGGGCTACAGTACTTGAAAATGATGGCTTGCCATAAAAAATTACAATCAAAAACATTGCAATTTACAAATTGTTATAATATACTACTTTTCAAGCCATCAAGTTCAAAACGAAGACGAGGAAATGGTGCAAGTAAATATGGAATCACGGAACACATTAGGAACAATGAAAAGAACGGAACGTGCACGAAATCGACACGGTGGCCACCGCGATGTAATAAAACACATGAGGTTAACCAAAAAATGATAGCAGTCTTTTTTGTCGCTACGAATTTTGGTAGCGCTACGAGGCTTTACGTAAGTCTACGACTCAGCTACGATCGTTTCAAAGAGAGTTTTAAATAAATTTTAAAAAGTATAAAATACCTAATTGTTTCAATGTTTCATTTTTACAACGTCAATGTTAGTGTTTTTACTCTAACAAAATCACTGAAAAGCTCTTCGGTGATGACTGCTTTGAAATTGGAAATTATCTTGGACCAAGTGCCTATCCTTTGATTTATTATTAATAACAAGGACACTATTCTCAACTCACATATCATTATGCTATTTCTGGAATCTCCCAAGCAAAAAAAAATATTGTATGGGAAACAATTATAATTTTGAACAATTCCTACAGCGCCAAATGCTTAGCTAACACGCGGAACTCGGGCTAACTCTCAAGAAAATCCGTTACATTTGAAAAGCCCAACTAATTACAGAGACATCTATCGCACAACACTCGAAACTTCGCGCTATCGCGATGGCCACCGTATTCCACAACCCGTGCTTACTAGGAGGGGTGCCGTTGCGGGGCGCGGGGGGCGGCGGCGGGCGGGGAGGCTCGTCGCGTGCGCCCGCGCACGCCGCGCTGCCGCCCGGCGGACTCGCCACTGGAACCAACCACTGCTGTTAACTCCTCTCTTATACGCTAGATGGCGCTGGGCGCAAGTTAGAACGCGGTGACGGTGTGGAGTTATTTTATGGTGTGTAAAGTGCTGTAAGTAAAGTTTCCCTAGAGAGTATAAATACTATACTCTTTTTTAAAATGTTATATTTGTAATTATGTTTTGTAGTTTTAATAAGGGTATTCGCGAAAAGCGAGAAAAGGAGACGCTCTCTCGAGGCGCGAGCTGTGTCGCGCACACTTTTGCTAGCTGTGCCGGTTAGTAAAATGAAAATGAAAAGTGTCATTACAGGTAACATATTTAATTTTACCAATTTCAATTATAACTCACAGTACAAACACTAGAGTCATCGTCGTCGTACAGTTTACCTGCTAATCTAAAACTTACTTCAGTAAAGCTGTCACTACTTTCTATGAATCAATCTATTTTTTTCTATCTATTTTAAATCATCCTAGAAAATACATCTAATCTATAATAATACAAGACAATACTACACTGTTTCCTTACCAACGCCATACAATGACCTAACCTAAATAAAAATGTTAGGCTAGAACTTACGAAGACTAGCATGCAATAGTACTTATGGATAAAGTAATATATGGTGTAGAGAGGCAGTTAAATATATAACTTTTGTGACTTCTAGTCATGTCCTGTAATTTAATTACTTAAATAATACGAAATGGTTCAAAGTGGCACGCGTATAATTCATCTTCTACATCCGTCAAACAAAAACATTAGGGGTGTCTGAATACGCTTTCAAATAAATTTCATTAAGGTTGTTTGAGTCGATTAGTAAATTTAATTTAGTTAAATAAATAAATTAAGGTTACTTTACGGTGCCACTATTAGTAAGGGAGGTCAATATATCTTTTTTATTCATGTATTTTACGCGGTGACAAAGACTGTCTGACTGTGAAGACTATCTACCTGATGGTAAGCGGTAACTGAAGCCCATAACATCTACGATTAATGCATTTAAGCTGCAGGCAATAAAAATACAGAACCGCTGGTACGTTGTCACTGTGAGGACTAAGATGAATGCCTCCTGCCTGTAATTGCGCTGGCTACCTTATCCTTCCAACCGGAACACAACGATGCAAGCATTATTGCTTTGGTGCTACTCACCCAGTCTGACTCCTCAGGGTTGACAGAGTCCTACCACCTGATTACACACTCAGGCGGTCTCCACCATGTTTATTTTGCAACATTGTATTCGGGAATAAAGTCTGCTTTCGTATTCATTTCGGGTGACTCAAGCATTCATCGTCGACACTGTACTTACAAAGAAAGAGATGTAAAAGTAACTGGTCACATCGCACACTTATAAAGCATAACCAATACCCGATCTCTCTTTTCTTTAAAAAGCTCGAACGATATTATGCACTGAATGAAATACCCAATTGAACTGTTTACTCGAGTATTCAGCGGGAGACGGTTGCCGTACATTTTTACTCTTATTTCCAATAAGCTTCCGTTAGGGTGCATTTAGACCACAGTACGACGTCCTTTTAAATAGTATCAAAACGAAAATGAAGTACCTCACCAAAAGTCGGAATAACTATCTTTGCAACTCCTACCTGTTACTTTTTAATTCAATTTGTTGCGGGTTCCAAGACAGTATAAGCTTGTCCTCGAGCGTAGCTGAGTCTCAAAACTCCTGGAAAAGGACCTGTGAGTGTGCATGGTTGCAGCTGTAGATTCTGGCTACACAGGAGTTGCAGCGGTGGAAATGAGTGATGGGGCTTGCCTCAACAAAAATTATCCTTTTTACGGAAAAAATGACCGGCCCAAAAAGCGATGGCTTCTGTCGAAAAGGATCTGATGCGTGCTAATAAACTCACCACTAAGGATGCCAAAGTCAGAGCCAAGTGGTCAAGGAGATGTAAGAATGTGGACCCTGGGCTGTCTCTTGCCGCAAGTGAACACAGCCAGGAATGACGTCAGGGTGATGATGATGATGAATATAGAGTCAGAGCAAAACCATTCACTCGTATACTTTTGGTGCTAGTAAATATAATGAAATGAAAAATGCTGTATGGCGTAGGTGAAGTCATGGTAATTAAGATATTATCAGTCTGACGTCTATTTTAGAGAAAGTTCAAGAATGTTCCTAGACAAACTAGAGTGCTCTATGGATTAACAAAAGAACTGTTTATTTATACTAAGCGAATATGATAAACAAAACACCGCTCGCTTAGCCTAAATGCGCCATTATAAATTGTCACAGAGCAGTTGGGTAAAGTTCACAGTGCAGTGGTGAAAATTTCCAATATTTTCCAATGTTCAGCGCACAGTTACTGTTATATTGGAGGTGGAACGAAGTGGGTCAGCGGTATTACCGACAGTTTTATTTGTGGCTACGACAGGATCGTTACGCGTGCAATATTGCCACTGGTTTAATTTAGAATTCAAAGGTTTGCTGGCTAGATGGCGCTGTGTGAATTGTATAACCATATTTATTTATATTTATTCAAAGTGAACTCTGGTAGCGGTTTTTCGTAACAAAAAATTTACTTTAGTCATGAGGTGTATGCATGGTTTTCTCAGATGGCGATTCACGAGGAGGCAAGAATCAATGGATCCGTTTAATTTATTATTGAAATAACACGCGCCGATACCAAGCGTCGACGCGTCGGTATTTTACATAGAGAACGCATAAGTTCTAGCCGTATCACACGACATCAACAGGCCCATAATAGACCACTGCGGGACTCGAGCCTCCTCCAAGTTAGTGAAGGGTTTTAGAGATAGGATCCTCCAAGTTAGATTAAAGACTCAAGCGAGACACGTTACATAAACAGATTCGAGCGTTCAATTATATACTCGAAAACTGATCGAACTCAAGTCTATTCGGAAACTCGATGCGCTCATAATACATCGAGCAGTCTGTCTCTGTCATAATGAGTCGAGTCGCATGATTATGAGTTGAGTCCTAAAATATAGACTCCCGGATTCGAGTTTTTTACAACACTAGTTGAAGGTTGCAGCGTTGAAAATACCCATCAGAAAACACTGAGACCCGAGCTCTATTATGGGTCAGTCTAAAAACCAGTGCTGTGATTGGCTGCTGCCATTCATAGCATTATGCTGAGGCTAGTCTAATTTGGTCCGACGACGCATCGCCCTGCTTCCTAGTTTTTTTGTTACTTATTCTGTTAGTTTTAAGTTTTTTAAATGTTGTATTGGACCAAATAAAGATATCTATGTCTATGTTATGGCCAACGAAGGTCCTAGGTGGTCCGTCTAGACATTTCTACGCCTAAAGTTCGCGTGAAATGTTGTGCATGACACTTGTGGCCAAAACCTAACGAGTCTTGTCCTTGACATGCCAGTTTTCACCCGCAAATATTTGGCATTCAATGATATGCTTTCACATTAGAATAATTGATTGATTTATAGAGCTCACATTTGCATGACATAATTATAGGTATTGTTGACTTCAAGGTTTTTACGGGGTCGGCAGTGGCGGATTGTCAGACCTGTGTGAGTGTAGGTAATGTACGACAAAATAAATTGTCAAGACATTGTCGTGCAGGCTTTATTTTTTTATTTAGTATAGAATGGCATCCGTATTTTATCACAACAGAAAATGCGCATGCCCATGTTCTGGTGTATATAAGTTCTAGCTGGTCAGTCTCTAACGCCCAATACTTCTCTAAGTAACATTACTATGCGCTCTTACAGTGCTCGTTTGTTACGTGAAAGCACTGAGTTCACTACGGCTCTATGATTTTCCAAAAGCTTTCAATTTGACGGTCGCATAGTGCCGTTCGCCACTCAAGTATTGTCCGTTGGAACCCTGTGCCTTCGAACACTCTGTGAGACATAGTCACGTTTCTAAATACGCGCGTGGGACACTATAGTCGCCTTGAACGACACCCATCAAGGGAAGGGATTTGTTAACACAACTCCTAGTTAGAACTAGAGCGCTAACTCACGGCATTCGTTTAAAATCTGAGAAAATACTGTCTAAGGTAATGACCAAACTATTTTATGACAACTTATACGTCTCATTATGAGTTATGTCCGAGGTTTCTACATATAATCCGTCAAATTCAAATTGTCGCGTGACAAGAAAACAGACATTAAGTAGTGTATTTGATATGCAAATGATTGTATGGAAGCGTACGCGAGAGTGAGACAGAGTGGTATAACCTTTCTAAATTATCACTTTAAGGTGGAAGCACGCTATATGTCAGTCAAAACGAGCGCGTAATTGAAGTAGCAGCCTACAAATGGCAGGGACATGAATGAAATATAGTTGGTCATCGTGAAAGGCCAAAGGACGTCGATGTAGGAAAAGATTCGGAGGAAATTTTCCCTGCAATATGCGGTATTTTAGTGTCAATAAGGCACCATATTGACACTAAAATAGTGGATGTTTTAAGTCTTGTATCACTCTTTTTTCATTTCTATATGCACTGTAATTTATCTGATTTTAGATGCTCGCGCACGAGGGCCCGGGGTCCGGCTTGACCATGGCTAGGATTTGGCAGATCACACAATTACAGTGGAGTGACTGCCATTTGACCTCTGTGACCTTGCTTCCAGGGGAACCTGGCCACATTAGATTATGGTTACAGCATCGGTTAGCATTCAACTAATGTACATATCTCCAAAAAAAGAGTCATTGGTACATGGTCGCGGTGGGATTCGAACCCGGTACCACTCGGTTATGAGTCGGATACCTTAACCACTCGGCCACGGACGCTCTCAATACGATTATAAATACTACGAAATGATATTTCCTACATGGTAATAAAATATCACAAAATATATAACTACCAGAATGTCATCAAACGGCCGAAATGCGCACTATACTTTCCCCATAACTTGTTTGGATGGGTTTCGCTTGCATTTGACTTTGATAACCAATAAAAGAGAGATACGTTACGTTCTAAGCGTATCTCCCTTTTGTTGGTTTTATCAACGGTCACACCAAATTCGTAATTTCGAGGATATAGCAGAGACGCCATACTGCTGTGGCGGAAGCGTTCTTTATACTCTCGAAATTCTTTATATTAATAAACTTTTTTTTTCACTTTGCTTCAACATTTGTGGTACGAAGCGCGACGGAACTCTCTACCTGACTTACTGTTTTCTTTTAGGTAGGTCAGAATTACATTGAAGTGGTAGGCACAGTAGTTAAAAATTATAAATAATTACAAAAAGTCAAACAACCCGCCCCTGATTGTTTCCGACACAAAGGTGCATATTGATGAACTATAGTAAAAAGAGATGACGATAGTTCAAAAAACCGCACAACTCTATTTTTGTTATATAGCACAAAGAATTTAAACTTTTATTAAGGTATAGACACGAAACCATATCTCTTTCTAACATCAATACTGAAGACGCAAACGCCCATGCAGTGGTCACGCAAGGTTTTATATTTTCAGAAGCAGGCAACCATTTGTTAGTTCTGTACTCTTTTTCAAACAGCTGTTATTTTCCTGCTAAAGGTCTGCCTTTTGTTGACGATTATATTTCGTTTGACGTTGTATGCTTTCATATAATAGGTCAAGCGTATAAAAATATAAGGTTTTCTTTATGCTACTTAGTCACAAACGAGCAGACACTGAGAAACGAGCGCTGGCTACCTTATACTTCAAATCGGAACACAACTATGCAAGCATTGTTGCTTAGCAGTAGAAATAGATAAGGCGGTGATACTCACCCAGGCGGACTCCTCAGGTTTGACTGAGCCCTACCACCTGATTACACACCCAGGCGGACTCCACCTTGTCTATAGTGCAACATTGTATTTGAGAATAAAGCCTGATTTGTATCCATTTCGGGTCGCTCATGCAATCATTTTCGATACTGTACTTACACATTAAGAAAGGGATGTAAAAGTAACTGGTCACATCGCACACTATCAAAAAGTCCAACCATTCTCTCTTTTCTTTAAAAGCTCGAACGATATTAGAACTGTCAAGCCTTTCCACCTGATAAAAGGTAGGTTCTGATCAACAAAAAACACAATTTTTCAGTTGCTTAAATCTTGACGTTCTAAAAATCAAATATTTCCTCTTCTTAAAACGTCTTAGTTTAGTTTATTAAGAATCTACTGTTCTATTTTCTCTAACACAGCAAAATAAGGTCACCCAATAAGAACACCGCCCTTATCGACGTCCTTACCGCACGCAAAATAGGTGTTAAGACCGAGACCCGGGTACCTCAATTTACATACAATATAAGCTACTTATGCAAGTTTTCATTGTTTGGGATAGCGTAGAAGTTTTAGTTTGGATACCTAGTTTAAGATTGTCTGAGCCCAGGATCAAGCCAATTTGAGGACGTCGGAGTCGATATTTGGCAAGATTTCAGTTTTAGACCAAACGAGAGGCCCCTTATATCAGTAGCAATGTTTTCTTGGGTATTTTTAAAGCTGAAACACCATAGTGTAATATAATTATAGAAAATACCAATAGATAAAACATAGGCAAATAAAATCTACGAAAATATTAACGAAGTCTAATAGTCCGCCTTCCTTTTTTCTCTTTTAAACTTCCTTAACCTACCTACAGTCGAATAGATAAACTTTTTCTTTTTGAAGCTTTCTGAAGTCGGTTAAAAGTTAATATTTTATTCATTCGTAGCATTTGATATCACAAGCTACGTCGGAAATTCTTGTATACTTTGGAATGGAGTGATATAACTCGATCCCACACAATATTATTAAAAAATTTCTTCATATTAAATTTATCAAACACTACATAAATCATGCTAACACCAGACAAAGGTTTTGTATTAAAAACGTCGAATCTACGTATATTTTCTAGTTTTCTATTCCAAAATAAATCCAATCCAACAATATTTTCTCTCTCGCATAACTTTTATTCCAAAATTCGCGAGTTTGATGGCATGAGAAAGTCGGCAAATCTATTGTATCCCCTCAGGTAATCCTGGCTGCTTTTCGTAAAATTTTTGTTCGCACAAAATGAGGCCAACGGTTGTTTTCGGTTTACCCGAAGGAATACCGCAGGAAACCCTATAAACATACCCGTTCTACAAAGCTCGTGTGAGATAAAATCTCTAACAATAGTCTAGAGAAACTTTTGTTCGTTCTTTACACCTATATAATTTATTAGACCGGATTTTTTGTTTTTGTAATTTATTCAGTTGACCCTTGAGCGATTTCGTTCGCGTGGCATCCTATACCTACCCTATTTCACTCTGTACCTACCATACGCCTACTTTTACCCCTACCTGCCCTTCTTTTCTTACATATATACCTTCCTTGTGGATCACTATCTATTCTTGTAAACTGCATTAAAATCTGTTAGTTTAAATTGCGTAGTTTAAAGGATCTAGATACGTAAGTACAGACGACAAAGGTATCTAAAATTTGTTTTTAGAAGATGTTGGGGATGGTGCCCATGTGTAGCTGCATTCCCCCGCTGGATGGCTATCTCTGTTGTTAGATGACCTCGACATTAGTAGCACCAGCGGTATCGCCAATGCGTTATCACCTCTTCTTCTTCTTGTCGAGTCGATGGACTACTCGACTCACACTTTATTTGCCCAGTATTGCCACCTCTAAAACCCCGGTACATTTTGTTCCACTTTGATACCAAACGGGAATTTCACAATAAGCTACTCGTAAAGACCTAATATTATCCTTTCACACTGAGATTTCATATATCAGTGACACTTACGTGGCGCGTAAAACGCTCCAGTTAATAATCGGGTTTATTACGTTCCGTGCGTGAGTACGACAGGTAAAAAAGTCGAAATCCAGTAAAAATGTCGTTATAATAAACTGTAAATAGTATGTTGTGTTTTGGTTCCTTATCATTTGGTACCTTATCGTCTCTTACGAATTTGAATCTTTGGTTGGATAGTAAACATCAATAATAACCTGTCTGCTATAAAAAATGAAATAATAAAATAAAATTTCAATAAGTACTATTTTGTTAACATAATATCTTATTTATGACATGAAACTTAGAAATCACACTGAAGCATTATGAGTACCACGTCAGAAAACCGGACCGTAACGAAAAGGTACGTTATCGGTCTATTTGGTTTATTTGCAAACACTTTATTGCATAAACACAAAATATTTCAAAATAAAAATATACAGTTTAAAAGTAAGTAAAAATACAGAGTTGAATTCAAACTAGTATCTAAGCAATATCCGTTGCATACCGTACCACGTATTGAATTCGCCGCGCGTCGAGTCGCGGGGCACATTAATTTCGTCCTGTTTCATCCATCACGCGATCTGACCCGAGTGATATCACGTAAACGATACATGCGGGGCTATTTGTTTGGCAAAAATCCTATTATACCACGGTGTTTTATAATTACACCACGGTGTTTTATAATTACACCACGGTGTTTTGTAATTTGTGGCATGGTGTGCCATGTATAATAAATACGGTGTTTGGTTTGCCACGTTTAATGAATGCTTTTTCTTCCTTTCTTTCTAATTTTACTAGTTTATTTTTAGTACAAACGAAGAGTGTATTCGCCAATCAGAGTCATCGAAGTTTCGTCATATTTTCAATATTACGCTATCAAAGCCAACGAAATTCTGTAGACGTGATCCAGAAATCAATATCTATGTCTGTGGAATTTGATAAACAAGGGCTTTAAACTATGAAAATCTTGGAGCTTAGTGCAACGTTGAAACGATTTATTTTAATGAACATCTGACAAACCGCAAACATATAGATATTGGTTTCTAATTCGCGTTTACAAAATTTTATTGGCTTTGATTGGTTAATATTAAAAGAATGACCAAACTTCGTTTGTATTGACCGCACTTGGGGGACATTCCTTTTACCGATTCGTACGGTGTCGAGCGAACGATTACGATTCGAATAAACCAACAAGGGCACAACCCGCATGAAGATGATAAGATGCTAATCGGCTCAAAAACTTTAACTTTATAAGGCACAGGTTTGAGTTCTGGCTTGGTCCTTTTGAAGCGTGCTTTTGATGTGTCAACGATATCAAGCTTACAAGTGGTATCGTGCCATCAGTGGTATAAAGTAGAACAATGGGTAAAACCTAGTCTAGGCCTCAGGTGAAAACCGAGGTATAACTAGAAATTGGAAAACAATACACAATTACGGCCCTCTGAACCCGAGGTATTAATTACTACATAATAAACTCGAATTTCAATAGACATTGTACCTACATAATAGACTTCCAGCCTGTTCCATGAATTTCATCTACACCGATGCGTACAATACAGATAGCAAGTGTATAGGTACGAAGTATACAGTATGATATTAACAATGTTCCATATTGTGCGAGTGCCTGTCGTACGGCGCCCGAGGGTCTCATGTCGCGTCGAACGCATTAATATTGTCGTGTTCCATTCATCAGCTGTGAGTTCCTCGCCGTCTCGTTTGTTCTGTGACGTAGATACTGTATTAACGATTCTAATAGTCTATTATGGGTTTTCTATGAAAACCTCGTATCCTGTAGGGGTAGGCAGAGACAATATTGTTTCCCTTGTTACGATCCTGGAGAAACCTCTCTTTAGTTACCATATATGTCTTTTCGTTAATCACAAACAGCTAAGCTTTCCTTTCTCTATCCTTGTCTTTTTATTGTCTTAATTATATTTTATTTATACAAATAAAAAAAAAACAGTTGTGCTCTCGAACTGCTGAAAACTAGCTGGCCCGTCGCGACTTCGTTCGCATGTTATCCTACCCTATCTAAGTATAAACCTTCCTCTTGGATCACTCTATCTATTGTTGAAAGTCATGGAGTAATCTTGGCGTTAATGTCCCGGTTGTGCTCTCGCGCACGAGGGCCCGGGCTATCTATTGTAGAAAACGCATGAAAATCCGTTTAGTACTTTTTGGGTTTATCGCGAACAGACAGACGCGGCGTGGGACTTTATTTTTAAAATGTAGTTAAGTGATAGTGATAAATAAAAACCAATATTTGCGACAGAACTAAATGAAACCTGAAGGAAACTTTCGGGATACCTACCTTCACTACGAGTTCGTGGTAAAAAGTTACATTCATATTCACATATACTGTATCGCTAACAAATACATTTAGAAGGAGTAAAGCCTCCAACGATACCTTTCAGACAATCCACACTTAAATTCATTCAAACATTCATCATTACCTTCAAACAGACTCTGTTAAACCGAAGGAGAGTACTTTGACAACATCGTCTAGCTATTTTAACCGGGACCTGCACAGCTGGTACTAAAACCCCATAATGCCCGCCATAACAATGCAGGGAACGGCACAGATGCAGGTCCCAGGTCATTATTTTCACGCTCCGTTGAGTCTGGCGCTTGGCCGAAGCCCGATATGCTTGTAGCAGGCTAGCACTGGCAAAGGTAGACTTTGTGTGCCATGTTTGAATTTAGATCCAACTGTGTTCAAGTCTCAAGGTAACCAGAACTCAACCTCGCTTCACCAACGCTATTATGAGGCACACGCGACGAGCTCCTTGCGGTGTTAAAGTACGAAACGGTCACCCATCCAGTTACCGGCAGCATGCGTTACTTAACTTTTGTTATCGGTCTCGCAAGCACGCTAACTGGGGCCAGATTGAGTTCATTCAGTATAATTACATGAACATTATCAACGATGTCCAGTGTTGGGGTCGTTGCTAATAGAATCTGTCTTTTGTGTGTGATTCTTCGAAAATACAAACAAGATAATTCCAAAAAAAAATCTAAAAAGAGATCCCAATTCTTCTCTTTAAATAAAAGTGAAGTAGATATAATGTATAGTGTTTTAACCAATCCTAACTCGACGAACGCCAGAGCACTGCTGAAAATGGAACATAAACCTTGTAATTGTAGTTTAAGCTGATGCATCTACGAGGGTGACATTTTCTTGCTAGAAAAAACCCTCCATTAAAATAATTTGAAAAATAGTCGCTTTGTATGACACTCGCCATTGCAAGAGGTTTATGCCAATCAACTCTAGTGGTCATAACACGATCTAGCGTGTTTTAATATCTCCGTGCTGGGCACAAGAGCAGACTTAATAAATATCCTTATTTAGTCTCCAAGTGAGTTTCCATGGAAAAATACGCTCAGAGCTGTATATTAGAAATCTTATGAAATCCACACGACATTATTGAGCGCACTCATATATTTAGCGACGAAACGGTCGCGCGTAAAGCCATTTTCCCTTATCAACACGGATATTAACTTTTTATAAGTAATATAGGTATATCCCGAGATACTTATGAGCGTTTCGGGATATTGTGTTGTGATCCTGTTTATTAGGAATATTAGCGTCGAATGGAAGGCAAAGTTTAATTTAATATTAAACTATGGCTTTCATTCGTCCTCTATGTTATATTTTAATTAAAAACTTACTCAAACTTCCATTAGATCTACAAACCAACATTATTATTTCTTATCTACAATTTTATATTTATTTATACCAGCCTATACCTAAAGGTATTTAATTATTGAAGTGTTTCATAAATGTGTATTTGTCACTCGTACAGACTTACGTTAATAATGTTCAGTTGAAACATATTTAGAAGATTACCTGGAAACAAATAAATAATTAATTAGTAATAAGAAAAAATAAACGGTTGTATTTGTGACAAGATTTTATAATAAAGAGTAAAAGACCTTCTCAATTTATAAATATTGAGGAATGGAGGAGGCATATGAGCGTATTCTTCGAACAATCTGGACACTATACAAGGGAGAGAAAAGAGTTTCTAGACAACCATACTTGGGCGAGTGAACTTTAGTTTTTAATCAGTTCCATGGTTCTCTAAATATTTTACAAACACTTATCTCAATAATTTTAAACTACAGTAAGTAAGCACTTTATTGCAATAACATAGCCTATGGGCCAGTTTATCCTTTTCGGATATACAATAGTTAGATAATGGTAACTAGAACAACATATATACAGTTAATTAATTAGTTAAAAAAACTATTACAATGTCCAAGAGTTTGCGTTTACACCATTGACGTCACTATAACTATACAAAAGTCTACGAGAAAGCCACGTTCTTAAATTATATCTAAAATCAAATCATAAACATCTATATCTATACATACTATAAAACAAAATCGCTTCTCACCGTCTGTATCTAAGTACGCTTAGATTTTTTAGACTACGCAAAAAATTATATTGCGGATTTTAACAATAGAGTGATTCAAGAGGAAGGTTTATAAGGAAAAAAATAGTTGGTGGGGGTATAAAGTAGGAGTACGCGAACGATGTCTTGTCGGGTCCACTAGTTAATAAATAAAGCATGACAGTTACAGTAACATTTGGTCTTTAATAAACGTTAAATCCCATACATTTTGTCTGCATACAGACAAATGGTGACAAATAACGGGTGTATTAGAATATTTATAATGACGTAGCACGAATCTGGTGAGAGCGACAGGATATTCCGCAACTTGTTAACCGGAAAGGTGAATAATTTACTAACTGAGAAAGACCCTTTTCATTCGCGAATTACCACTCACGTATAAACGATAATCCTACCTCCAACAGGTTTGTTCTCTTTCTAACTCATAACTTTTTACATGGAAGTGAGAAAGACAAAATTTTGAACAGATATTTTCAGTCACTGCTTTGTGAATTAGGTTCTAACTTTAGAGTTAACTGAAAGCATTCTTTGTGCTCTCATTGATTTCACATGAAAAGGCTTCTTCTCTTCTGGAAGGTGAACTTGATTTCTGATATTAGCTGAATCTGATCTCTGTTATTATATCGGTTTGAAATAAGAATTTCAAATAATTACACTCCATTTGTAGATACACAAAGCCGCCACGCGTACACAGTACTGGCATTAAAATAATGTCATGATTTATTTGAATGAAACAAAATTAAAACTTTTAGTTAAAATAAATTAAAAATAGAGGAAACTGGGCACTCATGTAGAGGAAGTGGTCTATATCCTAATAATGGCATAGTATTTATGTTTAGCGCCCTCTTGTACAGAAGAGCATCAAAATTCTGAGTGGCAGGGCTGAAAAAAACATATTTTCCTAGCACGTTTTTGTATAGAAAGTGCCCTATACTATGAACTAGGGGCGGTATGCTTACAGTAGACAGACAAACATACAAATCGGACTTCGAGAAATGTGTATGTCTTTTGTCCAATGCCGTATCCTTTGAACCGACAGCAAATGGTTACGGAGTATAGGTGCAGCACCCTCAACCGAAAATCTATCGAGAAAATGCATTCATTTTGCCTCTTGTACAAGAATATAGACACCCCCCATAGGTCACAGCCGTTATGCTGTTCATATCCAGTCTCCGACAACAAAATTAAAAAAAAAAATTTAGATCATCCAAAATTAGGCCTCTCACTTAAGCAGAGCCCATGCAGACGTTTGTACATGATTTCTGCACGTTTAATCCCAAATTTATATGGCGTTTACGTGGCACCACATAATAACTAATACTATACGGTGTCAGCTTCAGTTAATTAGCCGGTACCATACACATTACTGATCTTTAGCCAATATCTCAGGTTTCAAGGACCGAATACAATCCACTGAGCTAACGGATATATTCTAATAGATACCTAATCTAAAGGGTTTTATTTTACCCTTATGTACCCTTTCCGTGGGAGTTTCCAAAAATCCTTTCTAACTAACTGCCCACTCGTATTTAGGTGTAGAATTCGATTTAAGCGTGGGATAATCTGGAAATATGTTCCACTTCTATAAATACTCTTATCTTAATTTTTATGGAATATGAAGGCTGTAGAAATTCCAGGATTCCAGTCAGCTTTGAACTTGCCATGATACTATAAATTGTAGGTCCCCTGACTCGTAGGAGCTTGCCTCTTATGCTAAAAAATGCTAATAAAATATGTGCGTGGTACAAGTTAATAACTGAAGAAGATGAAATAAGACATATAATGATCTCATATTTTAAAAGTATGTATGTTCCGGGTTTCCTACCGCGTACCTTTGTTTACAAGTACGATATTTCGATTCAGTTCGTGCATCATGGTCATGGGACGACTGTGAACTTGTAAACAAAGATACGAAGTAGGAATCCGGAACATACTTTTAAAATATAGAAAAATTACCGCGATAGTTTAAAACATTACATGATGATCTGTAAATTAAAATCAAATATCTACTATTTACTAAAAAAAAGGAAGAATAATAAATGGTAAAAAATACCCTTTATGACCTTTTATCAAAAGATTTGGATATTAAATGAAGAAAGGAAATATTACTGTGGGTGCTGCAGAATAAATAAAATTTCACTGCTGGTCAAAAAACCACAACGTTTTTTTGCATTTTAATTGCCAGCAGCTCCAACAAGATGCTTCTCTTGGTTCACTGTAACTTTTTTTCCATTTTGTGGTCATGCTCTCTAATTATCCGATTTTATAAAAATAGCGGTAACATTTTTCCATTTTGTAGTCAAGCTCTTACATAAAAATGTTCTAATTGATACGGTTTTAAATGCAGGCCAGGTGTGAGTTTAAACAAAATTCTAAAGTTTTTTCGTTAAAGACTACTTATACAAACTAAGAATTTGAGAATACCCATGAAAGTATTGTTGTTTTCCTTAACGAAGAACCTTTTCAGCGATCCGTCCTCTTTTACATGGCCCACAGTTCTTGGGAAAGTGATCCCTATGGATTACCAAGCTCAAATAACGCAAGGAAAAGATTTATATGAAGGAAGAAATGGGATTTATACTTACGTGTAGGTACTCGTACTCGCCTATTTGTACTCTCCAAAGCACAGGATATGTAGTGTACCTACATCTCTAGGATTCTTTCCATTCAGGTTTTATCCATAGGCGTATCTTATAACATCCCTCTTTTTTCCGCGGGGTTCAAAAATGCTGCAGACCATTTTCGGGTCTACAGAGGTTCTAGTTGGTGAGACGCTTACCTACTCAGAAACGTTACTATGAGGTTTCTCAGTGACCGCGAACGCACAGGGCTCCCACAAGGGATACCACACGGACAGTAATACAAATACATAATAGATAGATGCACAAGTAAAGGCCTACAAAAACACGAAGGATGGACAGTTTTAAAAGAAGTTTCCGTCATCGGAAGACGTGATCCGGACGAGCGCCTTATGTTGTGGATCTTCCAGCTATCCGCACGAGCCGCTTTAGTTTAACCTGCGAGTGTGTTCCCTGATTATTATATTCGTCGTTAAGGCTAAGGAGTGAATAGGCTGTTTCTAGACAGGCATGCTCCTTTACCTCCAGGTGAGATAGCGATCAAATGCCTGGCTAGTCTAACTATAAAAAAGCGAGTACCGTCATAACTAGAGATATAGGTTTAAATAAAGGGAAGAGACATGTTGTTTCTAGAGAACAAAGGCAGTAAGGTAACGAGGTGATGATGGAGTGATCCCACAAAAATGTTGGCTATTGCTTTGTTATTCTAGAGACAACACAAAAGCGTCTTGAATATTACAATAGCTTCATCAGTTTGTCTGCTTTTAGGGTCATCCATAAACATTTATTCACCCTTTCCAGGCATTAGACTTAAAATTGAGCACTTAACTTCAAAGAGGTTTAATGAAAATGTAATACATTTTTATAGGGCCCTAAAGCTACCGATTCCGAAGAGACTACCAACCCCTACACATATTATATCGCCTATATCTAACGTCTACCTAACACTTGCTTGTATAGTAGTTATTAAACATCGATAACGTAAAGTATATACTATAAAAAATAATCAATCAATTTTTTGGCTTTTTCCCTATTTGGGGTCAGCCCTCTTGATACTATTACGCCACTGTTGGCGATTTTGGGACATCTCTGTTTTAAGATCTAATGTTTTCAGGTCATTGGCAATTGTCCTGATCCATGTAGTTGGTGGACGTCACCTGTCGCGTCATGTGGTCCTTATTTCTGCGCATTACGTGCCCGTACAAGCGTAATCGGCTTTCACACATTTTGTGTTTTATTTCTGTGACTATAAAAATATAATACAAATAAAAAATAAACGGATGAGTTCCATATGTGCCATACAGCTTATGGCACAGAAATAAGTAGTATAGTGTAGAGTAGTATTACATACCGCCTTAGGCATTTTTTTTGCTAAAACTTCCTTTATGATTTCGCACAGCAATGCTCATTAAAATCTGTCGCACGGAGGAACTTACACAAGAAATGATTCTAAGACACCTCAGACACTGCGTCTGACATATTTAATATCGCCCGTATATAGCTTAGCCGTAAATCTCCATCCACATGTGGGCCGTTATCGACGTGCCCTCTCGAGGTTCGAGACGTTAATATACTGACGGGATCGTGAGTTGTTGATCTGCACGGCTCCAATGGGATTCATCTCGAGCTGTTGGTTTAATTTGTGGATATTGTTGGTTCATTCACGTATCATATGTTCAATCAGCAATGGCATGTATATATGTACATAAGCCTTTAATTTAGGTGCTAAAACTTTTAACATTTCTTTTAAAGAGAAAAAGCATTTGTCAAGAAGGCACCATGCCTTTTTTAAAGGGAACACTTCTTTATTAATATGTTTTTAAGCGACTTCAAAAAAAGAGGTGGTGAATTCGTGGTAATCTTTTATTTTTTCAAGTATGTTCCCCGATTACTCGATGATCGATTTAAAAAAATATTTATTGTTTGAAAAGGTATACTTCCTAAGTGGTCCCAATGGGATCCTAGAGAATCTGAGGGAAATCCTCGAAAATTGTAGGCACGTATGGGATGTTTGTTTGTTACGTTATCATATCTTTTTCAGGTGGTTGTTTCTGAGGGTCATTTTGATTTTTTTCTTTATTGTCTTTGATCTTGGTTTTTATTAATCTTAGGTTTGGACGGAATCAGGATTAATAAACAAATCCATACGCAAGGGTAACGTTCATATATTTTTCCGCACAATTGCGTACCCTGACAGAGAATGACATATTCAATATAAAAAATATGCATCTTTGATTAACAGGCACATATTAGCTTACCGACATCGAAATAAAATTCCACAATAAATTGGAAAGTTTTTAAACAATTTTCAGTTTTAATATTGCAACCAATAAACACCTGAAAGTTAAACGTTAAACGGTGAGTTGTGATAGCAATGTTATGTCTGTAACGAGAAAAAACTTGCTTTTTATTTTCTTATGTTATACGGCAGACAAACAGTAAAGCGTGCTACCTGATGGGAAGTGGTCACCGCCGCCTAGGAACATGAGCATTACCGCCGCCGAAGTGTTACAATAATCATCTAGGCGTTAATGTCTCAGTTGTACTCTCGCGTACGAGGGCCCGGCCTCCGCCTTGACCATGATCCAGGATTTGGCAGATCAGGTAATTACAGCTCAGCGACTGCCATCTGACCTCCGTGATCCTGCTACCAGGGGAACCTGACCAGATTTTATCATGGTTACAGATTCAGTTGCCTGAATGTGTAGGATTCATCGCAATGTTTTTTCTCACCGTAAGAGTATCGATTAGTATTCAACTAATGTACATAACTCATGGCCGTGTGGTGTCCGGCAGAGTAGAATAGCACCAACCCCTTACACTCATGGGTGTCGTACAAGGCGACTAATGTTTTCGAGGCAAAAGAGCAAGAGTCTCCGTAGTCTGGAAAATGGGCAGCAGTATTTTCCATTGTTATATTTAAACACTGCGATCTCCAACCCGCCTGCCAAGCGTGGAGATTATGGCAATAACCTCCCCTTTCAATGGGAGAGGCCCTTAGTCCTGCAGTGGACTGTTATGGGCTGTGATGATGACATAACTCAGAAAAGAGTCATTTGTACATGGCCACAGTGGTATTCGAACACTGTACCTCTCGCTTACGAGTCGGAACCCTTCAAACCATAACGCAACAAACGAAAATATTTCTGCGTGACAAGAGGAATAGATATTGGAGTACCCATCCATGTAAACTCCTCAGACTTAACGAAGTCCTACCTACTTAAAAACTTCCCAGTACTTCGCGTGAAGCAGCCCGGTCAGTCAATAACTACGCCTTCAGCGAAAAGAAAAAAAACAAGTTAAGCCGCCAGGATCTTTTAATAAAGAGCTTAGAGAATGTATATTTTCGCCTTTTTAATATATTGAGTTTTTTATTGGTCGTTAATGAACTCGATATATTAATTTTCTATCGTTAAGAGATCCACAAATTATAAAATAGTTAAGATACGAGTTTTGTAGTATCTACGCTTTACTTTGTGCTGAGCGGAGACCTTTTTAGTGCTACAATTTAATCAATTAGATTTTGCCTGCGACTTTATTCGCGGGGACATTTGAAATAAACTCATTAGTGTATTAATATGTTACATTTGCAAAATAGTTTCAACATTTCTGAAAGAAATGTATAAGATTCTTGAACGATGTTCACTCTTTGACGTTAGTTGGATTAATCGATGTTCAACACAATCGCTTTTCCATCTCTTCCTACACGGTTTAGATAAAACATGACTTAGATTTTAAGTTAGACCCTAGCTACCAAGCTGTGAAACTATCAAACGCAGTTCAGAGGTATTTGCGTGATGTGCGCTCAGATAGACAAACAGACAAAATTCAGGAAAAGGCATATAAGTCTTTGGGAAAAGGTCATTCTTACATGCAATTGTGGAAAGCTAATTTATCCGGCAAGAAGTCATACAATATTTTTGCACATTACAGTTACTGTAGATAATGTAATTGTAGGTCAAGAATTTAACCAGTACGTTGGCTTTCAAAACACCCAGAGGGTACCCCGAGCCAACCGGAATGCCGTTCCCTTTAAGGGCACTCCATGCTCTTCCTATGACAAATCGAATTGACGTCGACATCCTCCACGCAGAACTCAATAATCTCACAATCCATCTTCGAGTGAAGGCCCCCAGCGCATTAACCATGAACTGTCTCTAGAGGGTTTTTCGATAACGGCCCAGCTCTCTCCGTAGGTAATTTATGGCTGGTGTAAGGTGTTTACGAGTCGTAAAGAGGCCGGTGCCGGCATGATTCTTCTGAAACTTCTAGTCTTGATGGTGATAAAACTTACTTTGCTACGGGGGTGATTCTTTCGGACTTAATGGCTGGTTTTTTCCACAATTAAACGCTACGACCTGAGTGGTTCAGTTGGTTAACATGCCACGCAGAGGTCCCGGTTCGATTCCTGGTCGGACAGAAATTGGAATGATGAATTTTAATTCTGTTACGGGTCTGGGTGTTATATGTGTAATGAGTATGAATTTAAAAGATATATAAGTAGTTTATCAGTTTTCTGGAACCCATAGAACAAGCTTTGCTTATTTTGGGGCTAGAATGTGTGAATAGTCCAATCATATTTATTTATTTTATTTATTATGCCATTGATGTATCGCTCGAAAAGCGTGGGGAAAAATACCATAAACAAACTGTCCAACAGAACACAATTTGGCATATATAGTCAACAAGTACAAGAAAAAATGCACTCATATCGATAGTAGAGATCACCAAAAAGAAATGTGAATAAATAAATAAATAAATATTCGTGGACACATTCACACAGCGCCATCTAGCCCCAAACTAAGCAAAGCTTGTGCTATGGGTGCTGGATAACTGATAAACTACTTAAATACATACTTATTATACATAGAACACCCAGACCCGTAACAGAAATTAAAATTCATCATTTCAATTTCTGCCCGGCCGGGAATCGAACCCGGGACCTCTTGCGTGGCAGACCGGCATGTTGACCACTGAACCACTCAGGTCGGCTTTTTTTCTTCTAGAACCCACACAAGGATATGTAAGTACTAACACTATGAAAAGTCGAAGCTTAGGTCAATAAAAAATTGTGCACGGCCAACGTATGCGTATTACCAACGTTTTGTAGTAGGACTAAGTACACGTCATGTAACGCGAGTGGGAGGCCTGGTCCCTAATTAGGTATCGGTCAAATTTCACCCAAATCGTCCATCCATTTAGGCGTGAAGAGGTAACAATAATATTATTTTGGGGACTAGATAGAAGTTACGATTTGTGATTGGTTACAGGTATAGAACACAAATGTAAAATTGTCATCATCATCATCTTGGCGTTAATGTCCTTTCGGCGACAGTGAGTTTTGTTATAAGTGGGCCTTATAAGAAAACTTATAAATGAGCCATAAAATAAATATGAAGAAAAAGTTACTTTTTTGCACCGAATTAAAAATCTACGTTTTTAAAAGCCATTGGCAAACATTAGTTTCTCGTCTCGGGATATTACACTTAATCTTTGGACAAGTTCGGGCATAATCTCGTGTGCATTCTTCTTCCGAGGAATGTCATCAACTGACGTGTCGCGGAAGAAAATGCTTACTGCCCCGTGACCCGCACCCCCGCGTTCATCCACGAAAAACACCCTCCCACCTACGTCACCTACCGCAGGCGATATACCAGTTAAGTTGTTGACCTATAGTATAAAATCACCATAGATGCGTTCCTATTATAGATGGGATATGTTGGGAAACGCAGAGGGAAAACCCCCTGAAAAATCCTTTAAAAAGTAAAGTAGGTACTTAACCAACTTTATTGATAAAAACAAAATCTCAATTCAAAAGGTAAGCTTCCTGGTAAAAAAATAGCGCATCTGAATTGGTTTCCTCGTTTGGAAATCCCGATGCACAGACAAATAGGTACATACCTACACTGTAAACTTACAAAACTGTGAAATTAAAAACATTTCGTAGAAGCTACATATTTTCTGAGTGCAAAGGGGGATTTATGTCCCGGAATAGTAACAGGATGTCGTGAGATTAATGTGAGCAGATTCCGGTTTCCGGTTCAAGAGTTGAACACTAAACCGGTGCTTCGGTCAGAAAAAGCATCGTGAGGAATCCTGATTCAGGTAATTGAATGTGTATGCGTGATCCAATCTGGTCAGGATTCCCTGTCAACGAACATAAGTTGATTCTTATTTTTTTATTATCTACTTTGGTTTACAAGTAGTCCGATACTGGTTTTTGACAGTTAGGTAATTAAAATATTAATGAAAAAATGAATTTTGTAAATACTTACGCCCGCGCCCTTGTCATCGTCAAATGCCGTTGTATTTGGAGGTAGAAAGGAGAATAGTTGGTTCTACTAAGATCAGGATTAGTGTATATTTATTTATTTATTTCTTGGAGAACCAACAGCTTATAAAACAAATTAAATAAATTAAGTAGACACAGTCAAGCCAATTACAGGTACTAAACTAAAACTTAACATCATAAACCGGGACCAATATGGCTTTCAAACAAAGAAATCTACATCAATAGCAGCATTTAATATGGTATCAGAAGTGCTTCCAAAATTAAATTCAAGTAACTATGTAACAGTTTTATTTTTCGACATGTCTAAGGCGTTTGATGCAGTATCTCATGGACTGTTTTTATCAAAGCTCGAACATAACGGCATTAGAGGTAAAGCTTTAAACTGGATACAAACCTACTTAAATAATAGACAACAGAAAGTTGAAATTTCAAAAGTTGGTTCCAACCTGACTATGCAAGTACACACATCAAGTTACAGACATAATAACTTCGGTGTTTCTCAAGGAAGTGTGTTAAGGCCTTTGCTATTTATTGCCTATGTAAATGACCTGATAGAAATTACAGGATATAGAAGTCTTATGTTTGCGGATGATTTGTCAATGATGGATGATTGTATGCAGTGATAAGCAATTATCAATTAAACACCATGAAACTGAGATAAATAGAGTTATAGAAATAATAATGGAATGGCTCAACAAAAACAATCTACAATTAAACATTGACAAATCAAAATTTATAAATTTTAAAAATTGCAATGACATTTTAAATATTAATTTTAATGGACAAATTAAAAAAAAGACTAATAGCATGTTATTCCTAGGTATAATGTTAGACGGAAAAATTGATTGGAAAGAGCATGTAAATAAAACAGGCAATAAATTAAGGCGTTTTTCTTTTGCGTTATCAAATTGCGCAAAACAGTATAAAAAAACTGCTATGGTTGCATACTACTCATATGTCGAATCGGTGCTCAGGTATGGACTGTTGTTGTGGGGTAATTGCACTAAAATAAACAAAGCATGTATCTCACAAAAAAAGTGCATACGCGCAGTATGTGGTGTGGGTCCTAAAGATCTATGTAAACATTTGTTTGCTGAATTAGGAGTATTGCCTTGTATTTATATATATGAGGTATGCAAGTTTGTAAGGGATCAACCTAACAGCTTTAAGACGGCTAAAGAAATGTTTCCAAGGAGCACGAAAAACACAAATAGGCTAGTTGAGGAACATTTACAAAAAGCACACGTTACCAAAAAAATGCATACTCAATGTGTATAAAAAATTATAATAAAGTTCCTGACGAAATAAAAAACCAGCCCTATAATATTTTTATAAGCAAATTGAAAAAAATTCTTCAACAGGAATGTTTCTATTCTGTAGCTGAGTTTATATCTTTTAATACCTGCTTCAAGAAGAGTAATAAAAATGATGTGACATGTAATATTATGTAAGTCAGTCCCTGATGTAATCTAATTATTTTCTGATTATTTTTATTTGTAGTTATTTATTGGTAATGTGTATTGATATTTATAATTATTTGAGATTTATATTGTATTGAGCTTAATAATTAACATATACATTTGACATTTTGAATTGACATTATATGAAATTATTGAAATATTTACTGACGTGTATAAGAATTCTCATAATTATAATTTAAATTAAAAATTTATCTAATTGACAAAATGTAATTAATGGTTATTGTGTATTGATATTTGCATGTCAGTGCCTAAACTGACTGAATGTGAGAACTGCATCTCTGATAATTGTACCACCTACATTGTTAATGTACCTACCGCATTTACAGCAAATAAATAATTCTAATTCTAATTCTACTCGCTGATAACCACAGAATATAAAAATAGTGAAGCACTCAAAACAATATTGAAAAACAAGAGAAAAATTAAATAATCAATGTAGTAGTAACAATGTTAGTTTCTTACTATCTAGCTAGATTAGAGTAACATTAAATATACATATTATCAGCACATAGTTACACACGTATTATATGCACCGCTTTAGGCGTTGACGTCGTTGTCCCTGAACAATTTATTAAATGCACTACACACACGCCACATGAATGTGTTGCGCCTATAATTTGTAGAAGCATCCGACAAATAAGTTATATAATTAGAGCTATTAGGTTCTATTAATGTTTATCGGATATAAATATTGGGAGATCCGACCCCAAATAAAAAGGGAAACGAACGGAGAAAGAAGTATAAGTACGTAAAATTGCTTCAGGTAGTAGGTACATAAAATCCCTAAACCTGAAATAATCTAATGTAAATTCCGAAGCTAATAAGCAAACACAACTTTATTAAAAAGAGACGCATAAGTTTTACAGGGGGAGAGAAAAGAAACGAGGAAATAATTAAACTGAGTCGAAATCATCTTGGCTTAAAAACATCGGACCCCTATGTATGAGCCGCATAATTGTTTAATTTAAAAAGTTTTAAAAATAACGTAGGTACCTAATTTTAATAATGACGTCTATTCAAGTTTTGGATAGGTATGTACAGTCAGCTGCAGAGATAACTGACGACGATACCATACACTTAATGTCTACTAGGGGGTCATTTCACTCCATAGCTGATTGTACTATATCACTATAGCATAGTCCAAGAAAACATGATTAAATCATGCTGATTCAATACTTTTGTAGATGACACCCAATATCCGAAATTCCGAACATGCAAACTTTTACCCTTTACAATACTAGTTGGCATAGATATTCAATAACCTCCCACAACCAAAATTGCTCCATCCTTACTCGTAGTAGGTACGCAACTTCCTGAGTATTTTTTATTTATTTTTTCGGCCTGGAATCTGTGCCGATAGTGTTATTTCGCTTCCGTCGAGTGTTATTTATTCGTCGTCGAAACTGGCTATAGGACTATACTCGAGGCTTAATCCGTTTGTTCAGCGTGTAATTTCAACCCACGGTGTAAATAGGCTTTAAGACGAGTAGTAGGGTAACTATCCAATCCGGTCAGGTTACCCTGCTAGCAGGGTGACTTGGGTCAGATGGCAGTCGCTCCATTGTAATTAATTGATCTGCCAATTCCTGGATCATGGTCAAGGCGGACCCTGGGCCTTCGTGCGCGAGAGCATAAACAGGACATTAACGCCAAGATGATAATGATGATGATGATAAGCACGGTTACTAATACGGTGATAGCCCTGGTGTTGCTAATGTCCGTAGACAGCGGTGACTACTTTGCGTCAGGTTGACCGCTTGCCTGTATGTCGTTTTTATATGTTATACGGCCGAGAAACAGGCAAGCAGGCCACCTGATGGAAAGTGATCACAGCTGCCTATGAACCTCAGCAACATCAGGGGAGTTACCAATGCGTTGCATTTTTTTCCTCGAATATCGGTTGTTGTTTTTTATTTATTTTGGTTATTCTTCGCAGTGACAAACGAGCAGACAGCCCACCTGAAGGTCTAAAAAGGCCAAATTAGCGTTTAATAATTTGATTCATATTTATTGGTCACAAACTTATCTGCAGCGTCGATGTTTTTGACATTAACATGACAATTCAAAATGGCGTCACTAAGTTCCAGTATTGGCCACCGGATAAGATTAGTTTGTGAAACTCTAAAATAAAATGCTAATGTGGCCTTTTTAGACCCCCTGATTGTAGTTGATGACGTATTCGGAAAAGATCTTTATAATGTCATAGACACCCAGATACCCATATACTTCTAACTTATAAAAACCTCATTATGCGTCGGTGATTCTAAGTATCATCATCATCTTATCATTAATCTTACGGTTGTGCTTTCGCACGCGAGGGCTTGAAGTCCGCTTTGACCGCGTCAGTTATTCTAAGTAAGGTAAAATAAATGTTCTCTAGGCACAAAATTCCGAGCGTGCAAAGCTGCAAAGCTACGAAGCTGTAACTGTGCAGTAATGGAAGGAGGTGAATTTCACAGTGAGTTTGCGCCTAAATATAGGGCAAGCGGTCAGTTGAAAGGTAGTTAGATGCGAAATACGGACCACAGTCGGGTTTAGGCTCTTTACTAGAAAATACAGACTATTTGGAATGGTTTGCAGCTGGGACTAACGATACAAGAGGATCTCGTTATACTACTTAGTTTAGATGTCGGTGATATGGTGTATGGTAGAACAACATGGGAGAGTTGCATGAAAGATAACATTCTATGGTTTTTGGTTGAATAAAGTAGCGAAAAACAAAGTGTTGCACTATCAAACTGATACGTATCCAAAATTAAAAAGACAGGACAGTAGGCTATTTATGTAACGCTGTTGCCAACAATTTTTTATTTCAATGATCGAATTTGTTACTTTCGCAAGTCCGTATCATCGATTTCATGGGTTCAGATGCTAACAAAGTTGCAAAACTGAAACTATTAAATCGATCATACGTTATCGCCAAAGTAAAAATTTCAATAATTGAAATCAGATAATTGTTGGCAACAGCGTTACGTAATTAGCCTACCGTAGGTGTAGCCTGCAGGTGTCAGTACTATTATTGTAAAATAAGAGGTAGTAATACTTAAAACAAACCAGACTATGTATTACCAACAATTATTTTGTAAACATAAGTTACTTTATATTACTATTTAACTTGGAGTAGTGAAATCACAATACAGCATTATTAAAACCGTCCCGTCCGTACACCATTGATGTGGAAAGCCTATACTTTCCCAATATTTTCCCAAAGACTGGGTTTCTTAAAGAGAGAGTGTCTATATTTATCTGTGAAAAGTGTAACTCTTGTACCTACGCCCCCACACATTAGATACAGTGCCTATCCAGTCGTATTCCCCAGACATTTTCTAGCAACAGTATTACACGGTATTAAGCGTAATGCAGATTTATAAGGCTTAGGGTAAGTGCGAACGTGTTCTCCTGAGTTATTCTTCACCAATGACACTCGAGCAGACAGTCCGCTTGATGGATAGCGGTATCTATATTTAATCGCAATATCGTGGTTAGGTGGTAGCTGGGTAGAATTGTACGAATACAGAAATTGTATAAATGTGTCCGAAGGCGGCTTAAAATTTTCATTACAGTTGAAACAACTCTTACCGGATGAAACGCAGTTTTGTTACTTTGTAAGACTTACCATAGTCAACCCGTGACCACTATCGATGATGAATTGTCGGGATAAAATGATAATTATAGAAAATATACCATCAGTATTAATAATAAAATATTTGTGTATTTTTTTTTATGTATGAAGGTATTTGTTACTATATTATATTGTTCCACGGGAAGACCTGTGATCATGATGCATGCAACTGCGTCGTAATATCGCTACTCGTAAACAAAGGTACGCGGTAGCAACCTCGAAACATACCTTTAAAATGTTGTTACTATATTTTTGTAGTATGTAAATATCTCTTTAAGTAATATAAAATATTTATTTTCTTTTTACAAACGATATACTAGTATATAATATAAATATAATAATATAATACCTATATATTTTATATCAGCACTATACTATCAAAGTATAGTCTACTACAAATGTAGTATCATTCGATAAGGCGTACGACACCACCTAAGCGGGTTTATAGACGCTTTCTTTACAATAATTATTTCCTCTACTTAGAAAAATAAAGAGCATTTCCAAACAGAATAAAGTAACAAAGCATTTACAATCCCCGCAACAATTAAGAAAACCCTTTAGTAGCCGAACCATAAACAAATTAAGATCAAAAGTCGAGACAAGGGTGGGTACAAGCCGACAAACGCTAATGTTTGCAGGGGAACGAGCGAGCCCGAGGGATTAAGTCGTGGGTCGGTTTAAAAATTAATTTACACGCTGACCCTCTACCCTGTTTCAAACTTCGTGTAACCAGGGAATCCTGTGCTGTGTTTTATCATGTCTCTACACAGCTTATTATGATAAAATTTAGGTTGAGTTTCCTTCAGATAGGTAATATGTGATAAGTAGTGTTGCGAGGGATATGTTTTTGAAGCACCAATAGAATAATTAATGTATTTAGCCTCTAGTTCTGGTAGATATGCGCTTTGCGCAGCCAGCTTTTTATCACAAAACAAGTGAGAAATACGGGCGAGGGATGCAAATGGGGAATGTGTGAGAGGCACCCAAGCGAGGATTGCCATGTCGTGTGCCGCATCACCACTCATCTGTGCTTACATAATCCCATAGCCCATAACAGTCCACTGCAGGAGTTAGGGCCTCTCCCACGAAAAGGTGGGTTATCTCCACGCGTGGCAGGTGGGTTGGAAATCGCAGTGTTCGTCTTGTACGACACCCACGAAAGAAAAGGCATATCTACTCGCACCACACCGCAGCCTTGCACATGCAGAGTTGGAATGCGTGTGACCTCCTTCCTATTCTTCAAAACTCTAAATACAAACATTTAAAAATCGAATATCAGAAATTTGTTTTTTTTTTATTTTACATTCGGCCCTAACATTTTATATTTTAAGGAAATAACAACATTTACTGCTGGGCCTCTACCTGCAATATCTGCCCAAGTCTTATTAGTTAAAAGTATATTTATTACCGATAGCGGTTCGATGAATTGGGCCTAAGAGTACTCAGTGTAGGTACTTTTTTATACCACTTAGGTAATGTTTTGTGACTAAGGTGTGCCTGATGGTTAGCAGTTACACGTGTTCTGTGGCAGTTACCATACTAAGTCGTTTACCGGTTGTATCACTTGTGTGTTGCCACGTAAATGTCTCTTGAAGAACTCCTTAACTCCATGTTGCAGGCTCCATGGAGACACACGGATGAGCGGTCCACCTGATGGAAAGTGGCCACCGTCATCCAGGACATCTGCAACCTAAGGGGAGCGGATGCGGAGCCGGCCTTTGAGGCACCTGTAGATATAATTTACCCTGTTTCTTTCTTTCCTCCCGAGCATCCCGACACACCGCATTTTCCTTCTTTGTTTTGTCTGTCATTACAACACGAAAGTTTATTAATAGCTCAATGACCTCGATCCGACTCACACAACACAAATCAGCATTGCGACGACAGGCTCCGACCCCGCCTAACCTTTAGCGGGCAGTTCGGGAAATACCCTCAATTTGTCATGTCCCGTCGGAAATAAGATTCAACAGGTGACCCTTCGGCCGTGGCTATTACAGATCAAATATTTGCGAAATGAATTTCGGGTACTTCGTTAGGCGCGACGTCTCGACGTCGTAGTGCGATTACGTAATACCGTCAACAGACGATCGTTATTATGATCATCGTACTAACATCGTCAAATTGGGCGATTACGAACAAAAAGTTGTTCTATAACGTGTACGTACATACACATTAAAGAAAGGTTAGGTAAGGCTAGGGGCTTCCATTTAAAGAATTTGGACACAAAGTCGGCCCTTTATACGTGATCCATTCATGAAGCGCAGCTTATTTGTGCTCCACAAACAGTATCAATGTTGTTGGCATTGACATGATATTTCAAAATGGTTTCAGTTTTGGTCACCGGATCAGATAAGATTTTCGCGTATAGTCAAAAATGACTATACGCGAGCGATGCTTCATAAGTTGAGGGAAGTGCTACCCAGGCGAGTAGCCTTGGTAATGTCGATGGATCTCATACGAATAAGAGAGATCTGCCAAATCCTGGATCATGGTCATTAACGTCAAAATGACCACCATCTACCAAAAAAACAACAAACAAACACCTTAACGTATCGCTCATGTTTGACATTTATCAAAACCAAGCCGTTCAATTCACCGTTCAAGAACCGATGGCGGTCTGTTGACGTACAGTTTTACGTAATCGCACTCCAAACTCCCCTGAGAGTTCAGGCCGCGATAATCTAGGGACGTGATTGCGAACTGTAATGGAATTACTTGTGTTTGTTTGTTTCGGCGGTTTTGTGTTTCAAATTGCGATACCTACTCAATTTGAGTAGCTACGGGTGTAAGCATTTAATAATACTGTTGGCAAGCGAAGGTTTGACGAGAATTTAGTTCACGCCACGTTCTGGGTCACGGAGGTCAGACGGCAGTCGCTTCACTGTAACTACCTGATCTGCCAAATCCTGGATCATGGTCATGGTGCACCCCAGGTACCCGCGTGCGAGACAAGTCCGGGACATTAACGCTAAGTTGATTACGTATTTATAATATGCTAAAGTATATAGTAGAGTTTATGAATGAAAGCAAGCGGGAATGAGGCAATCACAGGCATCAAGAAGGTGAACACGGAAAAATAATATAATGTGAAAAAGTATACAAAAAATACACTGGCTGACACTTAATACTAAACTAACCCGTTTCAATCCACCTAAGCACAATAACAGCACCTCAACCTTCTCAATTTAGGCTTTGGACTGTCTCCAGTTTGCGCATCCATAGTGTCCTAGCCCATTTTATACTGGTGGCGGGTACCTTACCTACACGAAACAATTACGTACAAATGTATGAAGATTGGACCAAACTAGCTCAGGGGTCGTAAACCTTGTATTGGAGTAAAATAGTATTCGTTTACAATAACATGGACACTCCCCATCTTATCGTTGACATCGGATCTAGGGGAGCGCCGCACGCATCACACGGTACTGTCGTGATGAAAAGTGTGAAAATATCCATCCAGTAACCATCACGGGGTGCGAATCGGCTCTCTATACTGTTCAACTAGTCTCAGGGTCCCCAGCTAAAGACACTGGTCAACCTGCCTTCGCCAACGGTATTAGGACTGTGGAACGCTCTTCCGCATGAAATACGGGATAGCACTTCTATCTTCATCTTCAAGAAACGTGTAAAAGAGCACTACCTTTCTCTATCTGTCTAATATATGTATGTATATGTATGTGTGTATGTATTTGTATGTATGTATAGTATAGGCTTTTATTTATTGTGCATTATATATATATATATATATATTTACTACTGTGCACGTCTTAACTGCATTTAATTGTCTCGATCTCTCTGCTGTAGGCCTGCTGGAAGAAATTTCTTTATAGAAATAAGTTGGCCTGTTGTGTCTGATATATTCTGTCATATAGTTTTGTAAAAATCTTGTGTACAATAAATGGTTAAATAAATAGGACGCACACCTTATGAGTGGCGAGCTCGTGTGATAAATTAATAGAGTGATCATGTTGGTATGGACTGGCATTATGTTGTTGTTGTTGTATGTCTTAAGTGATTATTATACACAAAACATTATTATTATTATTATTATTTTTTAGGTTGATACCTCTCAGTACATGGCACTGGTTAACTAATACCATCCACGGGCCAAAGCCAAGTGAATGGCATGGTATAATATAGTAATGTTAAGGAATGCCAGTAGGCACTTGGGGGTGTGGGTTACTCGTATTTTGTAAGAACATCCTTACTATCCTACAGGTGTTTAAGATAGCAGCTTTCTGGAGCAAGGAATACGTAAAATTGGGTAAGGCTAAAGTCTCTAATGACTGATGCAGCTGCTTGGGAATTACACCGGTGGTAGAGACTACTACAGGTACTATAGTTGCCCATTGGAGTTTCCAGTTTATTATTATTATTATTAGCTTTGTTCTTTAACTAATAGGTGTTGAGGCAGGCCGCGGTCTAACAGTCATTGTTATGGATTCAAGTTTTACTTCGTAATTGTTTACTTACTCAATTATTAAGACAACATGAAATTGTATTAGCCTTTAAATTTGACGATGTAGAGCCAAACCATTTACCCAGAGTATACTATTTTGAATTTTTACAATGGGAGAGTTTGGTATAAGGTTTGAGCGATATTGCTTATTTATTTATTAGACGGCATTCTTTATCCAAAATTCTATACCCCGCAGGGAATGGTGGTCTGTTTCCATCAGGCTTCTGTTTATGCGTAGCTTTCTTTGCAAAAGGTTCGTGTTACCTAAATATAGGCATATCAGCATATTTCCAGCAAAATTTAAAGATAGGTAAGTGGTTAATTTAAAATTGAATAAACACAAGCTTTTGCCCTGGTATTGCTTATAACTTATGGCAAAACGTCTATAAACTTTCTTAACTGCTTATTATTAGGAGGTTCACGCGTTTGTTTGTCACCTTAGTCATTACCGTGCATGCATGTACACAGCGCAATCTAGCCCCAAAGTAAACAAAGCTTAGTAAAGTAAAGTAAAGTAAAGTAAATATTTATTGTTAAAAAAACTGGTTAACAAATACATGCCATAGCAGTTTACCCATTTCGGGTGTACAATATTCAAATAATTATTACAAAACACAGAAAAACGAAACGAAGAAATAAGCTTATTATTAACAGAATTTACTATTATATTATCGTATCTATTTAAATAACGATATAATAAAAGAACTTCAAAAAATAACAAAACTTAATATTTAATATAAACGCTGTCGACATTGTAATATTCCTTGAGATCGTAACAAGACTTTTTTAATAGCCACTTTTTTAAATGCGTTTTAAATTTGTTAAGATCAAGTTTTTTTAATTCATAGGGCAAATGATTATAGATCTTAATACCTGTGACATATGTACTTTTTGAAAATGTAGTTTTATTAATTTGGGGTATCTGAAGATTGTGCTCGTATTTGCTTCGTAAATTTTTTTTAACTGATGACATTTTATTGAAATGGTGTTCATTCGTCTTTATAAAAACGCAAATTTCTAAGATATATAAGCAGGCTACAGTCAGTATATTCTTTTCTATAAAAGTATTGCGAAGAGAATCTGTACTAGCCATTTTGAAGATACTTCTTAAACACTTCTTTTGCATTAAAAATAAAGACTTTGTATGCCAGTGTGTAATTATGGGTGCCAATAAACTGATAAACTGCTTATATATTTAAAAAATACTTGTTTTACATATAAAAAAGAATCCTGCGTGACCAGCGTGACACTTAAGCGTAAACACTTTTCACCACACTTGTCCAATAATGGTGATGATGATCACACCTACCTACGCATTGCCTACGACAACATTCCATTGGCTTGATTAAATGGCGTTTACGTAGTTGCCTATTTGCACCGAACATGTAGTGGTCAAATACGTACAGTGGTCGACATGCTGTCGCTTGTTAGACAAATTGGTCACTAAATTGCTGACAGTAATTCGAGGGTTTAAATTTCTTTATTGATGTACCTACGAGCGGTGGAGATACGAGTTATTCATTTCCACTAGACACTCCCTCAAGGAGGTTAACGTACACCAGTGGGCTGATATTATGGTGATGACCTATTCTACACAATTCAGTCAAAAACGGGAGCCTATCTTGACTTTCTCACTCGTACGATTCGAATGTGGAATAAGCTCTCAGCCGCAGTGTTTCCTTTGGACTATGACATGGGATCGTTCCAGAGGTATTTATCTCTTTAGAGACTGGCAGTCCTCTGACGTTGCTGATGTCCATAGGCGGCGTTGACCACTTTCCATCAGGTGGCTTGCTTGTCTGTTTATCTGCCGTATAACATAAAAAGATATCCGCAAAATATTACCCATTGTACACCCAATTGTGTTGGTGTCACATGTTTATTTTGAAACATTTCCTGTTTTAAAGAATCGTTTCCGTCTAACCCAATACAATTTTAAACCAATTTCAATGACCGAGCTTTGTGTGAAAGCAATTTGTTTCTTGAGTTCAGATGGAGCAATTAAACGGAAATGGGGCGGCTAAGGCTCGCTCCATAATGGTACCCCTTAACAATCGTGCATTCAATCTTTTCCGTTCCTTTTTTACATGTCACAAGATGTTCTTAACTATATGTGTCTGGACTGGAGGTGGTTTGTTATTTTTAAGCAATATGTTATTCCAAATATGTTCAAAGAATAAAATAAGTTCACAAATGAAAAATATTTTTTTCCCAACAAGCTTTTGTCGCGCGGTATAGTACCTACTCACTAAGACCATATCAAAGAGCCCAAACACGATGAGGTTGCCTTATTGCGTTCATTAGATGTTATGACCACCTTCCGACTCCATCACCAGAACAGCTCCATGGTACCATATTAATGCATAGTCATCCAAGTTACATAGGTTCAGCTCAATCGGATACCAACAAATGATCGAAAAATGGTTTGCAAATTTTGACGGACAACTTACAAACATACACACGAACAGTGCAAGTTAAATAAAAGCTTGTAAAAACATAGAAATTAGTAAGAGTTTTTTTATTTTAAGGGGGGGTGAATATTATTTGATATATTTTGCTTGCCTCTTAGTATTGGCTTAGTAAGAGGTACTCAATTTATATTATGTTGTTAAAATACACAGGTATTACAACACCATAGTACAACAGTGTAACAATGTTCTTGGCAAATAAATACTGTGTAATTCTATTTTATGGCAAATATTTTTACACCTATACAACCAATTTTTATAAAACGATGTGTAAGATTATCCATTAGAAAGATTATCCAGGTTGGCCATCTTATGGCCGGGGCTGACTATAGGAAAAGGATCACAAGCTACCATATTTTTTAACTTTAACACCACAGTTTATAAGTTATCACACATATCAGTATGTCATACTGAGTATAACCGTGGGGTTATGATTATTTTTACCTGAATATTTTGAACCGATTGTACGCTCCATGGTCTCGAGTAGGTCTACTAGATTCCCAACCAATCCAATCGTCACTCAATAGGCTAAATCCGATAAGTTTGATGATTTGTGTGTATTGAATAACCACGAAAGTCCGAATACATCACCACTTTTAGTAGTACACACATATATACGTTGTTAGTATAAGTACTTTTAGTTTCAATTCCTATTTTATCCTAACCTAACTAATATTGGTAATCATTTATAAAGTATTACATTATAACAGGCATGAGGCATTTCATCTCAGTCCTCACAGTGACTGCGCACCTGCGGTCCTGCATTTTTGTTGCCTGCAACCTAAATGCATGAATCGTAGGTGTTATGGGCGACAGATATCGATTACCATCTGATAGGCTGTCTGCTTATTTGTCACTAGCTATGAAAATTACTGAAACACTTTAATAAAAAATTGCCACTCGCTGCGTAGAACTTCAGTTACTATGCTAAGATTAATCTAAGTGCTTTGCAAATTGCGATCGGCGCCCCAGTTGTTCCTAATTACTCCATTGTTGGCTGTGCACCCGCTTACTTGTAAGTTTTCATACAATTTCACAGGAAGCCGTACAAAATTGCGTTTACATCTCCAGTTCTGAGAAGTAGTAAATTGATTGCCGCGATATAAGATGCTCGCTGAAGATTTTTAATATCCTTTGTGTAGGTTTGTTAAATATTAAGCTATTCTAGGAAGATGTGTTCGTTTTACCCCATCCATGAATTTAGGAATCGACGGTTAACACCAAAATAGGAATGTCGATATAAATTTACACATTTAATAATGTTATAATACAGTAAACAACTATATTATATTACTAGCGGACCCGGCTCGAGTACGTTCGCGTACAGCTATTTTAACCATAAATCACTATCTATTGTTAAAAACCTCATTCAAATCCGTTGCGTTGTTTAAAAGATCTAAACGTACATAGATACAGACTTATTTTATACTATGTAGGTATAGATATATGTATATACATACCTACAAACATTGGATAACTTGCATATATATTAATGTCATGTATGAATATCACTGCCTAGCTTTTGTAAGAGACTTCGTCTACGTGGACCACTTTTTACATGTCTCGTTATTTTCTTATGCTTAAGGTATTCAACCCACTCACGTTTTGAGCGGACGACGCCTTTAAATAATATAAACCTACAACAAACTACAAAAACAGGGGGTGGATATTTACGAGTATATGAAACTTTTCATGTAAACCAAACTTTCACCCCGTATTTCACCTACGCTTCCCTTCCCAACATATGTATGTATGTATGTAATCTCTTCATTGCATAAATTTATAACATTACAGGAAATTAAAATACAGTTTATAATGCAAAGGCGAGCTTATCCCACAACGGGATTTCTTCCAGCTAACCTTTAATAAGCCGAGAAGACCTTTGATGAGCGGTGAAGGCAATCAAGAGTATAAAAAATTAACTATAACGAATATAACCCCATATATACATATGAGGATGTACTTATTATAAAACAAAGTCCCACGCCACGTCTGTCTGTCTGTTAACATTATTTCATAGCTGTCCATATCCTGAAAACCTGCGACGGAGTGGCATCGTACAGGCTCAAGCATCTCGGACAACCACAAACCCTTCCGGAGACGTTGGTAAAGCTGAAAGGATTAATGCGTTATCTGGAGGTGTCAGGATGGCAGGAACAGGAACCCTCCCATATTTCACCAACACGCAGAATGGGCTCAAGTTGGTAGATTTGAGGAAAACGCCCGGATACAGCTGTCTAAATAAGTATGTATAAAAGTATCAATTTCAATAGAATGTATTATGCGTTCCATTGTAAACAAATGTCTAACCACCTGCCTATACGCAGCTGCCACTCGAGAACCTTTCCGGTCCACCAGCATTTGATTCTTTGAGCTACGTGGCCTGCCCATTGCCACTTCAGTTATGGCAACTTTGAAACAAATGTCGGCACCCTTTTTCTACTAAGGATCTCTATCATACAGAAACTGCGAGGCACGAATCATATCACTATCTTCATCGCATGTTGAGTGACCTTCTTAGGAGGCCCTAATTTAAAAAATATATGTTATTAAATTTAACAAATACCTATGAGAGCCGCAAAACAAAGTTACCGAATGCCATTATTTCTTAGGTCGTGCTTTTTAATGACAACTTATTTACAGTGCACCCAACTTCATGACAGATGAACTTCAACCATCTGACTTCTCATCTACTTTTGCTGCCAAAGCGTGTAGATTATGGCAATAATTCGTGGGAGAGGCATGTTATGGGCTATGATGATGATGAGTGAAGACAAGATCGGACGTCGGCTTTAACCTCAATGCGATGACTCATTTAAGGTCTTTCTTTCTTCTGCGTTAGGTACTGTCGTTGAATTAGGTAAAAACGGCATTGATAGAGAATGTAAGTAAATTGTTTCCGCCTATATATACCAGCCACCATAACAACAGACAACCAAATCACGAAAAACGAAAAACGTTAAGGCTCACCCGTGAACGCGTAAACTTACATGCCATTTCGTGGTACATATAAACCAAAGGGTGGCATCACGTACACACGCTGTGGTCATATTACGTGATCGGACGCCAAACGATGCTCCCTCACTAAATTATAGTATAGCGTACACAACACGGACTTTCTACGTCATTATCGTGTGTACCAAATGTACGAATGAGTAGATTAGGAGCTTGTACGGAACGAGGAAACAGAGGCGTAATTGTGTTGGTATAGTAATTAAATGTTACGCTTGTTTTCGGAGGACCAAGGTTTTCCAGGTTTTTACACGCATATTTTACGACATATAGTATGAGATACCTACGTGGAGTTCCTTTATAATAAATAAGTATGCTTCGACAAAATCACACAGCGCCAGCAAGCCCCAAAGTAAGCAAAGCTTGTGTCATGGGTGTTAAGTAATTACTACACTGTGACAACAAATAATAAGTATCGGGATCCTTGGTGTCGACATATCAGACGACGTACGGTTCCGAAGTCACCTGGAGTGTAAGGCTAAACTAGCCTTGAAAAAACTTGGTGTGCTTAACTGGTCTAAGCGATACTTCACCCCAGAACAGCGCCTGTTGCTGTATAAGGCACAGGTGCGGCCACATATGGAGTATTGTTCCCATCTTTGGGCCGGGGAAACCGCCGACCTGCTTAATCACTTGGATTCCATACAGAGGCGCGCCGTACGAATTGTCGACGATACCATACTGACAGGCAAGTTAGAACCACTGGCTGATCGAAGGGACTTTGGCTCCCTGTGTGTGTTCTACCGGCTGTACAATGGGGAGTGTTCTGAGGAATTATTTGATCTGGTGCCCACAGCACAATTCCGCCATCGCACCACCCGCCGTGGGCTGGGTACTCATCCCCATTACGTGGACCCTCTAGTGGTGTCCACGCGAAGATTCGAAAGAACGTTTCTCGCTCGTACGATTCGGATGTGGAATGAGCTCCCAGCCACAGTGTTTCCTTTGGTCTATGACATGGGATCGTACAAGAGGTATATTAGAGGTCTCCATAGAGGCGGGCAACGCATTGGTAGCACCCCTGGTGATGCTGATGTCCATAGGTGGCGGTGACCACTTTCCATCAGGTGGCCCGCATGCCTGTTTGTCTGCCGGATAACATAAAAAAAAAAAAAAACAGAAGTTAAAATTCATAATTTATATTTCTGCTCGGCCGGGTATCGAACAGGGGCCTCTGCGTGGCAGACCGGCATGTTAACCAAATGAACCACTCAGGTCGTATATGGTATTAGACCTGCCAAATCGAAATGGTGGGTCGAACTGAAACATCAATGAAAAAAAATATATCAAGCTGTACTTTCAACACCGATTGTGAAAGAGACAATAATAGTAATCTCAGCTGAAGCACGTCCACTGCTGGAGAGAGGCCTCCCCAAACTTCTTCCACACCGATCGACTTTGTGCTTAGTGCATCCATCGGCTCTCTACGACGTTAATAAGGTCATCCGACCATTTCGTAGGGGCCACGTGTTTCACTGCGCTTGCCAGTGGTCAACACTTGAAAACCTTACCGCCCTATCAGCCATCATTCTGCGAGTTATATGTGGCCGTTGTTCGTTCAATAAAATAAATAATCTTTATTTTGTTCTTCACAAACATCACATTCCATTTATCAAAGTAGTAAAATAAAAGAAAGTACATGTGAAGACTGGTGCCTAAAATAAACGGGAGTCTGTGTTTCAGGTCACCAGTACCATAAGTATACTACCCCAGTTGGTTACACTTATAGAACGTAGCAGTTGCATCTAATTAATAACCAACAGATATGGCTATAGGCTATATGGATGTGTGTGTTTTTAGTGTGAAGTATGAATGTATGTAAGAAATTGTGGTTAAGGGCGTAAGTTCGCCTTACCTTACGACATAATTATAAGGTCTTGGGATTCATTAGGCAAGATTTATAGTGTGTTATATGTGTGAACTTATGTAAGAGCGTCGGTAGCCGGGTGGTTGAGTATCCAAATCGTAAGCGAGAGGTACCGGGTTCGAATCCCGCTGCGGCCATGTACCAATGACTATTTTCTGAGTTATGTACATTAGTTGAATACTAACCGGTGCTCTTACGGCGAGGGAAAACATCGTGATGAAACCTGTAAATTCAGGCAACTGAATTTGTAACCATGATCCAATCAGGGTCAAATGGTAAAATGATAGTCATCATCACAGCCCATAACAGTCCACTGCAGGACTTAGGGCCTCTCCCACGAAAGGGGAGGTTATTGCCATAATCTCCACGCTTGGCAGGCGGGTTGGAGATCGCAGTGTTTAAATATATAATGGAAAATGCTGCTGCCCATTTTCCAGACTACGGAGACTCTTGACCTTTTGCCTCGAAAACATTAGTCGCCTTGTACGACACCCATGAATGTAAGGGGTTGGTGCTATTCTACTCTGCCGGACACCACACGGCCAAAAAAAATGATAGTCGCTCCACTATATTTACCTGATCGCCAAATCCTGGATCATGGTCAAGGCGGACCCTGGGCCCTCGTTCTCGAGAGCACAGCCGGGACATTAACGCTAAGATGATTATTATTTTTATTTTTTATGTAATGAGTACGTGTATAGAGAATAAACCTTAACAGCTTGACAAACAAAATTGAAATGATAAGAATTTAATACCTATTTACATTGAATCTAACTATAGGACGTTCATTCTCCCTTTAGCTTGAAACCTTTTAGCATACCAGCTGCATACTTTACCCCCAGATCGATATCTAATCACAAATTGCCGTTCCAGCCGTTCAATACAATCTCGTCTTAGATCTATCAAGCTAATTAAAGTGCACTCTCAGCGGAGAGTTTGATTATCAGTGCATTGGCTGAGTAACTAGCTGCATACGCTCAGATAGGCTTTCGAAATAGGACGTGCCGAGTGCAGCATTAGTGAGCCTCTTTTTCTGTTTCGAAGGAGATACGGCTGATTATTGGAAAAGGATTAGTATATGAGGGAGACACAACAGTACGTACTACGTACTACGACGTGGTGAGATTATGCATAGTCTTTGCGTAGTGGTTCGTTGGGACAAATAAAGCCGTTGCCGACTGGATGATGTCGCGAGCGGCGCATACTTACCTACTCATTCTTGATTATTTCTTTAAGGTTAATGTAACTCTTAATGTGTTTATCTTGAATGTACCCACATTGATTAGCAGTTTCTAATCTTAAATCAAGGAAGATAGTTGCTCCATTTTATAAGTCAACTTTCTCTGTTGCTATGAAACATAGTCTTTCTATTTGGCGGCGGCTCTGAAGTTGTACGCTCGGCAGTACTTACCTGAAACGAAGGAATGTTTTGGTTAATATTGAAAGCTTGGAAAGAAATTCACAATTGTAGATAAAATAAATTATTTATTTGTTTCAATGAATATAAAAAGATAAAGATATGAATAAAGAGATTAATTAACGTAATCCTAATTCAATAAATACTATTTTCATTTTTATTTTTATTTTCATATCCTCTATGAATGTGGAGGAAGCTCAAGTTTAGCAGCGGACTGTATTGTGAAGTAGGATACTCTAACATTTATTTGATAAAAAAGTCACGGTTTAAGTAAGTTTGTTTACGGTACTCCCTGGATGGAGATTGATACCCAAAAACATTAATGATTGATGTAAAGTTGTTTTTATTGTCTCTGGTATAAACGTAATAATTTTGAATTCTAAGGCCCGTACGTTGATGACTATAATGACAGTCCATAGACTAGAAGTTCCCTATAAGTAAACACACGACAAAGTATTTTTATAGTGCTACATTGTTATATTTCAAAACATACCTAAATAGGTAAACCTCTTACAAAGGAGTAAAGTATAATATAAAATAGCTACCAGTTGCTCCCATTCCACAATGGGAACTATCAAAGCGTACCGGCTAAGTTATATTGCGTTGCACTGACCGCTAGCTAGAGGCATTAGAAAAGTTTACATTGCTATTCGTATAGTGAAAAACTTATTCCGATACATTGTTTCTGCACATTGTTGGTGGTGTGTGCGACGTTATTTAAAACAAATTTGTTGGGAAAAGGTGATGGCGGTAATATGATAGGTTTGTTAGTATTTTTCAGTGACTCTTTAAAATTGTTAAAGAACACCAGTTTTAAAGATATTCCAACAGTGAATTTAAAACATGCCCAAGAACAATAATAAGACCAGTTTTAAAGATATTCCAGTTTTTGTAATAACGAAACACCGATATTGGCAGCTTTGAACTGGAAATTAAAATCTACACTATCATTGTTGGTGCGAGAGACCTTTAACGAATATTATATTAAATGATGAAAATTCTCGAAAGATTTACTTTCTAGTTTTAGATTGAAGAAAAACCTTCAGAACGATTTCGTCCAATTTCCCAACTCATCAATTTCTTCCAACAGTGTTCCCTCTTTAAACAGTTCAATATATTTCATTATTATTTTCAAAACAAAATTATTTTTCGTTTCACACTGCACGTCAATTCGATACGACAGCCAATAACAGTCCACTACTGCGTTTGTTACGTCTAATACAAATCTCATAATATAATGGTAATAGCTAGGATTCTAGATCTGTATGCCCGCATAATCTTCCAAACAATAGGTACGCGAATACAGGCGCAATCAACTGAATATCCAATATGGTAACTACGGAATAGAGATCTTGAACAGACATATCGACAATTCAAAGGGATTACCCAGAATGCCACAGAGATACTGTCAAACGCAATAGATAGCATTGTGTAAGGGTATTGAGCTGTAATTATTACAGAATTGGACAAAATGTGGTGCTTACGATATGCTTCGAAATACATCAAGAGATTAGTAGCTTGTAATTAGTTAGTAAGGAGAACGATTTGCTGAACTATTTATTTCTTCTTTTACTTCATCGTTTACCACCTTAGTGCTATAAGAAAATATTACAGATAGATGTTTATGTGATGTGTGTTTTACCGGCTGTACAATGGGGAATGTTCTGAGGAACATTTATCTGGTGCTCACAGCACAATTTCGTCATTGCACCACCCGCTGCGGGCTGGATACTCATCCCCACTACATACAACCTCTGATGGTGTCCATGAGAAGGTTCGAAAGAACGTTTCTCGCTGACACTGTCAATGAGTGTGGAATGAGGTCCCAGACACAGTGTTTCCTTTGGACAATGACATGATGGTAAGCAGTTATTTTGTATCACTCACGCGCTGGCAGACCCAAACACGTTATTTCAAATAATAAATGGTCCTTTCTTTTTTCCTTTATATCTTAAATTCTTTCTCGTGAGTAGAAATTCAAATGACGGTCATTTTGTGAAAAAATAGATAGATACTGAATCAACAAAGACAACCAGATATCATTCATAAAAATTCGGCTCCAAAACGCGCTGTAGAATAGAAATCACCCCCGAATTTATCGCCGAGTAAATCTGCAAAGTTTTGTCTCATCGTGCAAGAGTAGAATAATAAGGGAGGAGCGTCTCGTTGGCCTTGACACTGAAAATGGGAATGGCCATCGCCTTGCTAAAAGACGGGAAAATGTGCACAATTCTCAACAATGTTGTGATTTACTCAGCGTTTATGGAAGAAATATGGGCGAAACCCTCGATGAGCCTCAATGAAAATCGATAAGATTTTCAGGAAGACGATCGTTTAACTGCTGGTACTTGGCAGACACACTAAACCTAAAAGAATGGTCCACCAAAGTTAGTGCCTCTAAAAAGTTGTACTTCATACCTGCCTAAATTAACACATTGCTTTGTTGTAGGCTAGAGGGCGCTGTGTAGCCTAGAATCACTACATATTTATAAAACAAAGTTCCACGCCGCGTCTGTCTGTCTGTTCGCGATAAACTTAAAAAATACTGAACGGATTTTCATGTGGGTTTTACCAACATACAGAGCGATTCAAGAGGCAGCTTTCGGTTTAGTTGTAGTTTGTTAATGTTACTACCCGTGCGAAGCCGGGACGGTATAGTATTGGGGTATTATAGGGCCCTCACACAAACACACACACACACACACACACACACATCCTCTAGGCCCAAGTCAACCTCACTTGTCCGGGTCCCCTTGCTGACAGATAAGAGTAACGAGGCTCTAACCAATTGGCTTCTCTCTAATGGATTGTGCAAGTCAGATGCCAGCCGCAAAACGTTAAAACATATTTATATTAATTTAGGATAAACTTTCAGTAAATAAGTTTCGAAAGTGCTTTTCTAGTAGAAGAGCGAACCCTAGGGAACAGATTTACCACAAGCTTAATCGGGATTTACCGCCAGGATGAGGAGGATTAGGTATACATAGTTTGTATTACATGTTTTTATGTTTGGATATTGGGATTTGGGAGTAATAGCCGAAACTGCTGAATCTTTTCGAAATATTTTTCACAAATAGGAAAAAAAGCTATTACAATTACAGAATGTAACTTCATTTAGTGTTGGAAGATGGCTTTGGCATTGGAGTAGCATATGCCAGAGCAACGAGTCACAGGGTTATAGAGGTATATCTATCTATCGCATCTATCTATCTATCGCATTAATTAGGCAGCGCTGACCACTGACTATACACATAACTAGTGGACCCTACGCGACTTTGTTCGCGTACACCTACCTATCTTTTTTTACTTATAAACTTCCTCTTAAATCACTCGTATTTTAAAAGATCTAAGCGTACATAGATACATAGGGCCAGACGGCGGAAAGGGACTCTGTATTATACTACGTACTATAGAAAAAGTGATTGATAAAATTATCACCACAAAATTTCGCAAAACGGTTTCTATTATCGCTAGAGCGAAATCGACGTCGGTCTCCCATTTGGAAGCACCCAATCCCGCGACAACCGTTCGCGTCTCGGTAATGAAACCGCTGACCCACATAGCGTAAGGACATTTCCGCTCCGGGCGTCCTCTGGCGCAGTCACGATATGTCATGCCACGACAGTAGTAACATTGTCACTTAGCACGTCTTTTGATCCATCTGTCGTATAATATCCTACTTATAGGTTGGGGAGAGAGTTTCTTCGCATTTTATATGAAAATTCAAAACATTTTTTAATATAGTTTATTTACATTTAACTAAAGTATGTAGGTACCATTTTGTTCGATAACTTTTTGCCATCTTAAAGGTAGGGACATGATCCCATTGCTATAGAAATTATGGGGCTTCTAATCAAAAAACTGCGTCAAGTAGTTTTGGCAGTCCTCTCGTGATGTTAACCTGACACTGCCTAAAGAATTCTGAAGAGACTGAAATAGGTGGAAATCTGAAGGTGCAAGGTCAGGACTATACGGCGGATGCATTAACACCTCCCAGCCAAACTCTCTTAATTTTTGCTGAGTGGTTAAATATGTGTGAGGTCTAGCGTTATCATGATGAAAAACCACACCCCTTCCGTTGATTAATTCCGGCCGCTTAATCTCAACTTCTTGCTTTAATCTTATCAGTTGTTCGCAGAAGAGTTCTGAATCGATGGTCCTGCCTGGTGGTAACAGCTCATAATGAAAATGCCCTTCCAATCCCACAACACACACAGCATCACCTTGTTGCGAGTTAACCCGGGTTTCGCCACAGTCTGTGAAGCCTGACCGGCCTTTGACCATGACCTTTTTCGCACGTTCTTGTCGTACGTGATCCACTTTTCATCACCAGTTATCAATTTCTTCAAAAATGGTTCGGTTTCATAACGTCGTTATAAAGAATTACAAATGAGTACACGGTTCATTAGGTTTCTTTCAGAGAGCTCGTGAGGTACCCAAATATCGAGCTTTTTTGTGTACCCATTTTTTTCAAATGCGCCAACACTGTTTTGTGGTCAATTCCCAGTTCTTCAGCTACGTCGTAACTACTGATATGCCGATCTTGCTCCACTTTTTCAAAAATAGCATCCATTTTATCCGTAACAGGGCGACCAGAGCGACGTGCATCTTTGACATCAAAATTTCCGTATTGAAAACTCTTAAACCAAATTTGTGCTACTCTCACAGACACTGCATTAGGTCCATAAACATTGCAACATTTTTTCGCGGCTTGCGTTGCATTTTTACCTTTTTTGTAGTAAAATTTTAACATGTATCTAATTTCTTCATTACATTCACTCATCTTGACGGTAAGAAAAACAAATGAAAATCACGCATTTTCATAATTTGAATTTGGAATTATCTTCTTTAAAATTTAAACTTTTAAATGATACCAAAACCAGCCAGGTACAATTAGTATAGCCAAAGAGGTTTTATTACAAGTTCATACATACTATATGCGAAAATACATACTATATGCGAAAAGACTTTTTCCCCAACCTAATATTATGCGACAAATGGATTCATTGTTACCTATGAAATTGGCGTTTTTTGGCAATTACACATTTTGCTCTAATATTTATAATTATACACAACATATCAAAATTGATTTCGAAAACAGAGTATGTTTACATGCCAGTAAGTCCCTCAAATTAATAAAAAAATATTTTCTCAGGTTTTACAAGGGTTTCAAAATATATCAGTTTGTAAGGCGTCCAGATGTTTCTTTCCTTAGCCGTACTCATAATAGGTATAACCAAAGAGGCTCGTGCGGATAGCTGAAAGATATACGGCATAAGGATGAAGCGTTCGCTTGACTGCGGAAAGGGGCTGGCGGAATGAGGTCGTGCAATTGCTTCGCACACTCACCGGAACTGGTACAAGAGCGACAGACGCGCAACCCTACGCCGATGCTCCAGGCTCAATCAACCCCATGCAGCATGCTTCCGTTACAACCTTTATGATTGTGTCCTTCTTTTCCATAGCATTTTTTGCTTATCTAGAACTTTAAAATTTTACGGTTTTTTCTGCCATAAAATTTTGTGTGTCATGGAAGATTGAAAGAGATGTCTTTGCCCTGCAGTGGTATAGAAATGGCTAAAAATTAATAATAATAAAAAAAATCACAGCTATCTTTCAGAATCGATTTATTTTTTTACACAAATCTTAGGGCAAACCCCTTTTTCGTTTCATCTAAGATACAAATTGTGTTTTAAATTTTTTTCGTTTTTATCAAATCTTTCTTATAATTCCCATGAAGAGATATGATTTAAGTGTATGTCCCATGTTTTAATGACAAGATCTCTAGTTTATATGTAAGAGCTAAGTTGGAATTTCAGGCTCTGTTTCTATATTTTATTCCAGGGATTTACTTACCGGCTAGATAATATACTTACTGATATAATGGTTTCTTTTTACAGGAAAGTTATGGGTTTTATTTGCCAGCTGGGTAATACCAGAACTGGAGAATCAGTAGTCACATTCTCCTATATTCATGAGGAGTAACACGGTGAAGGGCCTAGCATGGACTTACGGACTGAGGGTCGCAGCATAGTTCGGGTACTCTTTTGATATACCTACTTCCGTCAGAGCCAATGTGCAAAGCTCTGCACGACTTATTGGAAAATCATCATCACCGATGACGCCGAGCATGAATGAACCAGTTTCTGTTACTAACCTCCAAATATAGCCTATTTTAGTTTATAATATTTGACACTGTAACAAAAACTTCTACAACCTAAATCTATTTTAATATGGGCATCCTAACATAGCAGCTAAACGACGAATAATTATAATATCTTCATTGTCTTGGTCTAATTAACTAACCAGAACCACCTTATCGATCGATTAGGCAGGCCTTAGATTTTGCGTGTCTTTGATTTGTATGTTTTCTTAACTAATTGAGCTCCTAAGGAGATATTTCTATACCCCTATTAACTTTCAGTTAGTATTTGTCCTTTAACAAATTTAGGTATAAAAAATGGTTTATTGAGGTACTTTGTCGTATGTGGCGGAAGTCGGAACCTTAAAACATTTTCTTTATAAAGTTGTCAACTACAAGTCGTTGGTTTATACTGTGTATAGATTATTCGATTCTCAAAATACATAGTCAAAATTGTACAGATAAGGGCAAAACATCAGAAAACGAAAAACGCAAATTTAAAACAACTTAATCATAGATCATGCCTTTTTCGAATAAGAGAAAAAGGAGCTTATCATTAGAAATTAAAAGATTAATGTCGTGATCCGAAACATTTGCATTCCGGTGACGAATTTATTTTTTAGGGGTTAAGCTCGTCGCTCGCAATCGCAGCTCACGAAACGTAACTAGTTGAATCTCAGTTAAGCCCTTTGTAATTTGAATTTTAAGCTAAACTACATAAAATTACGTCTGGTTAAATACTGACGACAAAAGCTGACGAATATAAAAAGTGGTTACTTGGCTAAATTAGATGGCTATTTCACATCTATTGATTGAAACCGAAAAATCTTTGTACCAATTTGTCCAAAAATTCAATGATTAAAGTGAAATTATATCATTAGGAGGGAGATTCCAGTTACTCCTTTGTAATTACCTGATCTGCCAAATCCAACACATGAGCACAACCGCAACATTAACATCAAGATTATTATTGTTTATTTTAGTACCTATCTGGGTAAGGTAAATTCTCCCGACAATAATAACTTGGATTATGTATCTATTCATAACTATTTTTTTTTTGTTTTTCCGTATGTTAATCATAAACACGTCATCTGGATCTGGTAGCTGAACACCAGGGGGTCTAAAAAGATCACATTAGCGTTTCATATTATGATTCTTATTAGGGTGCCACAAACTTATCTGATCCGGGGGCCAATACTGGAGCTTTTTATTAAGCGGTCTACTAAATCCCGAAGTTTGTCCCTTTCTTTATGGGGCAACATTATGCGCTTTATCAAAAAAAGATGGGGGTCTTAGGCCCATTGCGATAGGGAATACTATCCGTCGTTTGGTAGCTAAGCTCGGATGCTGCGCAGTCAGGGAGGAGATGGCGAATTACCTTCGTCCTCGCCAATTGGGATTTGGTACTCCATTGGGCTGTGAGGCGGCAATCCACGCGGTGCGCACTGTTGCGATGGATCCGGAGAGGGCGAATTACGTCATAGTCAAGTTGGACATTAAAAACGCCTTTAACACGGTTGAGAGGGACGTTCTTTTGAGCGAGGCCAGGGATAAGCTGCCTTCTTTGTATTCGTTTCTTCACCAACTGTATCACTCCCCTTCAAATTTATTCTATGACGGTTCTCTTATCCTCTCCCAAGTTGGTGCGCAGCAGGGGGATCCACTTGGCCCTTTAGCCTTCAGTCTCGCCATACATAAGGCTATATCGGAGCTTAAGTCTCCTTTAAATATATGGTACCTAGACGATGGTACTATTGGAGGAACAGCTGAAGTAGTAAAGGAAGACCTGCAGATTTTACTACCGCACTTTCGAAGGCTGGGGCTAGAGGTCAATACCGGGAAGTGTGAATTTTTCCCCTGCAGTACTGAGTCTCGTGCTTCCTTTCCTCTATTTTCCTCCTTGCTTCCCGGCCTCAGGGAATTATCTTCATCTTCCTTCCAACTTTTAGGGTCACCCATTTTCCCTGAGGCCATCCCAGAGACCTTTGACTCTAGAGGGCAGCTTCTCCTTGTCGCTCGGGATCGTCTTGAAAAGCTTTCGGCGCATGTTGCACTACTTTTGCTGCGGATGTGCTTTGCCGTCCCTAAAATAAATTATTTTCTGCGTACGTGTCCAACTTGGCTGTTTCCGGATAGTATCGCAGCTTTCGATGAGATACTTCGGGACTCTGTGGAGAGTATTTTAAACGTCTCCCTAAGTGAAGACCAGTGGAGCCAAGCATCCTTGCCTATCCGATGTGGGGGGTTAGGAATTCGGCGTGTTCGGGATGTGAGCCTGCCGGCCTTCCTTGCGTCGTCGCATGGGGTTGTGAGTCTTGTCACTAACATTCTATCAGTAGATGGTGGCAGGATAAACATTCCCCATGTCGGTGATGCACTGACGGCTTGGGGGGCTCTCAACCCGACTACGCCTAAAACTGAGTGCCCGGAGAGTCAGCGGTCTTGGGACAGTATTGGGGCGAAGAGGGTGCTGGAGCAGCTGGAGGGTGTGGCTATGGGTGTAGACCTCGCAAGGCTTAAGGCAGTATCACAGCCAGAGTCAGGTGCGTGGTTGCACGCTTTGCCATCGCCACATCTAGGCACGCTTTTAGATAGCGAGTCATTGCGGGTGGCTGTGGCTCTTCGCTTGGGCTGCGATGTATGCGAACCTCATCAATGCATTTGCGGATCCAGAGTTGAAGCCAATGGTCACCACGCTTTGAGTTGCTGTCGATGCTTGGGAAGATTTCCACGTCACCACGCCCTCAATGATATTGTCCGGAGAGCACTGGTTTCTTCCAACATTCCTTGCGCCTTGGAGCCTCCCGGACTGAGCAGGTCCGACGGCAAGAGACCTGATGGTGTGACTCTGGTGCCGTGGCATAAGGGCAAATGCCTTTTGTGGGACGCCACATGTGTCAGCACCTTTGCGGCTTCGCATCTCGGTCGCACCGTTAGAGCGGCTGGGGCAGCGGCGGAGTCTGCGGCCCTTAGAAAAAGGGACAAATACTCCGCGCTGCAAAACAATTATTTATTTGTCGCTCTCGCAGCAGAAACGACCGGGTGTTGGTGTGAGGAAGCGAGGGTGTTTCTCAAAGATGTTGGCCGTCGTATGAGGGAGAGGGGTGGAGACCCCCGCTCTGGGTCATTCCTGTTGCAGAGGCTGTCCATCGCCATTCAGCGTGGCAACGCTGCTAGTGTTATGGGCACCTTTGCACCGGGAATGGCAAAGAGTGGGTTAAACATCTAGTTTAAGTTTTATGACGAAGTTGTACGGATATCTAGTTTTAAGTTAATTTTTTGATTATGTAAATTATATTGACGTATTGGTATACTGGAGCTAAGTGACACCATTTTGAATTGTCATGTCAATTTCAACAACAGAACGACAAATCAATATGGATCGTATTACGAAACGCTAATGTAGCCTTTTTGGACCCATTTGGACAATTTTTGGACCCTTTCATTTTGAAAAAATGAACAACAATGTTCGACACCATCATCTCGACGGCACACAGAAACTCACCCACACAAGGAAGCAAGTACCATTCACCCGACGTGAAGTAAACACCGCCTACACCACCCGGTGACGCATTTCTCCCGAGGCATAGCCCATAACTCCAAGTTCACGGCGCCAATTGAAAGAGAATTGAAATGTCAACTGACAAACCAGGCCAGTGGGTCGTGCGACCGTCACTTTCTTTCACTACTGAGGTGTTTGAGACAAAATATCATTTCATGTTTTGGGATAATAGGCGAAATATGTAATGAATATGACGAAGGACGTGTCATTGATACTTATGATGAATTATAAGCGATCGATTTGTTTCAGAGGATTTATCTACTATATGTATTACTTGTGAAAAGAGTTGTGGATATATGCGAGGCTAGGGAGTTCTGTCAGGACAGAGCAAAGTGGCGGTTTATAGTCTCTGCCTACCCCACCTGTGGGACACAGGCGTGAGCTTTATGTATGTATGTATGTACTATATTACTTGCAAATAAAGCAAACTCGTTCATTCCGACAATTTTTTACACAAATACCCCAAAATAACCAAAAGTCCGAACTAGATAATTATAACAGTTTTATGGCACATGTTATCGGGTTACTAATTATTACCACGGTTACTAACCGTAAAACTGTACTGAATAACCACGAAAGCCTTAAAGCAGATAATTGATCTTACCATCTTGTTTATTTGATGTACCAATAAAATATTGAAGCATCAATTAATTTCGGAACAGAATACTGACACTCCACAACTTCAGCGTAGACGAAGAACGTGTGATGTCAGTCATGAATAAATTGCAGCTTTGAAGTTTATAGAGTGGTTGAGGCGAATGATTCGATTATCGGGTGTCACAGCCATGTCACTGACTGGCGTCTTGACTGCGCAATATTATTTAACCCTGGCTTATAAGTATTTTCTACTGCCAGGCGTTCGTTTCTAATACACGGAGGTTTCTAATAAATTTACCTTTGAAATATTTGTCGTCGTGTCTACGAATGTCCTAAGCGGAATTGTAGATATTTCAGAGTCTTTAGCTTTTCCGGTGACAACACTATGGGTGTACCGCGTAGGTATTTACTTGTAGTGCTAAGCCTCTCCCAGACAGACGCGATATAATGCTCGTTTTTAATGTGTTCCACAAAATTGTTAGGTAGGTAGATGCCTTAAAGGGAGCGGAAAAATAAATAGCGTTCAAATACAAAATGTACTCTGAACAGCTATCGCAAATTATCGCGCATTATTATCGAGCCTGTCTGGGGGAGACTTTAATTTGTTAATTAATTCAAGTATGCTATTGGGTGGACGCTACAAACTATCAACATCTATTCATGCAATAAATAAAATCATACTATTTGAGTAGGGTACCTACTAAAAACGATAATCTAGCACATCAAAGGGTAAACAAGGAAACGTGGCATAATATCTCTTAAGGCATTCTGTCCCGGGGTCACGTCCCACCCATAAATTGCTCTTTAAACACCCCTCATAGTCGATATGAGTCACGCCACGCAGTAATAAATAAATAATCAAGATTCCAAGCTAAATATATACACAATCATCTTGGCATTAATGGGGGGGGGGGACTATGATCTATGATTTCGCAGATCAGATAATAACAGTAGAGCGACTGCCATCTGACCTCCGTGACCTTGCTACCACGGAAACCTGACCAGATTTATTTATCAGTCGCCTGAATGTGCAGGTTTCGATGTTTTCCCTCACCGTAAGAGCATCAGTTTGTATTCAACTTCTGTACATATTTCAGAAAAGAGTTATTGGTACGTGGCCGCAGTGGGATTCGAACTCGATACCTCTTGCTTACGAGTCAGATACCTTAACCACTCGGCCACCGACGCTCCAAGCATGTTTATTATGTTGTTGTAAATCAACACAACTTTCATATTATCACCACAAGCACGATATTCTCCGCAAAATAGAAATAATTAATAATAAAAAAAAAAAAGTTAAGTAAACAGAAATGCCATTTGGGGCGTCAAGCTATCGAGGACGCTTGTCGCCAACTAGGCTATTACTGCGTATAACTTTAGGTACTAATGCGCAATATCTGTCAGGTGTCAGATACTTTGAGCAAAAAATGGTAAAGGCGACAAAGTCACGCGCGCACAGGACTTCTGATGACTTATCTTTTGGGTAGTTAGGTCAAGCTTATCTTATTTTAATTTCTGTTACCATATCAGAAAGATTAAATAGAATAAAGAACTTATAAATTTGTCAACGCAAGGATCGAGATCGCAACTGATTTCGCACTTTAGCTGCTGACTGCTTACAAACCGGCAGACAAACAAAGAAATTATGGCCATGCTATGTCTCACTAAGTACCTTATTAACCCCGACACTTTTTCTAGAATATCCTCAATACACGTCAAGTTTACAGTTTTACAAAAGAACACATAGAAAGAAGAGAAAGAAATAGAACATAAGTATTCTATTGAATACTACTCCTACGTTCGACTTACAACGCTAACTAACTATACTACACTATTAGGAAGCATTCAATTCCGTTTAGGTGCAAGGAACTCGCATCGATTTTCGTCCAGAAGCCATATTTAAGCTTTGGAGAGCATTTACGAAACGAAATTGCAGTTTAGTTTTACTGTAATGAAAGTCCTTTTGTTACACACAGTTACGCTACGTGGGTACGTGCATTTAGCTTTGCTTCTATATGTATACATTGGCGCTTCCCGCCGTGTGTCCCTGTATGTATCTATAGATGTATCTAATTTATCTAAACCGATATTAATGCTGTTTTCAACAATAGATTGAGTGATTCATAGTGATGGTTTATAAGCAAAAAAAAAAATCGGGTAGTTTTTTTTTTTTTTTTTTCTCCCAACGCAAAGGAAATGGGCACTGGGCGCAAAAAAAAAAACTACCCGATTTTTCTTGCTTATAAACCATCACTATGAATCACTCAATCTATTGGTATTTGCAAAGTAAGTATACGAACGTAGTCGCGGCGGGTCCTCTAGTAAAGAAATAAAATACGTTTCGTTTTATTTGTTAGTCAGTCAAATGATTGGTGACACTTTAATACAATAATGTGTTTTGTTGTAGAACGCATTATTCAGAGACACAGACAAGACCTCTAGCTATGCTTGCAACTTCTGAACGTCTGCACCAGACCTATTTGAGGCTAAAGCGTTGTGTTACATAACAAACACGGGTAAGCACGTAGCAAGTTAGTGGGTCAGTATAAAATTCGATATTGTTTCTCAAATTAAACGAGGTTAGCTTTCAAGAGCACAATGCAGAGAGTGGCTTAAAGCTACGCATTTTCCACTGATTTGGAGGAGCCTTATGTTTAGCAGTGGAATGTTGTGAGGTATTGATGTGTGATGTGTGGCGGAAGACCATGTGAAAGCAATTTTTGTATTTTACGCAATGAAAACTACTAAACGGATTTTCATGCGGTTTTCATCAATAGACAGAGTGATCCATTTGAAGGTATAGGTGTACAATTTTTTACGTGCGAAGCCGGGACGGGACGCTAGTTTATAATAAAACTGTGACTGTTTTAGAAAAATATATTCATATTCATATAAATTTGTGATAAACATCATAACATCATATAATTATAATTAAATTTTGGGAATAATGACTACCTACTCATGAATTGTAATACTGTATTTATTGGAATGAATCAACAATTGACATGTAAAATTTGTCAAAATAAATAAATTGAATTGAATTGTAGATAATGAAATTACTCTACTGTAGCTGTAGCTAAAACCTTAAAAGAACCTACTGAGGTAGCTCAAAGTAAACTGAGTTTTAGCGTCTTGATAATAGTGCTTAACATACTTCAGCACCAAGAAGGTTGCGTGTAGATACTGTACAGGAAATGTGAGCCAACTAATCTCCTGAGTAGTAAGCCCTCGAGATACGGTGCAAACGAGTTTTTAATATAGTCTATTTACCCTTTGTTTGCCATGAATGTATATTCTTGAACGTCTAGCCTTTTGCTTTTATTCCCTATTTATGTGTGACAACCTGAGTGGTTCAATGGTCAACATGCCGGTCTGCCACGCAAGAGGTCCCGGGTTCGATTCCCCGCCGGGCAGAAATTGAAATGATGGATTTTAATTTCTGTTACGGGTTTGGGTGTTCTATGTATAATAAGTATGTATTTAAAAAGTATTTAAGTAATATATCAGTTATCTAACACCCATAGTACAAGCTTTGCTTAGTGTGGAGCTAGATGGCACTGTGTGAATTTGTCCACGAATATTTATTATTATTATTATTATTATAATGTTGGTGGTAATTTACAGTTTTTTACAGTGATGTGAATGAACAATAAAGGCAATATCATTATTATATTATTAAATTGTGATATTGCAAAAACAAAGTTGACCATGATCCAGGATTTGGCAGATCAGTTAATTACAGCAGAGCGACTGCCATGCAGGTGTCATCACCATTTTTTCCCTCACCATAAGAGCATAGTTAGTGTTTAGCCTATACAACTCAGAAAAGAGTCATTGGTAGATGTCACCGACGCTGTTATTCCATTAAAATAATTAATATGTGTATTAATTATTTTGATGGAATATATGTAATATATTAATATATGAATTAATATATGTAGGTACTGGTAAATTAACACTGGTCAGACAAAAGACCTAGCGCCGGCAAATGTGATAAGGTCCCAAGATCGGACGGCCGTATAAAGGCTTTAGAATAAGATAGAGGTAATCTATAATCTAGAAACTCATTAACATTTCACACCTCACTTTGTGAATTTTGGGTAGGCAGCCATTGTGAATATTAAACCTAACCGTTATTCGGTGATAACCGAGAATAATGAATCTCCCAATTTTCTGGCGAAAGGAATTTTCGAAAATCGACCGCTATTCGGCGAATTTAAGGTTAAATCCATAAGCCTTTATTCCTTCTCAAATATATTGGTGCTCTAACCATTTCGAATTACAAACTTGAAATTTTTGTGGTTTTTCGTTAATATTTTTTCTTCTTTTCCGCAAAAATCAATGATTATTATTAGACATACCAGTATTATTGACATATTTGGATTGTCAAGAGTGAATTTTTTCGATTTGGTCAAGATTTTTATTGCAACATCTGTCTTTCTTAACATCTCACGTGATCTATTATCAAAATACAACATATATTTTTTTTAATGTTATGCGACGGACAAACAGGCAAGTGGGTCACCTGATGGAAAGTGGTCACCGCCGCTTATGGTCATCAGCGACACCAAGGGAGTTAAATAATATTGATGACACGGCCTAATTTTACCAGAAACCATGATCTTAAAGGAATCATGAATTGAGGGAAGGAACGTTTCCTTCCGGCACATGCAAGGCTAGCACAAGTATGCTCTTGCGCGCGATAAACGATATAAGGACTAGATATAAGGACATAGATACTGCTATATCTTTTATAGTATTGAGAGAAGAAAACAAACGCCGTGTTGCGGTCACACTTGATCTATCCGTGCAAGTCACAGGCTAAAAGTGCTATTTCGTACTTGTATCCATGCAGTAATATCACAATCAGTGCCTAATAAATGCTACACATGAAAAGTAGTGTGACTAAGTAGTTTACGTAAGAGATTCTGGTTTTTATTCAAGAATCGATTTTGCTCATACCTTCGCGACCGTTCGACGGTCACGTGGCCGTTTAAGGTGGCTCTAAAACCAAGAAATGAATGTCATTAAATTAGCCACTTAATTGCAAATCCAATGTGTTATGGAAGCGTTTAATTAACCCTAACTTTAACTCTTAACTTATGATTAATTTTCAAGTAAAAATCCGAGTAAGCAGTTTAGCTTGAGGACCGAAAAGAACGTTTTATTGTGCTGTATTGCACATTATAAATTTAGTGGGAAAAAATGACAATTTTTATATATTTTTGTGTGGTAAGGTTCATTTTGTTTGTATTGGATTTTCTGTAAATTTACAAAAAATGCGTTGGTAAGAATTTGTCCGCCATACTTTTAACAAAAGTTGAAGTGATGAAGTGAGTGATGAATGACGTAGATTTTAATAGGTTTTAAAACGATTTCATTAGTAATTTCGTTGCTATGTATGTGTATGGTAGTATAAGTCTTAGACAGTGAAAAAATTCATGTTACATGAAATCAGAGTACATGAATCGTAGATCTCTTAGCGTCAGGTAAGAGTTTGTCACTGAGCAAAAATAAATTTTATCAATATTCCCCAGTAATGTAAAGGAAGTTCAGCACTGGACTGTATGGGATACGTGATGTAATAGACTTGTTAACTTTTTCAGACCATTTTTACCGTCTGTGTGAGAAGCCATGATCTTGACGACGATCACAATGACCAAAAACTAGGACTTTTTCGTAAGTGAATATTTTCATATTTCAAAGTATTTGTATTTGACTTGCGAAAAATACAAAAATTTTGTCATGGTCGCCTTTCGTCGACCATTACTCCTCGACTCGCGTCGAAACCGTTTTCAATTTTGATTTTCTTAATTTTTTTTATTGCCTAGGGAGGCACACGGGTGAACGGCCCACCTGATAGGAAAGTAGCCACCGTCGTTAAGGACATCCAACCTAAGGGGAGCGGATGCGGTGCCAGCCTTTTCAGGTACCTGTAGACATGCCTTTTGAAGAACCCCATGCTATGGTGTAAAGGAAAAACTTCGGGAAGGAGCTCAAAAGGCATGTTGGCTTTTGAAGAACCCCATATTGCAATGCAGAGGAATTCAATAGTTTTTAAATTACATTTACAACATCGAATGCGAGCGGTAAAAAATAGAGAAATACAGCGTCATGCATTAAAATATTAAATGTTTCATGCCGAAAATCAAATTTGAAAACCGTTTGACTCGAGGCGAGTTGTTTAAAAATAGAGCTTCAGGATGTCTTGCATCTGATGTAGCTCCATTCTCTATTCCAGTACTGTTAGCGTTCCAATGAAGGTTCCTTCTAGGTACACTTTTGCGTAGCCACTTGCCACAACTAACGAGAATTATTATGTGTTTGCCACGCGCCCATACTGTTACTGTAATGCTGGAACTGTCTGCGAACTCTCTTATTATATATGTCTTGTAAAGTAGATTTCTGTGAATTATCTACTTGTCGTTGTCTTTGGCTGAGTGGTTAAGGTCTCCACTCGTAAGCGAGAGGTTCGAATCCCACTGCAATGACTCTTTTCTAAGTTATGTACATTAGTTGAATGCTAACCGATGCTCTTAAGGGGAAAGAAAACATTGTGATGACACCTACATATTTAGGCAACTGAATGTGTAACCATGATCCAATCTGGTCAGGTTCCCCTGGTAGCACGGAGATTAGGCAGTTGCTCCACTGTAATCATCTGATCTGCCAAATCCTGGATCATGGTCAAGGCGGACCCCGGGCCCTCGTGCGCGAGAACACAACGGCGACATAAACGCCAAGATGATTATTTATCTATTTAGCGTTGTCGTCCACTAGTTTTTACTTTTGCTATTAAAACGAACTTTAGATGAACCCATTAATATAGCACATTCATTTATTATTATTATTATTTATTCATAAATAACTCGTCTCTGACTTTTAATATTATATTTTTTACTGCAGAGTCTATTCTCAATGACGTTCCTGACCTAATTGCGTCCTATCCCGACAGTATGTTTGAAAAAGATTTTGATATTAAAGAGTTAAGTAAAGGTAAGTTAACATTCGATAGTACCTAATGCAGTCAAAAGTAAAGTCTTACTTTCGTGGTCTAACTTATAACACTATAATGATTGATATAATATAGATAATGCAGTTTTGTCACCTTATTCTCTTACTTACTTACTCACATAAATAAAATGGAAAGAATTACAAAATTTTAATGTATAGATCCTTAATTTTTATTTTTTGGTTGGTCATAGAATCAGCAGCTCTTAAAACTTTAACATCAGATATTCATAAATAACAGAGAGCCAATAACAGATTCTTACTCTATAGAAGCTACATTTAATTTTTAGAAACATTTGCAAATAGAATCGTGTGCAGAAAGCTTTCCGTATTATCTGAATTTAAATAATAGAAAGTGATAGTGAACTAAATTATTATTACACAATTTCTTAGCTGTTCTTAACTAAATCTATTTTTAATAAATTACAGAGATTGACAGAGAATACGAAAAATTAAGTAAGTTATCAGTAGTTAGTTAGTATAGAACATTAATATTTCTACATTAATTGTTATAATTTATTGTCTATCTTTTTATATTTTATATTTTATATCTTTCAGATAATTTGAAAGCCAAATATTACTATAAGAAGTTGTTATGTAAGAAAACACAAATTTTTAATATTCTATTTATAATGCTGGACATACAATTTAATTAAAAAATAAAGTAAATGTAATTTTGGACAAGCTAAATTATATTTAAATTAAATTCTGAACAAGTTAGACCACCAGCAGTCCGCCATAAAATATCCTAAAATCAAGGAACTTTTGACTGAATGCAAACTTTTTTACAGATAAAGATAAGGGACATCATGATAAAGGTAAAATCTTGGTTCGTATTTCAGCAAAAATTCTAGTCATCTAAGAACCAGTTGTACCGATGCTCTTACGGTAAAGTAAAGCATCGCGAAGAAACCCACTTATTATCCCCTTTATCCAGGTTTAAGTAAGGTTTCCCCTTTAACAGGGCCACGAAGGGAGGTCAGGCGGCAGTCACTTTACTGAAATTACCTGATTATGATAATGAGCTAGGCGGACCCCGGGCTCGCAGGAGTTCACAACAACTTATCTTCTATAAATCTCTTTAATACCTTAAGTATCGTATCATCATCTGAGCGGTTAATCCACCTTTCTGTCAGGGTCAGCTTTTGTGCTCATTCTTCTCTACTTTGGTCTTCATCCTCACCTCGACATCGCCTTGGACAGCTCTCGTATGCGAGTTGCCAACCTATCAATTTATCGCTACTTTGTGATCTCCCACAGTAACGCTTTCCTGACACCGGCAAGTTTAGGCATATATTTCCCACGTACTCCTGGAGCTTACGCTGCACGTTATACAACTAGTGCAAGCGAACATCTTCAGTCTTATCAGCAATGTCTATCATGCCAAAGCTGCCACAGGTGTAGGTACTCGTTACGTACATGGTTAAGTCGTGTAATGCCACACATCCACCGCAGCATTGTCGTTTCTGTGGCGTGGAGGTCGTAGACGTGCTTCGTCAGCGGTGCCCATGACTCGCAGCCAAAGAGCATCTCAGCATAAAATGCCGTAAGCTCCCGTTGGTCCCAAGCTGCAGATATACGGACTTGACATCGGAGTCGTTGTCTTCGGTTTTTGCAGCAATCCGAGATCCGACCAATGTATTCGAGGCAAAAGATCTAAGTATCTCTGTAGACTGGAAAATGGCCAGCAGCGTTTTCCATTGTTATATTTATAACACTGCGATCTCCAACCCGCCTGGTAAGCATGGAGATTATGGCAATAACCTCCCCTTTCGTGGGAGATGCCCTTAGTCCTGCAGTGGATTGTAATGGACTGTGATGATGACGCCTCGGACATTGATCTCAAAATAATCAGTATTTCAAACATAATTATTGTTATAACTTTTACAAGCACCTTAGATCAGATGGACCAAATAAAATAAGATTAGGTTTTTAGTACGACACAACTGACTACGATTATTTTAGTTTAATCAAAGCCTTTTCAATTTTCAGCAATTTCTCCTGATAAACTAAATTTGCTATTCGGTGAGTGTTTAATTACTTCATTTGTCTAAATTAATTCACAAGTTTACTTCAATCATCTAAGTAACTAATTGCGATTGGATGTACAAGGACTCAAATTACATCTAACTCTATATCTACACTAAGATGATTATGTTTTAACTAGCATGTTGTCGGATTAAGATACTTTCTTTCTTTCTAATTTAAAAGAAAGATTTTACTTCCAACGATGTTTTGGATACAATGGCACTTATTGTGAAAGTGAGGTATACACTTAAGTTTGTTTTCATGCGACTTTGGTGGCAAATAAGCTTACGGCCTGCCTTATGGATAGCAGTCACCGCAGCCTAAGGACTTTTGCAATACCAGGGGTATCACCCACGCGTTGCCGACCCCTTAACAACGAAAGAGAGAAAGTTTCATTGTAATTATTTTATTTGTAATTATTTTGACAATCGGGAGAATTGTGACTAATAAATATTAATTCCTTACTTTTTGCATTAACAGCTAAATATGCAGGCAAAGCTAAGTCATCTCGCCGTGATCATCGTGCGGACAACGAAGATGTAATAATAATTTTGGATAAATAATTATCATAATTTATATTAAACAAATAACCTGAACCGTCGTTTTATTATATGAACTTATACTCCTTTACCTATTTATTTAAACATCCCTAGTGATAACAGCAGACGAAGAGATTGCTTTTCTGGAACTAAACGTATCTTACGGCACTCGGGAATTATGTAGCTTCCTGATTAGTGAAATAATTTTGTAGGTAAACATCTCCGTAGAGCTGTTTTCAATACCAGGTTGGTGCGCTACCCCCTGTAGCGCATCAGGTGAACAGTCCCTTCGTTTTCATTGCATAATTTAAAAAATTCTCCTAAGCAAACTAAAGTTATAGAATGACCTCCCTGGAAAGTACAAGTTCTTCAAAAAGGGGGTGGAAAGGTACAGGTGTTACTTACTGCGTTGGCTCAGCAACCTAAAGAGGATATTAGAAGGTAAAGGTGTTGTGGTAAATACCTAATGCACAACCGTTAGTTTGTCTTCGAAGAGCGTCGTCTATCGCTAGCGAGTAAATACGAAAACCAACACAAATGATCGACCATACAACTGATAGGTACATCGCCTGTGGGGCAAGAGATAGTGGAGGGTATTGTTTCGGTGATAAACGCGGGGCGCGGGGCGCGGGACAGTAAGCATTTTAGAACCTTACACCTTTGCTTAATCCAGCAACCTAAGTCATCAGAGAGCAGATCAATATCAAATGTACTGCTCACAGAATAAGGTCCGTTTTCCACACCTTTTGGAAAACGGAGCGGGCGCGTAAAATATTTGAGTATTTTGCCGTACCACACAGTCACATCACATCAACACCCCGTTACAGATCATTGTTGTGTAGGGTTGTATCACAATCTCCTCTCATCGCAGTGTTGAACACAACAGAAAACGCTGCTGTATTGGCCGTTGCCTATATTTAACCTCCGATGACAAAAGAGGGGTGTTAAAAGTTTGACGCGTGTAACTGTGGCTTTATCTATCGGTGTGATGTGTAGCTCCCGAACGGACGGTCCGATTTGAATGCGGTTGTCACTAATTGAAAGCCAGTTTAATCGAGAAGCTAAAAGCTTTGTTTAATTGACATCGATTCAGTAGTTTAGAATATATTTGAGATTAAGTAAACTTGATCGGGGGTTATCCGACTTTATGTATCGGTTGGGTTATTTGGAGTACGGAGATCCTTTTAGGTATTCCTCATAGGATTGACCTAGACTGTATTTTTTGTCTCGAGACCGAGAATGGAAAAAAATTCTTAAATAAGAAAAATATTGACATCTTGATAGAATATTTAACATCAGAATTCAGAGACCAATATAGAGATTTTATACGACCTAAACACAAGTTTCGAAAGTAATTACTTGTATACTTTCACATCTAAGTACATTTCCGGGATTTTGTTATCCGGCCCTACATCGTCAGGTCTCGGCAGAAAATTTTGCCGTTTAGCCGAGAACCGAAAGCGATACTTATATTCCTAATTTTATATTATAACCGGCCCCATTGTTTTTCTCTATACCATCTTGATTGAACTCCGTGGAATGGGTTAGTACTCCATTCTACTCTACCGGTCACCACACTATTAATGTATAATCATCACCCGACTGATCAACCCCGACTTCTACCAGTGTCCGCGTTCCTGCTCTTTCTCTTCCTCTTTATTCGATGGTGGATGTCCTTGCGTCGCAAGCCGTTGTCAGCGATGTCAATTCATCGCTTCTTGCGCCTCCCGCGAGATCTCTTTCCTGACACCGGCAGGTCTATTTCCCACGTACCCTGGGGCCACGCAGCACGTGGCCAAACCAGCGTAACCTTGGAGAAGGACCCAATTAATTAATGAATATCAATTAGTTAATGAATATCCTCAATTCCCTATTTCGAGGTTGCTTTGTTTCATAAAGATTCGTATCCATATTGTTATTAGGCGCTGTCCTATTGGCAACGGTTATGCGACCATGGTCGTACGACGGATGTCAACCGACCAGTAGGAGAGCTTAAAACCGCCCATCGCAATACCATTGCCGCACGACCGTTGCCAAGTAGGACAAAGGCGTATTATTACCTGGAAACTCTTTGATAATTATTCCTGATTATTGAAACGTCTGTTTGTGATTTTAGGAGTGACTGCTTTTGAAATAAACCCACAACGACGACTGTTACCCTATATTCTAGGTAAATTTATTTAAAGAAACCTTTCATCATCATGAATCGGTTCAAGAAAAACAGTCTGTTAACTAAAAATATTGTTATTTTTTGCACTAATTAGAAGAACTTTACTCGCCCGCTAACAGCGTTCTGACTCCGAGTTTCAGTCAACAATTTTATTCATTGACAAGTTTCTATAGCTATGTCACGTGCCGCAGCAGTAAAATACCAAGAAGTGATTAGATTGCCATAAATTAGCTAATTGCCTACAAAAAAAAATGTAGTACTAGAAACTTCTAATTGGTCTCAACTCTCTGTGACTTTCAAGTAATTTTCTCAGCAAGTGTCACCGAAAAAATATTGCGCTAAATTATTTAGTTTCACTAAAATGTTTTTATCAGTCTCATTTTGTGTGGTAAGCTAGTTTATTGTGGTACAGTTACGTAGTATTGATTGAGATAGTAAATTTAGTGTTAATTAAAAATATTTTTTAAAATATTTATTTATTGGAGTACCAACAGCTATATAAATCATAATAAATATTATTTTAGAACCATAAAGCTAATTACAGGTCCTCACTAGTAACAACAAAATAAAATAATGCCTATTATATCTATAGAGAGGGAGCGTCGGTGCCCGAGCGGTTACAGTATCCGACTGCTAAGCCAGAGGTCCCGGGTTCGAATCCCGCTCCGGCCGTGTACCAATGACTGTTTTCTGAGTTATGTACATTAGTTGAATACTAACCGATGCTCTTACGGTGAGGGAAAACATCGTGATGAAACCTGCACATTCAGGCGACTGGATGTGTAACCATGATCCAATCTGATTAGGTTTCCCTGGTAGCAGGGTCATGGAGGTCAGATGGCAGTCGCTTCACTGTAATTACCTGACCAGCCAAATCCTGGATCATGGTCAAGGCGGACCCCGGGCCCTTGTGCGCGAGAGCATAACCGGGACGTTAACGCCAAGATGATGATGATGATACCTATAGAGATAGAATGTCACGTCACGTAGGTAGTTTTCCCGTAGAGCAGATATCCCAAAGTTTATTTCCTAGTACATCACTTTTATTTAGATATATGAAATATTCATCAGGGCCCTCGGATAGTCATCATTTCGATAACGATACAAATTTTTAGATAGTAAATAAATATATTACTATAATAAGACCACGCTAAATCCTAATCACTTATTTAAAAAAGTAATATAAAAATCTCTGCATAGTAAGTTTTTTAAAAGTAATAGAACGTCATTAATAAAAGTCACAACAAACAATTTGATTGCTGTAGGATTGTTTATTTTCGTGAGTTATGAAAAATATTATTAAATAATGGGCAAAACAATTAAAAAGGAAGCGAGAGTGATAATTTTCAGCATGATTAATTTAGTCAAACTAAAAGTACAAGTTCAAGCCATATATCTTAATGTTTACAAGAAGGACGGACAAGGACAGATTATCACCAGATTATTGCCATATCCCCATTTTCTAATTTTTACTGTCAGTCAATTCAGACCTATCGTGGTCCTATTATATCAAACGCTTTATTAGCGTACTACTTGAAGACTTAGTGCCATGTCACTGTGTCTGGTAAATTTAATGCCAGAAACGATAATTTTTTTGTCGTTTACAGGCCATATTTACTGCCATTGCGAGATGTGACAGTGACAGTGACGAACTTGATAAAACCTTTCAACTGGATGAAATCCTAGTTAGTAAGTATGATTGAGTTTTATTAAATCAATCTTTACTGTCATTTAACTTTCACGTTTTGAAATAGAGTTACTTTACCTTTCGCCACTCAGTTATTTATTAAAACCACGAAGGTGGCAAACAAGCTTTTGGCCTGCCTGAGGTGTTGCTGGCAAAGCAGTATTTTCGCAGTCGTTAACTGACTTAACAATTCTATCATTACAATCAGAATCTGTGAATTATAATACGCCATATTTGTGTTTATCACCTATTTTTAAGAATTCTTCAGGAAAAAATAATTTACATACAACTAACTTCATATGGGTATAATATTATAGGTGTTGGTTTCTAAATACACGTTTTATTTCCAATGCAGAATCCATCCTCAATGATGTTCCTGACGTGCGAAAGGACGCACATGACGACTTAAGTGAAGGTAAATGTTAACTATTTGCAGCTTAATTCTTAATGGCAGCGACTTACTTTCATGCCGCTTGACAAGTGGCATGACAACTTGATAGTGTGTGTGGTAAGATGGGCGGATCAAGCCTATTTTTCTCATGTCACTTGTCAAACGGTATGAAGGTCAATGAATGAATCGTAGATTTTGTGGGCCCCTGTTATCAATAGACTCCATCATATCTTATTACCGTGAATTATGAGCTTCGGAAATACTGTTGTGAAGAATTAAAGGAGCGTCGGTGGCCTAATATTTTAAGGGTTTGACTCGTACCCCGAGATATCGGGTTCGAATCCCAGTGCTGCCATGTACTAATGCTCTTTTATGAGTAAAGCATATTAGTTGAACACTAACTGATGCTCTTACGGTGAGGGAAAACATCGTTATGAAAGCTGCACATTCAGGCGACTGAATGTGTAATTAAGATCCAATCTGGTTAGGTTCCCCTGTTAACAGCGCAACCAGGACATTAACGCCAAGATGACCATGAGCTTTGAAATAATGTTAGTGTGTAAACCATAATCAGTCTGGGCTTTTATTATATTTTTATATTCCTAGTATCAGAAATACGTTGGTCTTCTTCATAAATATTTGTTTGTGAAGTTTTGTCGAAATCCATGACGTTAACAATGTACCGCGAAAGTAACTTTATGTTACGCCGCACCGATTTTGATAAAATTTGGCATGAAGATGAGAGAAGGAAGAGGAAAAGAGATTTCAATAGATATTATGCCTAAATCTAATCGGGTTCTGCATCAATTTTACAGAGATCAATAAACACCATAAAGAACTATGTAAGTACCAGTTTGTTTATGATTTTTGTACTTATACTGAAATACTATTACATAACAATTAAATTATATTAAATAACTATTACAAAACGTTAGTAAACATCACCGTCAACTTACATAAATGTATGTAATTTTTGTTTAGCTAAATTGGAAATGAAATATTTCAAGAAATTGAAGGGTAAGACAGTTTTTATTTGTACCAAAGTAGATTGGACGGTATTAGTGTACCTACGTGTAAATATATAAATGTCTATTAATATTTTTGTAATCATATAATTTGAGTCAAAATGTGTTGCTACTAAATATTTACCGACGTATGAATAAATACTGAGAGTATACTAAAAAGTATTAACTTTTCTTGATTACAGAACAGGCAGAAAGTGAAGAAGGTAATACTGTCTTATGATTGCTCAATATGGTAAATAACACAATCCGTATAAGTCAATCAAACCATTATTATTAATCATTTTAAATTTTCAGACATGGTTCGAGACAAATATTATAGTACACTTTTGGAACAAGTAAAGTCATTAAAAAGTAAGTAGAATATATACAATGTAGGTGATCCTATAGATAAATTTGGTTGTAACAGGAGCTTGAAAGTAGAATAATGTAGTAAAAATTAGCGATATGAAGCAGGTATATAAGGAATATCATAGAAAGATAAATTTAAGGAACGTGCTGGAGTGAAACAAGGTGTAGTGACTATAGGTAGGTAGGTAAATATTATAGTACCTACATGTGTTATTCCCTGTTGATAGCTATAACACTGCAGGATTTTGCAATCCGATCAGTAGTTATTGCGTGAACAAACATTTATTCTTACAAACTATCGCACTAGTATTATTATTATTAATATTAATAATAGCTAATAATTATTATTTTTGTCAATAATTTTGTAATCAACAGGTCACATAACCCGCCGTGAGACGAGCGACGCCGCAATCATAATTTTGGCAGACAAATAGTTAATACAAACATATAACTGAAATCTGTATTTTTATTTTAAACCTCTTCTGTGATACTGGCACCGTATTTCTGAACCGTTCGACAGTTGTCATGCCGCATCGTCGTTATCGCATTGTGTGCGCGCTAACAGGGTGCACTGCACGGTTTCAGTCCAGTTGCCACGCGGTGACCAGGCCACGTACGCGTTTGCTGTCCAGTTTGTAAGCCGTGACGTATAAATCTTAACAAAATATGCGATATATTATCATTATCAGTCAAAATTATCATTGAGGTAAATCCCAAACTTAACAGCCTATACGCCCTTTCCGTACGATTTGTTCCAAATATTTCTATACTAATGGCAGAAAGCTTATTTTATTATTTGTAAACAAACAGCCCGCCTAACCACCGCACAGTAATCGTGTCGCACCTGCACAGTAGTCGTACCTAAAAGCGCACCGCATCCGTTCCAGATACGAGAAAATTATGTCCGAGAAACAATACAATTACTAATATGACAGCTAAAGCGCTAAATGTACGAGTTCTGTCGGACTTAGGTATCAATCCGACAAGTTGAAGTTGTTGCGTGGCAAGAAAACGGACTACTTTTGATAGTAACTTCTGCATTTAATACAGAAAAATTAGCTAATAGACTCGCTACTAAACGCAGCCTTCAACCTTGGGCATTGCTCGAGCTTGAGCCTTGGTCGTCGTCGAGCGGTAAGTGAGGCGTCGGAAGTCGTAGTCTGGTCGACGTACTGGCGTACTTTCCGTTTACGAGTCTATGTATAGCGGAGCCTATTTAACAGCGAGGCTGTGCTGCGTCGGTACCGTTTCCGTTCCCTTCTAATGTGCGGAAACCCTTACTTCTAATGGTCAATGACCGCTATCTCACCTGATGGTAAATAACTGTCTAGAAAAGCCTATTCACTCTATCCTTACAGGAGTCTCACTCCAGCAATCACATCAACAGCTCATAACAGTCCACTGCACATTCGTGGAGAGCTTTGTCATACAGGGTATAATCTCCACGCTTGCCAGGCGGGTATTAGATCTCAGTTTTTTAAATATACAAGGAAACGTTTCTGCACATTTAAATTGACATTATTTTGATAATTATTATTTTTAATCTATATTCATAGCTTAATGTTCCAATTACAAACTCGAATAGTCGTTTAAGGATAATTTTTTTTCACGCCAATCTGTAAAATTAAAAAAAAGTATTTTATTATACATTTATAGTACTCATTTTTATTAGAGCTGTATCATAAAATAACTTTTTAATCATTACACAACACAATATTTTTAAATTTCTGGTCTGCGGTACCGAATCGAACCGAATACTGAACTATGCCATTATCAGTCAGAAGGAAGGTGAGAACTGTATGGAATTATTTTCCCGCCAAACAGAATATATTTTTCTGATTGTTGCTATTTGTGTATGTGAATGTTATGTTCTTATTTGAAGCAAATAAAGACGTGAAAGTAGCGAAGCGAATATCACGCTACTTGATATTCTCGACGCGGCAACAGAAATGAAACTCGCAGCTTACTTCCATCAATGTTGAGAAAGTTATGGGTACGAAATTTTATCACGAATATATGAGATATCTGCATATAATTAGGTATTAAAACACTCGTGTCAAAGTTTTATCAAAGCCAGCTACGCCTCGTATGATAAACAGGCACTCATGTTTTAATACCTCCTTTTATATGCGAGTTGTTTAAACTATTATCATGTATTTCCATAAGTCTACTCTACCATTGTTCTCCGGGGTGACAATGGGGAATTTTATTCACAGTCAGTTCCCTACTGTCCACTTCCGCTTCGTGTCTGAGCGTCTTCCTTCCCTTTGTCTGAGAAACCTTTTTTCAGTTGTCATTCGGAATACAAAAATGATTTTTCTAAGACAGCGACAAAACCAGGTACTATTGCAATTAAACTCGCAAATTGTAGGTAATTAAAGCATTCAAAAACGTTAAAGTAGTGACTCGTTAAATCGAGGCCATTGCGAACTAATTTTCAAGTAATTTTCTGAATCTACGTTTACAGAACGGTTGATAAATATAGAGGCCAAAATTGAAGTTTTACATGAAAAATGTATATTTTTATTTATTTTTGCACGGTATGGTAACGTTGATTTTCTTTAGATATATATTCTAGTATGTTTATAGGAAGATTTTGAGGCCGCTCAGTTAAAAAAAAGTCTAGCTAAAAAGCAAGCTCCCGCGAAATCGACTGAGGACTTTTTAAACTTCGCAGGTAGCCTATGGGTGCAAAAAGAACAAAGTCGATCAGTGTAGAAGACGGGAGCCCTATGTTGAGTAGTACACGTCATCCGGCTGAGATGAGATGATGATAATCTATTTTTCAGACTATTTTAGCAGCTACTGGATCAACTGAGAATGCCACAGCCACTTCCGACACCGACAGTGAAGATGATGAAGAACCAAACTTTGATTTGGATAGACAACAAATTAGTAAGACATTACTCTCGTCTCATCATATCGATTTATAAGTCAAATTATTTTAATTTAAATAAGTCAATTACGACCAATAGGCGTATGATTAACGGATTGTGAACATTGTGGTGTGACATTTTTGGCTATAAGAGATAATTTAGGCTCTAGCTAAAGCAGCCTTTGTGGAAATCTCTGTGGGAGGCCTATGCCCAGCAGTGAGTATCTTTCAGATGATATGATCAGACACCAAAACCCCTAGTATGCCCTAATAAATAGTATACCTATTTGACTTAAAATTCGACATGTTGTTCAATTTAGAAATTCCAACAGTCTTTCAGATAAATGCAATTTTTTATTGCAGTTGGCATGCTGAATGGAATTCCTGAATTCATCGGCGGTAAGAGTGGTAGTGGTAGTGGTAGTGGCAGTGACAGTGACAGTGGCAGTTCAAGTGGCAGCGACTTGGACAGTGGAAGTGGTGGTAAAGTACAATTCTGAAAATGTTCATACATACAATGGGTATTTCTTTTTTTAATGATCTTTGTCTCAAACTCAATCTAATATTCATGTTTTGAGTCTGGTTGCGACCAACCTTTTTAGCTATGTTATAGTGACACCATCATCATCAACATAATATTATTTAATAAAATTTTAGATGTCTACTGTGGCTAAATGTTCTACTTATTATGGAACAACATACAACACGTGAAATATATTTGTATGGAGAATAGGCAAAGTTAAGCAACTATCACTTATTATATATATAAATTCCAGGATGCAACAAGAAAAAAGATAAAAACAGTGAGTCCAATTATTTCATTTTATCTATGATTGCTAGGCTTAAGTGTTAGTGGGCAGGGCTCACAGCTCGAAGGACAGAAGGCTTATGGGGCAGTGACGTTCTCGAGTACCGTCCACGTACCGGAAGACGTAGCGTGGGTAGGCCTCCCACAAGGTGGACCGGCGACGTAAGATCGCCAGCTGGAAGCGGAAGGCACAGGATCAGCCTTTGTGGAGATCCCTGGGAGAGGCCTATACCCAGCAGTGGGCGTCTTTCGGATGATATGATGATAATTGAGTATGTAAAGTGAAACAAAATATAGTACCCTCAGTCCGTTTGAGAGTGAAAGGCCATCTTCCCAAACATTAATTCAAAAGAGGAGTCCATTTACTCTGCAGCCAACATTACATTTATGTCTTAAATTTTTTTACAGAGGACAAGGTGAACGATCTTCTGGGTAAGAATTTTTTTTTAATTGTTCTCCATTATTTTTAGGGTCTCGTTCTTTAAAAGAAAATTGGAACCTTATTTATAGGATCACTTTGTCCTTCCGTCCGTACGTCCGTCAGTCAAAACCCTTTTTCTCAGAAACGCGTAGAGGTATCAAACTCAAATTAATGGATGGAACCGAGTGAACAGAAATGATGGTAACACGAGATATTTCGTGATGACTTTGGTAATTATAAAACCACGAAATTCACAAAAAAAAATTGTTTTTCTCTCTTAACATTCTATATAACTTGCATTAACATGCATTAACTTCTTTCTAACATAATAATTCATAATTCCTTTCGCGTCGTTTAGCAATTGACCACAGATTGAATAGATGATTGCCATATCTGATTCAGTTGTGCCAAGTGCACAAAAAGTGCATCCAAACTGCATTTTGAGATAGGGTGCAGTGCTACTGCAGCCTAGTCCGTTTAGGCAGAGTATAAAAGCAAGTTAATAAATTAATTAGTTTCGCACCGAGTACCTAAATGAAAATAAAAAGAGTACAACAACAGTATTATAGAAAATAAGAGTACTAGGTACAGATTATATTGTTACGTTTAAAATCAAAATCAAATCTACAATTAAATAATAAAACCAAAATGATAAAACTCAAGATATATTTGTTACAGATCAGTTTTCAAATGAAGAAGGTATTATTTGTGCAACATTATGAAATATAAACAAGTGAGTCACTTTATGTCGGCTTCCATTTCTATCAGAGTTTTTTAATATATTATTTTAAATTTTCAGGGAAAAAACAAGAAGAACGTTTATCCAAAATTCTTATTCAGTTGAAGAAATTTCATCGTAAGTTCTTATTTATTCATGGTAATAGTTGTGGTACTATAATATTTTTTTTTATGTTACGCACGTGCATATAGCGCATCAGATGGTAAGCGGCAACTGTAGCCCATAACATCTACGATACACGCATTTAGGTTGCAGACAACAAAAATGCAAAACCGCAGGTGCATTGTCACGGTAAGGACTAACATGAAATGCCTCAAGCCTGTAATTGCGTTTATTTACTGCTTTGTTGTACAGCACAAGAGCATAAATGCATTACCACCTTAAGAACTGTGCAGTTATTAAAAGGTTTTATATACCATTTCGTTAGAATGGGAATACAGTAGAGAACCTTTTTTCAACGAAAGAAATATCGCAATAGCTTTTAGTTATTTTTTTACTACGATGCAAAGTTTTGTCAATTTTGTTTAACAACAAAGTAACAATAGTGGACAAAGTAAAAAAAGTGGACATTACTCGCAAGTATGTATGTATGTAAACTCTTCATTGCAACAACATAGTCAATTACAAAAGAAAACACAAATAATTAACACTACATATTTTTTTCCTTGGTAGTGAGTTTATGGGCACGCATGTCATTCTTAACGACGTCTAGCCATTTCTTTTTGAGCCAGGCTCTCCTTCCCGTGCCTGGCGGGGATGGCACGGCCAGACATTTGTTCCTCACGTAATTTGCGCAAGACCTGGCCATACTATCAAATACTTATTTTTGTGCATCACTATCATTTTATTCAATAATAACTAATATCATTTAATTAAATTTGATTAATTAACAGAATCAAATTACGCCGGCGCCGAGCGAACGAAGAAGGGATAATATTACATTATGTGAATCAATATTAAGTAATAAAAATTGCATCTTAACACTGATGTTTAATTAATTGAGCTATCTCTGTTTATCCAGACGATAGGCGTTGAATATACCTACTTTTTTATGAAGGAACGGAAATTCTAATAAAAAGACTGATTTTTCAACAGGACATGAATAGCAGCAATCTCGGATTCTGACATCCGCTTTCTTACTCATCCTCCTTAAGATTTAAGATTTTCATAGATATTTTTAAAGCTGTGTAACTTTGAAACAATATATTTTAACGAAACTCTGACAAATCACAACCATAGATCTTAGTTTTTAGATACGCTATACAAAATGTCATTGGCTTTGATTACGCTATCAAAGCCAATGACATTTTGTATAGTATATTTAAAATACGAACAAACTGTGTTGGTATGCAGCGCGCTGAAGCTCGCTTGGGGGAAAGTAGCCTTAACTTTGCCTCGTATTCTGCATCCTCACGTCGTAAGAGGTTGGTTTTTTATGCTACTCAGTGACAAACGAGCAAACAGCCTACCTGATGGTAAGTAGTAACTATCGCCCATAACATGTACAATTCATACATTTAGGTTGCAGGTAACAAAGGTGGTTCTTGCCCCAATTGCTTCTTGATTCCAACCCATATCTTCTTGGGCCTCGCCCGGGATCTCAGATCTTTCGCCTGGAGTGGCTCGATTACCTATAAAAAGTATAAAATGTAGGTATAAAACTACTACAAACTACATCACCGCCTGGAGATTACGTGAGCAGCACAAACACTAAAACCATGAAATTATTGCTATTAAATGCGCAAATTCTAATCGAATCGAAGTGTTGGAAATATTTAATTAGCCTCGATTCTCGTATTATCGAGTTCAATAGAAATTTATTTGAAGTATTTAATAAGAGCTCACTAAGAGCATGCGTCTAATGTAACGAAAAATGTGGCAAATTATTTGTTTAAGGTCTTCTAAAAAGTATATTTTATTATATTTTTGTACGGTAAGCTGATTTGGCTTAATCAATATAGGTATTTCATAGATTTTGCCAATGACTTCGTCCTCGAAAAATTCAGTTAAGCTGTGTTTCCGGTGCAACCGGGATAAATGATCTCCTAAGGATTAGGTACATGTGTTGGCAAAAAATAATGCACATCGGCTGGCTTCGGTTTACGTGGGTCCTACGTGGGATCCCATTGAGCCCGCGGGCTGAAATGATCGCTATTCCGATCTAACCTATGTTCATTATTTACCGCTGCCGCCTTATCTTCTTATTACTTTAAATTTATGTCTTTCAGCGTCCGTCTGTCTGTGTTTCCGCTAACTTCATCTAAACCACGCAACGGATTTTGATGCGGTTTTCACCATCAAAATAATTTATTCCGGGAGTGTATATATATACTAATAATACATGTATATTTTAATAGAAAAAGCCCAGAAAACCCGTGCGGAGTCGCAAGTACCTATGTGATAAACGAACGACGAGAATTATTTTATAAGTCTCTCTAGTCTAGTCTAGTCTCAAGGCTGCGGGTGGATGCTGGATGTGGCAAGCTGAGGACAGAGTGCATTGACGCTCATTGGGGGAGGCCTATGGCCTATTGTCAGAAGAAGTAAAGCGTTCATGATGTTTACTGCTTTATCCTCTACTAGTGAACCTCGCGCGACTTCGTTTACGAACACCTATTTTACCCCTACCTACCCTGTTTTTTCTTGCTTATAAATCATCCTCTAGATTCACTCTATCTGCTGAAAACCGCATTAAAATCCGTTGCGTAGTTGAAAAGATCTAAGGGACACACGGGGGAAAGCGACTTTGTTTTATACTATGTATAAAACAATGCCTTCAAATGCCTTCTTGGGCTGCAATTCTTCCTGACACGGGGCCGTCCAATTTAGACTTTAGTGGTATTAAAATAAAAATTATAATGGCTTTGTAATTTTGCAGGCCATATTAGCCAGTGGTTTTGTACTTAAATCAATTGGACACGATAAAACCGTTGAGGAGGATGAAGATTGGGGCCAGCCAAATTTTGATTTCTCCGCAAAGATAAGTAAGTGAATCACTTGGACTTTTAAAAATACGCAAATTTTTTTTTAATGGTATGCAGTTGCCACAGCCTAAAGACTTTGTCACCTCGTAAAAACTTGTTCACCCCTCTCTTAAAAAACTCCATCGTTACTTAAAGTACATGTAACTTCTATTTCGTGTAAAGACATAGTGAGTTTTGTGTGTTGTGAGAAACAAGCGTTTGTGTACCCTTCCTATGGTGACTATTGGTAACATGCTGACTATTGGTTACTTTAACTCTAAGGTGATGAAATCAAAAAGAGGGAGATCGTTACCTTTCTACATTCCACCACCTCTTCGGCATTTGACATTCAAACGATGTTTTACTGTCAAACTTCGGAATCTGCTCCTGGAATATCAGAAATCGGTCGTTCCAGGAACTTTACCTACTTATGTGGGATATAATTATTTTGGTGGAGTACTGCAAACTTTTTTAATATCAATGTAGTATATGTTATTTATTATCCCGCTCCGGCCATGTACCAATGACTGTTTTCTGAGTTATGTACATTAGTTAAATACTAACCGATGCTCTTACGGTGAGGGAAAACATCGTGATGAAACCTGCACATTCAGGCGACTGGATGTGTAACCATGATCCAATCTTGTCAGGTTCCCCTGGTAGCAGGGTCATGGAGGTCAGATGGCAGTCGCTCTACACTGTAATAACCTGACCTGCCAAATCCTGGATCATGGTCAAAGCGGACCCCGGGCCTTCGTTCTCGAGAGCACAACCGGGACATTAACACCAAGATGATTATTTTTATATGTTATTTATTATATATTTTAGGTATATATTGATTAAGCTTCGTAATAATAATAATAATATATATTTGAAAAAACCAATACAACAATTGCATATTTGTTTAAATGTTTTTGATAAAAACATAATATTTTTAACCGTTCGCGTATCGCGCGTGGGATGCATGGGCTTTTCTGAAAACTAACGCTGTGACAGGCATTAGCCCTCACAGCATTATGCTGAGACTGATCCGTTTCGGTTTCCGTTACATCACTGGCTGGTATAATGTAATTATCAATAATTGTAATTTACTGTACTCACCTTAGGTTAAGGATGTAATGGGGATCCGAATAAATTGATGTCTCTGTCTATGTCTAAATAATGCAAATATTATGCCGTATCATGTCATCGTCAGTCCAATACTGACTCGAATTTACACAGTATTTTTACACTGCATTTTTTTTTATTACAGATGCCTTGCTCAGCGGTTATCGATATCCAATGAACTCCAGTAAAGGTAACCTGAAATCTTGAATTGCATTTAGCCACAGCCATAATCGCGCCGCTTTGTAAAGCGGCGGATAATAAAAACCGACGCTTTGTAATGTGGCGGTTTTATGATGAGGCTCATTGTGGATGCGAAACGTTCTACAAGACGGAGTCTGCAATAAATTGTACAATGCACCATATAAAGTAATCAAAAGGAAAGATACTTCGGGAACATTTTGCGACAAAAATGCAAAAGGTTGAGGTACTTTTTCGTGTTCCGTATCTCCGGAGAAATACGGAATCCTTAGCTAAAGGATCACTCGTGCGCCCGTCAGTCGGTCTGTCATAGCCAATTTTCTCCGAAACTACTAAACCGATTTATTGTACCAAATATAAAATATACATTTCCGTGATCCAAAAGCGAACTTGTAACGTAAATAGACAAATCACTAATATGGAGCAAGTTGGGGGAAAAAAAAAAGTTTAGTCAGCGTGTTTGTATGTAACAGATGGCACGTCTAATCAATGTCATCTAGATTTCAATTATTTGATGTACTCAGAACTACTTTAATTTTTAATTAGTTGTCAGAAAAACCACCCTTGTAAATGCAGTAGGTATGGTATTAATGTTGTGTGATAGTTAATGCATAGCAAATACCTGTGAAACTGTAAATGATTAATGAAAAAAATATGCAATAAAAACCAGTGAAATGATTAATGTGTTGCGTGATGTGATAACGTTGATATAAAAGCTGAGCTCTTGGATTCCTTGGTAAGAGCAGAGGATAGGTAGTTTGAGGCAGCAGGAGTGGTGGTTCACATAACTCTTTGACTACCTTTTCTGTTTTACACTATTCTGCGGCTCACAAGTCAGTATCTTCACGGGTATTTCCTACTATTTATAGAAATATCTTGGTAAAAAGATGTACAAACAATTTTTATTTCAGATTACATACTCGACACTTTTCCACTTCGAAAGGGTCCAATTCGAAAAAAAGGTAAAACTGAAATTTTGGAAGTACCTTATTTTATCTCCAAAAATAATCAAAACAATCCAAATGCACTCTTTTGTTACAGTTGAATATGGCGATGATTTTTCTGAGATGGTCTTGGACAAACGTCAGAGGGATGAGTTGATGGGAAGTGGAGGAATCAAATCAAGAGAAGGTACTCAGAATTTTTTATTTATTTAACTGTTTTTAGTTAGTCAACAAAGTGAGTGTGTCACAGGGATGGACATATGCGAGTTTACATAAGACATAAGAGAGGTGAGGCAAAGTGCCGCTATATTAGAGTGATGTGATGTCACACGACGTTACATTAGAGCCACACTGTACTTACACCAGATGATACCATGTGATGCGAGTGACGCGACATACACGTCTACACGGACCTGTCTGTCGGATATGTCTGCGGGCCGAATGATGCGTGACGCATCAGATCGCGTCATTACACGCCATACACGCTCTCTGATACCACGCCGTGAGACCGTAAGCCAAGTGGGTTGCTAAATTGCAATTTTACATGCAGAGCTGATATCTCATGAATCACGTACGTCACATAGCATTACTCTGTACAGCCAGCTACCTTAATTCGTCTCATTCAAACTCACGTAAACTCGAATCAGGGCGGTCCGCGCGTGCTGCTGCCTAAATATAAATAGGGCCTAATAGAGAACATTTCATTCTCCAACAGCCATTTTCCGTCAGGAAGTAGAGTGGAAGTTAGATTTTTCTCTGAAGAAGAACAAGTATTAGTTCATTAGGAATAAGTACATATACATTTTTCTTTCAGATAACAAGGTCGATAAGCCGCCCGAGAAAATTTACCTCGGTAAGAAACAATCGTAATTATGTGAAAATGGAATTTTGTAATTATATAAAATTAGATACGTACACACTATTATAGCAGAATAAAATACTGTCTATGAAAACTATCACTTAAAGAGCGTAGAAATAGTTATAACTAGCTGGCCCCCCGCGACTTCGTTCGCGTGTTGTCCTACCCATACTTTATCCTACTTTATCCTACCTCTTCCATACTCTACCCTACACTACACCTACCCTCCACCTACCCCTACACCACACCTGACCTGGCCTACCATTACCTACCTTTTTTCTTTTATATAAACCTTTTTACAAACAGTTACAAACACAACTAAAAATAATTAGTTAAAAAGGCGCAACTATTCGGAAATTAGACAAATGAATAAATAGTTCCTTTATTTCAGGATTTCAAAAAGACAAGAAGAACAACGAAGAAATTTAGATAAGATAAGCTTTATGAATTATTATCTCCCAAACCGCTTATTGGAGGTAGATCAAATAAATACGATTAATACGAACATACAGTAAGCTGTAATAAGGATAAAGGAATTTTGTCTACATTGTTTATATACCTTGCAATTCACGAATTTGTAAAATACACATTATCACGGTCATAGGTGGCTTTATCAAGTTTCATTCATCTTTATGGCAGCACAACTTAGATCAACTATAAAGTAGGTATCACGTAAAGGCGAAAAATAGGCGTCCTCACCTAAGAACAAGGAGTCCTTGTTAGAAAAAAGAAATAATTCATTCTGACCCTGTTGTGAAATATTTTATTACAAAACATCTTGACATTTCGAGTTTTATTTTAAATATCTGCTGTTCAATGTTGTTAGTCATTGAGCCTCTGCTTCTGTTATGCAATTCATTCGAAGAAGAAAGATACATTATTACACATGGATGCCAGGACACAATAATATAATATTATAAAATACTACATAAAAAAATTAAGAACACTGAGACAATTAGAAAGATAACGATGTTTTAATACTAGGTTATACTTAAAAATTTAAAATATACCTAATACTGGTTCATTCTTATTTTGACAACCTGCATGTAGTATAAGCGTAAGTCTATTATTATCCCCTTTATTAAGATTAAAACTTAAAGGCTTGCAAAATGTACCACAGATTCTACATGACGGATTTTCGCAGAAAGTTTTCTCTGCTGAGGCACCGAATAAGGCCGCAAATTTACATATTTGGGAATCACTGCACACAGTTTAGGGGTTTATGTACACTCCAAGGGATTTTGATACACTCCCTGACCTTGTGCTGTAATATCGTAATAGTTTCAAAGGCAGACGACTAGAGTTTCTAAGGTAGTATTTAGAGTTGATTTTTGTATTACCAGCGGGATGTGGATAACATGGGACTATGGACTATTTCATTGACCTGAAAAAAATACGAACGGATACTCTCTTAAATCATGAGTGAAGCATACAAATGGCCGCCCATTTATGCGTATGCGTGCTTTGATACTGTCACTGCCGTGATAGCGCGGTAGAAAATAAAACAAAATGGCGGCAGATTGTCAGACCTGGTGAATCTGTGTGAATGTGTAGGTCATGTCCAATAAAATAAATTTTCAAGAAATTTCAAAACCATACATGGTTCACATTGACTCTTTAGTGTACCCGTTAGTATTTAGAAGTCTTTGAGTATTGTGGCAAAAGTAAGAAGTTACCGTAATGGACATCCATATTCAGACTTGCAGATCACCAACTGCATCCATCGACTAGCCCTGACCTTCACCAAGGTAAAAGCTTAAAAGCTAGTAACCCATAAAATTACCCGCATAAAAACGATTCGACAATCGCGCCCTATTGAGCCAACAAGGAGGAAACCAGGACCGACCTCGAACCTTTGGGCCCGCGTAATCGCGTCGGCTATAGTGGGAAGCGATCCGATCCGCTTCATTACCGCAAGGAAACTGTACTGCCGCCGTTTGAATAAAACATGGCTCTTGGCGCCGTTTTAGAAGCGAACGCCCTGTCTACGACTGGTTTTGTGCCTTCTAGTGTCTAGTTTGTCCGCCACTATAGGCAGTTTTTAGAGCCATTCTTTTTTTGCTGACGAAAATGGCTACATTGGTGCCTGAATAGATGCATTAATATTTATTTTAAGTAATATTATTACTGTTAATGTGGGAAAGGTGTGTTAACCAGCTGGTGTCAAGAAAGAGATCCCGCGGAAGGCCCAGGAGGCGATTTATAGACATCATCGATTCGGATGTGAGAGTCAATGGCCTACGACAAGAGGATGATGAATACTGATTCAAAGTGGAGAAAGAAAAGTAGGAAAGCGGAGGCTGGCTTAAGTCGGGATAGACGCTAGGATGATAATGATTACTGAAAAAGTATATTTATCTGTTGTTTTCCCACCTAACAGCTGCGTACCATACAAAAATGCTTTTGACGAATTCACACAGCGTCATCTAGCCCGAAAGTAAGCAAAGCCTTTGGTTTAGGTGTTAGAAAACTGATAAACTACTATTACACTTTTTTTACAATACAAAACGGCAGCAAATCAAAAAGACTTCACAATTCCCCAATCTCACGTGTTCCCCAATGGCACTGCAAAGTCCACTGGACCAATTTAAACATTCCCCAAGTGAGTTTGTCGTAGAAGTGGTGCAAGTCAAGTCGTACGACGAGTTTGGCCCGTTCTTTGGCGTTTTGAGCCCTTAGAGCAGCCGACATGTGCGGCTTTAATAAGCATTTTAATTAAGGGTTGCCCCAACTTTATCCCATCCAAATTGAGATGTCAGTCGTGAAATTGTTGTCAGCCTTTGTGCGGGCAAAATTGAGATGTCAAACAAGAAATTAGCCGCAACATTTGTTCCCTACACGATTCGTCATGGAAACAATTGTTTTGCGCCAACCGGTTGAAAGGTGGCTAATCTGTTTCTGTGGTGAACTCTATATACGTGCTTGCTTCACAACAAAGCTGATTGTAGGTCGACCAATTATGAGATTTTGACATTTTGGTTACCATAGGGCTTATAACCGATACTGGACTTGAGTCTATTACATATTTGTGAAGGGTTTTTCCATAATCTTCACGCTTGACAGGCTTAATGGACTCACTGTTGACAACATACAACAGAGAACGCTGCTGGCCATTGTCTGGTCTATAGAAGTCCTAGACGGTCTCCCTCTAACTGCCTCTGTAAAAAGTTAGTTCCCTGGTATAAAAAATCTCATTGGTTAATAGAAAGGGGTGGTGCTATAATCGGCATTGATCTGAATAAATTACATAATTTAAACGATAGCTCGGACAGATCCTTCAGAACTCCTCGAGCTTCAGAGGCCGAGACGGAAAGTACCGTTCAGGATCGACATGAGTGTCGTCTTTTGGTGTCGGACGCTAAGGTCCTCTTTGGGTCGCAAAGTCAGTGCAATAAATAAGTAAACGTTAGCTAAAGCGTAGGTGTAGGGTAGGGCAGGGGTATGGTTAGGGTATGGTAGGGTAAGTGTAGGGTAGGGGTAAGACGCCACGCGAACGAAGTCGCGTCCGGACCACTAGTAGCTATATAAAGTGAACTCTGCTCTAGTATGAACAGAGTTCACTTTATATAATTTAAGATTAATTTCCTTTGCCGGGTCGGATCAAATGCTGACTGTACTAAAAACAAAAGTTTAGTGTGATGATTCCTGGCCGAAGCAATTTAGTACCTACCCAAAAACTAATTATCTACCTAATCATTTATATCCAAAAAGCTTATAAAAAGGGAATTTGTAAAAAGGGTCTTCAATTATTTCTGGTATGATAATCCATAGTCCATAATCCGGTAACGAACGGGAATCATATCGTAAGTAAATTTCATCACATCAACTTGTTCCTTTAATATATTGTATGTTTAAAACTATTTCCTAACAGTACGGCGCATGAATAGCGAATGCAGCGAAGCATTTTAAATGAAATCCCCGCAAGTTTTATCATTTATGTGATATTTATTCAAATATTCAACACTGGAAACACGAAAGGCTTTCTTGTGAACTGTAAGCTCTAACTGTAACTGTAACGTAGGGACGTACCAACCACGGCCCTGAAAAAAATATGGACGCCATTCTACACTACAGAGAAGTGAAGCATGGAAGGTGCGACGATTTCTTGACAACTTTTTTTTGTTGTACATGATCTGCACACTTATATAGATACACCAGGGGCCCTATTTTTGAAACCGCTCGCATTCACGAGAGCGCTCACGTGCGCTACCTGTCTCTTTCACACTCGTAGTATCTTGCCACAGATAGAAAATACAGGTAGAAGAAGGCGAGCACTCGCGTGAGTGCGAGCGGTTTCAAAAGTAGGGCCCCAGGTCTGATAATCCGTCGTCATTTTGTACGATTTTGCACCGCGCTGTCACGCTAGTGACAGTGTCAAAGCACGCATAAACACAAATGGACGGCAGTTTTTTAAGAGTATCCTGATTTAAAAACTAAACTTAAAACTAAAAATATGGTAAACTGTCATGTGTGGTAAACTAAGACTAAAGGAAACGCGTTTTGCCATAGATAATTAGAATCTGAAATTGCCTGTTCCGGACATAACAAACTTCAAACAAAATACCTGCACGCTTGGCCAAAACACATACCTTCATAATTAATAATAATGTCTTAATTTTAATTATGATTTTGTGGCGGTGATACGCCAATTAAATTTTTGTAACGGTATACTTACATTTCTATATTGTGCTCATAATTATGAAGAGAGGATGCAATATTTCATTTATAAAAAAAAATTAAAAATTGCTGGAGTGTCTATCTCTGGCAACCCAGTTTAGGGGAGCCTAAAATAAGCGACCAAATACTACTAGTGTTCATTCGTTCAAGATTCATATAATAGAAAGCTATACCTGTCCAACATAATATTAACGATGATGTACAGTCGCGGAAACTAAATATTTTGCAAATTGACATACGTCTGAAATTGGCAGTGATATATAACATGCAGAATCACGAAGATTCGTAATCTCTGTGTGGACTAAGATGATAACCTGTAATTGTCTCTGGCTATCTTACTACTGGTAAATGGACACCTAATTTGAATTCAAGTTGCAGTAAACAAAGTCGCCGTCGGTCCCTCTGTATCTATGATATGTACCGCTTAGATCTTTTAAAATACGAAACAGTGTTTAAAACACTTTTTCAACAATATTTAGAGTAATTCAAGAGGATGGTTTATAGGGTAGGGCAACACGCGAACAAAGTCGCGCCGAGTCCACTAATATACTGATAAGACAGTAAGCCGTTTGTAAAGTATTCAATTTTCTTGCAAAGGTTGCAGCGTAAACTTTAAGCTGAAACGTATTAAATAAAATTTCCTTTTAGCGGTTAAGGTATTACGTTTCAGCTTTGGGAAGAGTTGGAGCATCTCCGCCATTCTTTGTTGAAAAATCATGCTTTGAAAATGAATGAGAATTTTACTTGGCCAAAGGTGACAATATATTACGTGGCTAGATAGCAGTCTACGCGATCGCAACTATTGGTATTACGAAACTTAAATCATTAAATATTTTGAAATGAGGTTATTCAAAAATATACCTAAAAGGCCGGTACCGCTTCCGCTCCCCTTAGGTTGCAGATGACCTGGACGACGTTGCAGATGTGATGGGCGAATGGAAAAAGTCTTCTGGCAATAATAGATATTATTTATTAACATATGGGCGATGGTCTGCCATAAGACATTGACTTCTCGTACGATGTTGTATCTACATATACATACACACTCACGGCCGTATCCCACAGGGGTAGACAGAGAGTATCGAGTGCCACAAGCTACTATTCTGACACACCTCTTCCACATTCATAGATACATTTACGCCTACATATTATGTTTAAAGTGGAAAAAACGTGATAGTCCTGGGGCTTAATTCTCGCGCTGTGACATCTCGAATTTGGCATTTTTTCTAGCCATCTCTATTACGTCTTATATGACATTGAAATCTCTGTTGGAGCCTAAAAATATTATCTCAACTATCTTCTACACTATGGCCCACCACCACTCCCATGGTCCTACCGAATCACGAGAGGTGCGCGCAATACTATCTTCTACAAGCGTATATTGTCGAAGAATAATTTCAGTGACGTTTTATTGCAGTTTTTTGGCTAGAAAAAATTTCGAATTTGAGATGCCACAGCGCGAGAATCGCCCCTCTGAAATAACAACAGAAACAGTAGCTGCAAAAGTCCTATAGATTACGATAAAATAAAAATAATGCTACATATAAATTAATATCATTGGGATGTCCCTTGGTAAATTTCAGTCGTGTAAATGTCTGAAGATGAAGGTACGTATTTCCGTCCTATCAAAGCGAGGGATGACCGAACCGAATCGCATTATTTCTGATCCAATTTTATTCTATTCTTATTGGGTGAGCGGCGTTCCAAGGCCGATTCTTTGAAGTTTACAGAAACTAGATGGCTCAAGAGTGAGTGGAAAGAAATCAGTGAATAAATGGAAAATTGTATTTGATTGAATGTAAGTTCTTAAGAGACGTTTGCTATATTAAATGTGGTATCGTCTCCAGACCTAAATGCTAGTGGAACCGGCGCGACTTCGTTCACGTACACCTACTTTGCCCCTAACTACTCTTTTTTTCTTGCTTATAAACCTTCCTCTTGAATCACTCTATCTATTGTTAAAAACCGTAAAACCGTTGCGTAGTGTAAAAGATCTAAGCGTACATAGATATAGTCAGACAGCGGAAAGCGAATTTGTTTTATACTATGTAAATAGATAGTCAAATAATTTTCTTCTCTTTTTTGTCTTTCATACAAACCTTGCCCTGATAGTTTCAATCAGAACAAAAAAGAAATAGTTAAATAGTGCGGCCGTTCTGAAATTATGCGCGAACATGGAACATAGGATATTTTTTTAAGAGAAGGTATATCATTGATTACAAACAAACAAACGGACAAGCCATCACCTCTTTTCTCTTTATAATATGAGTGATTACGCCCTCTAACCTAAGTTTATAATAATAGAAAAGACCCAATCAACAACGTTATGGCCCTTTTTAATGTTACCCATTATCCGTACACTTTGTCTAATTTCGACAAGTAATATTTCAATCACCGTCAAGCTTATCACCGAAAACAAAATTCATTTCAATTTGACTTTGTTCTGTAAGTTTAAATTGAAATCCAACATTTTCTTGCTTCAAAGTTGAATTGTTAAGTTTGAAATTCATACATATCGAGACTCAGAGGTAATTTCAAATCAGAGGAAATTACCGTAAATGTTGAATGAGATATTTGACAAATGTTTTTAGAAGAAGACAGTAGATTTCTTGTTTCTTGATCTGTTGAACATCTCATCAATAAACTTACTCATACACATAAAAATTGTACTAAAAATAGTATATTAATTGTGTTGACGACGCATCGCCCTACTTCCTTATTATGTATTTATTTTCTTCTTTTTAAGTTTCTTGAATGTGTGCGACCAAATAAAGATACGTCTTACATAGACGTGTCTACTTATAACATTGCGTAGAAATTATATCAGAATAATTCGGAAAGTTTCCTCTAATTAATTCCACAATCTGTCACTAACAAAACTAATTACTCTCTATTACGTTAAACAAGGCATCCTCTAGAAAATATGACTTTGAAAATTACGCGTCAACACTGTATACCCGCCATCCTGAACCAAGAGAGCTAATAAATAAATCAAGATCCCGAGCCCGCAGAATTTAAGTCACATGAAAATTATTTCAAAGGGGTTTCAGTGAAAGATTAAAGCCAAGAGCCTCAGGGGATCCTAATTTAGGGGCACTTGCGAACAACCTCCTGAATCATTCAGGTGGTTTGTTGGAAACTTGGACTACTTAAACTAGAGATATGTCGACATTGGTGCATTTTGCCTCTTGTGTTTTCTACGCTTGCTGAATATTTCGTACTTCCAGATTCATCATCTGTACCTACATATTATACAACAAAGTCACTTCCCGCTGTCTGTCTCTAGGTATCTATGTACGTTTAGATTTTTTAAAGTATGCTATGGATTTAAATGTGGTTTTCAACGATAGATAGAGTGATTCAAGAGGAAGGTTTATAAGCAAGAAAAATGGGTAGGTAGGGGTAAAGTTGGTGTAGGATGTTTTTAGGTGTGGTGTGTGTGTAGGGTAGGTGTTGGGTAAGTGTAGAGTCAACTCTACACTAGTCTCTAGGTTGGGGGTAGAGAAGGGGTAGGGTAGTGTAGGGTAGGGGTAGACCCACGCGAACGAAGTCGGGGCCGCTAGTTTCATAATAAATCCGATCCAAAGCCTAACCGAAAAAGTATCCCTTATTTATACAGGCTGCCGAATAAAGTGCGAGTCAAAACTCTGATGTCCGAATGGTTTAGGTGTGTCTGTAATAAAGGATTATTTCTGAATTTTGACTGTACGTACTAAATTCAATTTTGGATTACCCTCTAAGTTGGACTTCCACTTTCAGTTTAGACTATTTACAATTTCTAGCTTCTCTATCAGACTTAAGCAAGACACATCGGTCTATTAAATTTCTCCAATTGATTGATTACAGCATTGAGTGCCAACGAATATATACTTACAGCGAGATTTCCATCTTGTCGGGTCTCTAATTGGGTTACCTGTATAATGTGGGTCCAATTTGCTTTAGCCTATGGCTTCTTGAGTTTTCGAGGGCAAAACTAATGGAGTGGGTAAGTATGTGACTTTGTTCAATGGACGTACATAATAAATAAAGTAGATACGAGAAAATATCTGCAGTTTGAATCCAGAAAGTTTCAGACCAAATTGCTGATTTAATTCAAAGTAGGTATGCTGCAGAATGGAATTATCCAACCCCCTAGCATATTTTTTTATTTTATTCTACGCAGTGACAAACGAGCAGACAGCCCACCTGATGGTAAGCGGTGACTGTTGCCCATAACATCGACGATTCATGCATTTAGGTGGCAAGCAACAAAAATACAGGACCGTAGGTGCGTTGTCTCTGTGCCTCATGTTTCATGCCTGTAATTGCGCTAGCTACCTTATCCTTCAAACCGGTACACAACACCTTAAATGGTATGGGGGTCCGTTCACTCTGCAGCTGACCAAAACAGTAAAAAATAGGCAGTGTAATAAAAATTTGGGTGTTAGTTTCTGTTGCCAACTCACAAATATCGCGTGCTGTGTTGAGTCTTCGGCATTAACTTACCTGAAACATATAAAAAAAACACATTACAAATACTTGTTGTTGACTTCTCCAAAACATTTTCTTTCTCTCACAAACAATTTCTTTTTAACTAAAATAATGAAGAAGGGTTCAATTATGTTAACCACGATCCAATCTGGTCAGGTTCCCCTGGTAACAGGGTCACGGAGGTCAGATGGCAGTCGCTCCAATAAATATCTGATCTACCAAATCCTGGATCATGATCAAGGCGGACCCCGGGCCCTCGTGCGCGAGAGCACAACCGGGACTTTGTTGAATCAAAAAGGATTCAATGGAAATAGAGCTACAAGCTATGAATATCAAAGGCAAGTGAGTATTATTAATGAACACTTTGACACTTTGTATCCCATTAGACGGTGTGGACACAAAACATTTCTTTCTTCCATTCAACCCTTTACTTGTCATCTCGATTCTTACTACTTTCACACGCGTAAACGATTGTACCATCAACAGGATACTGTCTATAAACACTTATCTCGTACAATCGCTTTTGTAATACTTTGTTTAATTTAGTTTATTACATCAGTGATTGTCTCGTTTAAATTGTTTTTAAAATATTTGGTGGTTAAGAAAAATAAAGGAAAGCAATATAAATGGTGAGACGTAACCAACCAGGTTCAGTGTATTGTCGAATATACGTGAGCAGTGAATGAGTGAGTACAATTTTGATAAGGATTTTTTGTGATCAACGGTAGAGTCGACGTGATTTTAAGTTTTGGATGGCTTTCCCAATTCTTAATCCCTTTACCGGTGGTGAACTGACCCGAGTCAAGCCCGAGGAAGCCGCCTCCTGGTTCTTTTTACCTCTAAGGTGGCAAACAAGCTTACCGCTTGCCTGATGGAAAGTAGGTAGTTACCGCAGCCTATGGACGTTTGCAAATACCAGGTGTATCACTGTCATGTTGCCGTCCCTGAAATAACATATATTATTGCTGCCGAGCAGAACTTGTGGTAATTTTTTTAATTTATGAACTAACAGTACAGTTTAGTCAAATGAACCTACATGTACGAGTATGAGGGTTCAGCATAGCCCTTAGATTAATATGACAGTGCACCTGCGAATAAGCAATCTTTTAACAAAAATCCAAATAAGAAAGTCATCGTTATCAAGTAAAAAATAATATAATAGTCCTTTATAAAACATAGAGCGACATCCACTCCTGAAGTAGTCCTGAGATGATGAAGATGTAATATTATGTAAGGCAAAATTCATCTTTGGATTCATTCTCAATATGGATTTTGATGCATGAGACAATTTCTATAAATATAAGGGCTGTCATACAACACAATTACATCACCATTTTGGCGTCCATTGTTTTAAAACAATTGATAATTATCAAGAGAAATTCGATCACGGAGTTCCTTTAATTGTTCATTTGGTTTAGCGTTTCCGGTGTCGACTGTTTCCTTTACAGAGTCGTCTCGGTTTGATCAACTTTTCTTTTAGCTGATTAATTTGCTTAATGAAGTAGAGAAAACGTTGGCAGGGCTGAGTGTTGCCTAATTTTAGAGAGTTTTCTGTCTTCTTTATACCCCGTTAAATTTGAAGTAATTAAGTAGGTTAAGTTTTAAACTTTTCTCTGACATTTAAAATTCCCGTAAATATTTTGAATAATACCAAGATTTTGATAGGATGAATCACGTCAAAAAATAAATGAAAAAGAATACATCGCAGAATACACCGGAGAAACGACAAAGAGCTGTTGCTTGATTTCTCTTGAAATAATGTTCCTTTGAAGATTTATTTCTTTAATCGATTGTTTTTTATGATTTACGTTTTCTCTGATACAAAAGGTGTCAAGTTTCAGATAGACTGCAGTAGTTGAAGTAATCCATAGAATCAATGTCTCCCAATTGATTTGTATACCTACTTATCTTCAAAAGAAAGAAACTATAATTTTACTCTATCTACGTAATGGGACTAGGATTCAAACTAGCCTTAACCTGAATTTCGGATACCACATGTAGATAATTATTATGAAAACTAAGAACAGAATTATTCTTCCTAGGTATGTGGAAAATATTTACCATAAGCATATTATGGGCGGTGGTTGAAGCGCGCTATGAAAACGTGAACGTTAAAACTGACTGGTGGGAGAGTGCAGCCTTCTACCAGGTCTACTTGAGATCATTTGTGGACAGTGACGGCGATGGCATCGGTGACATGAATGGTTCGTATTATGAAGATTTGCACTTTCTCTAAGGGGTTCAGTGAAGTCCTCTTTTCCCAGATTTTCTTCTGCCATTTTCATCAAACGTTTACACGCCTGAAAACTACAATTGATAAGGCAAAATGAGAAAGAGATAAAAATATTTATCGCGCTTGATACTATCCAGAAATATACTTAAATTCGTTTTCAAAACTGTTACAATAAGTGCATAGCAATCATCGACGTGGATCCGGCCACGTTGGAGACGGGTGATAATCACAATGGAGTATTAGATTAGATTAAACTCTGAATTATCAATAGATTTATCCTAGACCACTTACAAACTAGTAAACAAGTTCACGGTAATATAGTATACGGTAGAATAGTGATGAAGCAGCTGCTATCTTATCTGCATCCTTAAAAGTGACAGACATGTGTGAGTAAGAGCCCTTACAAGAGGGCCCAATACAAATTAAAAGATGTTAGAAGTATAACAAGTTTATTTTACCTACTTAGTTAAAAAATATGACGAAACTAGCAACGTAAAAATTAAGTTCTATCTACTCAACGATACGAAACCTATAGATTGTGACAATGTAGTAGCTTTATAATAGCTTATCCTTTAGATAGACGATCCTGGCGGACGGACAATAAAATAAAACTGTAAATTGACTTTATTAAGGAAATTTGAAATAATCTTTTATAATATCCAAGGTTTGGCAAAGAATTTGCCCATAAAAAGTCCCGCAGCCAAATGTCCATTCAGGAAACTCAGTACTTCTCTTTGGAACGGTCGTAAAATGGCGTGCTACTAACATTTTAGATTCGATTTTACGCGAACTTTCGCCTCTTTCAAAGTAGTTATTTTGTACGACCTCGATGGTAGTCTTTCATACGATGACACAGGATATTATTTTGTTCTTTTCTATTTATTTTTCAAATACATACATTGATGTTAATTACATCATTCCATCGGTGTTCTATCTACACATTTATGTAAAAATATTGCATATTAGGTCTTTATCTATCAAATTGTTGTTATTGTCGCTTATGTATATTTGTGAAAAAAGAGTAAACTTATAAATGTTCCGTAGTGGTAACTACGGAACATTTATAAGTTTAATGTTGTCTGACTTTACCTACGAAGTTTCGTTGTAATCGATTTTGCCATTATCAATAAGTTTATAATCATTTGTACGTTATAGTTTCCGTCGTCGTTATACAAATAGGCAAGTTCATAAAAAAAATTTAAAATCATATTCATATTAATAACGAATGAATGCTCATCAAATTTTGGTTCACCAAATACTAAAGCGATTCCCATAGCTGAAGGCTTCTCAGCGCTTTATCTGAATACTAACATAACCTAACCAAATTTATACTTAATACTTTCCGTGTGCAAATCGATTTTGCTCCGCCTTTATGCTTTACTAAAACAATATTTGGTGAGATTTAATTATTTTTGTAACCGAAACGAATTTTTAGCGAGATCGAAATCGTTTGCAAAAATTTCAGGTTTGACGAACCGTATGGACTACATAAAAGAATTGGGGATAGACGCTATCATTATATCTCCAGTGTTCAAGTCTCCGATGCTTGACTACGGTTACGACATATCTGATTACTACTCTTTCAATCCGGAGTATGGCACCAACGAGGACTTCGAGCATCTTCTTAGGAAAGCCAGTGAATTGAGTAAGTAAATCTTTGAGCTTCTTAACATTTTCATTTAGTATATTTATAAACTACTAGTTGGCCCGACGTTTTTTTTTATACCACTAAGGTGGCAAACAAGCTTACGGCCTGCCTGATAGTAAGCAGTCGCCGCAGCCTATGGACGTTTGCAATACCCCCTGGTATCACCGACGCGTTGCCGACCCTGTAAAACCTTTTTACCCCTTTCTTGAAGAACTCCATGTTGTACTCTCCAGGGAAAACCTCTCCAAGTAGTTCATTACACAACCTTAGTGTGCGTGGGAAAAAGGTTCCTTTGGAACCGCACAGTTCGCGACCAAATTAGGTTAGTACAAATGTTTGTAAGTAGAAAGACAATAAAACGTGTCTTACTAGTTTGTCAATCAAAAATGTATTACTCATCCAAAATGGCGGAAAAACATATAACTTATAAACATGTGTACCTACCAACCTAAGAACAAAAAATGGGCTCTTACAACGACATATATTCGCAATTCAAATATTCCGGGTATTTTTTGATCAGCCGATGTACAGGGAAGATATTGTGCGCTGGTTCAACTCAGCGTAATAATCGTTCATAAATAGTTCTACGAAATGTTTCTTCCTTATTCTCTGGTTTTCACCCTCGTGAATTTTGAATGTTCTGTTAGTATATTTTTATTTTAGAGGGGCTAGAGATATAGTAGTCAAAAAATCGAACATTAAATCTAAATTATGGTCGACGGTTACTGCTTACCATCAGGTGGGTTGTGGACTAGTGTAATTGTCACTGCGTAACATAAAAAAATATAAAACGTCAACGTTTTCAAATTCCATTTTCAGGTATTCTTTTCGGTTTCCTAGGATAGCGTTGCCGTTATATAGCGGGCGTAATACGTTGACTATGGAAAGTAATCTAACGGATGGAAAAACGTCTTATAACCCCCGACTAAGCATCATCATGATATCAGCTGGAAGACGCCCAATGCTGGGCATAGGCCTTCCCAAGAGATCTGCATAAAGGCTTGTCTTGTGCCTTCCATACCCAGCTGGTACCTGCGATCTTTACCAGATCGTCGGTCCACCTAGCGGTAGGCCTACCCACGCTGCGTCTTCCGGTACGTGGTCGCCACGTATACATATTCCTTAATATTTCCTAAACTACTGAACCAATTGTAATGAAACAAAACGAAGAACCATCTCGATTAAACTGTCTTTCAAATAAAGAAAACCGCACACCTCTACAGATACACAGATCGACAGCTACACACGTCAAACTTATAACACCCTTCTTTTTTCGTCGGGCGTTAACAAAAGTGGTTTCCTGGAGATCGGTATCAAAAAGCGCTCTAGATTCAAATGAAGCCATTCATCGCTGTATTGCGGCCATAAACCATGGCGTAATGAAATAGTAAAATATTGTTATGCAAAACCAAAATCATTTTCAGTGTATTATTGAATAATTCTTAGTCACTTGTGTTAAAAGCGGCCGTTCGCAAATTAAAATCAACGTATTAATATATGGACGATCGTTATAAAGAGAGAAGGAAGCTGTTATCAAAAATCGCGGTCGTTACACGAACTCGATTAGGAATTCCTGCATCGCGATACAATTCAGAAAACGAATTCGCAATTCCTCTTGAGATCAAAACAACGCCAATCACTAAAAAAAAAGTCGTTATTATTCATCGTTCAATCCATTATGCAAAGTTATGCATTACGCGCCGTGGAATGATCAAGATATTTCTAGCAGCCGATTGTACTGAAGGCTTACGTAAATTGTTAACAAGCTAGCGTTTCAATTTCTCAGCCTTTCTCTCTGAGAAAATATAGACGGTAAGCCAAAATGTTTGTTACGAGTCGATCGTTACGATTTTATGTATTTGGATATCTAACTTGTCACACCATTGCCGTTAAGTCGACAAAATTGTCCTTGATTACGTTAAAAGAGTAATTTAATACGTTATGGGGCTCTACTTTTGATACGCTCGCATCAAAAATTCAAAATTTTAAAAATCATATTGGCAACACCGAAAGAGGGATAAGGTTCAAAAATAGGGAAAATCAGCATCATGCATCAAAATATCTAATTTTTCATGCCCAAAATAATAATTGAAAATCGTCCGAATCGAGGCGAGCGATTCAAAAATAGGGCCCCTGAACATAGTAATTTATAAAACGTTAATAACATAGCTACGGAGTTAAATCGGTTACAAAATCCTCATTTTAATCATCATAATCGCTATCATCGCATCATTGTTAAGGCCATAACAAAGATAGATTTTAGAAGTTTCAAGGATATCAACAATATTTACATACATGTTCCCTTCGCTTATAAAATCATTACAGATATGAAAGTTCTTCTGGACTTTGTACCTAACCACACAAGTAATGAGAGCGAATGGTTTATAAAGTCAGCCAATAGAGACGAGTATTACAGTGATTGGTACATTTGGGAAAATGGACATTTAGATTCAGTTGGAAACAGGAGACCACCAAATAACTGGGTAAGAATTAATAACAAAATTTTAATGTTTACTTAAAGATTTTTTCTAGTCCTCGAGAAATACTTAATTATTTTAATTACAGATCAGTGTATTTGGAAAAGCAGCATGGACATTTTCACCCATTAGAGATCAGTTTTATCTGCATCAGTTTGGCCCAGGTCAGCCTGATCTTAACTACCGTAATCCTGTTGTTGTAGAGGAGATGAAGGTAAATTGATACAATACGATGGCCTTTATTTTGGAGAAACTGACTCTTATTTGTCTGATATTAAAATCATCAATAATATGCAAGAGCCTAATTACGTTCATTTACAGAATATAATCAAGTTTTGGCTTGAAAAAGGAATTACTGGTATGAGGCTTAGCTCAGTGAACCATATTTACGAAGTCGATAAAGATGGTTTCGGTAGTCGATATCCAGATGAGCCGCCTTCTTCCAAGATGAATGTTCCTTCAAACCATTACGATTCTCTGAACCATGTTTATACGAAGGACTTGGAAGAGGTTTACGAGTTGATTGCACAATTTAGGGAGGTGTTCAACGGAATGTCTGTACGAGATAATTTAACGAGGTAATGCTTAGAAAACGACTGCTGCAAGTGTATTCTTATATTAGAAATAAAGAAAGATAAGACATTTATTACACACAGCACATCACGAGACAATAACAGCCACTGTCGCTGTCACTGTATTAGTGGTTACAATGTTTAAACTTGTAAAAGGTTTGGTTCACTATAATTATGTAGCTTTCTGCCTCAACCAATGAGGCTCTTTCTATCTATTACCAGGCACCTACCTGACAAACATATATATTCCAACGTCTATATTTAATATCTATAAATAACAGCTTAAACTCACAGAAACTAAGCAAGAACTCATTTAAAGATATTTATTAAGAAATATCACTAGAATAAAGAAAAATCCAACTATATTTTCGCAGGATAATGATAACAGAGGCAAACACGACCATAAAGAACGCAGTCAAGTACTACCGCGGTGGAAACCGCGCCGGCGCTCATATCCCTTTGAATTTCGACTTGATGGAGAATTTAGACAAAGAGTCCGACGCGAGAGATGTGAAGTACACGGTCGACCGGTGGATGACCTACAAACCTTTGAAGCAGCAAGCTAATTGGATAGTCCGTAACTTTATTCTTGTAGCAATGGAAATACGTGTATTTTTAAGTATATAAATGTGTATTTTGGAAGCCGTATAGCACTCCTTTGAATGACGGGTGTCTTACAAGGCGAATAATGTCTTAGAGGCCCACAAAATGTATTTCCAAAACAACAATCTCCAGTTCAGAACTCCAGGCAATACCTTCCACAAATAATTATATGATGTAGAAGAGACTAGAGTCCGGAGTGGATTATTTGACAATTGCAAGGATGACTGTGCATCACGAAGTGTAGGAACTCAGACATGGAAGGTCTAGTTTAGATTGGCGACTTATAGTGTTGTACACATATTTTAAATATACACTACCAAATATACACGTGGTTAGCCAATTGTCAATAAAATCATAACATTTACTTTTGCGTCACTGTGTTTAGGTTATAAAACAGTCTAAATTCTATCGTATTATAAACTCAATATTTTGAGAATTCAACTGTCTGGTCCGAAAAGGAATTTCAGATTGTCAAACTGTATTTTACATGCCAAGCCAAAGTAAATTTTTAACAGCATGTGACCCTTAATCCAGGTAAGGACATGAATACTACAAATCCCATTACATTCCAGATTGGAAACCATGACACATCCCGCGTGGCGAGTCGCTTCAGGACCGAGTTGGTAGATGCGTACAACATGCTCGTTTTACTGCTTCCTGGGCTCGCGATGACATATATGGTTAGTAATAAAAACACATTGATAGCCTATAAAATGTCACTGTTGTGTGAAGGATCCCCTTTTACTGTTTGGGCGGTAATGGTATTTCGTTTATAGACTACCGTAGCACACATCTGTGCAACGTAAAATGCAACGCAGTGAGAGTTTGTGTCGACAGTATCACGCCTTGAATGGGATACTCAACGATTTATATCTTTGGACTGTTTTAAAGCATCGTAAATGTTTTTTTAGGGACCGTTTTGCACATCAAACACAAAACAGTTCTGCTCACCAAATGAGCAATTTAAAAATATCAATATATGTACCTCTTCTATCTATACAAACTTCCCCCCTTATTCTGCTCAATCCGGGGATTAATTACCCGAAATTTCTTCTTAGTGCTGTACGCTGACAATAAGCAAGCAGTTGTTAGCAATGCAAACTTTCACCCCCTATTTCAGGCTAGAGGATAAATTCCAAAAATCCCTTCTTAGCACGCACTTACGTCATAATAAAATAAAGCTAGGTGCAAAATTTCAAGCTTTTGGATGCAGTGGTTTCGGCTCTGCGTTGATTGCAGTCACACTGCGTTATAAATGATGTAATGAAGTGCATAAGAAGACTAGAGACTGACGGACTTCATACGCACATCATACCTCTGTATCTTATCATTTCTGCCAAAATTGATTGCCATTGATGTGAGTTGAAATTACTGTGGCAACAGCTAGGATATAATGAAAACAAACTTTTCTGGATTGTAGGTATTATGGGCGGTAGTTCCACTTCCATCATAGGTTGACTAGCTACTTGTTTGTTACTATTTCTTTTGAGTCAGAAACGCTTGATACATGTTTTGTTATTGCCAGAGTATCAAAGCCCTTTGTGAATACTTTTGTCAGAGCTCCAATACCTACGTACGAGTGTGTAGGCCCTTTAATACAAAGCCTTGTTACATATGTATGCCATATTCTCGGAGTCAAACATTTTTATAGTGCCAACCCCTACCAATTTGTATTTCTTCTCATTTGCGACACTCTTTTGTGTGGATTGCATAGTGAGTAGTGATTTGACCGCCCTTTATTCTTCGATAGAGGACGACAACGACGAGGTGTTAGATCTGTAATCCAAGTTGTTCAGACCATTTAACAATGTCTGATAAAAATCTAGGCAGTTTACGTTACGGTACATTACCAACGTTGTTCACATACATGCAAAATTACTCGGCTATTTTAAATACTAGTGTACATTGTTTGCCTCAAAGTTAAATACACAATTCTAACGTAAGAAAACAATTTTACCATTGCCAAATATTCTAGCTAGAAAAATAATAAACAATACTTTCAGCGCTATAATTTTGACGCTCTAGGTACGTAAGGTTTTAAATAAACACCTTAACAAAATCCAATTTCCATTCTTGCAGGGTGAAGAGTTAGGCATGCAGAATGGATTCGTGCCGTGGATCGACACCAAGGACCCGGTGGCTTGCAACACAGACGACCCTGTCAATTTCGTGGACGTATCCCGTGATCCGTACAGAACTCCGTTTCAGTGGAATAGTGGCAAAAACGCGGGTAAGTAATGTCACCTGCTTTTAATACTTTGATATAAAAATTTTGCGATCTCCAACCCGATTAGCAAGCGATTATGGTCACACCTGTACTGTTGTGGTGAATGCACAAGTTCAGAATTTAGGTGCTGACTTTTACGAACATAGACAACTTATACTCGTAAAGCTTTTGCCTATTTTTGACTGCCTAAGTTTTGCATTTAATATTATTGCTACCTAACAAATAAGACAACATAAGTAGATACACTTAAAATCACATTGAGGCCCTTCGGGTTTTTTCCGTGTCACTTGACATGTAAAAACCTTTGTGAATGTTCTGCAATAGATTCCACAGTCGAGGACATGATGTCGTTAAAAGTGACAGGTGTCGACTGGGGTCCGAAGTCGTTATTGCCGCGTCACATATACGCCTGAATTGTTGATGCCCGATGTTTCTCATTAAAGTCAAGTATTGGCTTTATTGAAAAGAAAGACAGCAAATTCCTTTAGATCGGCTTTAGAAAAGTTTGATTTATTTTAATCTAGTGTTATAAACGTAAAATGTAATTCATAAGACATAAATTCCCATAATGCGATCGAAGTTCATGTGGTTAAGAGCCTTGTTAAGAAGGTTGGAAGGTTGGTATAAGAAGCACTCAAAGGATTACCCGTGATCATCCTAAATATACATATCTATTCTGAACGTGGCGCGCATTCAAATCGAAGAGGTTACGACTAAAATCCCATAATCGGATAACATACTGTATACATTATCACGCCCTTGGGCCTTAGCTGAATTTACATCCCTTTTTAGTCGATCGAAATACGAATTGGTTGAAGTAAAATCCATTTGCAGGAAGCATCCTTTATCCTAAAAAAAGAATCCTTTCTTATTTGAAGCATCGAGCCAATACATGAAAAGACATCGTTAGTGAGATAAAGTTAAGGAAATTTCCAATGGGTCCTTTGGTTGTTTATTTCTGAGAATTACTTTATTAGGCAATTCGATTTTGTTTGGAAGTTACGGATAAATCGTGTACTTAAAATGTGTTTATGAAACTTAAAGCTCATGTGCTTCAAGTATTGCGTCTTCTAACATCTTATTTATATAATAAATGGGAAAGTTTGTGTGTGTGTGTGTTATACGATAAGTTAACAGGCAATCGTGCCATCTGCTGGAAAGTGGTCACCACTGCCTATGGACATTAACAACGCCAGGGGTATCGCCAATGCGTTGCCCACCTCTATAACACGTTGCTCTGGCAGCAAAAAGGCAAATGCCCCTCCGTTAAGCCACAGTTCCCCAAATCCCTACCCCATGGAGCACTGGAGACCTTACTCACCAGCAGAATCACATTATTATTTAAAATAGTATTGTTTGGCTGCGGTATTCTTTAAGGTGAAGGTACTTCCCCTGTCGGAGAACTCCGATTCGAACGGGATCCCCCGCTATGCGCTACCTCTGGTAAAACCTAAACCAATGAACGGATTTGGATGAAATTTAGTAGGTACCTTAATTAGGCTTTGGAATAAGATATAGGCTCTTTTTAATACCCCGCCCCCTACTCCTACTTGCGCGATATAACGTGTAGCCCATGCAGGCGGAGCCGCGGGCGGAAAGCTTTAATATATTAAATAATCTTCTTATAGGTTTCTCTAATGCTCCCAAGCCTTGGATTCCAGCGGCCGATAGCTTTGATGTACTAAACGTGGCTAACCAACGTGGTGCTGTCCGATCACACTATCAAGTCTATAGAACTTTGACGAATCTGCGTCTCAGGGCTGCCTTCAGGCTCGGCCGTTATGAGGCTCTCGCTTTGACTAATGGTGTATTTGCTTTTAAACGGTAAGTGTCTGTTGACTAATTTCATTCACTTAAGTGCACGTTTATAGTGACAATCTCAACCTATAAAAATGACGATATAAGTAGAAGGACAAAGGTCAATCAATGACATACCTCTTAGTAAAACTGAACTGACAATATTGAAGTAGGAGGTGTAAATCTGAACGATATGGAAAGCAAGGCCTGCAGCAATGCAGCAGTGGACGTGGAGACTGGAGAAAATGTGATGGGAATGACAATGACGAGACGATGATGGGAATGACAATGACAGAGAGATGGGAATGATAAGACCAAACTTTTAATGGTAAAAAATTTTAAAGACATTGATTTTATTTCTGCAAATTTTTTCAGATGGTATAACGACGACACCTATATCGTTGTCATGAACTTCAGAAGAACATATCAAGTCGTAAACCTGACCGCGTTTGATTTGATCTTCGGTCAACTCGAAGTAGAAGCAAGCAGTGTCCTTTCCACAAGAACTTACAGGTAAAAATCGTCTTGTATAATTATAAATTAAATGAACTAGTTCAAAGCATTAAATGGAAACGCCCCCTGTTTCTTTTTCTCATATCTAGTGGCAAGTTTGTTCTCTTATTTGTAACACGACAAGGTGCTTGGCTAAATGATTTGGTTAAAGTAAATAGACTGTAGAAATGAGGAGAACTGCGAGCGAACTAAGATCACCGACATAGCATGAAGGATTGCCAAGCTTAAGTGGCAGTGGTCAGGCCACATAGCCCGCAGAACAGATGGCCGATAGGGCAGTAAAAGTTCTCCGACTGACGACCACGTACCGGAAGACGCAGCGTGGGTAGGCACCTCACAAGGACCGACGACCTGGTAAAGATTGCGGGTCCAGCTGGATGCGGAACGCACAAAATCGGCCTTTGTGAAGATCTCTGGGAGAGGCCTATGCCCAGCACGCATGGGTGTCTTCCGGCTGATATGAAGATGATGTGGAAACAAGCTGTAGTTTATTGTTTCGCATTTTAACTTTAAGATCATTGTTTGCTTACACAAGGCATTTATACAAAATAGGTGTTTAAAATATTTATCGTTACAGTAAAAGATACACAAAAACTTTATTCTGTTACAGTGACAATGTTCATTCTACTTTCTTGGACCTGGCGGGGGATGAAGCATTAGTTTTAAGAATGCAAGTGTGAAATTTTTTTATTTCTTTTTTATTCTAGATTTTAAGGTACTTAAAAATTTATTACCGTTCGTCTTTTAATAAATTTTATAGTATTTGTTTATTATTTTAGTTTATTTACGTTGACAGCGGTTATTTGCTTACAAAACTGAAGCAACATTAGTGACCCACGCTGTGAATTCACGTTTCTTTTGTTTAGATTTGTAGTTAATAATGAAAAATTGGTTTGAAACAAAGTACAATATTTTTATCAAACTTATATTTAACTTGCAATGTTTGGAATGGACAAGAATAGGCGTCGGATACTCCGGCACTATGGCACAAATGCGGTTGGTGCGAGTCAGCGGCATGTCAGTGCAGCTACCCTGAGCAGTCAATAAAACATATCATATTTGAATGTCCGGATGCCAAATACAGCAGGCAATCGAAAGATTTTCTGTCCCTTTCGGCCGAAGCTCTCGCCTAGGTACTTAACGAAATGTAAATTGAAAATTTAAAAATTTAAATAGCGGTAGAAACGCAAGAGCATACTATAAATAAATAATATGCAATGTATAATCGGAGCAAATCTTGCAAGCCAAATTTAACTTACTGGCCGGTGTTAAATGGAACTGAAATTTGGTACACCTATGTAACTTTAATGACAATGCATTAATATGGTACCATGGAGCAGGTCTGATGATGGAGTCGGAAGGCGGTCATAGGAACTTATAAACGCAATAATATAACACCATCGTGTGCTTTTTGGAATGGTCTTGATGAGTACCATACCGCGCAAACTGTTATAAAAAAAAAAAAATTATTTGAGAACTTATTTCTATTAAGTTTTGGAAAAAATTGGAAAAAAATAAAACGGTTTTTGTACTTTCCGGCAGTTGTAACTACTAGCGGGTTGTGACCTACCTCTCAGCTCACTATACCTACTAAAACCGCTCAAAAGTGCCTAACCAACACTTCAAGATTGAGCGAATCGTGGAACATGCGACATGCGCCTTCATTGTTTTATTATCACAAAATGGCATTTAAATGTGTAAGTGTTGATTAATCACTCATACATGGTGGTAACGGAGGAATGTGATTCATAAATGTACCATGCAAAATGATAGCTTCATTTTGAGTGCGGAAATTTTCTTATCGAGTACAATAGTAAGTATTCGTTTCTATATTCCTGTTGTTTGATAAATTCCTACATTCTTCGTACTCTCTAGATGACTTATCGTGGTATCTATCGTGCGATGATAATAAAATGATAATCCTTATAAGATTTCATATATAACTATGAGTCTGAAAACAGTAAGCACACAGTAGTGTTGTTAATAATCAATTACAGTTGAAATAGTTTATTTATTATCTCAACAATGAGGGCAATTTATTTGTTGCCCGTTTTAATAGCTCTTGCATGTGGTAATATTATAAAAAGTAACAGTAACAAGGAAAAAGACTTGGATTGGTGGGAAACGACTATCTTCTACCAGATCTACCCTCGGTCCTTTGCTGACAGTAATGGTGATGGCATTGGCGATTTGAATGGTATGTAATATTTACACATAAGTTATTGGAATCACATTCATATGGTGATAAATAAAATTACTATTGAATTCTAAAACAGGTATAACATCGAAGCTAGAATACTTCAACGAAATAGGTGTTGGTGCAATATGGATGTCACCAATGTTTCAATCACCAATGTATGATTTTGGATACGACATTTCGGATTTCTATGCTGTCCACGATGAATACGGAACCATGGAAGATTTCGATGCTCTCATGGCTAAAGCTAATGAATTGGGTATGTAACTGTATGCGGTATTTAAAAAATTCACCATAAATACAGACATGATATCATTAACTTTTTATCAGGGATCAAAGTGGTGCTAGATCTTGTCCCAAATCATACATCGAATGAGAGTGTGTGGTTCCAAGAGGCTTTGAACGGGAACGAGAAATATTACAACTATTTCATTTGGGAAGACGGAGTGATTGATGAGGATGGAAATATGCAGCCCCCGAATAACTGGGTAAACTATTTTAATATACCTACATCCTGATTATAATAATGATAAATATTATCTTACATAAAACATTTTCAAACGCAAATAATATTTATGTATTGTTTTGTTTTAGTTGAGCCATTTTCGAGGCAGTGCTTGGGAATATAGAGAAGAAGTAGGAAAATATTATCTACATCAATTTGTCATTGGGCAACCCGATCTGAACTACAGAAACCCTGACGTCGTCGAAGAAATGAAAGTAAATAAATCAATTTCAATAAACTTTTTTTTATTCAATTAGCAAGGCATTTGACTGACATCTTACCTGGTGGTAATTGACGATGTGGGCGACGATGGGACATGCAAAGGCGTGTCCTATTCACTCAAGCGTTGAAGACATCCAGATTATATTGTTCAGGCAGGAAACGTATTCTATTCGTTAGCTGAGAATCAACGCGGATCGTATGGATAACTGAAAGATCCACGACATCAGGATGAATCGTCAGTCCGGAGTACTTTTTTCGATAGCGGAAAGGGGTCGACGGAATTAGGTCGTGCAACTCGCATCGCACACTTTCCGAAATGCAACCTGTAGAAGTCCGTCAGATGCGTAACCCTAAGCTGATGCTCGAGGCTCTGCAGCTTCACATCAATCAATTGGGGGTCCCAAATTATCCTCTTTGCATGTTTTTCTACAGACTTCAAAGTTTAGTTGGTATTTTGTTGATCCAACTCAAAGGTGGCAGTAGTAGGTACTCCGTGAACTTATGGTTGATATAACTGAAGTAACTGATTCGAAGTGAACCGACTGACTAAGTTTCTTGGTTGCAGTATTTGCTTAGTATTCGATTCTGAGCGAAGTTAACAATGAAGTTATTATTCATCAATTTTCATTTTGATTTCAGAACATTATTCGGTTTTGGCTTGACAAAGGCGTAGCAGGATTTAGGGTAGATGCTGTTAATGCTCTATATGAAGTTGAGAAGGAGCTTTTTGGAGGCAGATACCCAGATGAACCATATTCTGGAAGAACTGACGTCGATTCCGGATCGTACGATTATTTAAGTCATATTTATACTAAGGATCAAAATGAAACTTATTACATGGTGTATCAATGGAGAGATGTGCTTGATGAGTACAAAGCAAAAGATGGCGTGACCAGAGTAATGATGACTGAAGTATATGCAGCAATTGAAGATGTTGTCAAGTACTACGGCGACGGGGTCTTGGAAGGTGCTCAAATGCCATTCAACTTCGATCTCATAACTGATGTTGACGCGTCTTCATCTGCTGCTGATATCAAGAGAGCAGTTGATAAGTTTTTGACTTACAAACCTGTAGATAAAGGAGCTAACTGGGTGGTTAGTACTTGATATATTTCATAATAATGCGTTATCGAATCACATGTGTAGTAATATTTATCACTCACAGGTTGGTAATCATGATAACAGTCGGATGGCTACAAGATATGGCTCATCTCTTGTTGATGGGATCAACATGATTGTATTGCTGCTACCAGGTATTGGTGTTACGTATATGGTATGTAAACTTATAAACTTGTATGTATACCATAAAACTAAACCTTCACTAGGTTATATAATTTATTATTATTACTGGAAACAGGGAGAAGAAATTGGTATGGTGGATGGTTATGTAAGTTGGGAGGATACTGTTGACCCAGGCGGCTGCAATACCAATGATCCCATTAACTATTGGAAGTCATCAAGGGATCCAGAAAGAACGCCTTACCAATGGAACGCCGATAAAAATGCCGGTGTAGTATCAAATTACTATATTTTTATATTCTTTGGCTTAAACGGTAATGAGGCTAACTTAAATTCTGTTATTTTATATTTCAGGGTTTTCTACAGCTGACCGAACCTGGTTGCCAGTTGCCGAGGGTTACGAAACTTTGAACGTTGAAGCTCAAAAGGCATCTGAAAGGTCCCACTTAAAAGTTTACAAAGCTCTATCCGCCCTCAGACAAGAGAAAATATTCAGATATGGACGTTATGATTCCCTTGCTTTGAACAAGGATATATTTGCATTCAAGAGGTTTGCACGGTTTATTTTATCACTTCTATTCAAATATTTGTCCAAAGAACTGTTTTAACAACAAATTATACTTTTTAGGTGGTACAAAGGCGATATCTATTTGGTTGTTGTAAATATGAGGGATACTGAATACGTCATTGATTTGACTTACTTCGAGAACGTTTCGGGTTCTGCTAAAGTTGTCATTAGAAGTGTTCAGTCTCCAAAGAACGAGGGGTACGTATAATTGTGTTAGATCAATATTAAAGAAGTTAATATTTTACAGCTTTCAGCCGCTTATGATCAGTAGATATATCACCATTAACAGGTCAGAACTGCCCACTGAGCCTACTTACATTAGTGGAGTGTTTATCCATTATCTCCATGCTTAATAGGCGGGTAGGAGATTGCAATACTGAAAATACTCAACAGAAATCGCTGCTGCATATTTTCTTCTCACCCAGGGAAGTCCTAGCTGTTAACCTCTCAAACACTAGTCGTCTAGTACGACATCTGAAAGTTGGAGGGGTTGGTTCTAATCTACTTTACCGGGAACCACACGGCAATAAAATCGAAGTAGGCCAAGTTAGGTATATCTATCTATAATATTATCCAAAGAAAAATAATAGGGCTCGTGACTAAAACATTTTTTAGTTCATCAGGTAGATAAAAAAAAAAAATTTAACACAAAATAAAAACTGCCGGTACAATGCGTTAAAATGTTGCGTGACGTCACGCCTCAAATGAAATTTTACTCAGAAGTGACGTACGAGCCCCCACTCCGAAACTTTGATAACTGACGGACTAATTGGAATTTAAAAATTTTACCCCAGTCATCAGCCATATTAAATGCTCACACAAATACTTGTCTTCATACAAAATGTAGGTTTGGATATGCTAGGTTGTACTTGTCCTCTTTCTTACAAGTATTTAATGCTTTCTTATCCAAATAGTAGGAACAAAGCCAATCTCCATCCGCGTCTGCTGCGTTTGGATAGAATTCCTTCTTGATTACGATTTTGTTCCTGTGTGAAGCCAGGGCGGATCGCCCAGTATTTTCCAATTCAAATAAAATAAACCCATTCGTTTTTGTTTTATTGCAGAGATAAAGTCAAAACATCAGCTGTTCCAGTGGCTGGATACGAGGGATTCGTTCTCAAGCTTTGAATCTTTTCTCAAGCTTCAAGTCTTGCGTGTTATTTATTTTAATGTGGTTCAAGCAATAAAATGAAATGTTTAAAAAAATGTCGTTGTCGTATTATTCAAAACCTGAAATCAAAAGTCTTTAAGACATGTCTAAAATTAATGCATTTAATGTCTGTCGAAAGTGTATGTTTCACCCGCTACAGAACGTTTTGTTTGGAAGGCTGACCAAGTAGCTAACTCCAGGGCCTAACTTCGAGAAAGAGGCCATTCAAAGGATCTAACTCGGACGGACATTGTCAGTGTCTCAGGGCGATTGTTTTGGACCAGTAGCCTAAGACTATAGAGGCTTTATGAGAATGCCCAAAATAAGTAAGAATTTTATCGAAAGAGATATTAATATTTATTTGATTTACACAGGTAATATTGTGTGCACTTCCTATGCCTAAATACTGACTTACGGTTTCTTTGTCTCCAAGGTTTGCTGGCAGAAAACTCAACGCTGAGTGAAACTCCCTTTTGTACTTAAGTTACCGTCTGTTAAATTGTATTTATTATTTTTGTGTAAAATAAAGCAATAAGATCAAATTATATGACTAAAGCAAAGTACGACGCATTTAGTATTATGACTTGCGTACCTACTAAATCGCTTAAAATCACTTTAAGAAAACACAAAAGAATGTCATGTATATGAATTGAATCTCTCGGACTCTCTCCTCGTCCTACTTGTTTAAATATCCTCAACCTGTCACCTCCATACGTTCTGAAGCAACTCATAATGAACGTAATAAATTCAATACTACTATAACATACAAGAGTAAAATAAATAATCATCTTGGCGTTAATGACCCGGTTGTGCTCTCGAGAACGAGGGCCCGGGGTCCGCCTTGACCATGATCCAGGATTTGGCGATCAGGTACTTATAGTGGAGCGACTACCATCTGACTTTCGTGACCAGGGGAACCTGATCAGATTGGATCATGGTTACAAATTCAGTTGCCTAAATTTACAGGTTTCATCACGATGTTTTCCCTCACCGTAAGAGCATCGGTTAGAATACAATTGCGTACATCACTCAGAAAAGAGTAATTGGTACATGGCCGCAGCGGGATTCGAACCCGGTACCTCTCGCTTACGAGTTGGATACTCAACCGTCCGGCTACCGACGCTCTCATAACATACAAGAGTATATAGATGATAAAGAAATATCTAAGCTACGAGTTATATAAGATAGGATTAAAAATTTGTGCATGAATAGGTAATAAATAGGTACATAGTTGTGAATATTATTATATTCACTAATATTTTTCACAAAAATTGCCTTCATATAAATAGATACATAAATTGGGTTAAATATGTCTTCCTCTCTTCCCCAAATTGCACTTCTACCAAATTGCAGTGCCCGACAGGGTCCATGTCGTTATAGTACATTATTATAGTATAACTACTATAATTATGTTAATACCTTGTAAGACCTGTACATGGATGCAAATAAATTTGATTTGATTTGAATATCCAGCGTGACAGGAGGAAAAACCCTAAAATAATAAAAAAGACATGGTAATTTAGTTAGGAAGTAGGAAATAAACTAACACAGGTGGGCTTTCTCCAAGAAAAAAAAGGCAAAACTTTTTACATCATAGTCCTCATACTAAACCCAAAGTGTTAACATATGAATTTAGAGATTTAAAAATTTACCCAAAAATATAAATAGGTCGACGTAGAACTATCATGGGGAATTCAGATTACATACACGTTTAAAATGTTAGATTTTGAAAAAATAAACTATTTTGTGGAGAACCGTTGCTAAATGCTAAGGGTATGAGACAAACATGATGCAAATGTTGAGCACGCTACACTGCACTATGTGCAACGCCTACAACTCCGTATAATACCAGTAATAGTCAATATAGCAGAATAAACCAATTGTTGCCAATAGTATCAAGTCTATTTCTGTACGAGTATCACAGTAACCACAGTGAGAAACTATGTTAGAGGGCCATATCATTGTGATAAAATTTGATATAAAAAAGAATATTCACGTTTTCCTTCCTTCCAAGTACTACATAAATATGATATCAGATAATATTTTGTATCATTTCTATCGTATTATCTTGCTTTGAAGATATATTTGGCGTAATATAAAAGAGCACATGAAAAACACTTCATCTGCCAATTTGCTACGATGAGGTGAGTACATTTTTTGTATTGATTAGCGATATTGAAGCCTAGCTATCTTGTTATGAAAGCAACACTTTAATGGATATAGGTTACTGATACAAAAATGTCCTAAATATCTTTAAGTTACTCAGTAACAAAAGAGTATACCAGCTCACCTGATGGAAAGTGGTAATTGTCGCCCATAACTAAATAATACAATTCATGCATTTAGATTTTCAAACATACAGAACTGCAGCCATGTTGTCACTATGAGCGCTAAGATAATGTGTCTGTTGACTGTGCCTGTACCTACGTCCTACCTTATCATTCAAAGCGGACCACAAACATGCAAACTATGTTGCTCGGCGGGAGAAATACATAATGGTGTGGTACACATACAAGGGCCTCCTCAACAACAAACCCCACCAGTGGTATAGAATTAGATTCCTACAGCATATTAAGTTAAAACATGATTCTTTATTGCGAAATTTACTTCAGGTTTTCGGTCGGAGTTTGGCTTTTGCCACTGTTTGTGGCGTTAGCCGCAGCTGATACTGAGCGAGAATTGGACTGGTGGGAGACAACTATATTCTACCAGATTTACCCACGCTCATTCAAGGACAGCGATGGCGATGGAATCGGAGATTTAAATGGTAGGTAACTAAATGTATTAAATTACCTATATATTTCATATTCATATTTTATTTATTCGCTGTTAAATGATACAATATTGTTGTTACAAATAAGCAATATTGTTGTATAAAAAAACACATGATTAAAGAGCAAAACTTTTCCCCCAAGGCATCACATCGAAGCTGGAATACTTAAAGGAGCTGGGTGTTGGTGCAACTTGGTTGTCACCCATGTTTAAATCACCCATGTACGATTTCGGATACGACATTTCCGACTTTTACGCAGTCCAAGAAGAGTATGGAACTATGGAAGATTTCGAAAATCTACTTGCTAAAGCTAAAGAACTTGGTAAGTAAAAAAAATTATGCAATTTTTTAAATAATGCCTTAAGAAAGTGGCCTCGGTCTAACATATTTCATTACTTGCAGATATAAAGATAGTTCTAGATTTTGTTCCTAACCACGGTAGTAACGAAAGTGTTTGGTTTGAAGAGGCTTTGAAGGGCAATCAGAAGTATTATGACTATTTTGTATGGGAAGATGGAATTGAAGATGAAAGCGGCAATTTGCATCCACCTAATAACTGGGTAAACTACAAATAGCTTAAAACAATAAAATATTATTGCAATAACTAAAAATAAAAAATAATACTTATAATAAATTATATTAATGATTTTAGGTCAGTGTATTTCGTAAAAGTGCATGGGAATACAGAGAAGAGGTGGGCAAGTATTACCTCCACCAATTCGTTATTGGGCAACCCGATTTAAACTACCGTAATCCTAATGTGGTTGAGGAAATGAAGAATGTTATCAGATTTTGGCTGGATAAAGGAGTCGCTGGTTTTAGAGTTGATGCTATTGCACATTTGTTTGAAGTGAAAAAGGAAGACTTTGGTGGAAAATATCCAGACGAGCCTCTGACTGGCCGTACTGATGATCCTGATAGCTACGACTATCACGATCATATTTATACCAAAGATCTTGATGAGACTTATGACATGGTTTACCAATGGAGGGAAGTATTCAATGAATTTAATGACATAGACGGTTTAACTAGAGTAATGATGACAGAAATATATGCATCTCCTGAATTGACTATGAGATACTTTGGTGAAGGTGAAAGAGAGGGTTCCCAAATGCCCTTTAATTTTGTGTTAATTACTGATGTAAACGGAGATTCCACTGCAAACGAGCTTAAATACGCCTTAGATAAATACATTACTTTCAAGCCCGTCGACAAATTGGCTAACTGGGTGGTAAGTTATTTAAGAAAGTAAATTTTGTCTGGTGTTGCTTCAATGTTTAATTCATTAAAATAGTTTTATCTAACATAAACTGATGTCATGTTACTGTATGTAATGTAATATGACTGATCTAAACTATGCTTCATTCTAGGCTGGAAATCATGATAATAATCGTGTCGCATCTCGATTCAGCCCGGAACTGGTAGATGGCATCAACATGATTATACTACTAATGCCTGGTATTGCTGTTACTTACATGGTATGTAAAATAAATCACATTCTTTATTAATATTTATATAAGAGATAATTTCAAAAATATTTTTTTTATTTACGGTTTACTGTTATGTTTATAGGGAGAAGAAATCGGTATGGTTGATGGATATGTCAGCTGGGAAGACACTGTAGACCCCAGTGGCTGTAACACTGATGACCCTATTAATTACGTAACAGCATCTAGAGATCCTGAAAGAACTCCTTTCCAATGGAGTGCTAAAAAGAATGCAGGTAACTATTTTCAACAAATTTTACATTTTCAAAAAATATTAAATAGGAATGCTAAAGAAATGGTTTTAAATAAAAAGTCCATTATTAACTTATATCTTTGATTTTAGGCTTTTCAACTGGTGATAATACTTGGTTGCCGGTGGCTGATGGCTATGAAAATCTGAATGTGGAAATCCAACAAGAAACTGAGCGATCTCACCTCAATGTTTATAGAGCTTTAGCCAATCTCCGCACGGATCTAACATTTAGACAAGGAAGATATGAATCTGTGGCGTTAAATAGTGATGTTTTTGCTTTTAGAAGGCAAGTTGGATTTCTCATTGGCATAAGAATATAGCTTTCAATAATTATATCACGTAAATCTAATTTTTCTCTTAGTTTTGACACTCACACATCCCGAAGACAAACAAATATTACCACAACTTTATTCATCTTGGCGTTAATGTCCCGGTTGTGCTCTCGAGAACGAGGGCCCGGGGTCCGCCTTGACCATGATCCAGGATTTGGCAGGTCAGGTAATTACAGTGGAGCGACTGCCATCTGACCTCCATGACCCTGCTACCAGGGGAACCTGACCAGATTGGATCATGGTTACACATCCAGTCGCCTGAATGTGCAGGCGCCTGAATGTGCAGGTTTCGTCACGATGTTTTCCCTCACCGTAAGAGCATCGGTTAGTATTCAACTAATGTACATAACTCAGAAAACAGTCATTGGTACATGGCCGGAGCGGGATTCGAACCCGGGACCTCTGGCTTACGAGTCGGATACTGTCACCGCTCGGCCACCGACGCTCTCTCTCTCAATTACCACAACTTTATTGTGTGGAAAAAACGAAAGAGCAGCAGCGAACAATTATCTAATCAACAATGGAAATGTTTGGGAGTCATTTAAATTTCATTATTATGATACAGGTGGTACAACGCGGAGACCTACGTCGTAGTCATCAACCTCAGAGATCAACCCTACACTGTGGACTTGACATATTTCGACAACGTCATTGGACGATTGGAAGTCATCGTTCCCAGCATCCAGTCTCCTAAGAACGCAGGGTAAATTATTAATAATTCAAGACATTTTCTTTTCCAGACAGAGGTATAATGTGGTCTCTGCCTACCCCTAATCATCATCGTGGCGTTATTCAATAGCCCGCCTCAAGGTCCGCCTTGGCCATGTTTCAGGATTTGGCAGATCGGGTAATTACAATGGAGCCATTTGACCTTCGTGACCTTATTAACATGGGAACTGACTAGATTGGTTCATGGTTACATATTCAGTAATAAACTAACTTACTAAACATATTATCCAGAAAAAAATAACAGAACCTGTGAATGTAGATTCATTCAAAGGAAAAAATATATAAAAATATGAAGAAGTTGCGACTCCAACAATGGACTGGACTCTTAATCATGATCATGATTAGGTTTCAGTGTTTTAAATACCTGTACCGTCACGAGGCTTTAAACTGTTAATCCAGGTTACTCAAATAGCCTCAAAGTTCGAAACGAGCACCCATCCAGTTACCGGACATTGGGAACATTGTTTAACCTTGGTTATCCGTCTAGCATGTGCGACTTTGAAAATTCAATATTTTTGTTTCAGAGATATCGTTGAAGCTAACAGTGCTGATATTGCCGGCAGCGAAGCATTAGTTCTTAGAGTTTTGTAATAAATTGATGTAAACTAATTATAAATTGTTCAATAAATTATGTATTCACATTAAACTATTTGTTTATATTTGGATATCTCATAACTATCTACAGAAATCAAATGTGAATTAAACCAACTATATACAGAATTTACACTTGGTACAGTTTCATCGAATAACTTCCTTAAATTTCCAATATATTTTTACTAACAAAATATACTAGTGGTTGCATTACTTTATTTTACTTATTATATTTTTCTACCAAATCTATTCTGATTAATAGGCCATTGTATGCGTTCAAGGTTAATACTGCGACGGTAGATACGTATGCAATTTTGGCAAATAATTTGGCAGCTAAACATCATAAGGAAGGTGCATAATTATGAATGAATATTTTTGCTACAGAAGAGAAGTAGCGTAATTAACACGAATGTAAGAGAAAGGTATGAAGTAGGTCAAATGAAAATTGCAACTTCAATCAAACGAGACTTCTTTGAAGTTCTGCACGTGCGCTGGAAAATTAAATTTAGATTTTGCATATTAATTATGGCGGGATATACAAAAAATCATGCATCAAATAGAAAAGAAATATAATATGGACAAGTTTGAGGTTACCCCCTCCCCATAAACCCACATAATATCAAGCGATTGGCATTACGATAAAATATTTTTTTATCGTAGCAAATTTTTGACTTATTTTTAGGATTGTTATTATCCTAAATGTTATTATAGGTACTATACAAGATCGACGTATCTGAATAACTGATACGATCAGACCTACTTCATACGGCTTCTCCACATAAGAGTTACCAACAACGGGTTGTTTACAGTAGGTATAAGTGTACTTACGATACTAAGTAAGTACATAAATTGATAATAGCACTTTATTATCTTGACAGCTATTCCTCTTCAATGTACATGTAAGAAAGTTGTGCAATCTGTAATCCCTAAGTTATGGAAACGACTTTTAAAAATTCTGTAGGAGGTATTGGCTTTTTGAAGTACTTATATTTTATGATACATAGAAAGTTTCACTTAATTATATGTTGTTATTCGTATGGCATAATTTAAAAGCCCTACCGCTCTACCACTTTCTGCTTCCCTCTTCAAGTAATTTTTCTAGCATTTTATAGTTTACATCAGACAAATGTAATAGTAGTTTATGCAACTGTCATATAATACCTAATTATATGCAGTTGCATACACTACTTTATCTACACTCATATTTTTTTATTGTAAAATATTGTACCTATAATTTTTTCAACTTTGCTGGAAGTAACTGCGAGTCAGTTCTGTTGTATCTACGCGTCGAGGATATGAAGCGAAATTCACTTCACTTCTTTCACATTTATCTATTTATTTGCTTTAAACAAGAAAAAAACATTCACAAACACAAATTACAACAATAAAAAAAGATATTATGTTTAGCGGGAAAATAACTCCAAATGTAGACAATCATAACCACAGACTATGAACTGATCACAAATATAAACAGGAATTTTGAATTTGTTAAAGACATTTCGGTATACAGCCTACATTTAGCCGTGTCCGGCGCCCGACAAAAATTTTAAAAAGAAAAGTGTTGCATAATGATTAAAAAGTTATTTTTCGATACAGCTGTAATGAAAATGCTGTATCGAAAAGTAATTTTTAAAATTTTTATAGACTGGCGTTAAAAAAATTGTGTATCCTTAAACAACTGTTTTCGAATATGTAATTGAAATATTACGCTATGAGTGTAGATTAAATTTATTAGGTGCCTTTCCTACTTTGGTTAAAGTCGATCAGCAACCAAAAACAGGACTCGATCGCCGATTATCTATCAACATCATCATTGTTAAATCTCGGTTACACTCCCGCGCAGCACAGTCGGCGCGAGGGGTCCGCCGATGATCTATACATAGTGTAAATTAAAGTCGCTGCGCGCGTCTGTCTGTCTGCATGTATTTCCGTTAACACCTACTAAACCACGCAACGGATATTGATGCGGTTTTCCGTCATCAGTTACAGAATTTCTTTCTAAAGGTTTATATTTATAATAAATGCATATCATTGTAAAAAAGCCGAGAAAACTCCTGTTAAGACGGGGCGGATCGAAATATAAATAATAGTAAGATAATAAATGTTACCTTTGTTTCATGTAAACTATAAAGTCCCAAAAACTACTTTAAGAGGGTAGCACAAAGTGGTAGAGCGGTAGAAGCGTGGTGAGCAAATGGTTTTAATAAACATTATTCAGTGACCAGCATAGAGATACTATTATACATGCTACTTTTTCTCATAATCTAGTAGTAAAATTTATTAACGCTAAAACCTACATAAAGGTACAGAACCGTATGAGTGCTCTAACGTAACTAGGGTAGGTACCCAGCACTTGAATGACCTTCGCTGAAAACAAAATATAACATTTAAAGAGGATTAAATGTGAATTGTAGTTATTTTTTAACTAAATTACAGGAAGTCGCCTGTTTAACTCCCATGTAATGTGCAGATAGCGCATAATTATATAGTAATGCATAGAAATCTACGACGTAATAATAGTTAGATTGTACATTATATGGAATTTGAGAGGTAGATATGTTATTTTCAGTTGGAAATACACGATTGATGGGCATGCCGGTGACAGTAACCCAGACGGTATTATAAACTTAAAAACAAAAATTGTATATTTAAATTCATACACCTGTATTTTTATCACATTTGTTTCGTTCATGGTGATAAAAGACGGTCTGAGAGTGTCGCGACACGAATTTTATCCTACAGTTTTATCGCATTATCTTCTTCAAGATTCCTCACAATATAAAGGCAAGATTGTAGAAAAATACTTCAGATTCTGTGGCGCAACCATGAGGTAACATATTTTTAATATTTTTTTGAGAAATATATATAAAGTTAATGAACTGTTGTATGGTCTATACTTACGCTTTTTCTTGGTGCAAAATCTGTAAAAAGTATCCAAATTATTTGAAATATTATTTAATTTGTTCAATTAAATAATTATTTGATGCATCGCATTGGAACATAATCCCTCATTTATAACCAGAAACACATATTTCTGATTACGTCTTTGAATAAGGTGCAAATAATATATTTTAAGTATCTATTTTGTTTTCTAGGGTCAAAGTAAATAGTGTCTTTATTTTGCCGCTTTTGTTCCTCTTGGTTGCGGGGAATGGGGAACGTGAACTGGACTGGTGGGAGTCCACCATCTTCTACCAAATCTACCCTCGCTCCTTCATGGACAGTGATGGTGACGGCATTGGAGATCTGAATGGTTTGTATAAAGTACTTACAATTGTTAAGTATTCATTTTCACAATTTACTTTTGCGATTGGATTGCGTAATCAACACTTAAGCAAACGAAGCAAACAAATATTTTCTTCACTTTCAAGGAATCACGTCGAAATTGGAGTATTTGAAGGAGCTGGGTGTGGGAGCGACATGGCTTTCACCCATGTTCCAGTCACCCATGTATGATTTCGGCTACGATATTGCCGATTTTTACGCTGTTCATGACGAATACGGAACTATGGAGGATTTTGAAAATTTAATTGCTAAGGCCAAGGAGCTTGGTAAGATTGATTTGCTTACGATGGCCTATTGGGTTGGTGAATAAAAAATATAGTGAGTAAGCTACAATAATATATACCTACCTACTACATTTTCAGACATCAAAATTGTACTAGACTTTGTCCCAAATCATGGCAGTAATGAGAGCGTCTGGTTCGAAGAAGCTTTAAAGGGCCATGAAAAATATCTAGATTATTTCGTTTGGGAAGACGGAGTAGAAGATGAAAATGGCGAATTGCAACCACCAAACAACTGGGTATGTAAATTTTTAATTTATATTTACAAAGAACAATAAAATCATGCTCTCACGAGGGCCCGGGGTCCGCCTTGACCATGATCCAAGATTTGGCAGATCAGGTAATTACAATGAGGCGACTGCTATCTGACCCCTGTGACCCTGCTAGCAGGGGAACCTGACCAGATTGGATCATGATTACACATTCAGTCGCCTGAATGTGCAGGTTTCAACACAATGTTTTCTTTCACCATGTGAGCATCGGTTAGTGTTCAACTAATGTACATAACATAGAAAAGAGTCATTGGTTCTATGGCGGCTATGGGATTCGAACCCGGGACATCTCGCTTACGAGTCGGTCCCTCTCACCAGTATGTCACCGACGGCAGTTCAAATATTTACAAATATATTTCTACATAATATAGTATTTTTGGAACTTTCTCATAGTATAAAGTACACAATTAAATATACATTGGTAAATATTTTTTTAGAATAGCGTTTTCCGAAAGAGCGCTTGGGAGTACAGAGAAGAAGTCGGCAAGTTCTATCTTCACCAGTTCGTCATTGGTCAACCTGATCTTAACTACCGCAACCCTGATGTCGTTGAGGAAATGAAGAATGTCATTAGATTTTGGCTGAACAAGGGCGTCGCTGGATTTAGAGTGGATGCCATTCCCCATTTATTTGAAGTGAGAAAAGAAGATTTTGGTGGGAAATTCCCTGACGAACCCCTGTCTGGCTTCAGAACCGATGACCCAGAACATTATGATTACTTAGACCATATTTACACTAAAGATCATGATGATACGTACGACATGGTTTACCAATGGAGAGAAATCTTTGACGAGTTTTCAGCCAAAGATGGAGTAACTAGAGTAATGATGACTGAAGCGTACACGAGCCCTGCTCTCACCATGAAGTACTTTGGGGAAGGTGGTAGACAAGGATCGCAAATGCCATTTAATTTCAACTTAATTACCAGCGTTAATGGTGGATCATCGGCAAACGAAATCAAATATGCTGTCGATCAATTTCTCACTTTCAAGCCAATTGATAAATTAGCTAATTGGGTGGTAAGTGCTTTTACGTGGTAATATTTTAATCATTGGACAATATTCAAATTGTTTGCATAAATATTTAACTTTGGACAAAATGTATGACTGCTACTTACTACAGTTCCTTGATATTTCTTTTCATATTTATCAGGCTGGAAATCACGACAACAGCAGGATTGCTTCACGATACAGCCCAGAAATGGTTGATGGCATGAATATGATAATTACGTTATTGCCTGGTGTAGCGGTCACATACATGGTAAGTTATACTGTACGAGTATGCGCTTGTTTGTGACGTAGGCATTTTAATAATAATTAAAATATTTGTTAATGATAGGGTGAAGAAATCGGTATGGTTGATGGATACGTAAGCTGGGAAGACACTGTCGACCCCAGCGGCTGTAACACTGACGACCCAATTAACTACGTCGAATCGTCCAGGGATCCTGAGAGAACACCCTTCCAATGGAATGCTGAAAAGAACGCAGGTAAAGTAGAATTCAAAATCAATAAATTGACCTAATGTACTTAAAATACTTTATATTGAAACAGTTTTATAAACAAACTAAGCTGTTTTAAATTAAACAATTATATCTAGAGTAGCATGCATTATCTATATAATAGTACAATAATATCGAAACATTCTTTCTTTCTTGTCTATTATATACAAAATAATAAGTACAATTTAAGACTAACTTAAGTACGAAGGTTCTTGGTACGAATATTGTAGTTTATTGTCAATTGTTTTTTTCAGGATTTTCGACAGCTGACAAGACTTGGTTGCCAGTTGCCGATGGTTATGAGACTTTGAACGTTGAAGCTCAGAGAGACATAGAGCGATCTCATATCAATGTGTATAAGGCGTTGGCTCAACTTCGTACAGCACCCACATTCAGATATGGCAGATTTGAGTCAGTTGCTTTTAACAGCGACGTATTTGCTTTTAGACGGTTAGTACCTATTATCATCTATAATTCGAATTAGAATTAATCACGCTAAAAGCCAAGTTATATGTAAAAGAAGAATTTTAAATCTCAAAAGTACAGATCGGATATTTTTAAACTTCTATACTAATATTCTAGTTTCTATTAAAAGAGATATTCAAAATCGGAATTATGAATACTTAACTTTAAAGGGAGAGTAATATCTCAGGAGAGTATAACAAGGAGTTATCAAATTCTTTCATATTTCTTTCGTAATTTTCCCAAACTTTTTTATTTCTTTGAGTTTAATGTAATAATACCTTCACGGTATTATCCCTCAATTTATCAATTAGGGGCAAGCCTGTCGTTGTACAGGGTGTCCAGTGGCAGATTTCAAAGTTCGAAAAGTTGTAAAAAAAAAACTACACCTCTAATACAAAGTATGTTTATTGTAATTTAAAAACAACAAATGCGGATTTAATTTTTTGAAAACCACATTCTCCAAATGGCGGCCATCGAGCCTGACACACTCTTCGAGTCTAGCACGCATGTTTTCAAAAACGCGTTTACAGAGAGGCTGAGGGATCCTGCTGATTTCGGCTCGAATATTGTCTTTAAGTTGTGTCGCAGTGCTCGGATTTGTTTTGTAAACAACGGATTTTAAGTATCCCCATAAGAAAAAGTCACATGGGCTTAAATCTGGTGACCTAGGTGGCCACGGTATGGTGCCGTTTCGGGATATGTTTTTTTCTTGAAATAACTGCCGCACTGCATTCATAGACACATTAGCAGTATGAGCTGTGGCCCCGTCCTGCTGGAACCACGTGTTTCGGTTGAAGTATGGACTATTCTGTAGTTCCAGTCTAAAAAAGTCATTTATCATCTCGGTATATCTCTCCGAATTCACAGTTACAGTTTGGCCACGTTGGTTTTCAAAGAAATAAGGCCCTATAATGGCAGATGCAGACATTGCACACCAGACTGTAACTTTAGATTTATGTAAAGGTTCTTGATGCATTTGTCTTGGGTTGCGGACATCCCAGTAACGGAAATTTTGCTTATTCACATATCCTCCGATGTGAAAGTGGGCTTCGTCACTAAAGAATATGTTACCCATCCGAGTAGCAGTACGAAATCTCAACAACATCTCCTCCGCGTAAGTTTTTCTTAATGCAAAGTCAGAATCGTGTAAATCTTGAACGATTTGAATTTTATACGGATGGAACTTGAGTTTTTTTCGCATTATAACCTGTAAACTTGATTTCGTAATTCCCAATATCGATGAACGTGCACGAAGTGATAAACGGGGATTTTCAGTGACATAAACCATAACACGTTCAACATTTTCGTCCGTGGCTACCGTTGGTATAGGTCCTGGTCTGGGTCTATTTAATGTTGATCCTGTAGTTCTGAACTTTGCTACCCATGACTGAATGAGGTTGATCGATGGTCCATCACGCAATCGACGAATACCGTAATGATAATTAAATCGACGGCGTGCTTCAGACAGCGAAAAACCACTCGAAATGTACGCCTCGACAGCAAAAGCGCGGTGCTCTCCACTCCACTGTTCCATGGCTACTAAAAAATCCGCAGCGCTTGCGCTTTTAACGACGCCCCCCGCGCCCCTCTCACATGTTGCGTTCAGAAACTACGTTTGTTCAAACTTTGAAATCTGCCACTGGACACCCTGTATTTGGTAGCTTAATTTAAATTTAATATTATTTTTTACATTCTTACTATCCTCAGGTGGCACAACGGGGAGATATACGTAATTGTGGTAAACTTCAGAGACCAACCCTACACATTGGATCTGACTTACTTCGAAAATGTCTTCAACGATTTAGAAGTCGTCATTCCCAGCATCCAGTCTTCAAGGAATTCAGGGTAAGTCTTGACTATTATAATATCATTATCATTGTGTCACAATATGTACCAATGACTGTTTTCTGAGTTATGTACATTAGTTGAATACTAACCGATGCTCTTACGGTGAGGGAAAACATCGTGATGAAACCTGCACATTCAGGCGACTGGATGTGTAACCATGGTCCAATCTGGTCAAGTTCCCCTGGTAGCAGGGTCATGGAGGTCAGATGGCAGTCGCTTCACTGTAATTACCTGACCTGCCAAATCCTGGATCATGGTCAAGGCGGACCCCGGGCCCTCGTTCTCGAGAGCACAACCGGGACATTAACGCCAAGATGATTATTTTTTATTTATTTATTGTGTCACAATATGCATATTTGCATTTTTTAAATGCAAATATCCCTATTATTAGTTTAACGAAGTGTACATTTAGTACATAAGTAATTTTTTTCATTTGATATTCTGAAACTTATAACAAGACATGGGTTCAACATAAAAAAATAATAATAATCATCTTGGCGTTAATGTCCCGGTTGTGCTCTAGCTAGAGCTCTAGAGGGCCCGGGGTCCGCCTTGACCATGATCCAGGATTTGGCAGGTCAGGTAATTACAGTGTGGAGCGACTGCCATCTGACCTCCGTGACCCTGCTACCAGGGGAACCTGACCAGATTGGATCATGGTTACACATCCAGTCGCCTGAATGTGCAGGTTTCATCACGATGTTTTCCCTTACCGTAAGAGCATCGGTTAGTATTCAACTAATGTACATAACTCAGAAAACAGTCATTGGTACATGGCCGGAGCGGGATTCGAACCCGGGACCTCTGGCTTACGAGTCGGATACTGTAACCGCTCGGCCACCGACGCTCTGGGTGGGTGGGTCACATGGGTTTAACATGTTTGCACACAATAAACGGCGGCGTCTTACTCTAAATTCACCACCACAAGGTGCGATTTTTATCAAAAGTCGTATTATTCATCCTGGCATTTGATAAATGTGATTTAATCACACATTACTAACAAATTTCGTTATAAAATATATAGCCTTTATAATACAGCCTTTTTTATTTTCAGCGACGTGCTGGACGCAACAGCCTTGGACATTGCAGGCAGTGAGGCGTTGGTGCTTAAAGTTTTGTAAATTATGAATGAATAAATACTTGCTGTGAAATTGAGTTTTAATAATTTGAAAGTTGACTTAGACATCGGTAATCTCTTTTCTCCAAGCCAAAAAACCGCATACGTAGTAATGTAATCCAAAATTATGGTAAAAAGGTAATAGACCCTAAACGAGCTAGTGTGTTGAACAATATTTTATACTGCATAGCGGCAATAGTATGGAGAGTCAGCGTCGTCAGCCGAATCAGTGATCGATGCTGGCAGCGGAGACACTTTAATTCATAATCAATTAATTTTTAACCACAGTTCAAAGTCTGGATACCGGAAATTATTTTCCAATTAAGCCAGACTTCCACGTGTAATGTCCATCGTAATTGTTTTTTTTTTCGATTACACACAAAGTTTGTTGCTGGTTCGTTGAATTTTGTACCAGAAAAGTTGGGAGCCTAAATTAAATGTAGCGTGTAATGAAAACCAATGAGGCAGGCAATGCGGCCAGCCTTTTGGGTACAATTCCTTCTGCGAGGGACTTGGGTCTAGATTTTTTATTTGTACAATTGTTTTATAAATTATTCTAACTATAAAACCAATTGAACATGATATTTTAAGCGGTGAATTAAAAAAAAAATTTTGATATTGTCAACACCGTTGGTGCCTTATTCAAAAATCAAGCTTAACTATTTCCTCACATTGTCTTTGATTTATTGACTGTCGATTACTTTCAATCTGTAATATTTTCAGAGTAGTATCGAATCTCTGATAAAAGGTCAACACTCTTTCCTCTAGCTTGAGCATCATATAAGTAGCGTAAGTGTCACGTTTTGGTTCACATACCAAAGTGTTTCGCAATGTCAGTTCTATAAATAGACTGACTTTAAATTGGAGGCTCTTAAACCCCTTATATTGCAAGTCGCTACCTGAAAGTCCCGATGGCCTCTTCGCACACCTCTCCTGACTTCAATTACCATGTGAATCCTTCTATCAATGATGAGGGTTCATTTGCCTACATGAATAATGCAAGAGGTACAGAGTGATTCAGATTTACTGATTAACTCCCCAAAGCCATATGCTCATTTATATTTTACACTTTGCATACCCAATGCTTGGAGATAGAATAAATTATAACGTAGACGATGCAATTAAAAAATGGAGTTTCGGAAGTTGTAATTACGATTTCATGCCGTTGGTAAGACTCCGTCGCAGTGAAATTAGTATGTGGATATTACTACTACTTAAGTACTCGATGGATGGAGATTCTATTAGTCGCGAAAAACTAAAAATACATCAACAGTCATAATATCTCACATAAAAATTAAGTGTATGAATCACGTATAGGTACTATTATTTCGTTTTGTACAAAAACTATGTTTACTTTGCACTCTCTAAGTATATGTCAAAATCTTTGCCTTTAACAAAGATCGTCATAGAGAGAAAAATACCTAAAAGATGTCATCGGTCCGACGTAGCAAAAATCGTAGTGCATAGAAAAACTAATAGGAAAAAATAGAAAAGCCAAGGGAAGCAGAACAAATTAGATTTTAGAGGATTGCCTTGAGAAAATAAAACTGAATCTAGTTTGCTCAGCTAATGAACGCTTGAAGTGCTAATAATGCTAAAGGGATCATGAAAATTTCCGCTTACCAAGAGTCTGCTCTTAAAAACGGGAGATTCTAACTATTTTCTGGCAATTCGCTAATGTATAAAAGTAGAAAATTCATATTTCTTTCAAACTCAGACCCGTATCCTGACATACGTCTTTTGCCTACATCTTATCCTATACGCTTCATAAAAGAACAGATTCTAAAGATGTTTGAAAGAGTTCCCTTTATAGAAGGGATGAAATAAGTAGGATTTTATTTCATGGATTCGACCCTAAGAAAATTCTCACATAAACATAAACAAAAATGTTATTAGGATAGCCTGTGCAAATGGAGATATACATGTCAAAGGAGTGGTTGCAGAGATGACAAGTATTGGGATATAATAAATGGAGAACAGAGACGTAGGTAAAAATGAATAATAAGTATTGTCAATAACGTAGCTGATAACAGAACGAAAAACAACAATTGTGTCTACAATCAAAATAACGAAACACCGAGCTCCGATAAGCGAAAACCGCTATTTACTCGTATTTACGTCGCATCTGAGCCGTTAACCGCATGAAACAAAATATTCTCGTTAACGCTAACTAACGCAGCCCGTGTTCTACGGATAGTTGGTTACCTTTTGATCTCTAATTAGAGTCTAATTAATGGTTAAACAAAAGTTCGGGGGAAGGAAAGCCGCTAGGTAAGAAGCTGGTTTGTTTAGGTTAACTTGAATAAGAATTTACATAGACTAATGGATCTACGTGGACTGAAATTAACTTGGATATCATCAGCACGGGCTCACACTATAAGCCTTCTCCATATTAGTGGAAAGTTTTTCCATAATCTCTAAGCTTGGCAGGCGGGTTTGATACTTCAGTTGAAGAGTCTGATGAATGTGTAGTCCTAAGTCGCCTCTTATGGCATAAAGTCACCCGCGGGAAGAGCAATCCGCCGTCACCACCACAAAGCCACTTCTAAGCTTGAATATGAGCGAAAGATATCGTGAATAAGATTGAACACACGTGCGCTCGCATGCGCTGCATTGATCACGTGTTGCAGAAGCCTCAGGGAGACGTGAGAAATAGATGCCTAACTTGCCGGTATCAGGAAAGATGTCCCGTGGGAGACCCAAGAAGCGATGGATTGATATCACTAAGTCTGGGGCAAGAGCCAACGGTTTACGACATTGACGTTACGACGAGTTCTTCGGGGCAATTCCCGTTGTACAGACAGAACAGTACACAGAGATGTCTTTATGGAGGCTTAAAGGATCCAAACCCGGCGTTGGATGAAATCAAGTGGAAGGAGTTGGTGGGAGCAGTACTCCATATGGGCACGAATTATGCTTTGTACAGCAAAAATTATTGCCCAGGTTTGAAGAACCGTTTTGCCTTATTAAGTACCCCAAGTTTTTCTTGAAACCACTTTGGCGTTACCTTCGAAGTGGTCCCCAAATTCGGCTATGTTTGAAATGTCGACGCCAAGGATTCCAATACTGTTTGAGATGGGTTAGTATTTATTGTTATAGCGGAAACACCATATTCAACAAACATTTCAAGTGCTACCAATTATGGTTTGGAAGATAGAGCCCTATGATAGACTGACGGAAGGATGGTCAACTTGACAGCGGAGGCTTAGTTGTACGGGTCCTTTTTAACTCTTCAGATCCGGAACCCTAACAAAATAGCCTACAACTGGCTACTTTTGTCGATGGTATGCTTCTAGTGTTTTTTTACCTAGTGTGAAGAATTGTATAGATACGCGATTATAAGCTCTACGATTGGCTAGTCGATAAGAGGTCCGATACTTAAATATGCTAATAATTTGGTTTACGGGTGGCATTAAACGTTCAGTATTGAAGACATCAGGCGCTTTATATGACACTAAAAAGTGATAGCACCATTCTAATCTGCTTAAAACACGTTTAAAGAAAGACTTGAGAAGCCAAGTGGTTACCAAGTCGGACTGTTTTACTATTGTCGGCGGTCAGTAGGTTTGATTCGCGGTGGCCTGAAATTTAGTGGTGACTTTTTCTATTTTAATAAGTGCGGCGGATTGTCTTTGAACTATGTATTCCATCTACAACACAGAGGAATCCAAGCGTAGTTTCACCTGTCGTTCGTAACATGTTTGATTGATGCCTTTTTATAAAATGAAAATCCTGAACCGCAGGTACATTGTTACTGTGAGGAATAGGATGCCTTATGCCCGTAATTGCGCCGGCTACCTCATCTGTCAAGCCGGAATACAACAGTACAAATATTGTAGTTTGGTGGTAGAAATAGTTAAGGCAGTGGTTCTCACCCAGGCGGACTCCTCAGGCATGATAAAAGTTTTACTTTCCTATCACAGTACTATTATCTATTCTATCCTGTGCCATGCCACGCCTTTTATCCAACCATTTTACAGCGAATTGAATGTAACCTACATTAAATTCGCCTTAAGAACTCAATGTTGTTGAAGAGAATAATAAAAACAAGCGTTCCATTCAAGTATACCCTCAAGCAATTGAAAAAGCGATAATAGAGCATCACCATAAGACGAGACGTTCATACAGACGCGACGTGAGGTGTAACTCCCCAATTTGTAAACATAATCATCCGCTCCGGTCTCTATTATGAATTATTCAGTTATACTGGTTAGCAACTTACAGATGCAGATACACAGGGTAGGGCATGTAACGAGAGCGAATGTTTAAAACTGAAGGGCCCTAGGACTATATTAGATACACGTTGATGAACCTCATTTTTTATGTTACCCAGTGACAATCAAGCAGACAGCCCACGTGATGGTAAGCGGTAACTGTCGCCCATAACATCGACGATTCATATATTTAGGTGGCAAGCAACAAAAATGTAAAGCCGGACGTGCGTTGTCACTGTGATGACTAAGATGAAATGCCTCATGACTGTAATTGCGCTAGCTACCTTATCCTTCAAAACGAAACATAACAATGCAAGCATTATTGCTTGGCGGCAGAAATATATAATGCAGTAGTACTCACATAGACGGACCTCAGGCTTGACAGAGTCCTACCACCTGATCAATTTATGAAGGATGAATGTAGTCCTCCAGCGGGACACGTTTGTCAGGACCGTAGCAAGTGGAATGATCGTATCTGCCTGCTTATCTCTGTATGTGTCAAAAAGCGTAAAGTTATATAAGTAATACAAACATGTATGTGTGTATTTGTACGACTGTCAATGCCATGATTCCTCCGATATCAAAGTAATTTCCAAAATCAACTTTTGCCAACCAATCTTTTTTAAACTTGTATGTTTGGATATATTGATATTTGTATGTCATTCACGAAAATACAGTTGAATTGACTTGGTTAAATTTTGGCTCATACACATAACTTTCTCAACACTATTCTCAGATGGTTCGACACAGTTTGAGATCGAAATTAGATGTTAATAACACACATCAGCGCGTGATGTATCTTTAATTAATTACAGGCAAGTTTGGTTCCGTAATACAAATAGATACTCCGTCTCCATTTCTAATTACTAATTAATGTATACATCTTAATTTACCCCTGTTATTAGTATCTACGTTCAGTGTTTTAGTTAATTAATGCCGTTCACGTAAAACATACGCCATATATGGAGTGTAAATAAGTGACTGGATGTATTACAATTGTCCTGAAGCTAATAATATGTGCGTATTTGAAATATCATTCCAATTTTATATTAACTATCAAACCTAAGCGTGAAGTATACGTAGAACAGACTTATCTATTTCGCCAAGCAATATTATAATGCTTGTATTGAACGAAATATTCAGGTTTGAAGGATAATAGCCAGTAGTCAGTTATTACAATGAATCTCGGCTTCTACGTTTCTTACTACATTATGTACGTCGAAGAACCCAATACTTGTGTCATTACCTAATCCTTGTTGTATTCCGGACACAACAATGCAAATATGAGACACTGAGAATTCTTAAATATATAACATTTTAGTACTCGTCTGAGCGGGCTTTTCATAATTAGGAGAAAATGCTTTAAGTTTATCACTACGTATCATACAGTATACGTACGTACGTATTTTCAGAGTAAGATCACGAAAGAAAAACTGCAAAGTATCAGCAAGGGAATATTGCTACGAGAATTTTTCAAGGTACCTGTCTTGTTTTTCTCACAACTAGCTTCTTACTGTTTTATTTATAAAAAACATTAGGTAGCTATTCCCAGCAAACTTTTATCAGAGAATTCTTTAAAATGTACCATATTCCTTCCCAGTTTTCTGTCTCAACGAAGTGTCTCAGTATATCGTCGAGACGTTACATTTCTCTACTACAAGTTACATTTCTCCACTATAACATTTGAAAAAGCAAAAGTTTATTTCTCATTTCTAGGAAAATATTATTTTTTTATGAAAGAGCTGCTGTATTCACATACGAGTTGAATAGCTCTTATGTCAATAGGACAAGTACCTCAGTAGCTTGTTAAGTTGCCCACTGGGTATTTATAGCCTTTTGTGTCTCGTCGCGACAACAAGCTTCTGCCATATCTCGTATATGACGAGTAAAATAATTAACAAAATATATTTTTACTCAGAAAACCTATAGGGTTATTAAAAATATTTAAAACAATATTCGCCGACACTGTACATACCTACTTTCACTATGGTCACGATGATCCAATCTAGTCAGGATCTATTGGTAGCAGGGTCACGGAGGTCAGATGGCAGTTACTCCACTGTAGGTAATTACCTAATCTGAAAAATCCTGGATCGTCGTTAAGGCCGACCCCAGGCCTTCGTACGCGAGAGCACAACCGGGACATTAATGCCAAGAGATGATGATGACGGTACGTATCTTTAAGATGCTTTAAACGGTGAGGCAAAACATCGTGAGGAAGCCTGTACATACAGGCGACTGAATTTGTAGCCGTGATACAATCTGGTCAGCAGGTTCCACTGTTAACCTGACCTGACCTGACCTGGCAGGCCCGACCTGTTGAACCCTGGATCATGGTCATGGCCTAATTAGGTGCCCCGGACGCTCACGCGCGTGATCACAACCGGGATATTGACTCTAAGATGACGATGATTGTAGGTACTTTAGTAATATTCGTCAGCAAGTGGATATATTTCTTTAGACCCATCTATTGCTCACTTCTGTTGATTGGCTTTCTATCAATAGTTAATAGCTACCTGTTATTTACAGCTTCAAAACCATTACGACATCGCCAAATACTCATATAGCGAATCACGGACACGCTACACCACAAAATTGCGACCATGCTATTTTCAGGATTTAATGCTTCTAACATTATTTGTTTTCGGTCATATGTTTCATGTATGTGGTTTTGATATGATGCATCGAATTGTGTGCAATATGCAAATATGTTTAAAAGATGTGTTCGTTCTAACTGGACCATGCTATGAGGAACCCCTCTATTCAGTAGCTCAGACCACTAGGGTCAATACGAACTTAGTAATAATGGGTTTGTAGTAATGGGTCTTAACAAAAAGATATATTTCATAACTGACACAAGATTTAATACAGGTATAGCGATATATAGAGTTCTATAGAAAATCCGAAAACATTGTAAAATACTGTATCTCAATATTGTATTGGTACTTTTCTTTTGTGTTTAAAAAATTCATTTTTAATATTTTAATAGATAGGCAGATACTTATTTAACCTATATCTTAGGTGCTTATTCCTATTTTTTGTTTTACTGCCAGTGAAGCTGCATTTTTACGTGACAGACATTCAATATGTTTTTTCCAATATACTTTATCAGCTGGCAAAGCCGTCAATGTACCCGTTTTTTTAAACAGAATTCTTGAAGAACGCGAAATAACGAGCTTTATAAGGGAATACATACCAATTAATATGATCCGAGACTCATGGAGATGAAATTGCGAATTGGAGATCTTATAAATAGAATAGACAAATGAGTAAGAAAGTAATACAGATAGAAATATGGATTTTCTAAAAACTTTTTTTGTACCCGGTTGTTAACAGTTACCGTAGTCAACCTATGGTCGTTTATAATACCAGGGGTGCCTGAATGATATGAATGAATAGTAATTTATTTTGATTTATAGACTTAGGTATATTGTTTATCGCAACAACCTCTTGCACTGACTCACTTCCACAAAATGAGGAGCCTCACCATAAGTTCTGCGGACGACCGTACTGGACCTCTCCTTCTCAGTAGGCGAATATGCCACGTTTGGAGCCGGTCAGGGTACGCGAAACTGGAAGAATGACACATGCCGAATAATAACAGAAACTGAAACGCGTAGAACAGCTGTATCCTCTGGCCAGATCTCTGGAGCGGGCTAAGCAAGGGACTGATAGGAGACACTCTCTACAACACCACATACCGATTCCTCAATGTTTGAAGAGGCACAGCTTTATCAAAGACGTGTCCTCCCTGAACGGGGAGCCAAACGAGGCGAGGCTCAGTGTCTGGAAAGAGAGATTCCCCACAGCGTCACCCTGGACTTGACCTGTCTTGGTCGACATGGAAGTCTCTGAATAGACTTCCGATCCAATTCGCCCGAATTTAACCCGGCGTCTGTATGGTAGAAAATTAGTACAAGGACTGTATGGTGGGTCAATATAACCCGGATTTTGAAAATGGTTTAATTCGTAATATTTCAATTAATTTTTAGGAATTATATATTAAATACGTTTAAGTGATGTTCAAATTACTATATTTTGATGAAAAACAATAAAAAATCATATAATATTAGGAACTTGTTATGTATTTTCGTAAATAAGCTCTATAAAATCTATAACAAAATATTTAACTTCTGTAATCTTACTAACAAATAAACAAAATTATAACATTTTAATTTTTTTTTTTTTTTTTAATACCTACGTAACTTTATGCTAAATTTAACGGAAATTTTAAACTAATCACAGTCAGCATCTACATTTGCATATCCACCATAGTAAGAAATTATGTAGTCTAGACAGACAATCTTCTTATAATTTAGATAGGCAGGACATATTTGGCGCCGTTTTTGTACTTCGTGAACATCAGTAGGTGACCCCTCTGAAGGTTCTCCAGTAAATTATCTTATTGTCTTAAGCATCTCTCTAGGCAAACGAACCACATGTTTGCAGGCGTTCAAGTGATCGTTTAGAATTCTCTTCCAAGCCCAGTAAACCAGTAAAAATACAGTCTTTTTGTCTTTTATTTTTTCGAACAGTACCTACACTTGTCAAATTATGATCCTTGAGAAGGTGTAACATTAGCTAGTGACTAGTAAACCTATTATCAAATAAATAAATGCATATACATTTAAATTGGCACAAAAAGTTTAAATCGAATGTATGGTTGGGTCATATTAACCCCGTTTGACCTTTGACCGCTTGATCTGTGCAGGGGCACACCGACTGAGCTGATACTAGAACCGCAAAGGGAGGGGTATAGAAAAGCACGGCAAATTCAAACAATTACTTTAAAAAATGCGCGCTTTTAAAAATGTGGCGGGTCATTATGACCCAACCTGACAGACGCCGGGTTAATAAAGGAAATCATGTTTCGGCGGAGCTACAGATGGCTTGCTTATGTGTTGTCTCCCCTTAGACAATGGCACAATTACTAGTTTCCCCTGTGTGCCTTATCATCTGAACTGTATGTATCACTGTATCTGTGTCGGAGCAGTGTTCCTCGCAGATTTAATCCGCCACGAGTTGACACGCCAAGAAGAAGAAGATGACACGTATATTGTCAGTAACGAAATCTGGGTATACTAATAATATTATTTACTTGGTTTTTTAGTTTCAGTTTTAGAGAGTATGTAATATTACAGCTATTTCGAAAATTCTATCCCTAATAGGAAGCTACATTGCTCCAGAGACATATCGGGTACATTTGTTCCCGGATAGTCAACAAAATCCGACGCGTTATTTGAATCTTCATACTGCGAACTGCAAGCAGGCAAATAGAACAGCCAGTTTAATTAGGTGTACAAACATAATGTTTATCCAATATATAAACCAAGAACCGATATGTTATTGTGAAAACAAAAACAAAATTTTTTATATTGTCATCAATTCTTCGGCAGTAAAAGGGTTAAGAACCTACAATAGCTTTAAGTTCACGAAATAACAAAGGATGATGCTACCGGACTAGACAGTTCCCAATTCTATAAAATTATAGTAGAACGTCCAATCAAATAATGGGTCCACGCGCAGCTGAGCACCGCGAATGACTTTGGATCTTTGATTCTCTTTAGTTTCTCCCTTAGAGGATTCTTTCATCCTAGAATGCTGCTAATTCAACGCTTAAGCGTCTGGCTAGTAACTCTGTTAGGATCTTTAGGAATTTCTCACGATCCCACATTCATACCAAGAAAGCAAGACCACATTTCTCAATAAGCCTACATTGGTGGGTTTATTTACGATTTAAATATTGTTATGATAATAATAATTGTGACGAATATGAAGGTATCACCAAGCTATTACAGTTTAAGTTCTAGGTTCTAAGCTCAAAGTTTGACATGTAAAGAAAAAATACCCCTGTGCTAAAATATATTTTTCGACGTGACGGTATTCACATTGGCCTTGAAGATAATATTTGTAAAATGTCAATACGTAAACTCGACTGTACAATTTGTGTTTCAAAGGTACCTTAATAGTGTATCGCTTCGACCATTTGTTCGATCGACGTCGATCATTGACTTCGAGACAGTAATAGTGCTCGAAAGCAGATTTCAGGGAAACCATCATGACCCGGATCGTTCTTTCACCTTTTACTACACCCCTGGCCGTTGCTGGTGCGACGAAAAAAACTTTTACGATGAAAATAACAACGGCACTTATCGTGGAAGTTTTTTCATTCGTCGGAAATCAAGATGGCGGACAACAGCTGTCTTTAATGTTGCCGACTACCAGTCGGGTACATAAATTATCATATTTTGGAGCTATAGGTTTGTTACAATAGGCTTTACCCTAAAGGGTTGAAAAATTGAGTAAAATGAAACGGTACACATTTCACGACGAAATATGGCTCTGAAAAAATCCAAAATAAGCACTTACATTGTAGGTATAATATCTTCGGTTTTCGGAACCCGAAGTAACGAAGTTGATAGTAGGTAATATCTTCCCGACTTCTGATAGGTAACTTTCGAAAGATAATAAATTGTTTTGAATACAACCTTCAACAATAACCTCAATATGGGTAAAACAAAGTTGTTAACTGATATAAATTTTTATAATATCATAAATATGAAGAAGAAAAAGTTTATAAATAACATTGACGTCGCTTAGTCTTAGACGCTGTCCTAGCTGGCAACGGTCGTGCGACGGGAGGTTTTGAAGTCTCCTATCGGTCGGGTGACGTCCGACGTACGACCATGGTCGCATGACCGTTGCCAATTAGGACAGCGCCATATTATATGGTTGGTCCCGACCTCCTTAACCTATTTATATACCAATTAGATACACAATAATTTTTTTTTTTTTTTTTTGACGACCTGAGTGGTTCAGTGGTCAACATGCTGCCACGCAAGAGGTCCCGGGTTCGATTCCCGGCCTGGCAGAAATTGAAATGATGAATTTTATTTCTGTAACGGGTCTGGGTGTTCTATGTATAATAAGTATGTATTTAAAAGTATATATGTAGTATATCAGTTATCTAGCACCCATAGTACAAGCTTTGCTTAGTTTAGGGCTAGATGGCGCTGTGTGAATTTGTCCACGACTATTTATTATTTTTATTATTCTAGGGTTAGTAGGTATTGCGTGTTTCCAATAAGTTGACAATATTACATAAGTGTGTATTACAAAAGTGGGTAAGTGCGTGTTGGAACATTCGTAGGGTTCCATTAAAATATACAGTGCTAATTGTTCTCAAACTAAAATAAATTCGAAATTATTAATAAGGAGGATCGGTTATTTACTATTAATATAATTGCTATAGTCAGATCTCTGCAGGGCCTGCAAGAAAAAATGCATCTCACGATGCTTCTTCTATGGGTTGTGCTTAGGACGACAAAGACAAAGGTCATGAATGAATACAGTCTAAAAACTCACAACATAGGATAAAGGCAACAAAGGAATGTGGATGGACAGACAGGAAGAGGAAAACCGGAAAATCCAGAAAAATTAAATAGAAAAGGCATAGGTGCATGTCAAGACAATGCACCACGGATTACACTGGGTATTTAATTTACGTCAAACATTTTTTAGCCAATAATAATCGATATCCTTTGAGATGGACGTGTTCTTGAGTGCAGACCACGTTTGGGAAAAAGACCTACGTAAAACGGCTGGTGACAGGATAGGCAAAACTGAAGAACGGTCTAACTAAATGGTGATTGGCGTGACTCGGAGGAGCCCTATGTCCGTCCACCAATACATGATGCATGTAACTGCGTCGAAATATCGGGCCACTCGTAAACAAAGGTACGCGGTAGGTTAACCGGAACATACCCTTAAAATTTGTGATAATAACCGCGATAGTTTAAAACATTAGCTAGGTATTGTCCCTTTGCGCAGGAACTCTAAAAAATAATAATTGCAATCGTTACATCGGTGACAATAATAAATTGTTTCTAATCGCACAATTACAACTGTATTGAGTGATTTATTGTTAAGAAATAAAAATGCATACTTCTTAATGAAAAAAAGTTTTCGCATAAGTAAAAATCCATTGTTTTCGCAAACACTATTGTTTGCAGTAATATCACGTAATTACGAGCGAACAGGGCAATTTACTAGACCCATAAGTCTCAAGGTTGAGATGTCAAATAGGTATTAATCTAATGCAGAGGTCGTAAGCCTGTGGAGTACTTACCTGTAGTTTTATACTTTCTTACATGTTGAATCATAGCAACCTATTTTGTCTGTGGCTGATGTATCATCATCATCTTGGCGTTAATATCCCGGTTGTGCTCTTGAGACCGAGGGCCCGGGGTCCACCATGACCATGATCCAGGATTTGGCGATCAGGTTATTACAGTGGAGTGACTGCCATCTGACCTCCGTGACCCTGCTACCAGGGAAACCTGACCAGATTGGATCATGGTTACAAGTTCAGTTGCCTGAATTTGCAGGTTTCATCACGATGTTTTCCCTCACCGTGAGAGATTCGGTTAGAATTCAACTAATGTACATAACTCAGAATGGAGTCATTGGTACATGTCCGCAGTGGGATTCGAACCCGGTACCTCTCACTTACGAGTTGTATACTCAACCGCCCGGCTACCGACGCTCTATGTCTCTATGACTGATGTATATATGCAATAATTAAAGACCTGAAAGTTCACCACCACAGCACAATTAAAGAGTATTTTTAAATTTCGTCCATTTTTTAATAATAATAAGGTCCCCAGCCCCAGGGTTCCTATAGGAAGACCTATTTTTACAAGTTGTCAATACTTTTGCCCATATTTAACATCACACAGCTGACATTAGACCGATACTACATATTAAGGGGGTGTTAAACTGGATAATGGATATTCTAAAGGGCCATTTATAAAAATTTGGGTGTGTTAGTGGGCTAGACTCATAATTAAGAACTAATACACACATAGAGGAAAGATAATTTCTACAAATTTTAGTATGTAGAGTTAATTTAAAATTAGTAGTTAAATTATCCAAATTATTATATAGTTAGCTCGAAATTTTTCGAATTTTGACTGAAAAGCTCTGTGTAAAAGTAACAAAGTAATGAAGAAGCGAGCGTAGCGAGCCTCCTCCTACCATCCTCACTGTGTAGATTCTGGCTGCAGGCCGTAGTAATATGGCTTGAGGGCCAGATGCGGTCTACGGGCCGGATGCGGCCTGTAGCAATGGTTGAACACACCTGACCCATTCGATTACAGGTCGCAGTAGTGGCGAAGTATAAATCAAGGATGACGTCACACTGGCGCAGTCGCAGCGGCGTGTGCACATTTTAATGGCACACGTCAAATGCACTTACGTGATCAACGTGCATTCCAATTTGAATCGTATGCGTTTGTAAATAAAACAGAATTTTGTACAAACTGTCCTTCCTAGCAAAATACCAAACCAATAGTCTTGACCAGCAAATATGGCTTGGCTTTAATCGACTGCAAAATAATGTAGCTAACGGTAACAGAACGGAATACCTATAATAGTAAGGTAAGAAGGTATATTATTGCAACTTTGAACTAAACTATTTCATTGTTATACTTAATTATACCAATTTTACTTGTTTCACATCATAAATCAAGAGCCCATAATAGTTCACTGCTAAACTTGAGCCTCTTCCACATCAGTGGAAGGCTTTGCCATAATCTCCATCAACAAGAACAATATACAATAAACCCTGCCGACACATGTTGGCGACTTTGTAGTCACTTCATTGCAAGTCAGAAACATTTTTCGCCGGCAATTGAGGGTAACTTGAAAGTAACCGACAGGTCGGCGGGTACCTTGCGTGGATACTTGTATCCTACATGATCCCATCCACACTAAGGTTACCGGCCTGTATGATTTTGGTGTGTAGAGCCCATTAGGAAATCGTGGTCCAAATACCTAGATATCTGCAAAATATCCCTACTAATTGGAACCAGCGCATCCAGCGAAAATTACATGCAGGAGGCACATATGCAGTGCACGCGTGCAGTTGTTATTGCTATTGTATGTGCGTTGTATTTCATCGTACGAAATGTACGTTGTATTTATTGAAGACGGCAACGCGAGCCGTTGTCGCAACTGCGTATCGGTGCGCATTCGTGAGATTTGTATGTACCCTAAGCATTTTTTTATGAAATAAAGTACGAAGACTTGGGGATAAATCAACTCCATCGCTCATTGCACCAGCTCAAAATCTGTATAGTGAAGGAAGTGGCCCCACCAGTATTTCAAGAGCTGATGCTGCAACTGCGCATTCGATGCGCGTTCGTGAGATTTAGACATACCCAAAAAAAAATTTATGGATAAAAGAACGTAGAATTGTAGATAAATCAATTCCAACCCTCTTTGCAGCAGCTCAAAATCACTAATTTTTTTCAACGTCCCCGTCATTTCAGAAAGAAGCCCCCAAATTATTTAGTGCCTTGTAATTAGCTAAATCCCCCAGTAATTTATTAGAACACCCGTCGTGTTTCACCAACGAACAAGCGCCCAGCATTATGAATAACAAGAGTATTGTCTGTTTATAAATTAAACCAATTAGCTTGGTGTGGTAATCAGTTGTATAGCGAGCCAATTAATTATCTAAGCCGGGATTAATCATCACATGGCGCTAAGTAGTTCATTTGCCTCAATGAATATTTGACGGTGATTCCCACCGATTTTAATCCGTCTAGAATCCGGGACTTTGTGAGTTTTCAATTAACCCTTTATTTGGTATCTAGATTCGCATTGTTTTTTTTTTTGGGATCGAGCAGCGTTTGCAGGAAAAAGAATTTGGAAATAAATTCAATGGTTCAGTGGTGGTGGTTGGTGGTCAGGAAACAGATTTGTTTGTACGCTCTGCATAATTTATTTCATAATGTACAGTATTATAAAAATAATCATTAAAAATGTTACACAAAAGTTACATCGCGAGCGTTCCCAAAAAGCGTTTCCTCTATACGTTGTCCGAGATATGCGCCATCACGTGAATCTCCGGAGATACCTCTTGGACACAACTTTAGACCTCCATGGCATGGTCCTAACGTTTCAACAAAAAAAAAAAAGATTTATACATAATGTAAAGTATATCATTAGCATGAGATTTCTCGACAACATGTATGGACAAGGCCTGTCGCATGCAGTGGCTCGCGGACACAAACCAGCTCGAGGAGTTTTATACTGAGGCTCGTAAGCTGATTGGTACGAGATACCGAGTGAGGATGGATTTAATGTCTTTACTTTATAACTAGGAGGACATGACAAAACTTTGAGCAGAACACTTGCCAAATGTATATCGATGTGCTCTGATATTATGACTCCCCTTTGCAAGCGAGCTGGATGAGCCACTGTAGCGTGATGAGGTTGTTACTGCTATCAGGCAGTCATAACGAGCAGGCGGTTGGCATTTACCCTATACCGGGTATGCTCTTGAAGTATGGCAATGGCTTTCCGCGGTATTTGAATACATTCAAGCCTTCCACAGGCTTTTGTCTGAGTTCTATTAAACCGTCTGATCCCGAAATCAGAGCAAATTCTGTCTGAAACCCAGTTTGGCTTCCTATCTGATCGAGGCATTTGCGTTGCTATCTTGTTTGTCCGTCATCTGCAAGGCAAAATCAGAGAACAGGGTCGTCCGCTGTACCTACTATACCTATGTTTTGTTGACTTGGAAAAAGCGCTTGACAGCGGTTTTCGCGAAGCCCTGGAAGGTGCTGAAAAAGCTGGGGCGCACAGAGAAATATGTCAAGCTTCTTCGACGCTTGCATGATATGTAATTCTGCGTCACCGAAGATGGTGAACGATTTTTCCCCCATTATCTGTGGGGTGAAACAGGAGTGTGTTGCACCCACACTGTTTGCTTTATACTTTGCAGTAATAGTAGGGAAACGGAAAACGATTACAAATAATGACGAGAAGCACAAGATAAATGCCATCCTTGTCACACAGAGTTGTAAAAAGTAGCTGGTTGTGATACCTCTAGAGAAAAATTACTAACAATTATTCTTTTTTGTAATCTTTAAAAAGAGGGAGGATTTTGTTTGTTAAGTAATTAAGAGTTTTATAAGTAAGTAGCTTGTTCGTAAAGTCAAGATAGGACTGTATGATTGACATGAGAGGACTAATGTGAATGTAATGTATTTACTTCGAATTTAATAATAACAATTGACTGAGACTGTTCAACCAGTTTCAGGGTCCCTAGCGGACGACATTGGTCAAATCTAATTAGTAGTCAAATCCTGAAAACAAATAAATGAACCAATTAAAATACTTCATTGTATAGAAATGTAGACCTTAAAGAGCAACAACAACAAAAATATAATCCCCTGTAATCGGTTCACTATGAAAATAATCTTATTTTTCCGAAAATTCCAACTTTTACCAAGCTAACTAACAAAAACAGCCAGCATAAAAAGATTGTCCAAGAATTCCATGAGCCACGCCTACGGCCGTTTAGAGTTGCGAAATATCTTCACCGCCAGCCAATTTGATTAGTCCATGTTGAATGTTTCTTTAATTACTCAATAGTTGCTAGTCGGTGCTGATTAGAACGTGGTTTCTATATATATATATATATATATATTACCATGTAGGTAGGTACATATATACATACATAAAGCTCATGCTTTTGTCTCACAGGAGGGGTAGGCAGAGACTATGGACCGCCGCTTTGCTGTCCTGACACAACCCTACCCTCGCACATATTCACAATTCTTTTCATACATGCGGTTTCTATATGGCTCTAAATTAACTAACTAAACGCTGAGCTTTGCATCATCTAGTGGAGATCTTAGAAAATATATTTGTAATCAGCCTTCTTTAGTCTTGGATACTCTCTCATTCACATTCTTCATTTATTCATCTTTCAATTCTCTCCACGTACCAAAAATGCCTTTATCAACATCATCAGCTAGTAATGGGCCACGATCACCCTCAATACCCACTGCAGTATCAAATCTTAGCACACCTCATACAGTCTAACCAATAGCAAAATCAGTGACGCAAACCTCTCCATCGCACTATTTTGATCAGACTTCGACCGACCTGGCAACATCCGCCGTCCGACCGGTCGGGCATTAACGCGGTCCTCAATTGTAAATCATACCGCCGATTGGCAATAATAGAACGTCATTAATGCTACGTCTCCTGCCGGCGCGTAATGAGTTTGTGAATGGCCGCCCCAGATCGGGGATCAGTCAATGGCGACTTGCCGGGGGCCGCGCAGCAATTACCTACGAGACGCATATGTTTTTCTTTTACTTCTTACTAGCTATTAGCTGGTCTCTGGCATTTGAGCTGGATCTCACCTAGTTTTCTGGTTGGAAAGCGGACTGGGTAAACCTAGACATAGGCGGCACTGTAGGTATTCGGTTCCATATTACATCCTTAACCTAAGATGAATAATTATTGAAAATTACGTAAGACCAGCCGGTGATGTAACAGAAACCGAAATGTACCAATCTCAATATAATGCTGTGAGGGTACTTGCTTTGGCGTTGAAAGGATCAGGAATTCGGCCTCGAGAAGTATTGGCCTATTTATTGAGACGATGTTTGTGCTTGACAAAATATTTACCTTGGATATTTCTAGCATCATATGTTCTAGTTAAACTGCCTATGGTTTAATCTAGTAAATCTTAATTATACCGTACACATACAACAGTACTTATTACTTTTATTTGTGGGAATGTAGTTCATGTATGGCCCCTGTAGTCGAAACAATGTTGGGCAACAAATGAGAATTGTGATTCATTGATTGCGCTAAGTGTTCGCAAAGCCAGTATCGATAATAGCCTCGTCATACACAAATTATGTGTGAAAGAGTATCTACGCTTTTGTGAACAAGTATGTGGTACAGAAACTAAAAACACCGAATGCAATTAAAAGCTGAAAAAGAGAAAATTATTTTAAGTGATATTAAGTTATTAATAACAAGGTGAAAAGGTTAAAAAGGTGTTTTTAGTTTCTGTACCACATACTTGTTCACAAAAGCGTAGACTAAATTTAGTTGTATATGTTTTTGAAATTGCCTTTTGAAGACCTTTATTTTGATGCTCTACTCGATTGGTTTTAGAGAAACAAGATTTAATGTCACAAAATGGCACCTAAAACACGCCATTTCCAATTTTTTAAATTATGATTTACCCAGTGTCACTCGTGCGATTACGTCGAATCAAGCAAAACCTCATTTGTATAAATCCATAAAAATAATCTTGAAAAAACGGAATAACTAACTTTAAATTTACCTAGCGACCCGCACTATCTCCAGTATAAATAAACGATACAAATTTCTTTGCCTTATTCATCCTTATTGCGTAGTTTAGATGTAGCCAGGGAACCATAAGAGTTTGCAAAAAACGACTTGCTATATCTAGTTAAATTCATATGCCCTAGAATGCTACCTTGTGGCATGTCTGGTTGCCCCTCATGATAGTATTTCCCAATTGGTACCTGTTGTTTTCTCGGATTCAAATATTACTTTAAAAAGTCTAGAACAAACCGCTTTTGTACTAACTACGAACGAAATATATTTCAATGTCACTTGATACGCAACAGTTTACAGACCCAAATAATAAGTTTCAATTTAAATTAATTCAATGCTAAATTATGCAATGATCTAGTTACGAGAGATTAAAGTAAGGTGTCCGAGTTAGTTACAGTAATAGCTCTTCACAGACTTGCCATTTTAAGAATACCACATCGATAATGATTGTTTGAGATTGAGCAACTGAGCAGACATGTCTTAGGCTTATATCTATATTATAATTTATTAATGTATTTTGAAAATAAATGAAAGTCGAATAGGATTAGAAAAATGCTTTCGAACGTCGAGTACCTAGGTATACGAGAGTTCCGAAATCATAACTTCATTAGCAGATTTAATATTGGGTTGAGTCCGGTAATAATCTCGTTAAAAAATTGGTACAAAGTGAGAAAGATTACACGTACAAAATAAAACATAACAATCTTGGCATTAATGTCCCGGTTGTGCTCTCGCGCACGAGGGCCTGGGTCCGCCTTGACTATAATCTAAATAATAATTTGACAGATCACGTACTTACAGTGGAGCGACTGTCATCTGACCTCCGTGACCCTGTTACCAGGGGAACCTAACCATATCCTGTCAATATCTTTAAAATAAAACGGGAAGGAAAAATTGAATTAAGAAGAGGCAGGGGAAGACCTTAAAGGAGTTAGGGCCGGGACACATAAACACGATACGACGTCGTGTCGTACCACGATGCGGCGTCGTTTCACGATGCGACGTCGCGTCGTGGGAATCTACGACGAGCATCGTAAAAAACTACGTCGCGACATCGTAACGTGCCACGATACACGACACGACGCCGTCGATACAATGCAGGGTGAATTGTCGCAGTTAATTTCGAGAAATGGATCGCACTAGACGCGTCCTGCTCCGGGACGCTGCTCGACTAGCGTTATTAAATGATCGACCTCAATAGCGTCCGTCATCTTTGAATTTTGAATAACAACTGTGGCACTGACACAGGAACGCATCGTGAGTTTCTACGACGCGACGTCGTGCCGTGTATCGTGGCACGTTACGATGTCGCGACGTAGTTTTTTACGATGCTCGTCGTATCGTCGACGCCGCATCGTGGTACGACACGACGTCGTATCGTGTTTATGTGTCCCGGCCCTTACGTCCAGCAAGTGAAGGGGAGAGAATTAGGAAATGAAATCAAAAGTAGACAACAGAATGGCATGGCGATTACTCCAGTGCCAAGAGCGAGGCTCTTAAATTTATTAATGACCAAGATCGTATCACCTATTTAAGTGGATGCCGAACCAATATTACAGAGCATTACTCATACGGTTATCTACAGTTAGTACCGAGGTAATATTTTTAACGGTTTATCTTAAGGCGTCTATAAAGTTATAGCTTCGCGTTATTGACGATGTTTGGTCACGTGCTTGAGTAGACCAGCTTAATAAAGTGGCTTAAAACTGCCAGTCTAATTAAAGTTGGTAGGCTTACGCGCTTTGATACGCGATGATTTTAGATTGGGCTCTGGGTCACTGGAAGAGTAATTAGGAGCTTAGTGTACTCTAAATTGCTGTCACGAGAAGACATTATTGTTGTTATTAGATCTTAGATGGGTATGTACTGACTGTATGGGTAAGTATACTTATAACGCGGTAATTGTTTCAAAGTATTTCATGTAAATTTTGTAACTGGTTTTCGACTAGTGTAACCCGCCATCATCTGTATCTGTAACTAGTCAGAACACATACACAAAGCTGCTCGTATATTTTACTTACTTTACGATGTGTTAATACGAGCTAGGTACACCATTCATGAGTTACATAGAACAGATTTTACGGATGTAAATAATTTTTAAGCCATTGCATAGCTTTTATCGCGGGCTTTGAGCGCGGCGACCGAATCAAGAAATTCCGTAACGAAAAAAACCTAACACCCCCCACTCCGACCGGCACAGCGGTGCGGCGTTGAAAGCCGTGCATCGTCTAACGTCGTTTCAGTTCGGCAGACTTCGGCACGGTGTTTGTGTGCGTGCGACTAGACGTATGCGTGTAGACTAGCTGCTAACTGCTCATAACTGATTCTATCTCTTTTAGACACAATGCTAGGTTTGCCATGTGGTGTCCGGCAGAGTAGAATAGCAGCAAACCTTTACACTCATGGGTGTCGTACAAGGCGACTAATGTTTTCGAGGCCAAAAATCAAGAGTCTCCGTAGTCTGGAAATTGGGCAGCAGCATTTTCCATTGTTATATTTAAACACTGCGATCTCCAACCCGCCTGCCAAGCGTTTAGATTATGGCAATAACCTCCCCTTTCGTGGGAGAGGCCCAAAGTCCTGCAGTGGACTGTTACGGGCTGTGATGATGATGATGATGATTCTAGGTGAAACAGCGTGCTTTTTGGCCGCGTCCACGAGTGAGTTCGAGCCCGCGACTAGTTGAACCTTAACGTGTATGTATATAGTTAATATCAAAGAAAAAACTTGAATTAATATCAAAGAAAAAAAAATACTGCATAAATAAGATAAATAAATAATTATAATCGCAAAAGTTGATAAAAAATGCTATGCAATAGCTTTACCGCGGCAGTCCCCGAGTGCCACACGTATATTTTTAATTATAGTGTAGGTCGCCCCCGAATAAGGTGGAGTTACGATTTTCTGAAGACTGCACAATTCAGCTGGATGCGACAAGCCCAGGACAGGATGCATTAGCGCTCATTGGGGTAGACCTACGTCCAGCGGATAGGAAGCGTTTTTTAAACTGTGGTCCAGTAGTGACTATTGATGATTCATCATCATCTGGGTGTCAATATCCCGGTTGTGTACTCCCGTGCGAAGGTTCGGGATCCGCTTTGATTATAATCCAGGATATCGCAGATCAAGTAATTACTGCAGAGCAACTGACCTGACCTCTCTAACTATATTAACAGGGGAACCTGACCAGATTGTATCATGATTATCAACACATACAGTCATCTGAATGTGCGTTTGCCACGATGTTTTCCCTCACCGTACCTAAGAGCATCGGGTAGTGTTCGACTAATGTACATAACTTAGAAAAAGTCATTGGTACAAAGCGGCACTGGAATTGAACACGACACTTCTCGCTTACAAGTCGGACGCACTAGCCATAAGGCCACCGATGCTCACACTGAAGCTGATGATATTTATGATGACTTCAGTAATTAAATACATTTTTAAATTCAGAATCTCGACGTTAAATAATCAAGGCGTCGACAAAGGAACCAGACATTCACTTCTAGAAATGCGGGCCAAGTCACCGCAATAAGAACTGCTCGAATTCGGAACGGAGTTCATCCTCACGTTATAAACTTAAATTGTGAAATAGGTACCTGCTTTGCGGTTCTAGAGAAACTTTCTAGCACATACAATTAGTTTGTGGGACGAACTTCTTCAAGGGGTTTTCCGAAAGTACAATATGGCAAGACGGCTGTGAAAAGATATGGCGAACGTTCATTAACTGCTTACCATGCGGCCAGCCATGTTGTACAATTCTTTAGCTGTAAATAAAAGTGAACTTTAATATTACGTAGAGTGCGGTACTCGGAAATTAAGTGTCAGCCGCTGTCCGAAGCGTTCAGTTGCAGCCACAAACAGGCAACGCTAAAGAATTCCTATTTGTATTAAAATCTAACTATCGTTTGAAACAAAATGATGTTACAATCTCATGATAAATTAATTATAATGTAACCTAGATTCTGTTAAATAATTGCACAGGTTTTCATTTTTATTGCATAGAGCTACAATGTGGGTTACTACCTATTGTATTTAGTGTTGTTGGGATACTCTATGGCTTATGTCAAACAAAATCAGATTACCAAGATGGCCATTGATATCTACATTGTTTTACGGTGGTAAAAGCGATCTCTTTAATGCATACTCCAAAGGACAAAAAGCAACTTGAAAGGTTTCTCGGAATTACTATTCTCTTTCTCGTCCGGGCACTCAACAACAATCGTGGTTAGTTTTAACCGTTTAACAGCAAACGTTTCAAGCTCGGGCACTGGTCACCGCGCGGTGACCTCCCGTTGACATCTGGACGGATTTCAGGTCACTGTCGCGCTCGACCGTGTCAGATTGACAATTTTCTACCGCGACCCGCCACCCAGTTTGCTTTGCGCAGATTAGTTTTCCGCTGTTTCATAGCCAGGATCGGTGCCGGACGGTTCGCAAGGGATTGGACGCAAAAAAATGATAGCCGCCTGATGGAAAACGGCAGCTGTTGTAAATTTATACTGTAATAAAGCAGTAAAAAAGCCGTGTCTGTACATTGAAGATATTTCAGAAATAATTGTCGGTATAGGATTCTAGAACGTAACTAAGATCGACAATTTTATTTAATTTTTTTCTGAACTACTACTGAACAGAAATTGATATTCGATTATGATAGTGTGGTAGCTTAAAGTCTAGGGTACAGTCTAAGCCATGTTTCATCTAATTCATGTAGGTAGAACCAGGTATACAGCTTGACCTCCTCGCAGTACTAGCATATAGCGTAGGCATTAAATGTAATACGGTGGTAATTTAAAATAGTAACGCGGGTAAAAGCGTCATAAATATAATTCCACGCAGACGAAATCGCGGGCAAAAGGTAGAAGGTTATATTAACATTTCCGTGTAACAAAATATAGAACCGTAAGTGTGTTAGTTCACTATGAGGATTAAGCAGCAATTACATTGGATTCTCCTCACGAAGCGTAGTATCGACCGCATATTATGATACATGTTCGTATCGTTACGTCTTGCCGCATTTTACTTCATTCAATGAATTAGTTGACCACCTGACCTGATAATAAGTGATAAGTTAAATTTCCAATAATAATATTCTTAATACTTTAAATTCCCAATAATATGTAAATTTTTGTGAACACAAAAATTGCACTTTTTTCCATGCTCGCGACACACACAGATAGGGTATTGAGATGAAAGCGTAGTCTTTTTCATCATAACTGTACTTCGTCCTTATAAGAATCTGTTTGTTATGCTCACAATAAATCGCGGGATAGCCGTAGCAATTTAAATTAATTTATAGTCATTTGATTTCATGTCTTTAGTTTTATTCTCAATTTGTTATTGTGTATGTGCGGGTATAAAAAAATTGACGTTGAATACCTAATTAGTGTTACGTCTGGAATGTTCCATAGGTCTTTAAGGTTACGTGCGACCTCTGCCGACGATTGATTTGGAGGTTAAAATTGGAACAAAAAAGCAAGATTTGCTTAGGGACAGAAATACGAGTATATAGGGCGGTAGTAAGTTTGAGGTGTCCCCACCCAGGTGGAGCAGGTGATACTTGGCCGGCTCAAATTAAGCACTAAGACTGGTATCCAACTGCAGGGTCGAGGAGGTACCAGGTAGGACGCGAACTGAACTTTTGACTTTTCTGTGTACATAAGAACATTTGGAAAGGGAGGGGTGAGAATTACTGTATGGAAAACCAAAATGAAAACAAAAAACTAGATCATGGGTCGTCCCGAGTAGTCACGAGAAAAGTAACTATCATATTATAAGTATCTTTGAACTAGTCCAAAAAACCGTCCTTTATGATAATATTTTAACACCAATCGAATTTGCACCAATGATAACCTAATAAAATGAAGCAGGGAGCCTAATCACAATCTCGTCAATTGGAGAATGAGTGTATTGACAGTTATTATCAAATAAGGGCCATCGAAATGCCAATCCAATAAGTTTTGATTGGCATTTTGCACAGCGGCGGACCCTGCAAAGAGCCTGTTTACTTAACAATTAACTTAATTGAGCATAGTGATTACATCTGTCACTTAACATTGTTGAAACGTTGAATAATCGACGTGGTTGTTCTTAAACTGTATTGTTTCTTGTAAAATGACAATTGCGCCAAAGAATTATCGACTTCTGAACAATCATTGCGCATGAGTGAGACCTCGGTTACCACATATGTAATAATAACAGAGGTAAATGTTGTCTCGACCCTTCCTTTGGTGCGTAAACGAGACGAATTTGGCCCTAAATTGGAAAAATTGCGTTTGTTTCTTGATAATTTTGCGAAAAGTAAAGAGAATTTTGCGTATTTTAATGGCGTAATTGAGACAAAAACATTGTTGGTATTGACACTAATGATGTGTAATAATAAAGCCGGAGAGTTCGTTATGAACATAATTGTATGCGAACACGAAAATATCTTAAGTGGCACAGGCGAATGGGTACGAATAAATGATCATACTCTCAACAGTAAGATAATGAGGATTTTTTTAGAATAAATATCGACTTTTTAATTAAGGGTTTGTGACTGCAGCAATATCTATAAGTACAATAAACAAGAAAAATACTTTCTACGGCGAATCTAGCTGCTGCACATTAGACGGATACGAAATAAGCTTCTAAGTAGCTCAAACATACGTATAGGTCATTATCAGAGCCCATAACAGTCCACTGCAGGAATTAAGGTCTCTCTCACGATAGGGGAGGATATTGCCATAATATCCACGCTTGGCATGCTGGTTGGAGATCGCAGTGTAATAAATATAAAAATGGAAAACGTTGCTGCCCATTTTCCAGTCTATGGAGGTTCTCGATTTTTTGTCTCGAAAACATTATACGCCTCGTACGACACCCAAGAGTGTAAGTGGTTGGTGCTATTCTACTCTGCTGGACACCACACGGCCTACGTACCATACGTATAGGTAATACCTATAAACACAAGTGTGGCGATTCAATCACCTATTGAACTCATGTTCACAATAAACGCAGTTACTCCCGACATCCGGAGAGATCAATTGCTGTCAATTTGTCATTGTAGATCTTGTAAGTACCCGAAATTGCCTGTAATAGTTTTCGCGAAGTAGATATGCCTTAAAAGATTCGACTTTGGTTTCGTATGCTATACATTGCAATTAACGGTGTCAAAGCTTTATCAGCAAAGCCACTTTAGCCATTAAGAGGCTAGATAAAATGTGTCCGGCCTTGCGTGATAGTTAAAATTTCCGTAGAGTCGAACAAGATAAATTTTAGACATCTATAGAACTATCATTTACTATTCACTGTTGATGGGTTTGTACTTGACCTCTATCTTGTCAGCTAAATATGTTTGCAGTATTTTATAGGTTATCTACATTACACTGACACATAAGCCGTGTTTTTTATACCACAAAGGTGGCAAACAAGCGTACGGCCCATAAACCGAAACCACTAAATTACGCAGACGTACCGCCGCAATTTTGCATAGCAAGCGACAGATCACAAGGTACTTAACGCCACTGAAAGTATGGCGCGTTTTATACGACAAAAATAAAATGGTTGATTCAGGCACATATGTCTTTAGAACTAAGGTGGCAGTGGGCAGGACACATAGCTCGAAGAACAGATGGTCGATGGGTCATAAAGTTCTCGAGTGGCGACCACGTTCCGGAAGACGCAGCGTGGGTAGGCCTCCCACAAGGTGGACCGACGACCTGGTAAAGATCGCAGGTACCAGCTGAATGCGGAAGGTATAAGACCGATCTTTGTGGAGATATCTGGGGAAGGCCTATGCCCAGCAGTGGGCGTCTTCCGGCTGACATGATGATGATGAATAAAAATAACTGTACTACCATAACCAATTCGACAGATGAAATATTCTCCTCTTCCTCTGCCATACATCACATGGCAAAGTTAATGTAAATACAATAAAATTAAATGTTAACACTGAAAAGAAAAAGAGTAAGCAAAACAAATTTAAAATCAATTGGAGCCGTAAATGGGTCGTTGACGTCGTAGACATACGTCAAGAGACGTAAGGGAAGTACTATGACGTCTGCGGACGTCATGCCTTCAGACGTCATGCCTTCAGCTGTGTCGGGCCACATACGTGATTTTGATCGTAAATCTCGAATGGCGCTGTAAAACTTGGATGGATTGAACATAGTATCATATAGTTTTAGTACAAACCATCCATTAATAAATGCGTATGAGCGTGTCTATGGTTAGTAAGTAATTTAAACGTTTTAGTGCTAATTTCGTTGAGTTCAAAATTGTATTACATTTGAGATTTTATATTCAATAATTGGTCTAATAATAAGTTTAATTTGTTTGAGTGAAACTAATGAGGGTTACACCCGTATACTACAATATAATATCAATAGATATCATGTCATGATCTTACAGTATCCTATATAATCATCAACCAATTGCTATTGTACAGTTTCCTGTTTTATTTAATATTTTGTTTCATGTTACAAGCCTAGCCCAGTATCACGAATGTCCTGAAAATATAAAGAAACTACTTGTAACGTTTCCGAAGATCCTTGCGATTTCCGAGGTAAGATTTAAGATCTCTGTGAAAAAGAAGAAAGAAATAGGTTAAGAACACCATGACAAAGATACTATAATATACAGAGGATACGCCTAGTACGTAAAAGGGGCCCATCGGCACCCTTAAGAATAGAACAAAAAAAATAATTTCAACAATAAAAATTTCGAAATAACAAATATAAAATTAATAATCTATCTTTTTTCTTTTTATTGCCTAGGGAGGCACACGGTTGGACGAACCAACTGATGGAAAGTGGCCACTATCGTCCAGACATCTAAAATCTAAGAGGAGCAGAAGCGATACCGGCCTTTGAGGCATCTGTAGACATACTTTTTGAGGAAACCCATGTTATAATGCATACGAAAGACTATAATAATATCTATAAGATCTAAAATAATAAAACGAATACCTAAATTAATTATGAAACCGACCACTTGCAAAATTTAAAACGCAAAATTGCACAAGTAATTTAATTCAACAACAAAAATATCACCATACAATAACAGGTCGCAGTTTTGCATACAATACTACAAGTGTAGTTAATATGCCACAGATAATGTTGCAGTGGACATCTAATTAGAGTCCTATTACCATTGTTAGGGCATTATAATGCACACGCGAGTAGGCTGGCTCAACTGGATTGACCGGTCGCCAAATGTGGGTTAGTCTTTCATACATACATACATACACACGTAGATACATGCGCAAAATAGCCATGTGTTGCCCTAGAGCCGGTATGAAAAGGCATTCGTTGTATTTAAGGTTCCTTCGCAGGTTTGAATGAGGATATTTTGGAAGAGGACGTGTGAAATGTGTGTAACGCTTTTGTGTTTGTAAATAGGGTTGATATTATTGCGATTTAAAAAAATAATAATAGGTCATATGGACTATAGCAGCATTTGTACGATAGTCAAAATTGTCTAAATCGATATTTACTCATATTGATTGATTGGCTAGCATTAATTGTTTTGTTATTACTTAAACTGTTTTAGAATTATTCAGAATCATCGTTATCATCGTGATCTTTACGTCAGTCCCGGTTGTGCACTGGTCTCGCACGGGGTCTTGTTTCCTACTCCTCTTCGTCCATTCCCTTCAGAATATGAGATATATATTCTGCTGTTAGCTATAAATAACTTATGTTTATTTCAATAATGGAAAGCTATTTATAACTCGGTTTCTAAAAATACCACTATCAAACAGGCTACACCTGAATCATTTGATAACAATGACCTTTACATGCGTACGTTGATTACTATACTGAGGACAGGACATAACTAAAAGGTCATAGACAAAAAACACAGAATCGCAAGCAACGAAATAAATACAAATGGGCTCAATATACTAAACAAGTTATTATACTTTATAAGTATCATACTTACATTGATTTTTCTTGACTTTTATTTTAATCACTATCACTTTATTAAATGATAATACAAAATATTTCGAAAATTTGTATAAAAATATATTATTTTATACATACTTGCATACTTCGTAATAAGATTGTTATTCTATTCTGTATGACTATATCTAAAAATCAATTATCGTGCGTTAGCCTCGCTAAACCTCGAAAACGGCTGGACCGATTTGAATAATTCTTTTTTTGTTTAGTTCGTTCGTTTAAACGAAAAGTGTAAAAGGGTGTAAAAATGTGGAGGCCATGTAGTAGGCTATTTTACCCCTATATACCCTTTTTCTCTTTCGTACAAATCACCCCTGTATTATAACCAACAAAACACAAAAAGAATTATACAAATTGGTCCAGCCGTTTTCGAGTAATAGCAAAACTATTTTTTACCCAGTCCATCACGTATTGAGGAAGGAGTATTGAAACAAAATGAACTACAAAAAAAAAATCATCTTGGCGTTAATGTCCCGGTTGTTCTCTCGCGTACGAGGGTCCGGGGTCCACCTTGATCATGATCCAGGATTTGGCAGGTCAAGTAACTACAGTGGAGCGACTGCCATCTGACCTCCATGACCCTGCTACCAGGGGAACCTGACCAGATTGGATCATGGTTACACATCCAGTCGCCTGAATATGCAGGTTTCATCACGATGTTTTCCCTCACCGTAAGAGCATCGGTTAGTGTTCAACTAATGTACATAACTCAGAAAACAGTCATTGCTACATGGCAGGAGCGGGATTCGAACCCGGGACCTCTGGCTTACGAGTCGGATACTGTAACCGCTCAGCCACCGACACTCCAAAATGACCTACCAAAGTTCCATCGAAATCGGATAAATTTGAAGTACGTCATACTATCCTACTTTTACTTAAAAGTAATTTTATAGTACGCTAGCTATTTCTCTAAACACCGAACCGGAAAAAAACTGTGGAACAAACAAGTTCGATTAACTCTACATCACCGTTATCGTGCATTATCAGATAACGCGTCGCATGAGCTTTGTGAAATGGGGGTTTTGTTACCCATTTTGTACTAATTTTATGCTAAATCACATTCCAAGATTGACGTCAGTGCTAAGTCTACGTCATCGATTCTAATGTACGACTTCGGATTTGATTACAATGGCGCATTCGCGGCGCGTTCGGGAGATTGGCACTCACATTAACTAATGTATTTGTTAAAATTTGCCTTTTTTTGTAATTCAGAAAACTCTTATTTTAAATACTATTCTTTCAATTTCTGTCTAATCAACTTAACTTTGTGTATTCTGTTGTATTAAAGAAGACAGCATATAGATAGACCTACTTGTTTATTTACGCAGATCCATTACACACATTAATTTGTCAAAATAATAACATGCTTCCAAAACAACACTAACGATGTCTACATTAACCGCGACTTTCGTAAATCCTCAGCATAGCCCTAAACACTGTAACCTCCCTCGGTTCCCCTGCTCTACACCAATACCGTTATCAGTATGCCATCTAGATTATCTCGATGACGTCACATGGCATCACGCCGATAAACACGACATAGTTGTTAGGTGTAACAAGGATTTCCACGGTTTGATAGTCTCTAAAGAGCGTAGATTCGCATTTTCAATGCGTGCACTGTTTTAGTTAATTTTCATGATGAATTTCTACGGATGGGTGATAACGAACGTATTTCGTTTTGTGCACAAAAATAACTCAATTTTTATTTTATATTGATCTATTTTACCTCAAAATTCAAAATTTCTTTATTGGTTAGGACATTAAATATCTCTTTCAATCGTCAAAAAGGAGGAGGGTAGGAAAGTAGGATGGAAGCACACAGTGACACACTGCCGGCCGCAGCAAACCCACCCCACGCCAACCACGACCGGACCGTGGCCGACAATGCCAGGCAAAGCCGGACCGCGCTCAATATATTATTTATATATTACCTTATTCCACCCGGCAAAAGTGTCTTTCTACACTATGGATTAAACACTTCTTATAATATGAAATAACTGACGATGAAAAATTGTATTATTCCGATTTACAAGTCACTCATAATATCAAATAACTAAAAAAATATACAATTATTTCGATTCCAGTGTCCGGGAATCGAGACCCGAACCTCTGCAAGTCAGGCAACCCGATGATTATCTTTTTACCCGGGGTATGTATGTCACCACTGTCCTTTGTACCCTTATCAAAGATAAGGAAACCAAACGTAATGGGAGCATCGGAAAATACATAAAATTCTACCCAAAACAAAGAGACGAAATGCTTTCTCGTGTTTCGTTACTATTTGTCAGGTTTGTGTGTGGTGACAAGTAGGAAAATATGCGTGACGTACTGTGGCGCACTTTTGTCACGGCTATTTTGTGTATTGGCTGTTTCATGTCATCCACATCTTTTATATGGAGTTTACAGCGGTTGACAAGCGTGCCAACGTTTATTCTTTCTTGAATGTGTATGTTACCATTGTTATAACGATCGACATAAGGCAATATGACTTAGCAACCATCAATTCAATAGAGCATGGAATGTTTCCAACATACCTGCGTAAAACTATTTCGTAATGTTTCTTATTTTATTTATTGGCAGTATATGGTAATACTTAGTTATACTATTTATTCAGTTGTGTATGGATACATAGGTTTCGAGAATATTTTATGGAATGTATCTTTATTTAATATTATAAGCCGCGCCATTAGTAGCTTAAAAATTATTAAATGTAAATCTTGGCAACATAATCAAGAAATACTTTACTAATAAATCTTGAAAACCACTTGTGGAGCGACGTTTTGTACAATGCGAGTTTATGTACATTTTTCATCAATTCCCTCTGGCTCTTGAAAAACTTCATAATTAATTGACAAAAACAACGCAGTTAGTCAGTTAACAATAACTTTATTCACCATGTACACTGTACAGCTTTATTTAATAAAATGGTTTAGCACAATGTAAAATAGCTCACACACTTGATAGTATATTCGGGCATAGATTTCCCATACTAGTTCCCTCAGTGAAAGCGCACTCAACACTGAGCTCCAAGAGTATTTATACGCTCCTATCATACCACCCCACCATCAGTACAGTGTCAGTGACGCGCAGGAGGGGATATTACCGGAAGACCGTTCTATTTCCGCTTGTTTTTATTTATATTAACTTTATAAAACTATTTATAATATTTGAAATCATAACATTCGGCCATCCGGCAACGTGCAGCCTCCCGGCGCACGTCTCACTCTAACATATAAACTAAGTGACATTGTGTTCACAAGACTTTAATTATAATGAATGTTTACAATACATTAATTACTGCAATCTAAAATCAATTTTAGTAACCGTAATGTAAATAAATATTCCTAATATAGGTACTTAAGTACTTCAATAAAATCATAACATTCGGTTTTTCAACATAAAAAAAATATAATCTTTACATTAAAATAAATCGGTGGGATACTCCAACTTATTTAAGTGGGTAAAATTAATTATTATGAGTTAAATTAAATTAGAGTAAAAGTAAACAATGTTCGCTATTTATTTTGTTATGTAATAATTGATGACAAAAGTCGTTTTAAAATACCTTTAGATTCTTACATAAATAGGAGTCTTAAATTAATTTAGCATTATGTAAATATGTAAATAGTAAGTTAAATTTATTATACAATTCGTTTTTCTTCTAATTTAAAATAATTTAGTAGATATGAAATTCTATGTATATAAAGTTTATGCCGAAAGGATTGAGCACTACATAACATAAATTATTACATATTTAAGCTTATTATCTACTAATTCAATTACTCAGTGTGGCTTTCGTGATTGCTGGAAGAACTGTTGTCAGTCTCATGTATTTCCAGTGATTTAATATGTATCCAGGGTCTAATACGATCGGCAGATATTAGTGTATTGTAAGGTTTACCCTTTCTTATAAAACCAGGAACTTCTACAATTCTATACCTATCATTTCCTACTACCTCGGATATCTTATACGGGCCTACAAATTTTGACAAAAGCTTTGTACTCCTCTTATCGTTATCAAAATTATTACGGGAAATTTTAACTAAGTCGCCAATTTCGTATTTAGCAGCAGGAGCCCGGTTTGCATCATGTCGTTCCTTTTGCTTAGTTTGTACTTTTGTAATATTTTCGCTAATACTTCCTCTTATATCCTGTAAATCAACTCGCGGAGTGTCGTATCCGATGTCATTGGTAAGTTTATTACTTAGCGTATCCTGCATTTTTACACCAAACAAAGCTTCGGCTGGAGTTTTTTGTGTAGATGAATTTACAGTATTATTAATTCCCCATTGTACTTTAGGTAGACATCTATCCCATTCACGTTCATGGCAGGTAGAGTTCTGGGCAGCTAACGAATTGAGTATTGTTTGGTTATATCGTTCAGCTTGACCGTTAGCTCGTGGACAAGCGACAGCGTTTAGCACGTGTTTAATCCCGTATGTGTCACAAAATGTTTTAAAGGCGACTGAGGTAAAACTAGTACCGCGATCTGAAATTATTCTAGCTGGGATCCCAAAATCGAAAAATATTTTCTCTAAGGCCTTAACAGTAGTCTTTGTTTTAAGGTCTCTGATAGGTTTTGCGAATGTATATTTCGTGAATGCATCCACTACCGTTAGGATGTATATGTTACCATCCTTGCTCTTGACGAATGGTCCAAGATGGTCCATGTGGACCGTGTGGAACGGTACTTCAACCTTTTTGATGGGATACAGAAAGCCTGATTTCTGCTTCGAGGCGCTATCTTTGTTGTATGCACATTCCAAACAAGCAGCAACGTATTTTTTAACAAATTTCCTAAGCTTAGGGAACCAGTACTTGTCTTGAATTCTTTCGAGAGTTTTAGTGTAGCCTAAATGACCAATTTCGTCATGGTTTGCTCGACATATTTGCCAACGAGCACTGCGGGGAACAGCCAAACAAAGCTTATTGTCAACTTTCCTATAAACTACATGATTCTTAACTTCATACTGCTTTTTTATTTCTTTACATTCTGGATCATCTGGCGATAGAATTTTATGAATACGAGAAAGTTCGGGATCAGCAAGTTGCAATGAGATGAACCAGTTTTCTTTGTTAATATTGTAAATATTAACAAATAAGTTATCTCCTGACTCTGCAGACAGTCTAGTGTTTCGGCTCAAGGCGTCCACATGAGACATCTGCACTCCAGGCCTATATTCTATGTCAAATTGGTATTCGGTGATTTGCAACCACCACCTGGCGATCCGCGGAACTAAGTCCCTCTTTGTTAAAGTTGTTCTTAGTGCTGCGCAATCCGTGTAAATCTTGAAGTGAATGCCTAAAAGATAAACACGGAATTTTTGCAGTGAACATACTACGGCCAGTGTCTCTAGTTCGTAGGAGTGCAGATGTCTTTCTTCTGGAGTGGTTTGCCTGCTGAAGTATGCCACCGGTTTTAAAACTCGTACATCTTTCTGCCACTGCATAAGTATGCCCCCTACGCCCAGCGAACTGGCATCTGTATGCAACTCAGTATCTAAAGTTGGGTCATACAAAGCCAGAACTGGTCGGCTCACTAATCTCTCTTTCAGGAGGGTGAACGCACGTTCCTCTGCATCTGACCACTTCCACATGGTGTCTTTCCTCAACAAGGAAGTCAGAGGTCGTGCTATTTCACCATAATTCATTATGAATTTACGAAAGTAATTGGTTAATCCCAAAAACTGTTGAACCTCGCGTACATTTTGAGGTGTAGGAAATTCTTGGACAGCCAATACTTTAGTCTCGCCTGGCTGGACACCATTGGCGGAGATAGTATAGCCAAGATAATTGACGGTTGTATCAAAGAAACGACATTTTGCCAGTTTCAACGTTAAGCCATTTTCTCTTAAAAGCTTTAATATGGCTTCCAACCTGTCAAACATCTCATCAATGGTTTTTGATGGTATTAACACATCATCTAGATACGCCAACGCGTATTCGAACCGCCTATTACCTAATATCCTGTTGATCGTACGTTGAAAGACGGCGGGGGCATTTGCCAACCCGAAAGGCATTCGTTTAAACTCATAATGCCCATCGGGCGTGACAAAACCTGTAAGATGTTGACTTTCAGTCGCCATGGGAATTTGATAATAACCGGAGGCAAGGTCGAGTGTTGTGAAGAAAAGACTGCCGTTTAGATTACTTATTTGGTCTTCAATAAGTGGAAGAGGAAATCGGTCCTTAACAGTCTTTTTATTAAGTGCCCTAAAATCGACACACAACCTTTGCTCTCCGTTCTTTTTTTTCACCATCAGGATTGGACTCGCATAATCGGATTTTGACTCTTGTATAATATCATTCCGTAGCAACTCGTCAATAGTTTCACGAACTTGCTCTCGTTCGTAATGAGACAAGCGATATGGACGGTATACAATAGGCTTATCATCCGTGAGATTAATCTTCATTTCTGTGTCAAGCGTGCAACCAACTTCCTCCAGGTTAGTGGCAAAGCAATCGCGATAACTTTGAAGTAGAGAATATAGCCTGTCCGACTGCTTTGAGTCCAAACCTGTCCCGGTCTTAATCTCAGACCTCTGGAGTGGCTCCAGAGAGGAAACATTTTTTCTAATTCGATTGATTTGTTGAATCTCTCGTTCTTCAAACGGGATCGACCTAACTATCAACGAATCTTTTTCTAACTTTATAGGGTTCGGTGATAGATTAGACAAAATGATTTCGCCTTTACCGCCTGAGATGTGGTATGCACCTTGAAGTAAGCTATATTCTTTGTTTGGTTCGCTAACCTTATATCCTTCAATAAACACATCGCCCGTGTAGTTCGAGTTAGTATGTACGGGTACGGTACATATTTTTGAAATCTTCGCCGACGCCTCAGTATATAGCTTTATGTGTCCATTATTGTCATAGAATATATTTTGACTAGGGCTCTTGTAAAAAGTTAGGGTTTGATAGTCCTTCAGTACGGTAATACAAGGCTGTTCGGTAAAGTTCTGGCCAATAATGAGGGAATTATCCATAAAACAATCATCTACAACTAATATTTCTACAGTAGAATCGACTTCATCTATTTTCAAATCAGCGCATGACTTATATAAAGGTACTACGGACGATTGGCCAAATCCTCTGACAATAGGTACGTTTTCAAAGTTTGGACTCAGCTTCAATAAATCAGCATCTGATTTCCGGATCAGGGAGCATTCGCTACCGAAGTCTATAAACGCTTTGAACATTTTGTCATTAACTAACACAGACTTGAAATACTTGGTATTACAACCTGTGTTTATGTCAATTTTCAATGTTTTTTTGTCCGAACTACCGTCAGTACTATTTCTCGTGTAGGTATTGAAAGAGCGCACGGGATTCAATTTGCAATTGTCGTTATCGTGTCCTATCCTATTGCAACGTTTGCACTTTATAATTGGCTTTGTACATTTGTAAAAAGGGTGACCCTTAGACCGACAGTTATAGCATGTTACGTTTGACGCATCATTCGGGTTGGTAGCGTAATTCGAGGGGTTATGTTTTTGAGGCAAACGATCTCGTGACTTAGTATTGATTGGGGGTTGAGGCTTTTGAGAAGAGAGAAAATTTAAGAGATCTTCGGGTTCGTTGTGATTCAAAGCTTGCGCACCGTTTCTAATCGCCCTATCACTAATTCCATATATGAGACAGTCAACAGCCTTTTTGCCGGAGATTTCGCATCTATTTAATAAACCCAACTTATCGTAGAAATATTCACGAAGGCTCTCCTCAGTACGAGAAGTGCGATTAAGCATTTCTTCAAGAAGACGCCCGTAATTCTCTTCAGATGGAAATGCTTTCAATAATTTTGTCTGCCACTCGTCCCACGTAAATACTACGGTCGGCAAGGCTTCAAACCATTTCTTGGCCAATCCAACTAATTTTTGCAAAGAAAAATGAATTGTCTGTTTTTCGTCCCAGCCATAAATAGTGGAACACTCATTAACCTTACGTAGCCAAGATTTTATGGTTTGAGACGTATTTGACGGATTAAATTCCGGTACTACATTATTATAATTATTATTGTTGAATGATGAGCTCTTACTTGTTTCTCCTCTAAAGCTGCCAAGCAGTTTCATAACATCCTTCACAGTAAACTTTTCAGAACTCTTTCGCTTTTTACGTAGCGTGCCGTCGCTGTCAGATGACGACGATGGCGTAGGGCTTCTTCGGCGAAGTCTCTTAGTACGTCGCAGTTTCGCTTGTCTGGGAGGCGTATCAGGAGGCGTACCAGCCTCGTCCTCACCGGACCTCACCATCATGAACTGAAACGTAAATTATCTTCGCGGTATGAACCATTCAAACAAATAATCACTGTAAATAAGTTGGCCAGACTTTAGGAGTAGTTTTCAATATAAGCCAAAACTACCTAATTATCTAGGTCCAAGCAATTTACTATAATACCAGAAAAAATGGAAAATTCGAGATTTAAAAGCGACGGGTATAAGCTTTTAAATCTCGAAATATGTTGTACTTCAACTATAATAATAAAAGCATAACACTAATGATTCTAGTCGTCATCGCAAACCTCCAGTGGTCATCATAGACCATTCACACCAGTGGTCATCATAGACCATTCACACCAGTAGTCATCATAGACCATTCACACCAGTGATCATCATAGACCACACAATCCAGTGATCATCATAGACCACACAATCCAGTGATCATCACAGACCACTCAATCCAGTGATCATTACAGACCACTCAATTTAGTGATTATCATATACCACTCCATCCAGTGATCATCATAGATCACTTCATAAACTGTTTTATTTAGGTAAAGACAAAACATTTACTTCATTTTAAATTCAACTTCCTAATTATTTAATTGATATACACTCCTAAGCCGGACAATATTTTTCTATAACGTTTTACTATAACAATCACTGTATCTTTAACAATATGAAAAAGAAAATTCATTAATTGCACAGGTAAATCACGTAGACCATAGTTTTATTCAATACAATATCGGTTGTGTTACTTATTACCTTGTAAAACTATTTTAAAATATGTTACTGGTTTACTTGTAATTAAAAACAGTTGAATGTAATAGATAAGGCAAAAACAATTTATAAACGACGACTAATTTTAAGAATTGACATTGGCAGCAGGGTTAGCTACCGTCACATGGTAAAAATATCTAATGTCACATGTGTTGTCGGAGGGTAGGTCCCGATCATAAACACTTTTATTTGCTTACGTACTTATTTGACAGTGCATTGCTTATATAGAAAAGACTTTACACGATCTAACAAAGCAGTAAAATACACAACAGGTGCAGTTATTTTTCATGAAATTACTCATTAAAAGTAACAAAATAATTTATAATAAAATGTGTGAAGACTCAAGTCCAGCAGTATACTATTTCGGACTGTTGATGATGATAATGATCAGGTATGTGTCGTAAAATTAAACTTTTTCTGTTTTTACATTAGCATGTGATTTAGCGAGCGCCCATTTGAGCGATAGTATAAATAAATTAACAAGATGTAATTACCTTTTATTTGGTTTATCCCGCTTCTGATATGACAAAAACAACGCAGTTAGTCAGTTAACAATAACTTTATTCACCATGTACACTGTACAGCTTTATTTAATAAAATGGTTTAGCACAATGTAAAATAGCTCACACACTTGATAGTATATTCGGGCATAGATTTCCCATACTAGTTCCCTCAGTGAAAGCGCACTCAACACTGAGCTCCAAGAGTATTTATACGCTCCTATCATACCACCCCACCATCAGTACAGTGTCAGTGACGCGCAGGAGGGGATATTACCGGAAGACCGTTCTATTTCCGCTTGTTTTTATTTATATTAACTTTATAAAACTATTTATAATATTTGAAATCATAACATAATATTGTAAGCTCCTTTCGCCCCTTTACTTTTCTACTTAATTCACTTTGAAGTTAAACCCATGGCTGAGACCGCTATAACCGAAATTCTCATTAAAATAAATTAACACACAACATCAAAGGTTGCCCGGATTGTAGTGCCGTAATCTTTAACATCTCCTTTGGGAAGAATACATTACGCGGAGTTCTATTACGGTTTTCCTTTTAATAAAAAACCTTTTCGCGACTTCACCAAGCCATATCATCCAGAGTGATATCAAATCAAAGTTAAAATTAGAAAAGGCAACTTTTATAAAAGATAAATGAAGTTTGGATTTATTCATTTCAAATCGAAGAGACTCACCAATAACGTAAGAATATCCATCGAGAGTCAACACGCATTTCCTGGCTGCGCCGGACGCGGATCGATGCCTGTGAGTCCTAGGGGCGGCACCGAGAGCCCTGCCGCCCCCAGGGTCGCTATGACACTTGTGGACCAGCTCCTTATCAGACACGTTGCTATTCCCGTCGACAGACCCCTGCCTGCTGCCTTCCAGCAGAGCTTTCCCCCTTCGCATCATCACATCATACGCTATCTCCTGCCCGTTACACTATCACGTCACTCGTATTTTTGTCACTATCATCCAACGTCACAACCTCACAAACGTTTCCAAGGTCTTCCTGCTATATCAGTTACACTATCGGTAGTGTGTACCTTTTCCAGGACCGTGTCCACTGAGTTCACATGCACTGAATCGTTTAACGTTTCTCAAATTCGTATCTTATCACTTTAAACTAGATTTGGCAAGATGACGTCACCACTTGCTACTTCACAATCCACTCCTTGCGACTTGAACCGATCAATCAGAGAAATTCCTTCAGCAAGATATGTTTACAATTTCCACACTGTTGTGTTTTGATATGTTACAGTTTGCAGTCGTAAATAATGATCATGTTGCAGACGTTTTCATTACTTCGATGATGTACGCGCTAATAAAAAATGATTTATTAGTTGTAGCGGTTGTTTGAAAGCATTATCTGCGTGTGCAGGTTTTTTTTTGTTTTAGAACAACGGCTGTTGGTTATTTTAGCGTAATTTTCGGTAACTATTTGAGATGAAAATACTCTTGGTCTCTGTTGAAAAGTAGGATAGCGAGTTATAATTTTAAATTATCGTCGATGAACGTGACACCAGCATTGTCAAAGGAACATCGAGCTTATTTTAAACCGCTGATGTGGCACTTGGCAACGTAACTCTAACCTTTGACATTTTACAACCCTAGAGATCAACGAATTGAAGCTGAGAGAGAAACTAAGTACAGCTATTTGATTTCAAATGCAGCCACGAACTAAATTTGAAATGGGAGCAACGTGATAAAGTTAGGAAAATTTTGATATCCAGCTATAATTTGTGACGTGAATGTTAATGCCCTTCGGAATAAAACAAATTCATACAATTATTAATGTCTGGCCATATCGAGTATGGAATTTTTATAACGACATGTAATTTAGATAACAAAGTGGTATGTACATCGATATAAACTGTTATTCTGTAATACCTAATAGCGTTAAATTCAGCTAAAGTAATAACTGTTGCGAAGTTATGTTAAATTATGGTACAGTGTTATTAAATTGAAGTTTAATCATTGGTATATGATTTAATCGGTAAGGATTTGTATTTCACACCTAATTTTTTTTTTTTATCCGAGTTATTCCTTAGGTTTGAAATTCTGAATTTTTCTTTTGTGTAAAATGTTAATTATTTGTATCGTGGAAATGATAATAAATGCACACTGTGAAGTTTAATCTTCTTAGTATTTGTATGTCACCTAATTTCTGTTTAGTCTACATATCTTGACGTTTCTAAATACGAACTTGATAGTTATTTAAAAATAGATATAGGTAGGCGAATCTACTGCAAATCGTGATTATTATTCCAAGCGTACGCAGGACGATTTGCCGAAAAGATCGCGGCGTTACAAGACAAGAAATCCATTGTATTAACTAGCCGGGTCGATGCTAAACAACGGGCGAACGGACCTTTTGTTCTGGTAATTACCGCGAAATTTAGCGAACGTAGCGTTTATGAAACTCCAAATTAACTTCGTGCCGTACAAAAACAATCTGCCGTCATCGCGCTGGGAGCATTCCGCGGCCCTATAATAAAAACTGTTGTAGCGATTTGAGTTCTTGCATCGAGGTTCCGGCCTCCGTTCTACTGACGACAAAATTGACTCCTGCTCAATACTGAAGTATCCACAATATATCCACATCGGGATGTTCCAAGTGAAAACACGGAAAGCTATTCACGGGTCGAGTGTTGTTTTTCCGCCATAGTAACGTGCGCGGGGCGCCCATAAAAAGACGCGTCACGGCCGAGGGGGTGGGGGGTGAGCCCCCCATTTGTAAACAGTTTGTGACGCTGGACAGCCAAATCGCAACAGGTGGTGAGACTCGCCCCCATTACAACTAATAATTATTTAAAATTCGATCGTTAATTTTTGTTTTTATATGGTACCAGTGTTTTTCTTTTTTTGCTCCGGTGCACCGATTTTCGGCCAGCGCGCGTGCGGCGTGTGCGGTGTGCGCGACGTACAGAGCGCGCTACCGTGCCGAGTGGAGGCCTCCGCGCGACTGGCAGCCGCGTCGCGTGCTCGCCAAGCTACAGGTAGCCGATGCGCCGAGACCCCAGGCCCGGGAAATGTCCCGGTGTTTTGATGCTCGTACTATTTCTGACATTGCCCGTTTATTGATAATGTATTCGATAGGCGAAGGGCGGTGGCTATTGACTATGACCACAGAATAGACTGTGAGGGTGCCGTATGTTATACGTCGTCGAGTACAAGAAAAATTTCACTTTGCAGCGACAATAGAGGCTTAGGAGACCCACAAAGCACTGGTGTGCCCGGGCACAACCTGGTACCTACAATTTTGTTAGAGATAAATTTTTTTTTTTTAGCTGTGGTACTTACTTATCCTCTTGTATGGATTCTACAAATAAAAAAACCGGGATGCCTCACCTTCTCTTGCCAGTTTCGCTAGTCAGCCACATTGAAGTCACTTTTCTTTTTGGTAAATATCTATACTAACGTAACTAGGACACTTTTCAGTGGTACCATCAGGAATGGGGTCTTTTCTTAGATGCACGGTGTGACTGGTGTCATTAGCAGCCGATAATATTTTCCGTACTATATTCGGCAACAATGCGGTAGAATTAGGTATGTTATTGTACTAACGTAACGAAGCATAATATAAGGTCAAGGATACAACTGGAAGTGTTGCTGGGTAAAATTCTGCAATATGTAGAAAGGGCAAATAGCTAGCCCTTCAATTGATATAACTAAATTGTAGAAAGTATTATTAATATCAGGATTATGAAGTCACTGGAATCTGTGTGTAAATCTGCTGCTGATTCTTTTCTGCATTATTCTGATTTACACTTGAAGTAATTTTACTCACATTTCCACTCAGATTCTTCATTATTTCCACAGAATTGATGCTTACCTGAAAAATAAATTATTAATTTAAGCATGTTTAAAAATAGTATCTACCTAATGTTAAAAAGGAGAGTTAAAATAATTGTACGCTTCTCGCTCTACTAAATCTAAAAATAAAACAGTATTTGTTAAATTAGGGACAATTAATTAAATTTTCAAAACAAAACAATAAAGCGGGAGAGGTTTCATACTAATAGAATAGAGCTTAAATTGAAATATCAGTGAAAGATAATATTAATATAATATCTAAAAATATCTACTGATGTTAAAATAGACCAGCTCTCTGATCACATCTAAATATCAAGAGTTATTCGCTACTGCAGCTGTAAAAATTAATGTTTATTTTTAGCTCATGAGTACCCACTGGAACTTAATTTAATGTTGATGTTATTCACAAACAATTCTGTGTTATCATCGTATGAATGATGTTACAGGTGTTAAGGTGCAGATAGGTAACGCGTTTGAAGTCCTTTGAAATTGACCTACCGATAAGATAACAAACCTAAAAAATGACGTTAGTTTGAATTGACTTTTCAAGAAACTAACCTGCCTCGCCAAACGGTTCCGCCAAGGTACAGCTCATGCCTAGGTGATAACACCTCCATGAGACTGTCCATGTAGTGTCGGAGCCCTAATGGTTCCCCGAGGTACCAGGATCGAACCCCAGTGCCGCCATGACTCTTTTCTGAGTTATGTACATTAGTTGACCACTAACTGATGCTCTTACTTGTACAAGGTACTACTTGTGTAAGGTATGAAAGCCTTCGCAGCTTTTCAGTCAGGAATTATGTCTGTACATGAAACACAGAGTTGCTAAGTGAAAGGAAACAAGCCTTATATTATAGGTACCATCAGTATTAGTAGGCTGTGTTAAAGAAAACAGTTTGCGGTTTATTTTTGTAGGTACAATAAAGTTCGCATTTGAGGTGGGCAACAGACTGGCGACGCTCCTGGTGTTGCTTATGTTCTTAGGCGGCAGTGATCGCTACCCATCAGATGGCGCGCTTGCCAGTTTGCATGACGTATGGCATAAAACTTTGTGTTCAAGTTAGTCTATTCTTCAAGCCGTTTAATGACCTGAGTGGTTCAGTTGGTTAACATGTCTGCATGTTCGGTTCAATTTCCGGCTGGGTACAAATAGAAGTGATGAATTTTAATTTCTGTTACGGGTCTGGGTGTTATATGTGTAATAAGTATGTATTTGAAAATATATTACTTTTATTTAAAATATATATGTATAAGTAGTTTATCAGTTCTCTGGAACCCATAACACAAGCTTTGCTTACTTTGGGATGACGCAGTGTGAATTGTCATAAGATATTTATTGTTATTTTTGGCCAAGCGTGGATATTGTGGCAATATCCTCAGTGGAGGAGGCTCAAGTAAAGTAAACTGGTACAGATTGCATCGGCTTCGCGAGATTTGTACGCACACATAGTAGACTGTGAGGACGCTGTAGGATCCTACGTTATCGAGTACAAGAAAAATTCCACTTTTTGGCCAAACTACAGGTTTAGGAGACACACAAATTGCTAGGCTGCCTGTGCACAACGTACCCATACACAACGTGGTTAAATTTTCGTTCCCTAAACATTTAATTTTCTTAGCGTTACTACTTACTTATCCCTTGTGTAGTTTCTAGAAGTAAAAAAAATACGTGTGGCACTCGGGGACTGGCGTGGTAAAGCTATTGCATAGCATTTTTTATCAACTTATGCAATTATAATTATAAAAGCACGCCGCGAAAAAGCACGCTGTCTCACCTAGCATTGTGTCTAAAAGAGATAGAATCAGTTATGAGCAGTTAGCAGCTAGTCTACACGCATACGTCTAGTCGCACGCACACAAACACCGTGCCGAAGCCTGCCGAACTGAAACGACGTTAGACGATGCACGGCTTTCAACGCCGCACCGCTGTGCCGGTCGGAGTGGGGGGTGTTAGGTTTATTTTCGTTAGGGAATTTCTTGATTCGGTCGCCGCGCTCAAAGCCTGCGATAAAAGCTATGCAATAGCTTAAAAATTGTTTGCGTCACATTCTTTTGGCGTTTCGCTTTGAACCACTTTTCTTTTTGATGGGTCTCCTAAATCTCTACTATTGCTATGAAGTGGATTTTTTCTTGTACTCTATGACGTGTGTAGGATAACCTACGGCACCCTCACAGTCTACAGGTTCAGGTAAGGATGTGTGAATACCAGCTGTCCGGCCCGAAGTAAAATATTTTTACAAGAAAATAGCCTGAAGTAAAATTTTTCAAGTAGGCACCTAAGCAGTAAAGTCAATTAGGTACTAATCAAAATTGTAATTTTGTTCGCAGACGCAGACGTTATTATAAAAATGTCATACTGTTAATGGGAATTTAATTTGAATTTCTAACCACATCGAAACAAGGCTTGCTTTGAAAACTTATTCATATTAATAGTTAAGATATTTCAGTGTTCGTTTAATGCCTCAACATTATCCTACTGATAGAAAATAATCAATTTTGAGAGTACTGTGAAAAGAGCTGTTAGTTTAATTGTTTTTTACCGACACAATCAGCATCAGCATCGTCGTCCTCATCATTATCTTGGAGGTCAACCCAGGGTTCGCTTTCCGTTGCAACCATTCATTAAAAATGTATCGAAAAATGTTGGCTCTTTATGTGAGGCGACTACCATTAGACCACTCGTTAAGAAGAAGCCGGTTCGCTTGAGCCTTTTCCTTCTGTCGGCTACTCCGAGCTGGTGAAGTTCACTTGGGCCTACAGGATGGTGGTAGGGCCCCACAATCCGCCTATGCACAGATAGATCACAGTTATGGAAAGAAAATCTTAAAGCAGAAGTATTTAAATAACAATAACGATTCGGATGTGGAATGAGCTCCCAGCCACAGTGATTCCTTTGGACTATGACATGGGACCGTTCAAGAGGTAAATTAGAGGTCTCTTCAGAGGCGGGCAACGCATTAGTAACTCCCCTGGTGTTGCTGATGTCCATAGGCGGCGGTGACCACTTACCATCAGGTGGCACACTTGCCTATTTGTCTGCCGTATAACATAAAAAAAAACAAATCGGTTAATATGAAAGATTTTGGCATACCTATAGTGCCAATAGTTAATATAGATATATGCTTATATAAAAGTATATTTTCACACTTCCTGCACGATAATGTCCTATTATTTATCATGAAATGTCACTGTATAAAGCATGGTAACAACCTGCAGGGAGATAATTTTGTATATTAGTCAATATTACTACCATGAGAGTAAAGTGATTTGAATTTAGAATGTTAATATTCGTGTGAAATTTCTTAGCATACGGGCTTTGTAAAGAGACTTTATACGAAAATCGCTACATTTTCCTTTTTTTTCCTACAAAAGATTGAAAAAGCTGTGGGCCAGCTCGCTCGCGGTTTGCATTCGGAGTGTCATGTATCGGAATTACACCGTTGATATCTTATACGAATCGACATCAAAGAGAATCACATGATGTAAATAAATAAATAAGCTTTGACAAATTCACACAGCGCCATCTAGCGCCAAAGTAAGCAAAGCTTGTGTTATGAGTGTTAGATAACTGATAAACTACTACCTACCTACCTACCTACACAAATAGGTTTAATCCTCAGCGGACGAGATCCACTTGCACTTGCCCGGGTGTATCCGATATAATTAATATTTAATAAATAATTACCCTGGTCTCGGCCCAGCTATCTTACGTCCGTAACGTACGTACCGAATACGGAATAATTTACTTCAACTTAGTACAATCGCTATTCTGACAATAAGGACATATATTAGACTCTTTAGGGCGCCGGTGACCACTTTCCATCAGGTGGCCCGCTTGCCTGTTTGTCTGCCGTATAACATAAAAAAATAAGGACGGATCACATGGGGACGATAATGCTATTAAGCTCGTCATGAATTCGTGATACGGTCCGGGATGACGTCAAAACCTCACGAACGGCTTGCGCGCCGTTAGCGCGTTCCGCGCGAGCTATTGCTAATTTCTTCTTTTTGTTAACTTCCGACGGTTAAGACGGGTGTTAGAAGTGTCGCGTGTGTGTCTGTACGTCTGACTGTGGCATCGTAACGCCCGAAAGGACGAATAGATTTTGGTGCGGTTTTCTTTATTTGTGAACTAGTTCAATCGATTTGTTAGAGAGCTTTGTATTGTAAAAAAAAAAAAAAAGTTTTAGTAGTTTGAGAAATATCGAAAACCTGCACCTTCAGGCAACTGAATGTGGAACCATGCTCCATTCTGATGAGGGAGGTTAGATGGCAGTCGCTCTACTGTAATTATCTGATCTGCCAAATCCTAGACCATGCTCACGGCGGACCCCGCGCCCTCCTGCGCGAGAGCACAACAGGGACATAAACGCAAACATGACTATTTCTTTTAGTTTCGGAAATATCTGTACATACGTAGAACTCGTCGGCTTGAAACCCTCTATCAACAACAATTAAATCTTTCCACGTGCCGACACATATTGACGACTCAATTCTGGACCGTTACCTTTCCCATTTTCCTCTCATTATAGTCTCTCACGTTCGTGTCCCATCCCATGTACATCACAGGTATATTTATTCAATAAAGCGCACCTGTAATCCGCTGTAATGGCCGACGGGGATTATCCCAAATCCCTGCCAAAGTGACACTTTCCTCCGATCCACTTTATAAGGAAAACCGAAGTCCCTTTCGTGAAGAAATCGCTCGTTTCACTAACAAATGTGTATGGATGTACAAAGTTTTCTGAGCTGGTGGGGAAAACTGGAACTAAATATCGCCATTTTGAAATGTCCTGTCAATGGCAGTAAAAGCGACGCTGTTACCGTATCAGATTACTTTGGCACTGTAATAAAGTATTAACGATGCCGCCTCTAGTGATCGCGGCGTATGTTTTTGGCTTGTCTTTGCTTCAAAGATAAAGAAGATTATACGGGATTTTTGTTGTAATTGAAGTGCAGTGCTACCATCCTAAGGCGATAAGATGGGTGAAAGTGCTGCTACTTTAGAAAAACTGCTCAAATCCGTGTATAGAAATAGCAATAAACTATTTCTGAATCAAAAAGTTCTCATAAATACCGTCTTAGTATAGCTAACAATTTAAATTAGGTATGTTAAAAACGGCCGTTTGTAGCAAAAACTGCACGGATAGGTAAACTAAGACGGTACTTGTGAAGGCTTTTCCATTTAAAAATTGTTTATTGCTATTTCTAGACATTCATATAAGCAGATAGGCGGACTCTGGGTTCTCGTGTCGCCCGGGGTGCAACCAGGACATAACGCCAGTTTTTGTGGTTAGCGATAACTGATATTTTCTTGTGTTTCAGCACTTTCACACCTCATAGCTTCTTAACTGTTAAGTAGACGGCTGCGCTGGCGAGGCTAGTCGAATGACATTTAGGTACTAAATGAAGATTGTAGTTCTGATCATGTCTACAGAAAAGATAAGTTGTTAGCACGATAAGTTCTAAATATTTTTCAAAATTAAATACCTACATTATTATATTGGCCGTAGCATAGCGCCACTATCTGAAATTGCCATTTTTAAATGTCATTTTATTGTTTAATAGCGCTACCGTCACCGAGTCTGCCAACATAATAAAATAAGAATTTACTTCTGAAGTCTAATATAATAGGACCACGACAAGTCCGTATGGACTGTCTGTAGTAAAAATTATAAAGTGTGGATATGGCAATAATCTGGGGATAATCTGTACTTGTCCTTATTGTAATCATTCAGTTATTTGGTCACTATTGGCTTAAACTTTTGTCTAAATTATTAATCATGCTGAAAATTATCTCCGCACTTCCTTTTTAATTGTTTTTCCCATTATTTAATAATATTTTTTATAACTCACGAAAAGATACAATCCTACAGAACGTTCTATGATGTATAAAAAACTTGGCACAAGTGCCATACAGAGATTTTTATTTAATTTTTTAATATGCGATTCGGACTTAGCGTGGTCTTATTTTAGGTAGGTATAGTACATTTGGGGTTCGTCATTGGATGTAGTTTTCGCGTTTCGGTCCACCAATTACAATATTTTTATTTCAACTAATAAACCCCGTAATTAAAAAAAATATGGCACATCGTAAGTAAAAGTAATTTAGCCGTTCAACACCGTACAAGTCGCCATCGCGCTGTGTTGTTATGACTGCATTATAACAGAAAATAGAGTTGTTTTTACATTACTAAATTACATTTCGGATTAAAAAGTAACCTTGCCCGTGCCCTTGCCCAGGGCACAGCCATAACATTCTAAGTATAGCTTACTTATTTTAAGACATTTTCATCCTTAACATGGACAGTTTCATCATATCTAACTTATCCTGGGAACGTCATTAATTAATTCGTGTTTTTCGTTTAGATAAGTGTGTGATTCCGTGGGTAGGTAACAATTACAAACGCGGATGCTTGTTCGTAATAGCTAGATATGTACCTACATGCATGACTTTGCCTTGGCCGGCCACAATCTGTATTTGACTTTCATGCATTTCAAATTAAGACTATAGAGTAATCCTCTGGCGAGCCATACGTGCTGACCCACACAACCACTGGGCCGACTACCCGTATTTCATTCCAGGCTTTCATTTGTACGTCTTTGAATGTAGGTATGTAGGTATATCTCAGACAACAATACAGAGCTCAGAGCAACACAGATATTGGAAGTTCCTAATATTTGTTTGAATGACTTACGGAGGCAGGATTTGTGCGGTTGAAGTAGGTAAATGTAAATGGTAAAAGGCATACGTTTGACTCGAAATTCTTTAAATGATAGTGAATCCGCATTAAAATCCTTTGCGTGGTTTAGGAGGAGGTAGTGGATATACAGACAAACATTATGCGGGAAATCACTTTATTTTGCACTTTGTAAGGATCAGATTAAGGACTATGTAAGCAAGTGTCAATAGACCCGTGGTGTGGGTAGAGTAGAATGTAGCTCCAACCTCTTCCAGGTTCACATGGTCCACTGTGTCAAACGGTACGAAATTGTCCACTGTATTAAAACATCCACTTGAAAATGTCGACTCTACCGATACGTCCACTCTATATAAATGTCAACTGTATCTAAATTATTAGCCGTATTATTCCCCCGTCGTATTCTGAAATGCCAATGTCCAATGTCTGTACCTACCGAACTGTCTGCCAAGCATAATTATTTACCCATCGAATTGTCACCCTTAGCCTCTTGGAAAGTCACCGGAGACAGTGATACCTACTGGTGTTGCTCATCACGGAATTTTAGGCCTCGGCTCAAGTTTAGTACGCCTAGTAAAGGGTCTACCTTGATCAATGCTGTACTAATTGGCAACGGTCGTACGACCGTGGTCGAGGTCTTGAGGTCTTTTGTTGGTTTGGCGACGTCCGTCATACGACCATAAGACACCATTAAGATGGCACCTTCGACCTAGACCTAACCTGACCAGGGTTGGCCTTAGACAGAAATCGGGTTGAAGCGGTTTCAATTATTGTTATTTTAAATTGCGATCTCCAACCCGATATGATAAAAACATATACTAGTGTCTTTACAATAAAACCTTCTTAATTCATCGCGAACTCTCAGTCCACACGTTTCAATTAATCGAATAATTTGCAAATGAGTCATTCAATATCCAATGTCACTCGCAGCGGGTTGGGTACCCACTATAAAGAGTCTCTGTTGGTTGATGTCCAAGCAAAGGTTTGATTTTTTTTATTACCCTGCTATGTTATTCTCTAAGACAACATTCGAGAGCACAACGATGAGACGGGACTGATCATCGCCAGGTTGCCAGGCAACGCGCAAATTTCTATTGAAATATTGTTTTCATCTGACAGAACATACTACATTTCATCGTTGCAATCAAGGATGTTTCTTAGAGAATTGCACCCCAGATTACCCAGTGTTACTTGTGCGACAAAGACGATTCTGACAAAACCTCAAATTACAATTAATATCTATGTTAAAATGCATTAAGCCGTTAGGTCTGAAGCCCGTGCCAAAAGTAGTAAGTCTACTTTTACATTCCCACATACATTCATAGCCTCGAAAAACATTAAGTAGATAACCCTTCTTCTGGCGCAGTCAGCTACTAAGATTCCAGATAGCTGACTTAGGCGAGTGCGGCCATTCCTAGACGTAGCTAGGCCTGCTAGTATTCTACATCGCGCTATGGACCCTCGCTTGACTTTATTATAACCACCGTTTGCAAAGGATCCTACGGGGTGTCGCATCCGATGAAACCTGAAAGGCCTTCCCGGCTGCAGGTGCTCCCAGGGGGTGTTTAGCACGTATGCGCCTAGGTCTTTTTTTTTGGCGAGTCGTGCGTAACCAGTCCGGCCGGCCGGCTGATACTCATGAGAGTTCACCTCCTCCGTCCCAACCGCTATACCGGAGGGTACCCATTTCCATTGCGTGGGGAGCAAAAAAAAAGAAAAAAAATAAATAAAAGATAAACGTTAATATCATTTGAACAACAATTATAGTAATTTTTGGATGTACTGATTACTACACTACAAACAAGACACTACGACACTCACAATCGTCTGGTTAAAAATTAAGACTTCTTTAATTCTTATGTTAAATTAGTTTAAAAAAAAAAGCACTATTAGCATCAAGTATAAACTTTACAATTATAGACGTACGCCATCTTGCCAATCGGCTTCAGCTAAAAATCAGCGTCGCAGCCTCAGCTGTGGCGATATCCTGAGTTGGAACCGTTTCGGCATTTTTTTACTCTGTGTACCTGTTTACTGTAAGTCAAAAAGTTAATGTCGAATAAATGATTATTCTATTCTATTCTATCTATAACGACGTACGATTATAATATTTTTAATTCATTGTAATTTAGTTATTTGTTTTGATAACGGAGCGTCGGTAGCCGGCCGTTTGAATATCCAACTCGTAAGCGAGAGGTACCGGGTTCGAATCCTGCTTCGGCCATGTACTAATGACTCTTTTCTGAGTTATGTACATTAGTTAAATACTAACCGATGCTCTTACGGTAAGGGAAAAACATCGTGATAAAACCTGCAAATTCAGGCAACTGAATTTGTAACCATGATCCAATCTGGTCAGGTTCCTCTGGTAGCAGGATCACGGAGGTCCGATGATAGTCGCTCCACTGTAATTACCTTATTGCCAAATCCTGGATCATGGTCAAGGCGGACCCCGGGCCCTCGTCCTCGAGAGCACAACCGGGACATTAACGCTAAGATGATTATTTTTAGTGATTTGTTTTGATAGTAACCTGCCTGCGGTTTTGTCTGACTAGAAAGACATAGAATGTAAGATGGCGTCTGATTACTATTGAACCGTATCGTGGCGCATCAATGTCTGAATTAGACTAGTATGCGAGTACATAGTGTAATGAAATGTCAATGGAAAACAATAGAAAGAATAACAACGTGAAACTTCCTATTCACCCAAAGTGGGTGGGCTAAGGTAATCTACACGTTTCAAATATGTAGGTAATCTAATAATTTGTAATAGTGTCATCTAATATTTAGTAAAAAAGTTCTACTTATTATATAAGTTACAACAAATAATGCCTTGTAAAACTTTTTTCTAATAAAAATAGGTCCATGTCTAGTTTTTTAGGTTAGGTCATTAGAGCTCGTCTAAGCTGAAATAACGCGCCCCACTATCGCATTAACGCACACAAGCAAATTTAAAATATGGACGCAATACATATACAAATGCCGTTGTATCAGTGTTGCCAGATCAGGGGATTTCCCCCTAGATTTAGGGGTTTTTCGACTGAGTTTTTAGGGGAAATTTAAAATACACACCAAATACAGTTGTTCGCCATATATCGGTTCCTGACCTTGTGTAAACCATCCTGACCTTCCTGTAAACCATCATTTTACGATACTTGGAGGCCGGAGAAGAAGATTTTTTTCAAAATATATTCCTCGATATATTCCTCGATCATTTCTGAACATGATCGCTTCTTTCGAAAATCGCGGCATGCGACCATCCGCTTGGTGAGGGTTTCTAGGGGATTTCTAGGGGGAAACCAAATTAGTCTAGGGGTACGCCGCCGAGACCATCTGGCAACACTGCGTTGTATTGGTCAATTGGTCATTCAGTTGCCGGTGAGACTCAAACGTAGGAACACGCGTCGTTCGATTGAGCAGTCAACGCTCCCACACAGATGAAGTGTCGTTATTAATATTTGCACTCACACATCGAAATCAACTAATTAAGTAGTGGGGCGCGTCATTTCAGCTTAGACAAGCTCTAAAAACAAAACTAAAAAAAACACAAATCTTTTCTCTTTATAATTTTAGAATATAATATTAGTTTAGGTAGGTTATGTGATTTCTATTATTTCTGCAGCCATGTGCCTACTCCCATTTTTACATTAAAGTCCCCCACGAGAACGTTTTACCTTGGTGGTGTCAATATAGGCTTTGGTGATATCTTCGTACTTGGTGATGGCCCCGCCTCCCCGTAATCCAAGCGTACCGAGGTAGGTGCGTATACTTGCAGGATTTTGAGGGAATATCTTTAACATTAAGATAAAATACACTGGAGATATCTATGTACAACGTTATAACGTTGTCAGTGAGGACAAGGCACCCCACTCCGCTTTCTGATGGCCTCACTTTTTAATAGTAGAGTTCACGTAGGTGGTCTGATTCTAGGGTACCGGTGGTACCCTTCTCATTGCTTGCATATTTTTATGCGTTGTGCTCATAAATACCTAATGTAATTATGTTTAGCACAGTGTTGATTTCGCGTAAGTACCTTCACTAAACATTTCCATGTACTTGACCTTTAAAAGACCTTTTAAAGTCAATTTGTGAAATTTATCTATGGTATCTCGTAAATGACTGATATAAGTTATGCTATTACTTGTATTATTAGTACTATTATTATAAGTATTACTTATCTTATTGTTGTAAGCTGTGAGACATCCAAATATAATAAAATAAAATAAATAATAATAAATGTAGGTAAAGCTAGTGTTAGCCTATTAACTGGTTTAAGGCTTCAAAATTAATTACGGACGAACTGAGTGGTTCAGTTGGTTAACATCTAGCCTAGTTTGGTTGGTCTGCCACGTAGAGGTCCCAGGTTCAATCAATTTTAATTTCTGTTACGAGTCTGCGGGATTATTATGTATTATAAGTATGTATTTAAAAATATATAAGTAGTTTATCGGTCTTCTGGCACCCATAATACAAGCTTTGGGGGTAGATAACTTTCTGTGAATTGTCCAAGCATATTTATTTATTTCATATATTATAAACGTATTCTAACATAACGTCACTGTATTTTTAATTTCTGTAATGTTATAAATTGATGTAATAAAGAAATTACATACATACGTAAGTAACTTTATCTGTTTCTTCCATTTATTCCCTCCCCGGAATTGATACAGTCTACTCTGTAAGTGTACCTACACTCTTCCAAAAAGTCGTAGCTTCAAAACCGAGTAGGCTAGTAAAAGGTATTGCGTGCCGCCAATACATTCACCGGCCTACGCGACCAATTCGCCCATCCCCATCCTTTCACTAGGCGATCGTCGTGGAATTTCCCCAGCACTTGTTTGTTGTCTTTCACTTCACTCCAGACCAACATGTAATGGAATTAAATGGGAAAGCTTGTCTAAATATTTCGTTGGAAACGTTTAGCGGAGCGTTTCGGCACATGCAAAAGTAATTATTGTTAGTTTTTGGTGGATGGTAAACTAAATTGGCAGGTAGTGGAAAATTCTGTCTGAATTCGTCGAGGTGGATTCCCGGTAGATATCATTCTCGACTAAGGTTATGTCCTATTTTCTTATGGAGAAATATTTATTATTAGTTTAGATTCCTATTTTGTAAGCCATAGTTATCAAAATGGAGACGACCATGAGTCATATACACACTATAGCAGACAAGAGATGTGTAACTAAGAATGTATTTACGTTCAGTCGACGGCATATCGACCGACCACAAACCAATATAAGATAAGCTAGCGTTTCTACAGACGCGTATAGCAATGTTAGTTCTTTTTATATTGGATTTGGATAGATAGTGGGTAGTCCAAACTGTCTTCTGTGCTAGACAGCATGTTAGAAAAAATAATCCCACTAGTAATTAAAAGGATTAGTTAAAGCTGATGGTGATTATTTTTACTTGACTTTTTGAAGGAAATCTTTCGCTGATAACCGTATATCACTGAAGGAAATTTACAAAAGAAACCTGTACCTAATGCAAAAATTAAGTAGAAGTTACCTTTTTTATATAATGGCTTTTATTGCAATTACCAAGAAATTGCTTTTGTTATTCATCATCATCTTGGCGTTAATGTCCCAGTTGCGCTCTCGCCACACTAAGGCCTAGGGTCCGCCTTGACCATGATCCAGAATTTGGCAAGTCGAACCTGACCAGATTATATCATAGTAGATTGGATCATAGTTACACATTCAGTCGCCTGAAGGTACAGGTTTCATGACGATATTTTGCTTCACCGTAATAGCATAGGTTAGAATTTCACTAATCTACATAACTCAGAAAACAGTCATTGCGACATTGCCGCAGTGGGATTCCAACCCGGTACCTCCCGCTTACGAGTCGGACACCTTAACCACAAAGCTACCGACGCTTCTCATAAAAATCGCGATTTCTTATTAACCGAACAGAAAAGCTTCCAGCAAAGTACTTTTACGTACTTAACGGCCGTAGCGAAACTTTCCCACCTATTCGAAATTTTAATACTTTTTAACAAGTTCACGTAACTTTGTTCAGTCTTATACGGCGTCGTATGAAAATTCTGTCGCTTAGAATTTCTTAAAGGCGGTGTGTTTCCAAGAATTTCAGCTATGGCGTCATACTCGTTAAGATGTAAAGTAAATTGCGACGTTGTCGGTTGACGGACCGAGAGTCCGTGAGAGAGAGACCGTGACGTCATCAGTAGATATTGCAGCGTAAGCCTCGCATAGACTGTAGATTTTAAATCTTACAGCGATGGTTATAAGGACGGCTTTTAGACCGCCGCGATGCTGGTAACTGTGGTTACCACTTGAGAGCATCTCTATCCCCGGCTATCGAGCGAAGTTACTATTTAAGTTTGGAAGAAAATTTGTATAAATATACGTCATGGGGTGCCGGGTCCCGATATAGTTGACCAGTCTCAGAGTCCCCAGCAAAAGCCTTGGACAACCTCGGTTTGCCAACGGCATTAGGAGGCCGTGTGGTGTCCGACAGAGTAGAATAGCACCAGCCCCTTACATTCGTGGGTGTCGTACAAGTTGCGACTAACGTTTTCGAGGCAAACAATTGTGGAAAATGGGCAGCAGTGTTTTCTATTGCTATATTTATAACACTGCAATCTCCAACCCGCCTGCCAAGCGTGGAGATTATGGCAATAACCTCCCCTTTCGTGGGAGAGGCCCTAAGCCCTGCAGTGGACTGTTACGGGCTGTGGTGATGATTAGGAGGCATACCACGTTTCACACGTTGCGGTGCTGAAGTTCGACTAGTGTAATAGTACGAAACGTTCCTGGACCCATCCAGTTCCTACTCTGCGAACGTTACTTAACCTTGGTTATTGGCGTCGCAAGCACGCTGCCACTAGACCAGTGCCGCTTTTAAATGTATTTCAAATTTATCTGTTATTGGCAAATAGAGTGAGAGATCGAGATAACAGGAAAATATACCTAAGCGTAGCCCTTAAGCAAGTAATTATTAATCGACTGATGGTTTGTCGGCATTTTCAACAACAATCTAGACCTGACATCAAACAAAGACCGGCCGAACCAAAACTTATAGGGACCCGTTTGCACGTCGGTCACCGTTTAAAAACCGAAGTCACCGTGTAGCAACCGCACAGAAAACTTGTAGTCGTTTGTTTACAAATGATAAAATAAGGTTTCTGTCAATAACATAGACACCAAAATTGCGTAACATTAGACAGAAATCATGTATGTCCATATGAAAATGTAAGGAACATCACGTCATCACACATTAACTGTCCATAACAATCCACTGCTGGCCTTGGGCCCCCACTACATCAGCATATACCTACCATAATATCCACTTTAGTACATTAAATCAGTTATATTGTCTAAGTGACAAACTATTATTCAATACACTTAGGGACATGACGGGAGGTGTTAGAAAAGGTTGGGGTTTGTTATCAGGAACGCCAGAGAATTTGGTGATGCGTTGAACCCTTATCAATGTACTTACGCCTTGCTTTTGGAGAAGATTCAAAAGGCATTCTCTACAAAAAAATATATGGGTCTCTTTTTTGTACCCGACTAAATTTCTAAAATGGTTCGTGGGCTTTAATTCTGTAGAGGTAAGGCGTAATTACTACCTTTTGGTAATGGTTTGTCGTATTTTGCGTGGTGACTCAGACTGTCTTGACCTAGTGTCTTGAGCGGTATGGCTATTTGTACCTCCAGTTCCCAGGGTACAACTCAGACCACGCCAGCCCAGTCTACTCGCCACTTCCGCAGTCCGAACCGTTTCGCACGCCAATTCACCCATTGTCCGAGCCTTGGGCATCACGCGTTCCTGAGATCGGCACCCGAGTGTGACTTATTTGCCTGGATGGTTGTGTGCAAGGAATGCCTGAAGTACTGCAAGAGGATTAATGAATGATATATCTAATTGATATATCTATTGTATAGCTTACAGTGAATTGATTAATACTGTAATACTGTAAAGTCCGCTCGCGTCCGCTCTATATTAAAATAACCTCCTGTTTATTCATTTACTATTTATATAACTTTGTTTATTTACTATTCTCGAAAACAGAGAGAGTACAAATTATACATATCACTCACAATCGACTAAAAGAAGCTAGAATATTCTGGTAACATATCAAGTCTTGAAATAATTACTGCCAAACGTATAAAATGGTACACCTGTTTCAGTCCGTTAATTAAAATCTACAAGGCTGCTGTTGGGTATAGGATGTGCACGCGGCGTTCACGTACTTATAAACGTCGGTAGATTCCATTTTCATTAAACTCAAGGCCTGGATGTCTATCTCACACCTATGCCTTTAATTAATTTGTATTCTATAAAATGGCCACTAAATGACTGAAAAAAGAAGAACAAGAACATGCCCAAAAAAGTGCCAACCAGACCATATTAATCTCATCAAACACATTTCTTATATTAAAATTGATTACGATGACTCACAAGCTCATAACGATTTCACGGTTCAAAATGAAAACATGGTTACAAAGTATGGTTTGGCCTGACTGCCATGACTACCATACCCTTAGATATAATACACTACTTACAGGGCTGTATGTGTAATACAGCGTGGGTGAGCCTCCTACAAGGTGGACTGACGAACTGGTAAAGATCGCAGATATCAACTGGATGATCAAGGCACAGCACCGGCCTTTGTGGAGGCCTCCGCCTATGCCCAGCAGTAGGCGTCTTTCGACTGATATGACTTCTATAACTAGAAGTCAATCGTCTTTTATAGATACTTTACCAAACAAATTGACCATCAGGTGTCCCGATTTCTAATTGATACCTCATTGAAAAGGTATTTGAATGTAGAGTAATAGTCACTATGATGACTCACTCCAATTAATTGTAGTCTCGGAGGTATACCTGTATATAATTTCGAAGGGACCTGCAACCAGAGCTTACGAGACTTAATAGCTATGAGTGATACATCGTTGAATAGGTCTTTGAATGTAGAGTAATAGTTACTATGACGCCTCATTCCAATTCAACTTCATCAACAAATCTTCAAATTCAAACCAACGAGGTATCACTAATCGTTATTGGTCCTGGTTAGAAATCGAGGACCAAAACGCCCATCATTATTACCGCCGCAGAACGTTCAATGCTGGACACAGGCCTCCAACCGGCCCTTTTGTACCTTTTCACCTTTCAAGATTTAACCGAAAAATACCTATTCAAATGCCAGGTGGAATATCATCTTACTCGTACAACATTCCCATTTCCAAGAGCTCGTACAAAAAATACAGCACCCAAAAAAGGTAAAAAATATATAATCATTCTGTATAATGAAATGGACTTCAGGGTGAACCCAATTCGGTCTGTGCATCGCTGTATAGCCAGGACTGGGCAAATTGAAATGTTGATTTTAATAAATGAAACCTCTCTGTAACTTTAGGACTCTCCCATACAGGCGCGATATGACGCGCGATAATAACGCTTGCGTTTTTGCGATAATGCATATCACGACTTTCCGCAGCTACGTTTTTATCGTCCTTTTAGCAACTACGTCATTTACTATAAAAATTAACACATCATCTTGGCGTTAATGTCCCGGTTATCTCTCGCACACGAGGGCCCGGAGTTCGTCTTGACCATGATCCAGGATTTGGCAGATCAGGTAGATACAGTGGAACGACTGCCATCTGACCTACGTGACCCTGCTACCAGGGGAACCTGACCAGATTGGATCATGGTTAAGCATTCAGTCGCCATCACCGTAAGAGCATCGGTTAACATTAAAAAAAAGAGTCATTGGTACATAGCCACAGTGGAATACGAACCCGGTACCTCTCGCTTACGAGTCGGATACCGTAAGAGTAAATTTTGTATTAGGATTGTATTATAACAGAGATATCGCAATAACGCGATATTACAGCGCGTTATTATCACACCTGTATGGGAGATCCTTTATGCATGCAAATGTTCACAAAGTTACGCTGCTATTCAATTAAGGACAGACGAAAGGATCGCAAAATTCACGTTTTATTTACGTTGAGCAAATTTTAGTTTAATGAAACAGAGGGCAAGTTAAACGGCGAACGTCACAAGAGCGGTAATTGTCACAGTAGGTTCGGTCTAGATCGGCGATTTCAGTACTTAGGTAGTAATTTAACCGATCAATGTTGAAAAGTCTGTCGAAAAATATACTTACTCAAGTATTAGGTTCTTACCTTTGAAAATAGCGCTTTGACTGGTGAAAAACACGGAATTTGGAATTTTCGTACAAGCAAATTTTTCAATTTCTTGGAAATGGCTAATCTGATTTACGATAAAACTTTGTAGTTACCTATAACCAGACAACATTACCATTTCATTTTGATAGCTACCCTTTTCATAAAATTTAGTACATCTGGTTAAAGAGGCAAACTGACAACAAAAGAATTAGGTATTAAGGTATTTTCAAACCCTTATAAAAACTTAAGAAAATATTTTTATTCAATTTTAGGGACTTTGGCGTCTAAACAAACTCTATTTTCGAAATAGATTAAGATTAGAATTAATTGAAAAGAATAGAGCAAACGTGTGATTGCGAAAATCAAAATGTCAATTTCATAGGCAAGGTTTGCCAAACTACTAAACAAATTTTTATTAAATAAAGCTAAGAACCATCTCGATTGAACTGGTTCATACACAAATAACACGACAGATACACAGATAAATACTGTACACAACATCCTTGTTTTTGCGTAAGGAGTTAATGAAATTTCCCGCAGTGACCGTTCAGCGCACCTATAGCGATGATAGTTACATACATACTTTCATACATAAATACACACTTACGCCCGTATCTCTTAGGCCTAGGCGGAGACTATCGAGTGTCACAAGCTACAATCCTAATACATCTCTCTCGCCTCTTCCACATTCATACATCTTTTCATGCATTTCCGCCGGTTGATAGTTAGGTGATAATGGAATACTTGTTCATTGCACCACAGAGAGTAACACAAAAACATAATTATTTTTGAGTGGATTAGGCAGGCAGGTCCCACTCATATAACTTAAATTCATGATATAGGTTACACAAATATATAAGAGAAAAAAAAACATGACACATAATGATCCTCCTAAGCAATATAGGTACATAACATTTTACGTACAAGCCTCACTTTGACATATACCTCTCGTTTACACAAACGCACCCTTTCCCCATGAGATGTCGCATCCGATGAAGCCTGAAAAGCCTTCCCGACTATAGGCAATCCCAAGGCGGAGTTTAGCTGGTAGGCGCTGAGGCTTGCGTAGCCGGCCGGCCACGCTGGTACTCATGACAGTTCTCCACCTCCTGCCTAGTTAGCCTTGGGTGCCCTTTACCCGTTTCGGTGGGCGCAAAAACAAACGCACACAACCGACAAAAATTTCATACTTCACTCACACATCAGAACGTACGAGCGCAAACTCACCGATAGTATAAGTGGCGCCATCTATCTGGAACGTAGCGCTCTTGCACTTCTTGAACACTTTCCCGCTCACAACCTGGCGCGTAGCGCTGCCATGGGTGGCGGGTATCGAAGCGATTTCGCGCCTCGCCACCATGGCGCTACTGTCGAATTTGTTCCGCAACTCCTCGAACGACAACTCGGACGACAAATCCGGATCCGAGTCCGGTGTCGTCTCGTGCACCTGCCCGCACCTCGTGCCCACATCGGGTTTCCGGTCCATCGTTGCCGCACTGTCACTAACACTGTCACTGTCACATCACTCTCTGTCGCTGTTATTGTCACCTTTGGGGGGAAATATTTTTGGTTTAGTTGAGTTTGTTTGCTGGTTGGTTGGTTACAAGGCAGGAAACTGGTTTGTTTGGTTTTATTGAATTTTTAATGATTTTTTTATTACTTTTGTTAGAATATGGTAAGTATTTTCATATAGCTAACTTGTCCACAAGATTTATGAAACCACAAATTATAAGAAAAAAAGATACAAACCTATTTACATAATATTATTATTATACGATTATTTTAATATTGTTCTATGTACAAAACCAAGTTTTTTTTAAATAGAATAGACCTTGGAGGATACGAAAACACACAAAATAAATAGCCTAGAGAGTATATCAGCGTACTAGGCCTGACTTACAATTTCTTACAGAAATATTATAAGTCATCGTTGGCGAAATCAATCACTGCACAAGGAGCTTTCATCGGGAAACTTGCGTGCAAAAGCCTTACTTTAAAGAGAAAGCTCTTTGTTGTGATTTCCTCATATTAAGTATGTACGGCCGTACGCAAAACGATGCGTATTGTTTAAACATCAGTTTGTTCGAACGTATAGGAAAAATATTTGTGAAAAACTATTTGGGAAATTTATTAAAACAATAGACCCTTAACATTTACTTTTAGAATTTTTGTCTGTCTGTATATTGCCTATAGCGTTGAAAATGCTACTTGGAAGATACACTGCTAAGTAATTAAGTACTCTGTATGAAAAGCACCGATTCTCAGGTATTACTGATCGTCCAGGTTTGCGATAACGCGGCTCATTGGCTAATGTATCGCGTTTTTGACGCGAGCTGTCCACACCGGAGATTAGTATACGCTGTCGCTGCGATAACGCGGCTCCTCGGTTCATGCGTCGCGTTTTCGACACGAGCTGTCCACATTGGAGCTTAATATACGCTGTCGCTGCGATAACGCGGCTCATCGGCTCATTTGTCGCGTTTTTGACGCGAGCTATCCATATCGGAGATCAATATACGCTGTCGCTGCTTACTTGCTGCTTACTATAAATTTTTTGACAGACATAAGGCAAGCTTAGGCCGATGAGCCGCTTTATCACAGAGACAGTGTATTTTGAGCTCCGGTGAGGAAAACTTGCATGAAAAACGCGACGCATGAGCCAACAAGCCGCGTTATCGCAGCGACAGCGTTATTAAGCTTATATTTAACAAGACAGGCATTTGACCGCCATCTCACCTGTTGGTAAGTGACGATGCGGCCGAAGATGGAGCATGCCCGTCTTGGAACAGCCTATTCACTCTAGCCTTGAAGGCATCCAGATTATATTGATCAGGGAACACACTCGCAGGCAACGCGTTCCACTCCTTAGCCGTACGCATTATAAAAGTCAAGCCAAAGCGGCTCGTGCGGATAGTTGGAAGATCCACGACATAAGGATGAAGCGGTCGCCCGGATTGCGTCTCCCGATGGCGGAAAGGGAACGGCGGAATGAGGTCGTGCAGCTGCTTCGCACACTCACCGAAATGTAACCTGTAGAAGACCGACAGACGCGCAACCCTACGCCGATGCTTAAGGCTCTGCAGCCTAGCTTCAATCAACTGTGGGTCACCAATCATCTTCTTTGCACGTTTTTCCACCGAATCCAAAGCCGCCAGTTGATATTTGGCTGATCCATCCCAGAGGTGGCAGCAGTACTCCATGCAGGATCGGACTTGTGCTTGATATAACTGAATCAACTGCTTTGAAGTGAAGTAGCGCTTAACCTTCGCTCCGCTGTCGTCGGTCTTTTAAGGCTTATAATACTTTTTTGTGTAGGAGTTCGAGTATACTAAAGCCTTTTAAAGGAGGTTCGAGCCTCCGAACGAGATTCGAGACCATTTTATTTCATACCGCTAAGGTAGCAATAAAGCTTGCGGCCTGCCTGATAGTAAGCAGTTACCGCAGCCATTGAATGGAGAGTGTTTGTTGTGTATAAGTTAGGTATGACATAGCTGGGTATCCTGTTTGAATTGGAGAAGCCCGACTAGGGAAATATCCTTCACCTTATAGAATACCGCAGCTAAACAATACTGTTTTAAATAGTTTTGTGTTTCTGTCGGTGAGTAAGGTCGCCAGTGCGGTATTTGTGGAAGCTTGGCTTTGGCAATGGAGGGACATTTGCCTTTTTACTGCTAGAGCAACGTATTATACGTGGGCAATACATTGGCGATACCCCTGGTATTGCTAATGTCTAAATGCATAGGTTACCACTTTCCATCAGGCTCGCCTGTTTGTCTACCTTAACTTACATAAAAAATCATGACCAGCCAATTGCAGACATATTCACGATACGCCACATAGACTTGACCGCAGTTGCATAAATGCTAATCCTTTATTATATTATACGTAATATTACATTAATGTTATTCGGTATGTAAGGATGCTTTTAACGTAATTTAAAGCTTTATCCAATTAGTTTACAAAACGTGCAGAGTTTCCCTTGGTTACCCCTATTGTCAAGGCTTTAATTAAAGTCTATTCTGTTTTAAATTTAGGCTGTAAAAAGGTTCAGTGAATTAGTCGCTCGTGTTCTTTCAACCATTACAATTTTAAACCGTACTGAATTGGTAAATAACTTAAGTGTTACAGAGTCTGTGTCGCTCTGCATACAATTTTCAATTAATATAATAGTATGGTAACAACTACGTATAAAAAACAAAAAAGGAATAAGTGAAGGTAACCTAATTTATTCATACATAGGTACATAGCATAAAGCAAAGTCGCTTCCTGCCTTATGTCCCTATGTATCTTAGAGCTTAGATCTTTTAAACTATGCAACGGATTTTGATGCGGATTTCAACAATAGATAGAGTGTTTCTAGAGGAAGGTTTATAAATCATCAGAAAAACATCTCTAACCAAGCCTGGTAAAACCATCTCCAATCGACGATGCCGCGGCGCGTACCATTGTAGATCGTATGATATTCATAAGTGTTTTATTAAAACCCAAATTGAATAAATATATTTGAACTTTGAAAAAATGGGTAGGTTAATATAATAGTATGTTAACATTAACAAATATGTACGAAACGCAAAAAGAAACAAAGGGAAAGTGAAGGTATCATAATTAAAAATAAAATGAATATTGAAACTGAATTGGTGCCCAGGAGAGCCCGTCATCTGGCTGGATAGTAATAGGGTTATCTTTGTTTTGATAGTGAAGCTAATCCTTTGGGCCATATAGGGGCCAGCCTTTTGGTCATTACAAATATCGACCAGACGCTTGGTTGGGGCGCGAAAAAGCCCACAAACCTTAGTAGTCTGTAATGTGTGCGCTATAAGTTCCACTTTACATTTCGTTACTTGGCCTTTATGCTCATGTTCTTGTTTTATATTTAATTATTGTACTTATTGCAGTCTAATTATAGTCTAGTTAGAGCGTCGGTGGCTGAGCGGTTACAGTATCCGACTCGTAAGCCAGAGGTCCCGGGTTCGAATCCCGCTCCGGCCATGTACCAATGACTGTTTTCTGAGTTATGTACATTAGTGCAAATGAAAATGAAAAAAGTATTTATTGAATTAGGATTACGTTAATTAATACGCTCTTTCAAACGTCAAAAAGCAAAGGGAAAGTTAAGCGAGCTCATCCAGGTAGGGGGTGACGCATGCTGACCGATCAGCGCGCACGAGCGCCCGCCCCGACGAGACACCGGGCACCGATACACGCCACGCACATAACCGCCTAGGCGAATCATGTGCGGCTCGTGCCCGGCCCCAGCCAGCCCGCCGGCGCTAGCACCCGCACGCACCAGCCGGCCTACCAGCGTCACCCCCTGTACTCGGAAGAAATAAGTAAAAAGAATGTCGTCTGTCTGTCAGTACGCCGCTTCAGTTAAGAAAATGACCATCTGTGGGAGAAAGAAACGGCAAGAAACCCACAGGTAAATTTAAATATGATTACATTGCATTGATACATTTGTCAATTTAATTTGAGTGAGCCTGTCTTGATTGGAATATGATGTGGACCCCTACAAATCGGTCAAGATAACTAATTATAAGTATAAGCAAATTAAAAAAAAATAGTACAGTAAAGCAGGCCAGTCCACCAAGGCAGCACCCGTTCACGAGCATGACGCACGGCCCAGCCATCGTCCAATTCAACCATATTTGAGGGAAGAGAACGACCTGACCCCCACACTACCACCAGGCAGACTTTTAAGTGAGCATGCACTGCCATGCCGTAAATATTAAAAAAATATTTGTTACTGAATGACTATTCCACATCAAATCATCCTCACCCAATTTACAAAATTGTAAATTTATAAATAACTTCCTATTTCGAAGAGCCTAGTAGTACACCATACATTTTTGTCATTGATATATTCATCAATTTTATAATAGGCTTTTTTCTTTATAGTTGCTTTCACCTTTTCTTTAAATTGTGATTCAGGCAAATTAATAATACATTCAGGTATATGATTATAAAATCTTATACAGTTACCCATGAAATATGAATTTACTTTACTTAGTCTGAATACCGGTGTTAGTAGAAGATTAACACATCAATTTATTTAAACAATTCTTTGAGTGAATCACGCCGACGTAATCCATATATTGCTGTTACAGCTCGTTTTAGAAGTTTGAATATGATGTCACTATCAGCACACTTGCCCCATAGTATGATACCATACGACATAGTACTATGGAAATAACTATAATTAACTAATCTAGCTGTATTTACATCCGTTAGCCTCCTTATTCGCCATACGGCAAATGCAGCCGAACTTAACCTACTAGCCAATGATTCAATATGTGAGCCCCATTGAATTTTTGAATCTATATTAACGCCTAAGAAAGTAGTTTCTCTACCAACTCATGTCGCGTTTTATCCAAAATAACATTACATTGATTACTTTGAACATTAGGGAGGCAAAAATAAACGCATTTTTTTACAGAGTTTAAGACTAATTTATTAATCGTAAACCAATGAAGTACATTCTGACACAGTTTCCTTCGTCTATATTATTAGTGAAGTGTCGTCAGCAAACAAAACTATACCAGCAGCGTTCTGCACCATGTAAGGAAGATCATTTTTATAGACAAGAAAGACAAACGGTCCCAATATAGATCCTGGTGGCACTCCAATGCTCATTTTCCCCCTGCAGATAACTCTCCATTAACAGTAAGTATGATTCTAAGTATGATTTCATCATTTCAAGACTATCATGCGTAAAACCATAATGTTTTAATTTTAATAGTGTTGAATGACTTACACAATCAAATGCTTTAGACAAATCGTAAAATACACCTACTGCATTATGATGTTCTTCCCATGCGCCAAAAATTTGTTGAATGAGGCTAATACCAGCATCGGTAGTATTGCGGCCTTTTGTGAAGCTATATTGTTGTTGATGAAATAATTTATTACTATTAAAGTGTACAATCATTTGATTTAACATCGTTTTTTAAAAGATTTTACTGAAAACGGGCAGGATGGACACCGGTCTAAAATTATTCAAACTATTTTTACAACCTGATTTGAATAATGGCACCACTTTACTGATTTTCATGAGGTCGGGGAAAACTCCTACTTTGACGCAAGCATTAAAAATGTAAGCTAAATACGGTGCTAAAATATCAACAACAGTACTTATAACTCTAACTGACATTCCCCAAATATCTTCCGTATTTTTCAAATTAATGCTTTTAAAAGCTTTAATGATAGTTTTAGCATCTACTTCGGAATAACAAAAATCATTTTCACAGGCAACTATATTTTCTTTTAACAAGTTTCCTGCACTAATTCGGCATGAGTTTATCAATGAGGTAGTTTTAATCGGTATTTCGGTAAAAATGTTTGGAACAACTCTGCCACTTCTTTATTTGCAGTGCTAGTTCCTGTTTCTGTTTTGTTTTCATAATTTGTATCACGAGGCTTTGATTTCCCTGTCTCCTTATTTATTACATTAATCACAGTCATAGCTTTGTTTGAAGACGAACTTATAATTTTCTTATAGTGCTGTGATTTTGCCATTAGACAAACATTCTTAAACGTTTTTAAATATTTTTTGACATACGAGTATTCTACAAAATCTTACCAAGGCAATAAGCTCGCTGACCGTATAGTTCAAGCATTCTATCTCTGCTTTTGCGGATACCTAAAGTAGCCCAATCACTAAATTTAGATTAACACTTTTTATTATTATTTATTTAGATTAACACTTTGATACAGATTATTGACAGAATTGAACATATTAGAAAATAGAATGTTTGGGTCATGAGAATCAAGACAAAGGCCGGCAATGGTCTCCGATAAGGCTTGTTTGAAGTGTTCAATTCTCCTTTGAGTGATTGGTCTCGTAATTATTTCATTGCTATTACATTGTTCCGTAAAATCAAAAACAACGAATTGTCCACTATAGTCAGATCTTGTAAAATTTATAATAGTTTTTTCGTTGACCTGGCAACAGCAGAATACATTGTTGATGCAAGTCGCTGATGATTCTGTGCATCGTGTCGGCTTTAAAAATACATGATAAAGATTAAAACTACGGAATGAGCTTATTATTCTCTTACTAAAAGTTGTATTTTCTAATAAATTAACATTAAAGTCTTCACAAACTATTACCTTTTTTTTACATATACAAAGTCTTTCTAAAACTTGTTCCATAGTTTTTTCAAAAATTTCAAAATTGTCATTGTATAAAGCCTATACACATAAAGTATAATGCACTTTTCTAGCTCTACGCAGGATAACTCAATATTATGTTTAACTGAGAGGCCAGTAACATCTTTCCGGTCTTTCGATTTAATATTTTGCCGTACTGCAATTAATGAACCACCACGGGAAATAGATTCCGATTAAAGCAACTTATTATATTATAGTTACATAAATTAAATGACATCTCAGATTCTCTCAGGCAGTGCACAGTTAAACATAATACTTCTACAGGCGTTTTCTTTAAATTTAATTCTATTTCATGTTCTTTGCCAGAAGAACCTTGTATATTTTGGTGAATTAATCGTAAACAATTCTTGGGCTTTTCTTTTGTCTTAAAATCTAGTTTAAAGAGCATCATTGACAATATTGTCAATAATACGGCCTACTTATTTTAAAATGTAGTTTCCGCAGTTTTACTAATAAACTATATGTACCTATACTACGATCTCAGAGTAAATGAATAAATAAAATAAATATGCTTGAACAAATTCACACTGCGCCATCTAGCCCCAAAGTAAGCAAAGCTTGTGTTATGGGAGTTAGATAACTGATATATACTTTTTCTAAATACTGACTTATTATACATACACCCATGCCTATTATATAAATTAAAGTTCATCATTTCAATTTCTGCTCGGCCAGCAATCGAACCCGGGACCTATGCGTGGCGACCGGCATGTTTACAAACTGAACCACTCAGGTCATCAAATAAAATTATACATTTTATCACACATTCACTCATTCATTCGGGGTCCATCCATAGGCTGCGGTGACTGTTTCCCATCAGGCAGGCCATAAGCTAGTTTGCCACATTAGCTGTATTAAAAAAAAACATGCGACCATCGATCTAGGTATTAACCTAGATCGAGCACGTCACAGACAAAAAAGGTTTTGACCAATTGGTTCCTGAAGCTTTAAAGCGAAGATCTGGATGCCGTATTTACCAGTTTTTACCTTTCGATTGATAATATAGTATTTCTCTTTATTTTTTTACTCGAATAAGATATCTTCTGAAGCCTTACAAACGATTGACAGATATAGATATCCCTGTGAAAATGATGGCAATTTACACAACACCCAAACTCGATATCTCCTAAAAGAGCTTATATAAGAGTAGGTTCACATTACTCGTCGAATTTTTGAGGCAGGCAGATTTTCTCACGCGTACGTCATTCATTGAAGTAACGATGATTTTCACGACTCGCCTCACACGCCAAATGTTCCCTTTTGGGGATATATTTTTTGCTATTTCCAAGAAGATAGACGATGGTAAAAATAAAATGGCAAAGAGATATAAGGCGAACATGCTCTGCATTTTAAAAATTATAGTTGGTTCTTAATTCGAATTCGGGTTGATTCGGACGTGGAATGAGCCAGCCACTGGGATCGCACAAGAGATATATTCTAATATAGAGGTCTCTTTAGAGGCGGGCAACGCATTGGTGGCTCCCCTGGTGTTGCGGCGACGGTGACCACTTTCCATTAGGTGGCTCGCTTGCCTGTTTATCTGCCGTGTAACATAAAAAACTCCTTTGTTGTACTATTAATTTTAGAAACTTCAATTTAAATAATCATGGATAACATTTAATAGCTGCAAACGGACTTTTACATCAACATTTTCATAGCATTTTAGGGTGTACACGCGGTTTTCATCAAACAAAGGCAAATCTTGTCAAAGTGAGCCTAAAGCGACGTGAAGAAATTTTACACTTCTTTGAATCTTCTCCTGACGTAAATCTAGCAAACAAGGCGCATGGGATCGAATAACGTATCCGAAGGAGCAGATTCAATTCCCTAGCCGCACAAATAAATACTTTGGCAGTTTCCGCGTGAGAAAGTTCGTTGAAGGGGAAAAATTTCGCCGATAAATGCCTCTAAATGACGAATAGCCGGAGAGTGACTTTGGATGTTTGAAATGGTTGCCGCGAAAGCCATTCCTTGTGCACTGTTTAATTGATTGATGTGGGATATGACTAGGTGTGGGGAAGATCCTAATAGATGAGGAAATGGGGTAGAACAAACATATCATGTTGAGAATTGAGTAAGTATTTCATGTTGCAATTCAGGCGGACCCTCGCGTGTCTCGCGGTGGCGCAACCGGGTCATAACGCCAATATACATTTTTGCAATTCAATGTGGTTCCCGTGGGAATAAAGAACTTTATGTGGACGAAATCGCGGGCATAAGTTAGTATATTATAATAGTGTAAATAGCCGTCCAATGCACTGCGAAACCCTTTACTCGTTTTATTCAATAAACAATGAAAAGGACAGAATTAATTAACAAAAGCGCCATCTGATTTATAACAATGCCAAGGGCCTTTGTTTTGCTGTACGTAACTTACAATTGCTACAGAAACAGTAGCAGCTAACACAATAAGTTAAATAGGTCGCCTTCTACTTGTCTTGGCTTCTGTTTGTGGCTAAATAGAATATATTAAATGCAGATCTATATGCTTGTTCTCAGCGCTTGTCTTGTTCTCGGCAATTGGCAATTGCAATTAATGCACGCCTATCAGAAAGATTCGGTAGATTACACAACTCTCTTTATCAGTACCTAGGTAGGTAATAATATATTTTTTGTTAAGCAAACACGCGGGCATATCGTACATGTTGCTCAAATACACTCCCACTGAACGTCTTAAACTAAAATAAAATAAACTAAGAACCTAATACACCCTAGTTAAACCTTACACTGAAAAAAATAAACTTTTATGTAGCACAAAATCGATTTCTGTACAAAACATGGGTATAAAATAAAGTAATATTGATTTAAAATAAAGCCGTGAAATAAAATAGACATAATGACTAGATGGCGTTGTTTTATGATATAATTATTTTTCTTTTTCGTTGTATTGTTTTATATAATAATAGCCGGCGCGACTTCGATCGCGTACACCTATTTTGCCCCTACCTCCCTGTTTTTCTTTCCTATAAACCTTCCTCTTGAATAATTTTATCTATTGTTGAAAAGCGCATTAAAACCACTGCGTAGTTTAAAATATCTAAGCGAACATTGACACATACATATATACATAGGTACAGACAGCAGGAAGCGACATTGTTTTATACTATAAAATTCATTACGCGCTCCTTTGGATAGATTTACTAACGGCCAGTTGCTAAAACGCATAATTATTAAAAATAAACCCTCGAAAAATAGGTCGATCATAGCTTACAATGGCCAATTATTTGGATGGAACTTTAACCATAAAGAAATAAACTTATTAAGTGAGATAAAGACGTAGATAAATCCAAGTCTCTTTGTGGGTTTTATTAGTCATTTGATATTAACTATCAAAGTGCTGGCTATTGTGAAACTTGGTTATCGAAAGCAAACTCTAAGTTCTGTTGGGTTCCGAAGTTAAATGACGGATAACTAGGCGTTATCTGATCACTCTGGCTCTAGTTAGTCCTCAGTATTAGATACACCAAGCGCTGAGCGAACTATACAGTTACGAGACTGGCAGTTTGAGACAAAGGGAAATTGTATACGTATCTATGCCACTAATGGCAAATAACCTGCTCGTTTAATTCAGTGGCTTTGAATACGCAGATATCTGAAGAAGATTAGGTTCCTCATCGATAATCTTTATCCTAAACTTAGTGCAAAGGTTAAAATATTTGTGGCACGTTAACAACTGAATGTTTGAATACCATGACTGAAAAGCAAAGTGTATAAGTTTTACATATTTTTGAAATAGCCTTTTGATACCCACCAGTAGAGTAGGTTTTGCAAACAAAAGATTTTCGATAGTCACTAAGCCCGGCTTGTACAAATTCTTAAATACGTTTAAGAATTAAGCTTAACTTTTTACGTATGAAGTTATTTGTTTAAGTATCAGCTTAAATGCGTTTAAGATTTGGTGAAAGCCGCCCTAAATTTCTAAAATCCGCTATTTTTAAATTTCTAAATTTTTATGTTTCCAGTGTCACTTGCTCGACCAAGACGAATCTCACGACCCTCGTTGTTAAAAGCCATTGAGTAAGGGCTGTAGCCCGTGTCAAAAGAAATAGACATATCATGCACACTTACATACGCTAGAAAAACATAACCAACCCTCCTTCTGTCGCAGTCGGGTAAAAATTTAGGTATTTTCTTATGTTATACGGCAGACAAACAGGCAAGCGGGCCCCTGATGGAAAGTGGTTACCGCCGTCTATGGACATTAGAAACACCAGGGGCGCTACCAAAGTGTTGCCCACCTCTAATGAGACCTCTAATATACCTCTTGAACTATCCCATGTATAGTCCAAAGGAAACACTGTGGCTGGGAGCTCATTCCACATCCAATCAAAGCCAATTAAATTTTATAAACGCTATTTAGAAACCAATATCAGATGTCTGTGGTTTGTCAGTATTTTTAAAATAGATTGTTTCAAAAGTTTCACGGGATATTTTAAATCCCGCTCAAATTTCAAACGATATAATTATATTTTAACTAAAATCAGACAAACCACAGACATTGATATTGGTTTCTAAATCACGTTTACAAAATTCAATTGGTTTTGATTGGTTATATGGAAATTATAATGAAACATCGTTTGTAGAGATCGCGCCAGCGTTCGATAATCGACTTATAGGAACGTAGAACAGTATTGAAGGAACTCACAACTCTGTTATTATCTGAAATTAATACAATTATAATTTATTTCGATATAGTACCCCTAGTAGTAGTAGTGACCCTTCTTCCTCCACACAGCGAGAATGATTAAACATTTCCCGTTTTTCTTCGCCTCGACCACTCAAATATTTAGGTTAATACGCGCCACATATTATTATTTTCCTAGAAATGAAAATCCATCTCTTTGATGCCATATTCACTATTGACTTAACCGCCATATCGAAAACATTTCCCGTGGCGCATAACTATTCATGACTACTCATATAGCAATTTTAAACTGTGTGAAGTTTAATTAGTTGCGACCCATTTTGTGTCCATCTGGGCCCCTCCGAAATTGCGAGAATTACAACCTTGTAACTACCTATACAGTTCATTCAGCGTCACTGATGCGTCCAACGTAAAATGAAGGAGGCTATGGTTAAACCTATACAAAAGTGATAGTAACTCGATATAGCTGCACTATTCTACAGTACAGTCTAAGAACATAATTTCTCTTTGCCGCCACAGAAACATTCACGGCATTTGGTGCGTCTTTAGCCAAAATCAGTTTGCAAAAAGACGGAAGAATTAGCTGTCCGTTATGCCCATACGACTCGTCCTTTAGCCCCAGGGTAATTTTGCTATAAAAACCGTTTAGCAACGTCATGCATTTATGCTTAATACTAGGCTATACTCTTACTAGGCGTCGGTGGCCGAGCGGTTACAGTATCCGACTCGTAAGCCAGAGGTCCCGGGTTCGAATCCCGCTCCGGCCATGTACCAATGACTGTTTTCTGAGTTATGTACATTAGTTGAATACTAACCGATGCTCTTACGGTGAGGGAAAACATCGTGATGAAACCTGCACATTCAGGCGACTGGATGTGTAACCATGGTCCAATCTGGTCAAGTTCCCCTGGTAGCAGGGTCATGGAGGTCAGATGGCAGTCGCTCCACTGTAATTACCTGACCTGCCAAATCCTGGATCATGGTCAAGGCGGACCCCGGGCCCTCGTTCTCGAGAGCACAACCGGGACATTAACGCCAAGATGACTAGGCTATACTCTTGCATTAAATAAATAAATAAATGACGTTTATTACACATAAACTTATGACACGATGGGTACATTCGAGCATTGTACCTAAACGCTACAAAAAACAAATACTCCACAGAGTCGCAAACTTCCTAGGATATTATACGGCCAGCAACCCCATTCATTCTGATTCCCCGTATCGTGTGAGGGTTGCTATATAACGCATTCAACTCTGGAGTTTATAACACCATCGCTTCTGTTTAAGCCTTCGTGGGGCTCGATCGCGTGACAAGACCCATTGGCTGTTCGGCGGTAAACTGCAATAAAAACCGCTACCTCTACCTTTCCTGGGGGTTATTGCGGAAGTTTCTTGGGGATACAACTTTTATTTCTATGGATTAGATTTGTTTTGCTTTGACTCAGAGGTTTGTCGGGTTATTGGCAATGGCAGTGCATGTCGTGTGTGTTGTGTTGTGATAACTGTGATTCATGTCGTATGTGTTTTCTGTAATGATCGTAGCGACAAAGGGATTAGATTTGTTTGTTTAAGTATTAAAATAACATTTCATATTGTTATTCATTTTATAGCAATATAATTCCAAAATTATAGTTAGAAAAGGGTACATGGCCGCAGTGGGATTCGAACCCAGTAGTCAGATACCTTAACTAAGAACTCGGCCATCGATACTCCAAAAAATATAATTGTTTGTTTGTAATCAGTTTATTGCAAAAACTAGTTCATAATTTTAACTGTATGTATGTATGTACGTAATCTCTTTGTTGCATTAACTATAATAAAATACACCGCCCATAACAGTCCACTGCTGGACTTAGGGCCTCTCCCACGGAAGGGGAGCTTATTGCTATCATCTCCACGCTTGGCAGGCGGGTTGGAGATCTTAAATACTTAAAATAATTTTACAAGATATCCTACCGCTATTACTGAAGTAACAGAATAAGCCGCTGTTGCCGAAACGCTAGACTGATACACGAAGAGCATTTGTAAGGTCGAAGTCGGCTGGAAAAATGTACACAATTAGTTTAAGTGAAGGCTAAAGGCGAAGAACACTGCGGAGCACTGACGATGGTGATAGTTCACGTACGTCCTGGACACTCTAACATTATGAACAAAATTCTGTGGTAAATCGTACTCTCGAAACGTACAAAAAATATTTATTTTTATCGATTTATTCTGTCATGGTAAAATATCGTGCCGAAATTAAGATAAAATTTATTTTGGAGGGCAAAATTTCAGAAATCAGTGAATATGTAATGTGTAATTTCCTTCCCCTCTCTCTCTCTCTCACACACTCACTCACACACCCATACAAAAGATTAGAATTGTTAAAAATAAATTTTGAAAACAAAACGAAGAATTTTTTACAGGAAACTTTATAATAATTGTATCATATATACGAGTGGCGGTGGCCGTGTGGTTACGGTTTTCGACTCGTAAGCGAGATGAACCGGGTTCAAATCCCACTGCGGCCATGACCATACTCTTTTCAGTTAATGTTTGTAAGTCAGTGTAAAGTTTAATGTTAACCGATGCTCTTACGGTAAGGGAAAACATCGTGAAGAAAGGTCACGAATGTCAGATGGCAGTGGCTCCACTGTAATTACCTGATATGCCAAATCCTGGATCGCGATCACGAATTTTATACGCGAGTGGTTTAATTTTTTTTAAATCGAATTACCTACCTACTGAACATAAGAATTTCAATATAAATCTTTATACCAAAATAAAGTAATAATGTAAAGTTTTAACATTTTGGAAACAGCCACCAAATTGTTCACGAGATGATCAAAATAACACAAAATTCAATACTGCGGCGTTCATGAGATTTTTATTCAGGTTTGAAACTTAAGCATATGCACCTTACAAGCGAAATATTTTTCGTAACACATTAAATATACCTCATTAACCGCATAAAATAAGTGGCTTAACTGTCACATGAAACGTCCGGGGCCTAAGCTAATCTGCCCAAATTGCAAGGCTCAAACGACACATTTTTCGTACTCTTTTTCCACCTACAACCACACCAGAATCTTACTAGAAAGGATTTCATTACGCAAGGGCTTACTGAAAATTTATACGCCAGAGGCTTACCGGAGCAATTTATGCCAACAGGTAGTGTTCAAACATTGCTTTTAGAATTTGGGACTGGTTTGAGACCAGTCCTCTATTTTTCCAAGTTTACGATTAGGATTATGGACAAATGGATACATTCATTCATTAATTCATGTCTTATTAATAATTGTTAAATAAATAGTCGATTATGGTATAAGTATCTCAAGCTACAAGAAATAACATATTCACTCAATACATTAGGATACCTCATAGTCGTCTCATATCCAGCTATTTACTTGTGCTAGAGGAATATAATACTAACTTCTGCATGTGGTGGTAGTATTATAGCTCGTAAGGTCTAAATTGGCATGTAGTTTCTTATTTTAATATTGCGAGGTAAACGGAACAAACAAAAGCGAACAAGTCACTTAAAAATATTATATGTTTATCACCCATAAAAATTAAAAGACAAGAAAACGATAATGTTTCATATGCAGGAGACAACGCCAAATTAAACTTGCCGGACAATAGATATATATTTTTAAGGACTTTAAACGAGTTATGCTCGAATACTGGAATGCTTCTTAACTTTAAGGGCTCCTTAAAGATCATGCTGTCACTTTCAAATCTTTGACATTCTAAAGGGATAGCATGAGCCCTTATAATTAAGAAACATTCGCATATGCGGACGTTAGTTACTTCAGTTAGACCAGTTCGTCCGACCAAAATATCTTTGTTCCTACACCGATTGCCGCCGGAAGACAGAAGAGGCAATTTTCTCTATCCATAATGACCGCATTCACAAATCTCGATGCGATAATTCCCGGACCGAATCCCGGGCGGCCCCTAGCGGGCGGTTAGCGGCATCCAACCGCATTCAGACGGAGATTATGTAATTTAAGTTCGCCGGCGTTTTCATCAAACACAACTGCTGCCGGTTCACATTTCAGGTTATATCCTTGTCCAATTGGTGGCTTGATTTCTTACGTTTGCCTCAATCTTTATCTCGATTATGTTTGTCGGTGAATGATTATGTTATCTATACAGTTATAAAACTGTAAGAAAGCCGTGTCTGTACATTGAAAATATATTTAAAATAGTCGGGTTAGTATTCTGGGACGAAACTTTGCCCATTTTTTTTCTAAATTTTTGTCTTTCAGTTTGATAGTTGGGTAGCTTGAAGTCCAGGGTACAATCTAAGTCATGTTTCAGCTAATTCGAGTAGTTAGAACCAGATATACCATTTGACCTTGCCGTAGTACCAGTATTCACAGAATAAAGCGTCACTTAAAATGGTAAGGCGGGCAAAAACTATTTCCTAACGGACGAAGTCGCCGGCAAAAACTAGTACATTTTATTAATGATAATGGAAGTAAATATTAATAATTGGGTACATGTAAATTTTATTTCTAACAGACTTCAATTTATGAAAATTATTATTGAATAAATCACCTGCTAGGCCTGTTAGATCCCCCAATAAATAAATAAAACATTAACCCGGTTATGTTCCACAATTTGCAGCATTCCATGGACTTGTAAATTAATCATAATAAAATTAGGTGAGTCGCTCATTTAAGCCTAAAATTATTTAGATTTACACGAGCATCTTCCCAATTTAGTAAACAATTTTACTTAGTGAAATATAATGTCCGGATATAATTCTCAAGCGTTATCCGAACCCTTTGTGATCTCAGCTCATTAGTCAGTTTTCTTTTGACCTCATTACCAAAGAAAACTTCCTACATTTTCGAGATTCTTGCCTTGAGCTCTTCTTAAATTACATTTTTTCTAGTAGCTCCTTTTAAAACGGTGCTGGGTGTGGTCCCAGTACTGTCGACGTTTTTACCCTGACGTCCTCAGAGTTTCTTTCGACAAAACCCATTTATTATTTCATTAGTTACGTTTACTCAACTTTCATCCTGCTATTTGTCTTACTTTCCGAGGAAATTCTTGGTATAAATACGCCACAGGTTTATATGAGTACAATTTATACCCCATTTAAATTTTTTTATATGGATATTAGAGGTATATTAGAAGTTTTTTTAGAGTAGTGCAACGCATTAATAGCACACCTGGTGTTGCAGATGTCCATACGCGGCGGTGACCACTTTCCATCAGGTGCTTGCCTGTTTATCGGCCGTACAACGTAAAAAAAATTAATATTGTTGAAATTCAGATACGCTAGCAATTGGGCCACCGACGCTCGTAGAATAGACATAGGTTCCATCGTGTAACAAAATCAATTTAGTCCACAAAATTTGGGCCTAAATATATTCCAAGATGTCTACCCAAAGTACTCTCCATATAAGGTTTTAGCTTTTTTGTTTGCGTAAAATTTGGTTACTAGGTTCCGGACCCGTTCCCATAGAAACCACATTGAATGTCGGGAAAGACTATAGCTTCATAATGTACCTGTCAATAGGTAAAATAATTTTTAAAATCTGTTAAGTAGTTTTTGAGTTTATCCGTTACAAACAAAGAATTGCATATTTTCTCTTTGGTACCCATATGGTACTTTATGTCGTTGTAAATAAAACTAGTGGAACCGGCGCGACTTCGTTCGCGTACACCTACTTGACCCCTACCTATACTTTATTTTCTTACTTATAAACCTTCCTCTTAAATTAATCTATATATTTTTGAATACCGCAGTAAACGTCGTTGCGTAGTTTAAAATATCTAAGCGTACATACATACATAGATAACCTGCCTGATAAACAATAATAGATATATTCATAGATACAAAGGGACAGAGGGCGGGAAGCGACTGTTTTATACTATGTATAGATTATAAAAAAAATTATGCGCATAACGTGTATACTATTCCTCACGCAAAAGGTAATGTATCACAATGACTTTTCCTTTTATACATCTAAGCTCGTTTACTTAACATGCCCAAAAACAATATGTTTACGGGCCCAATTACTTAGTACCAAACTTGCTTTGTAACGCAATAAGATTAATTCTAATCAAAGAGTAATGGATCAAATTAAATTATAGCAGAATTCGTGATTTAAATTTCATTTCAACTGAAATTATTTCGTGATGCTTCATCTTGGTTTTGCTTCGAGTGATTTAAGTGAGTTATTGTTTGCAAAATTAATTAAGGAAGTCACTTTTACTGTTTAATTTAATTATTTGTATACAGTAAATATTAATTTAAAGAAAACTCAATTAATTGTAGCTCCGAAATAACACATGCATACGGACCTCAGACAGAAGTACAATCACAAGCAAAATGTAATAGGATTCAGATTTATTTATTGCCTAAAGTACATAGAATACAAGTACATTTATATACCTAGCAGTAAATACAGACAAAAAATGTGGATTCATTAAGGGCTCGTCAATAATAATATATAAGTGATAAAATATAATTAATTGAAACATAATAATAATATTATTATTCTGTACAAAACTACCAATAGGATTGAAAATGTCAACTTAACAAATCAATGAATTAAAAAGTAAATTTAAGAATGTCATAATAAAATGATGGAAATGTCTAAATTCAAATGTCACAATAAATAATAGTAAAATAATAAAAAATGTCCAAAACAAGGTAGGAACAAAATATCCAGAGGGAAAAGACATACCTTTTTATGTAAAGAAACTTAAAGCAAAGGATTCCAATCTTGACTGCCACCGTCCAAACTTCAACACTAGAAAAATGTACTCCAAGCTATCCTCAGTATATAACGAAATAGAAATAGAATTGCGTTGGCGCCGGATCGTTTCCCTCGCAAACTCTTGACGCAGTTAATGATAATACCACCGGCAAGGTACAGGCGCGAGGAGAAGTGTTTCTATTATTTCGGTGACTTTTACTTTTTCATATACTAATGAGTAAAGACACAATTTCTACACTTTCATCGCACGTTACCGGGTCTCTTACCACGGTTGGTATAAACCGGTCAGTGTAAATGTTAGCGATAACATGTGCGGTGAAAATGTAGTGAATAACCATGAACGTCTTGAAACCTATATTGATTCAATTTCGTTTCTTTTAACCACTAGACAAACAGGTAAGTGGGCCGCCTGATGGAAAGTTGTCATCGCTCTCTATGGATGTTAGTAACTTAGATAGCACTTCTACGGTAATTATGACAGCCCTAGTAAATCAGTAACGTATTTCATAATTAAAAATTAAATTTATTTAATTCTTTTCGATGTGACGTAGTCTTTGGGCTCTACATGTAGGTAGGTAAAGGCAATGCGAACACACATCACATGACAAGTTTAGTATTTAAATTAGGCGCAAGTCTACATTTAGATTTCCTAAAGGTATAAGAATTGAGTTTACGATAATTGTAGAAGTTACTTGAAGTTTTATGTGTTACCTACTAGCGGTCCCTGCGGTTTACCCGCGCGCAGTTTGAAACGCTCTGAACTTTGAACTATTCAGCTGTCCCGCGGGATTCTGTTATTTTCCGGGGCAAAAAGTGGATTAGTGTAGCTCACTATTACTAAAATAACTTACAAAGTGTCTTGTACAATCTGGCTAACATGTTGAATAGGTTCGCCTTTAAAAAGCAGATTTAAACATCTTCTTAGCGTCTATCCCGGCGTATGCCAGGGTCCGTTTTCCTACTTTTCGTCCTCCACGTCACTCTTCCCGGTCTTCAGCATTCTTACGTCGGGCCATTCATTGGCTCTCGCATCATCCGGCTCGGCGATGACGTCACCGAGTCAGATTCGAGAGCCCACCAAATCCAGCGCTTCCTGGGCTTCCTGCGGGATCTCGTTGCTGATACCGACAGTACGACACATATCGATAATAGCAGCTATACCAGCGTAGGCGAGCCACCTCAATCTTACACGCAATGTCGCTCTAAGCAGATCTTAATAATCACTATTAGCATTTCCCAATACTTGCCGCAAAAGGCAAAAGACATTATTTGGCACAATACTTGTTTTTCCCGTAAAAACTTCTGTTGCCGAGCGTACGCAAATCGTGGATATTTAGATAAGAATCTTGGAGTTAAATCGAAACAGATCTTCGTTTTGGTGTCGATAGATGTGTTTATTTTGCCATCCCTTTAACCGCGTACTCTACAGTTCTTGGTACTACTCTATAACGTCTTCCAAGTACGTCAGAGCATGAAACGTGTCTTTCTTTTCCAACAGTCAATTATTGTGTGTATCCACTTATAGTTGTTCTTAGGTGGATTGTGGGTACTCCTAGGTGTTTGTTAGCTTTTTTAGACCTGGGCTAAGGTTCTGTACTATTGCCTGCGGGGGTATCTGACCCTCACTGCTACTGCGAATGTTCTCTGCTAGTGACTGTTTACATTGGCTAAAAATCGCAATCATCATGATTATCTTGGCGTTAATGTCCCGGTTGTGATCTCGCGCACGAGTACCCGGGGTTCGCCATGACCATGATCCATGACTTACCACATCAGGTATCCCCTAAAATCCGTAACATAACGCCTTAAGTATTGACTTAAGGCCTCCTCCACACGAGTAGAGGGGTTTTGCCATAATCACCAAATTGCTAAAACCACTTTGCAGGCGGGTTGGAGTCTCGCATCCTATCCTACTTACTAATGTTTGGATGTTTGTTACTCCGTCATGCAAAAACTACTGAACGGATTTTGATGAAACTAGGCAATAATATATCCCAAAATAGCACATAGGCCAATATTTATACCGAAATTCAATGTCGTTCACGGGTCTGGAAGCTAATAACCGATTCTAAGCAGACGAAGTTGCGGGAAAAAGCTAGTTGCTCTACAGAAAACACTGCCCACTAACCTGCTAATCTGCTAAAGTAAAGACTTTCAGTAGAAAAAACATCGTACATTGACCTATAACTACCTGTCTCTGTTGCTCCCACATAAATATATTTGCATCACGCTCGCGCGACTCAAAGACGCGTACCTATCTGTGCGATACCCGAAAGTCGTTGGTGCAGAATTAAGAGGTGGCCTAGATGGATTTTACAGGCTTGGAAAAATCGTGTCGCTGGTCGTCAAACAAACATTGTAACTTTACAAAATAATCTGCTATATTAAGTACCTACTCAATACTCAAATGTTCATTGCTTTATATTAGTCTTTACAATTATGAACCTTGACGGGCACTGCAATATTAAATAAATAAATGAAAAATCATTTATTTCAGAATTTAAGCAATTCCATATTCTTTGTAGCTTAGGTAGGTACATTATTTCAATTCAATTTACCAAAAACATGTCAAACATATTAAAAACTTTCTAATTTTGTAATTTATATCATCTACCTACTATGGCTATTAATAAGCCAATCTTTAAGTTTCATATTGAACAATTTAGGTAAGAATATGTTTGTGCTATAACTACTTTTGCAAAGTTTACATAGGCAGAAGAAATACACGTACCTATATTATTTTAAATAGTTGGGCTTACAGTTATTGAATATAACCCTTTATTCATGAGGCAAAGCGTTAGTTATTTTATAGAATACCAATAGTTTGTTTCTATTTTGATCCCTACATCATCTACCAAGTATTTTTTTAACGTTTGAATTCGAATCATGTAGTATCTAGTTACTTATGGATATATTAATTTGCCAAGTGATAGTTATGTGGCACAGCTACGCTATTAGTTTCAGAATCAACCTTTTCCGTTCAAGGGTGTCGTTAGAGCCACCTAAATGATTTGGAGGCAGACCATTGTCGACATATATAGACCAGAAAATAGCCAGAAGAGTCTCCTTTTGCGCCATGAATGCCATCTCCATGTCGCCTGCACAGTATGGATATCAATGATAGAACCCTAGATGAAGAAACTCGTGTTTAGGGAATCGATATTTTAATTTTACCGATGACTTTTATAATTCGTATGCAAAACATTTTTCACGTGAATTTAATTTCGAATGCTCACATTTTTATATATTTTAGAGGGAAATAAACGCGATTGTGTTCATTTCATGCATAAATGTTGTGAATTCGTATAAAATAAAAAGCCGTTAATGGACCGCACCTAATGTAATGTGTAACGGAATGTCAAATGTTTAATCTGTGGTTGTGATTTTGATATTTAGGCGCTGCGTTTCCCGCACTTGCCACTTGAATTTGAATTCTACCGATAGAATTCTAATTCGAGTGGTAAAGGAGCTCTCGTTAAAATAAGTCATCGATATGGATTTGAAAAATAGGAGAATTAAGAATTCGTATACCATTAGGCTTATACTTTTTATGTATTAAATGTGTACTTATGATTAGGTATTGTAGACATGGAGATGAACACTATTGCGATTGGAAATTCTGTTAGCAATAAGTATCTGTGCAAAATAAGGAAATAAATAACGTTCATATATTAGAAACGGATTCTTCAAAAACTGATTTATTTATAGTAGACTGCGGTAAATTATGCAAAATGGCTAGATTCCGCTTCGTAGTTACTCCCACGTCCACAGAGACACGGAAATAGCCGATCTTTATTTTTACCAGTTATTTTATTTTTTATAAAATACAGCAGACAAGCAGGCATACGGGTCACCTGATGGAAAGTGGTCACATCTATGTGGCCATCATATATAGACATATATGGATATCAACAACACCAGGGGTGCTACCAATGCGTTGTCCGCCTCTAAGGAGACCTCTAATATATCTCTTGAACGATCCCATGTCATATTCCAAAGAAAACACTGTGGCTGGGAACTCTTGTCACATCCGAATCGTACGAGCGAGGAACGTTCTTTCGAATCTGATATTTACCAATTACAATTCCTTATTACTTTGATATTTAAACGGAACAGTTTAATGGGTTTCCATTACTTTTTTTGTGTTTTGTTTCTTTTTTAACTCGAAATAAATTATCATTCAAACTTGAGTGCTCGGTAAATAAGTAAGTAAGCCGCCATCGCACCGTTTACACAAATTAAACTACAAACTTTGTTTCTCTCAAACGCAATCAGAGGCAATTCGATTCTCAATTAATTTTGTTTACCAGTGGGTTTCTCAATATTTACCTATCTAAACGATTGTGCGATGCCTGCACTTATTTAAATGGAGTTATGTATTTATTCGATGCCCTTGGTATAGTTTTACCGGATAACATGAAACGACCTTCTATGAAAATAGTAAACAAGTGAAGTTGGTATAATAAAATTCATTCAAAAATATACAAAATACAGCAGCAATTTGTATATTTTTTAACTCTATAGGATAGACAAGAAAACCGAAGAGTATCTTCATCATATTAATCATACGAATGTGAAGACTTGGATGAATAATTTTACGTTACAATTGGATTCAGTACTCTTTTTCATTAAAGAAATCTGCCGTAATAAAAGCTAGTGTTATTAAGTAAAAGTTATAACATCTGTTCATCAATGCGTACAGATTACGGGATGCTAAGTAATATATATCCGACAGAAACACAGAATAGAATGAGAGGTTTTCAATTTGTCAGTATTTTTAATATAATTGTAAATATTTCATTTGACAGTTAAGTTTTATCTTCTTGTAGCTAAATAGATGGCGCTGTACTGAACTCTTATTTCAAGTTTGTCCTTAAGAGTCAGACAGGATAAGATATCACTTAGGTCACATCGTAAAAGTGTAGCTAGCCCATGTTGCTAAATGATCATCACCCCTATAAAACATGACCGATTAAAAAAAAATTAAACTGTCAGTAATCTAATATTATTGGTCCTTGTCCGATTCAGTGCTAAATGTCAAACATACACGTATGACATTTAGAACTAAATTACGCGATAAGAAAAACTATTTTTTTAACATTTCACTGGCTACCCAGCCAGTGATGGACTTGCACCTCATACAAGATCATAACGAACGTGGCGTAAAAATTAACTAACATGCCGCCAATAAGGAAACTGCTGCAAAAAGATATTAGCGCCCCCCTGTCACCGGATTCGCTTGGCATCCAATTTAGAGATCGCGGTTGACAGGACGTTAGACGTTATTTCCGTCCGCGCTAAGTTTGCCGGTCCGTAGAATACAGAACACCATATCGCACTTTCAGCAGCGATTACAGTGTTTTAGAATTTTAGATGGACGTAGAAGCAATATGATAAAATGAGGGAGTATCTCAGCTGCCGGTGGAGATTTAAAACAATGGCTGTCATTTCAAAATGGCCGCCAGCGATGTGTGTCGCGGCGCAAATGCTAGATACATAAAACAAAACTTCCCATTATAAATTCGATAATGCTCCAAATCTGAACCGCACCGTTTTGTCTCAACACTAACCTAACCGAATTTAAACCTACACAAAATATTGTAACCGGCAGTCGGTAGTTATAAAGCATCATCCATGAACGCAACGATGAAATTTGACAGATCATGACAAAGTTGCCATAGCAACGCGCAAATTTCTATTGGAATATTTTACATCACCACACACACATCCTACACTCACCGGCACTCGGAAATACCCAAGCCAGCGCCGGCAGCCGAATTAGTTGGTAAATCAAAAGGCGATTGGCCAAGATCAATCTCATGCAATAATGTGATTCATACTATTTTTAGAATAGCTGGTGTTTCCTTTCAGTGGAATTGAACGACTAGTATTTTTTGAAATTCAAATACTAGTACTTAGTTCTATTAGTAAAAGAGCAGTTTTCGTCTAAAAATGTAAGAAGGTGTAGGTAAATAGTTTAATTGAAAACGACTATTGATGAACGAAATGTAAACTACATATCTACTCCCGATGTCCGTATGTCCGATCTTAACTGAATTGAACTGCTATCTTGAACTTAAGATGTGGGACAAAGAAACAGAAGTTAATTGAATAAATTGAATTGCATGTTTCAACGATATACACTCATTGGCACAAAAAGTGCCGCTGAGAGTACCTATTTCATTTTCTGATGTAAGAGTACCTATTTTATTTTCAGCTGTTTAATTGAATTAAAAATGAGGATATAAAATAGATAGTACTGTAAGTACTCGGGCACGCAACTAAAACCAATTTTAAAGTTATCCCAATTTCGCTTTTGTAATGTTACAGTGAAATGTGAGGACGAGTGTAATTGAGTTTGAGCAGAATTTTGCGGTTTCGCATTGTTGGGACTCGGATGGAAGGATGGAAATTGCCGTTGGCTTTCAGGTTCGTCTGAAAATTATATTTACAAGTGCTTCGGGTAGCCGAGCAACTTACAGTTTGAGTTGTCATTATTGGCTTACTGATCCAGTGGACACAGGGCATAGGTACTGTTATACGAATTATGTTTTTAGTATGTTATCAGTGGCATATGTTACCGGCTAAATGCTATTTCAGGCCTAAAGAATCATATTACTTTGCGTTACTTTGCTGTTGTTAAACGGTTTTATGAATTAAATTTTGATTTATTGTATTGGAAATAGCCTGGGGGTAAAGGACGAGTCCTTTGGGCATAAGGGACAGCTAATGCTCCCTTGTTTTAGAAAACAGATTTTGGCTAAAGATGCGCCAAATAGCGTGAATGTTGCTGTAAGCAAAGCAAAGGAAAATTTTCTTAAAGTGTTAATGCACTTATGCTCCTGTACTGTACATGGTCACAATGGAACGTAACAACCTACCTCACCTAATTCTATAGCAACAGATAGGTTAGCCATTTAAGTCAACTTTTCACCATTCATTTACTTGAATAATGATTCTATATCAATTTGGCCTAAGTTTTTAAACTCGTATGCGGTTTGGATAAGCCAGTTTAGCTTGCCAAACTACTGAAATAGATATTCACTAGTGCCTGAATTTTTGGATATTACTGGATCAACAAAGAATAGTTTTTCGAATACGACTGCAGGCATCAGGCAGAAAATTGGCACTAAACTGCGCAAGACAGTAAGTACAGCCGCAGAAGTACAGCTTTACTGGGAATAATACCCGCTTTGGGTCGCTAAGCGGTAAGAGTGTTTAAAATAATACCTATAAAAAGTCTAAGCACATTTCTATAATTTTACACTTGCTAGAAGAAATGATAGATTCTACGAGAGTTACAATAATACCTATCGCTGAATTCGAGAATGTAAAAATATTTTATGTACATGGTTGGTAACCTTTGCCATTACTAAGTACCTAATTTGATATGATTCTAGTTGTTTTTTTGCCAATAGCTCTTACAAAATGTATGGACCTATAGACGCTGTCTTATTTAGCAATTAGCCGTACGTTTTCAATTAAAAGAGGGTTTTATACGTTGGGATACAATTTATTGTAATTAATATTAGACTCTTAACTTCAGTAAAATAGACACTCTGACAACTTAAAACGTGTTATGCAACTTAACCAAATTTAAAACTATAACAGATACGTCACAACCCCTTTCAAGCCACTATCGACCGTACGTTGACACAAATTCTACAGACAATGACATTATCTGTATAATATCAGTCACGCCATGCGGCTACAGCACCACCTGCATAGAATTTCAGCTGGCAGCTAACAATAGGGTATAAGTATTTGCCTGGACAGGGAACTTAGTTAGCTGCATTGACGGGAATCCACCTAGATGCCTATGCAAATACGGCGGCATAAATGCAATACATACAGTAGTGGGAGAGAACTAAGTTGAGAACCAATTTAAACCTTGTAGGTAAGGACTGTACACCCATGAACGATGGTGTTACATATAACCAGTAAGGTATACGTATTAAGAGGAATTAACCATTTGATTTTGGACCCGAATTGAAAACTAATATCCGCCCTCCGAGTAGTTCATCATCGCCATCATAATCATCGACAGACATGCTAGCCACTGCACCAAGGGTATCACTAGATATTAATTAAGTATTCTAATTTGACAAATATATTATTGACTAAACCTCGTTGTCTTTACCGTGGAAACAGAATAACTCATAAAATTTCCAAATGATTCAAATAATAGCTGATTTACATTTAGGTATCTACAATAAAAACGACGTATTGCACATAAATCATAAGCCTTTTATATCAAACAAAACGTTTGCAGGCATCAAACGTACAAATGCCAAGAAAAAGGTTCAAAAATAGTTCAAAGGCTGCTTTCCAAAAGATTTATGGAGCCGCTGAATAAGAACGCAAGCTCTGTCTATCGAGCCAAAAGCAGTAGTTCGTGAGTTCACCTTATAACCTACATTAAGACATGTTTGTATATTTGACTGGATAGTGTTGACTCCATATAAATTTGGAATGAGCTAACTTTCTGGCATTTTTTAATAGGTATATTAGGGTATAGGTATATTAATAGGTATATTATATATAAGAAAGTCAATAAGCAAGAAGGTCACCTGGCGGTATGAATATCCACAACAGCAAGGGAGTCGCGAAAGCGCTCTTCAATTATTTAGGCCTCAATTAAAGTTAAAATTACTACTTTCATTTATATTATAGTTATTTGCTTTTCTCTTTTAATAGCTGTCAGGTTTGTTTAAGTAGTAGTAAATATTTCCCTATTCTAATTACTAGTAAATAGTGTCTTGGGGATTATAGTAGGCACCTACTTACAATAGTTGTATTTTTCAGTGTTATAAAATTATATTACACCCTCATCATACAGCCCGTACCAATTTTGAAGTCTTGTCTAAGTTTTTCGTGTTATATAAACCTAGTCGTTAAAAATTAGAAACATTTCAGTGTACCTATAGTTAATAAATGTTTTATCAATAAAATATTTCAGTTCTCTAAATGAGATAAAAAGCAGAAAATATTTGTAAAACAGCTCAAGTCTCAAATACTCAGCATAGGTGCTGCAAAATTGGAAACCAATTCAGGTGTACAGGTTAAAGACATTGAAGAATAGTGGGACCCAGGTCAATTTGGCACTGTGCCAAGACAGGAAGCGGAAGAATAGTAAAAATTCAACCGAAGCGAACACACGCCGGGTTATTTAAATGGAATTGTTATGGAAATGTAGTTTGGGATAGAAACGTGAATTATTAATGTGGTCATTGCCGTTTAGTATTAAGGGCTTTTGTATTTCACAAGATTTTATTTAGTTTCACAAGTATCAATGTCTGTTCGGAATAAAATTTTGCAAGTTAAATTTGACTAATTTTCGGTTGTTCTCGGTGTTCCGGTGACCCAAATTTTGCACACTCGTATAAGTTACGTGACAATGCAATGTTATGATACCATCGAGTTGATCTGATGGTAGACACTGAAGATGGTCATATTAACTCCTAAACTACGCATGGTAAACTTATCGAGTTTGGGCTCGTTTGATTAGTCTTGACAATAATATCACTGATTATAAAAAACGCGCGATAAAAGCTTGCTGTGAAAAAATATTTTTCATTTGAACTTGTTTTTCAACGAATGATATGAATTTTAAGATTAGTTTACTGCCTAAACAGATTATACCAGGGGTGTAACCAACGCGTCTCTAATACCCAAGATACGTTGCTATGGCAGCAAATTGGCACATGCTTGGCCCCTTCACTATCAAAGCCACGGTTCTAACGATATACTGGAGATTTTACTCACCTGCAGGAAAACAATAATATTAATATTGTTTGGATGCGCTATGCTGTAATGTACCTGGAGCGTCGGTACCTTAATGGTTAAGACATTCAAACTCCAGTGCTGCCACGTACCAATGACTCTATTCTGAGTTATGTACATTAGTCAACACTAATCGAGGCTCTTGTGAAGGAAAATATCGTGATGAAAATTGTATATTAACTTGTTTTATCCTTACAGTTAACTTGTTACAGTTAACTTGCTATTCCTCACAGTTAACTTGTTTTATCCCATCATTATTGATATTAGTTTTACAATATATACCGAAATTGAGTTAAGGGAAAGGAATCCCCAATTAGTGAGATTATTCACCGAGTACCGAATAGAACATATTAATTAGAAGGTTGAAAGCAAAAGTCCCCACGTACGTCTAAATATCGACTAGGGCTATTGTAATTGGATTTGGGGATATCAAACTCAATTTGAGCAAAGCCCTCGGAAGGGTGAGGTCAAAGAAATTTGTCGAATTGGTTTACCTGTGTACTTATTCTTTGGACGCTGGCCCCAGAGACCCCTTTTGAGATATGCCGATTTTGCAAATATTACGTTTGGTGTTATGTAAAATTTCGGGTTTTGTGTTATTATTGTTATTGTTAATATATAAAAGTTTGTTTGAGAATTATGTACGTGTAACAGACAAGTGGGTAGTACAGAAACTAAAAAACCCGACTGCTATTATAAATCTGCAAAGCAAAAAATTCTGTTAAGTGCACCTATAAGTTATATATATTTGAATTCGCCTTTTGAAGACCTTTATTTTGATACCCCAGTCGACTAGTTCCAGAAAAAAAATATTTTCGACTGATACAATATGGCACCTAAAATCCACCATTTTGACTTTTAAAAATTTTAATGTACCCAGTGCCTTACAACATCTCATAATATATGAAAATCTATTAAGCTGTTAGGGCTGTAGCCCGTATCAAAGAACGTACAACGTAAATAAATACATACGCTCGAAAGCCATAACCCTTCTTCTGACGCAGTTAGGTATTTTTTACCTTTGGATAAAAGTAAAGCATGGCAAAGGTAAGTATTATCCACAAAAATCTGAATCAATTGGCTTGTTCAACGTGTTATCCACAGAAATCTAAATAAGAATCTACATTTATTGAAATATGTCAATTTATTTAGATTTCCCTTGATAATACACGTTATCATACGCTACTTTGATTTTCTGTTAAAATGTACTTGTAGGTAGCTTATGAAATATTCAATATCAAATGTTTCATGGACTTAGGTACATTACACAAATACTAGACTTGATTTAGAATACAATGGGCGAATATTAAAAGCTACAAAATCATAATAGAAAGTCTGGAACGCTTACAGAATCAACTATAATTTCACTCTGCGATGGAAATGGGCTGAACGGCCGCAGACGATACAATAGACCGGTAGTCCTTTGTTTCATAGCCCATTATCTAAGCATATAATGATTTGGCAAAACAAAAATTTTAATTAATGACGAAAGTCATATTTTGTTTATGACTACTACTTATTAGTAAGTATTACGAGTAATTATAGTTTTTTAACACTTTTCATAATGAAATGACAGTTCTTCATATAATATTTAAAATAGGTGACATAAACAATTCTTTTGATGGTGAATTTTATAGTCAACGAGCGGACCCGGCGCGACTGCGTTCGAGCGGCGTCCTATACCTACCCTACGCCTACCCTACACCTACCCTACACCTACACTACTTACCCTAACCTACTTTACAGTGCGCACATTCACCAGGATTTTGATTTATAGGTGGATGTGTCCTGGTGTAGCATGGAAGTACTATAGACATTTTACCTTTTTCTTTTTCTTTTTAATGCTACAGTAGTTCACCGGGCATAGTGGTGGTACTTTTGCCAACTGCCGTAATTGAGCATTGTATCCGTAACCACGAGTATTTTAATTGGAACCGAAATCGGAATTGGAGTTCATAAATTTGGTTTATCAGAAGAGATGTTTTATTAGTGTTAAGACTGCTACGAGCAAGTACAAGCAATACTAATAGTCTCTTTTAATCTACCTAAGGTTTAGGTTAAAAATTACATCTTCCTAGGTGTCTAAAATATAAATGATCAAATTTTAACATATTATACCTATGCACTTGTGATTGACCTCCGATTACAACCTTTGATATTAGTATCAGAAGTGTAAAGTTAATTGGAATCGGAATCAAAGCTCCGTAACATCCTTAGTACCTATAGAAGACAGCGCATCGACCTACCCAAAACCAGTATAATATGAGCTAGTGTCTTTATAGACACGCATAGCAACGTTAGCTCCTTCCAAAACCCGGCCTAAGCCGAAGGTTTTGTCGAAAATGGTTTTCACTATTTTTGACAAATAAATTGCCCGCAATTATTTTTTTATCACCTCTAGATCAACTTCTAGAGATAATTTAAATTACCTTTCTATATTATGATACCATTCAATATAAGCCTTCAATTATAAAGTTTTAAAATAATTTATATTATTAATTGTAACTTGTAGCCTATCTTGAGTAAATTTTCTTAGAGCTTTTAAACCTTCGGCTTTGGCTTAGCCGATTGATCGGCTTCGGCTTCAGCCAGAGATTGAATTTTGGTCGGACACTAGTCAATGTGTTATCTTCGGTATTAATAATATTTTCAACAAGCATGTCTAGAGAAATCTTGTCATACCAAACCATAATTTGCGTCCATATTTTAAGGAATGCACAGAATTTGCCAGGAAACCCAAAAACATTGGATGTTTTATTCATTCATGCGAATCGGGGCAGACACGAAAATAATGGACGCAGTTACAGAAGCTTCTTACTTTGTGGCACTGAGCTAAGGGTACTTACGCTATTATGAATAAAGGATTTATAGTGACTTGGGTTTTTAGGTTGTGTCTCCTCGTCGTTTATTTATGACTATGAAGTAAAATAATATTGGGATGGATTATTAACCCTATATTAAACTAGCTTTTGTGACTTTGTCCGCGTGGAAATAGTTTTTCGGGCAGTTTATCTTTTTCCCACACGAACATTTTCAATTATCTCCGATTAATAAAATATAAATTATAACCGAATTAGATGAAAATTAGATTTTCAGTTGGACCACAATCTACCAAATGTGAAAACCCCAATAAAATCCGTTTAGCAGTTTTTGCGAACAAACAGACAAAAGGAGGAAAAATACAAAAAAAAGAAACTTTTGCCCATAGTTACAGCCCAGAATCCTATTCCGTAATTTTTTTCTGAAATTTATAGACAAGGCTTTTTTGCTGTTTCATAATGTATAGAAGTTTATATTTTCAACAGTTTCATATACTCTTTATGGACTTTTTGACGTGGTTCCACCAATTTTACCCAACCAGTCTCATAGTCGCACTAGTTTTGGGCTTATGGGTCAACTACTAAATAAAAAACGTTCACGAAGAGTCGGATCTTTAAATTTTCATCACACATAACCACATTTTACTCCTTTAGTCATTGTAGGACAGATTCTGGATTGGACAGAATTGAAATTCGCCAGGTTCGCCACTCATGGATATTATATACTATAGTAAAACAATATATGTATGGCAATTGTCATAGTCATGTCAAGAACAACGATGCTGCGGCGTCGGCCCGCCCGTCCGCCATGAATTTAATTTTGGCTATATCGCTGTGAGGCTTGCACTACAGAATGTCATACTACAAATGTTAAATTGCGACATTCGTGGCAACAGTCGCCGTTGGCAGGCAATTTCAAAATCATCATCTTAGCATGGGACTTCCATAACTGATTCATGATCCGATCTTGTCAGGTTCCTCTGGTAGCAAGCTTACTGAGATCCGATGGTAGTCGCTCCACTGTAATCACCTGATATGTCAAATCCTGGATCACGGTCAAGGCGAACTCCGGGCCCTCGTACGCGAGACCACAACCGGGACATTAACGCCAACACGACAGTATCACAACATAAAAAGGTCCATTAATTTCGTAAGAGTTATAAATTGCAAAAAATGCTATGATTTTTTTATAGTTGATTTAAGAGTCAAACTCTTGTCGGTAGATAAATCGCCATTGATAGAGTGAACGCCGATGACTACAAAAGTCAAATGTCAAGAGGTTAGCAGGCAGGAGAGAAGAGTAAATGTATGGTATATTTAACAATAATCTTGGTGTCAATATCTCGGCCTTGACCGTGATCCAAGACTTAGCAGAAAAGGTAATTACAGTAGACCGCCTACCGTCTGACCTCGCAAGCCTGTAACGAGGGAACCTGACCAGATTGGACCAAGGTTATTTACACATTCAGTCGCCTGAAAGCGCTGATTTCCCACTATGTTTTCCCCCACCTTAAGAGTATTGGTTTGTAATTTACATTGTTGTTATAAAACTTTTATGAGCGACACTTATCGCTTCACATCACGTGGAGTGGCTCCAATTCATACAAAATAGTCGCCCCTCCTAAATTCAAATTAGTTTGCAAACACTTTTATGTTGGTTTTTGTTTACAAAACAAATGCCGGCAACATTGTCAAGCTTAATGAGCTACCTACTTAGAATTTCATGGCTCTTTAAATGCCTTGTCATTTGCTAATTCGAAATGTTTAGTTGCCGTTATGAGGGCTGGTTGGTGAGATAACTTTGTAGGCGCTCGTTTGTGTGTATGACAGAGTTACAATATTAATCTCAATGTTTTGTTTTGTATTCATATAGTTTTAGAAACTGTTAAAAGTACAATGTTGGAAGCCTTTTTATAATACATAATTTTATTTAGGCAAGGCCAACTTTGCCAATGCAGACTGAGAAATATTTACTAAATAACAACATAAAAATTATAAACTAAATAAATATGAGAACTGAATAATGTACCTAAAATTAAATTAACCTAAAATCAACAAAACCTTAATTTTACACTAAATTTATCTGTCATAACCATCTAGTATGGTTAAATCCTCTTTAACAACTTAAAATAAAAAAGATGTCTTTTAAATATTTTTTTAAAAGTACTTTTAAGTATTATTTTATGTATTGCCCCCTCATGGTAAACAATTTACGACAACAAGTATATACCTAATACCAATAACCTTTACCGTATGAGATAAACCATACAATATGACAAATGTTCTTGGCTACAACACTAAAAGAACATACATAAGAAAGACAAAGTCTAAAAGCAAATTCTTCGATGTGTTAGCGTAATGTTCAATCAATATTGAAATATTATACTCGAACACCCCTTTTGACGTGAAAAATGAGCGATTCGGACCAGTTTCACGCCCGTGTCTTGTGAACTCGTTTACTATAAAAACGTTAGCAGTGTTTTATATGAGATTGTGTTGAATATGTCTCTCGTTTCAAACTGTGTGCAATCAGTTAAGATATAAATAAATAAAGTTATGTAGACTTTTCAAAAGTTAAAATCAGTATCTAAATAAGTTTGCGAACCTAGTCGTATTACAAAATGTGTGACGTCTTTTGATGATAAGGGTTCAAACGGAAATCAATCGATGAGAAGATAATAAATTGTTAAAAATGTTATAAAAATTTTTGTTATAGTTTTTTTCGATTACGCATATTTTAGTAACTTATATTCGGACAAATATTTTCTTTCTATGCTATGCAGGTATATTTGTATTTTATTTTTTAATTATTGATATAATAATTATCATCATTGGCAGCCCCTAACAGTGCACTATTGCCACTATCGCCTTCCAATATCTCTAGGTTTTTCAGCATTCAACTAAATGTATTGGCGTAGATTAAAGTATATATATAACATATTATAAAGAATTTCTTCCGAAAGGTTTATATGTAAAATATATGCATAGGGTAAACCCGAGAAAACCCGTGCGAAGTTGGGGCGGGTCGCTAGTAAATAATAAATTGAATTTAAATGATATGGGTGTACCTGAATTGGGAGCACTAAGAGCGCTTTGAGTGAATTTCGTCTTCGCGATAATGTATGTAATGCCATACCTACTCTACCGTTATTGACATGCTGTGAAACGTTTACGGAGCGCGAATATACACGAGTATTCGTAGACTTATTTTAGACTTCAGTCTCTTTCTATTTATAGCGTGAGTATATTTTAAGACATTTGTGGTTATTTACTACACATACCTACATACAATAACGTCACGTGTTTTTCCCACTTTATTCACTACACTGTACACATCAATCGTCTTAAGAAATATAATTTAAAAAAGAAGTAAAAGACGAAGTCATTGTATTGTCCAGATTTTGTGAATCCGGTGTTGTAGTAATTAATTAAAATACCACAGTAATGAACACTATTTTATTTACAAAACAGCGTAACTTTTGGCCGTATGGCGTCCGGCAGATTAGAATAGCGCCAACCCCTTACACAAATTATACCTATTCTTTCGACAGTACTACCAACTACCAAAATAAAGTTTTACTTCGTTGACAAATCCGTATCAGTCTAAAAATAATTTCATTCCATTCGACTAAGCTGTTTAATTAACAAATATTACAAAATTACCTGAAATGGAAACATTACCTGTGATGAAACGCTTTTAACGCCGTGAATAGGCTTTGATGTTCAGAAACATGTCCTATAAAATTAATACGAGTCTATTGGGATGACCGAAAAGTATTTAATAAGTTACTTAGTAGGACTTCGCGTTGCGAGACGGTGCGACTAAAATGTATTAAATTTTATATATATTCTTTATTGTACATGAAACAATGTTACAAAATTAAGACCTTAAGATAGTTCACAAAGGCGAGCTTATCTCTGCAAGAGATCTCTTGCAGCCAACCTGAGAGGTGTGGAAGTGATACACGGGTACTTGAGCATGTACTTTCAGATATAGTTAAAAAAAAAAAAGGCTAATAAAAACCTAAGCTAACTCCTAAAATATCTACTAATAGACATATACATAAATAAATACATAAATATATACCTATAACATAAATATATACATACTAAGGACCTGTTAAATTTTCTTTTTTGTAATTTTGTGTGCAATAAAGAGTATATCTATCTATCTATATACCTAGCATAACTGTGTAGATAAGAAGTGTTCTCCTACTCTCTTCTTAAAAATGGGGAAAGTGGGGCTTTCTAGGATAGCCTTTAGAAGTCTATTCCATAGCTGCACAGCACGCACAGAGAAGGAATTGTGGAAGAATTTTGTATTGGTTCTAGGAAACTCTAACATCCTAGTTAAACAGGGGCGCCTAGAAATTTTTACTACCCTCTACAACTTACCATACCTATACTTCCTAGTGTTACTTTTTTCCTTCCTACCATATACATATTTATTCATAAAACAGTCAAAATGAAAGAGTATTTACATTGAAAGACGAAAAGGAAAAAAAACACAAAATTTAAAATATCGTCCACATCGTTGCCCCCCGGAATTGTGCTCAGTTCCTGTTGAATAGCAAAGTTTATTCTCTGACCGTGGAACCAGTGTTACCTAAATTTATATGTTCTATTGACAGCTTCGTTCCCTACATGAATGGTTTCGAGGTTCGCACTGCCGCCTCCCATGTACTTTGTCTTGTTTTCTCGCACTTCCTTCCACGTGTTTACCATGGTCTCAAGATCCAAACCTGTGCTCACCAGCACGTTGTTACCAGCGTATTAGAGCGACAGAACCTTAATGAACAGTGAACAACTAATCGGGAAGGAATTCGTTTTTTTACCACTAAGGTCGCAAACTAGCTTATGCCTGCCTGATGGCAAGCAGTCACCGCAGCCTATGGAAGTTTGCAATACGCGTTGCCGACCCCGTAAGAATCTTTTCTTAGTTGGCCTCCGATGCCGCCGGTTTTGACGACGGCCTCGGCGGAATGCTGCGACAGTTTCCTATTCCAATAGATCTCCTGGAGAACTCTGAGAGTAGAGTTCAGAAGGTCATTCCTGGTCAATTAATGTACCTATCTTGAATAAAAAGTAAAAATAAAAATCGTCTTGGCGTTAATGTCCCGGTGTGTTCTCAGTAAATATATCAGATAATTACTGTAGAACGACAGCCATCTGACCTCTGTGACTCTGCTACCAGAGGAACCCGACCATATTAGATCATGGTTATACATTCAGTCGCCTAAATGTGCAGATTTCATTACGATGTTTTCCCTTACCGTAAGAGCAACAGTTAGCATTCAACTAAAGTACATTACTCAGACAAGATGTGACAGACCTGACCGCAGTGGGATTCGAACCCGGTACCTCTCGCTTACGACCTACCTCAACCGCTCGACCGCCGACGCTCCATTGAATACATCCGCATAATTTACACATGTTACCCTATTCCGGAAGTACGTCAGTTTACTCGTTAACGACACGGCTTAATTGACTGTTCACTAATGATGATTAAACATTGGCAAGACTATTGACACGATACAACGCAAATGGGCCCCCCCACGTGAATGGTAATCAATTTAATTATAGGGGGAGGGGGTTTGACACAGTATGAAAAAAAGAGGATAAAGAACACATGCCCCCACCCCATCTCTATGGGGAGTCGAAACCTGAAAAGCCTTTCCGGCTATAGGTACTCCCAAACAGAGTTTAGCTGGTAGACGACTTGGTCTCTTGCGAGTCCAGCATTAACAGCTGGCCGGCCGCGCTGGTACACATGAGTATCCTCTGTCTCTCTCCCTCATTAGCTCGGAGGGTGCCATTAGATATATTACACGCACAAATTACACATAGCAATAGACAAAAAAAAAACGCATGCACGTTTTAGTGTGTTCTGATGTCAACCCTGCAACAAAAAACGTTAATGCTCACTACATGTTTCTTGTGCATTTATTTCGCTTGGTTAAGGTTTTTAGTGGACTGTTAATAGGTACTGGTTGCGGCCGATTAACCAATTTTTTTATATTTAATACAAAAAACTATTATAAAAATATTTTACTTTAAGATTGAGGGTTATAGGTATCGGTGTTTCCTTTGCACTATAACAAGGGGTTCTTCAAAACGCATATCTACAGGTACCTCCAAGAAGGGCACCGCATCCGCTCTCCTTATATTGCAGATGTCCTGGACGGGGGGGACGGGGGGGGGAGGTTGCATCCCTACGAAATAAAAAAGAAAGAAAAAAAGATTCTGGCGTGCTGCTTACATTGTTTTATTAGACCATCCTTCCCTTCAATTAGTGTTGCTTGCCGTGAACATAAGATTTAGCTCGTGTACATTAATTCTAATTTATTTAATACAACTCATGAGTTTAGTCAACAAATAGTATTGAGAATAACGACCGAAAGCTTAACATAGATTGTATAGTACAGCTGCAGAAGGAATAACTGTTATATTTAAGTGATATCTTATGTTTAAAATAATACTAGTTTTCCGCACGCGGCTCCGTTCGCGTGGATTACACGTTATAGTCGCGTTAGTGGAATCTTATTATTTATTTTATTGTATTTTTTTCAGTTTATTGTGAACATGAAAGTTTGAGGCGAAATACATAGTTATTGATGACACAACAGGCGCTACTTATTTCTTAAAGAAATCTCTTCCAGCAGGCCTATCAAAGAGATATGTGATAAGTAGTCGCAGATCAGACATGCACAATATACGACATGGTCTTATTATTTATTATTATTTTTTGCCATTTCTGTCCCAATGCAGGGCAAAGGCCTCTTTTTCAATCTTCCACAATTCGGTCGGTTTTCTGTCTTGTTTATGAAAATTCTAATTATACTAGTGGCAGTAGTAAGCTACTTGTTATCTCCCTGGATAAAAAGTAGCCTATGTTTTAATCCAAACCCTAATCTAGCTATTTGCCAAATTTCATCCAAATCCGTTCAACCGTTTACGCCTGAATAGGTAACAAACACCCACACACCCAATCTCATTTATAATATTAGCAGAATTAGATGTTAAATGACGTCCACAAGTATGGACTCTTTTCAATAAAAGGTTTATCAAATTGAACGAGAAACTAAAGAAACTCCTCAACTATATCCAAGACCAAGTTAATTGCTGCAGTAGTTTGTACCATCCATTTAGTTCAAAATGGAATGTGAAACAGTTTGTAGACGACACAAGGCCTTAAGAGCTTGAGAATGTTCATTAAGGGGCCTAACACTCAACAGAATAGCTAGTTAATTAATGTTGGAATTTAGACGTTTAGGGGAAATTGGACTCGTTGCGTTTCTTTTGTATAACCTGTATTATGTTTAACGCTTTTCTTTGTACATTTTATTTGATAAATGAGAATTTTAGAAGAAAAAATTCTTGTTTGTAGATTGCAAAGAAAATGAAATTGGACAAAAGTAAGTTAATTTCGAAATTTCATATACTAAAAACGAATAAAGTAATTCATAATTAATGAATGACAATACTAGTTATAAAAATATAAAAAATTAAAAAGCCTCATATAATTACAATTTTCATAAACAATTTCGTAGTTACATTTTCATAAAGTTCAAATTGTATCTTCTGGAATGTATGGATAAATCAGACAGCCGTTTGGTACTACCCAAAGTACCTTATATTATGATATCGATGTGACAAATCCGACTTATCAAGCGTGATTAGTCTTGGTCCAGTGGCCGATGTAATATCATGGAGTGTCAATTTGGTATCGACAAAGCAGGATACTAATCCTGATGTTCGTAATTAATGTAACTATGTATTATAAATGGAATAATAATGTAATTCACATATTGATATTATCACTTTTTTCAATAGTTTACGCTAATAGGTAATATGTGTATGGTTAATAATAATAACGGTAGCTGAATTGAATATTTATACATATTCTGGAAATTTTACTACGCCTTTAGAATTTATCTTTACTTAGTATAAACCAAAGTCGCTTCCCGCCGTCTGTCCCTATGTATCTATGTACGCTTAAATCTTTTAAACTACGCAACGGATTGTAATGACGTTTTCAACAATAGATAGAGTGATTCAAGAGGAAGGTTCATAAGCAAAGAAAAAAGGGTAGATAGGGGTAAAGTAGGTTTATGTAGTAGTTAAACGCCACGCGAACGAAGATGCGTTGGCTCTCAGTTTAAAATAAAATTTAGACATACTGAAATTCATGGATAAAACTGTCTATCTGCTTAGAAACACAGATTTACACATACGTATATATTTAGTTGGCCGTGTGGTGTCCGGCAGAGTAGAATAGCACCAACCCCTTACACTCGTGGGTGTCGTACAAGGCGACTAATCTTTTCCAGGCAAAATATCTAAGAGTCTCCGTAGGCTGGGAAATGGGCAACAGCGTTTTCCATTATTATATTTATAACACTGCGATCTCCAACCCGTCTGCCAAGCGTGGAGATTATGGCAATAACCTCCCCTTTCTTGGGAGAGGCCCTTAGTCCTGCAGTGGACTGTAATGGGCTGTGATGATGATGATGATATATTTAGTGTTTGCTTAATTTTTTTTGGCATTTTCGTTTAGCTCTTTGAACTGTGTGTTCATATATTTGTACTATAATGTTTTCTATTATTGAATTAAAAGCAGACCTTCGATTGAAAATTATGTGTGAAGCCTGTCCTTAGGCTTTACACACTGAGGCTCCGAATGGCCATCTTATCTCGCTCCTTTACTGAGAAATAAAAATTAAGTACGTACTTTAGGCACTCTATCGAGAAAATCTTTGACCGAAATCTCTGACGTACGTAATTTAGGTCTAGGGGGAATAACACCAGCAACGTGCAGATGGAATAAAGGATAGTCCAAAGCTCATAATGTTATGTAGGTTAACCCCAAGTGTTATTGATAGTGGTCTAAGATGCGGCTATAGAATATCTAACCACACCTGCTATTCAAAAAAATTTGGGAAAATATCCTTGGACATTCATAACATAAATGAATGTTCATCAATCTAAGTTTTGCCATGCAACCAAATATTGTTGTATAAGGAAAATAAATACCTTTCAATTGACTTATAACTCGATTAAATAACAGATGAACCCTCATCAATCCAGATCATCCTCTCAATCTACCCAGATTGTCTCCATGGTAACACCATGGACCAGGGTGAGAGGGGTGAGAATAGGCAACCCATGTATTTTTATCTTAATTGAGTAATATTCTTTCGTATTATGCACGTTTTTTTTAATAAATATAAGGGAAGATATTACTCTAGCCAGATCTCCTACTACAGCATCAAATTAGTTAAATGTATACCTAATAATAATATTATTTTACTTTCTAATTGAATGGAGCTCTTGTACAATGTACAACGAGTTTGTTGAGTTTTTTGTTGTATTTTTCCTCAACCCCTAACCTACCCTGGGCTCAATAATACAACAAAAATAATACAATAGTTTCATTACAATCGGATGAAATATCGTTAATACTGATATATATGACTGAAATAACCTAACAGACAGGAAAACTCGGATAACCCCCGAGGCCCACGACCAAGTTTATTTAAACTCAAATGTTTTTGAAACTGCTGATTCGATTTTAACGAAACAAAGCTAAAAACCATCTACATAAAACTTGCTTTCAAATGGAGATTCAAATCGGTCTATCCGTTAGCGCTACGATGTCACAGACAGATACACAGCTACACACGTCAATCTTATAACAGTCCCACTTTTTTCGTCGGTTAAAAAATATAAAATTATGGTGCAATAAACTCCAAGTCCTGAATCTTACAAAACATAATTCTTCAGGTTTAAGTAGATCCAGACGGCCAAGCCATGTGTTCAGTTCTTCTAATTTGTTTAAAAATGCAAAAAAGGCACTGAATTCGTAAAAACATTTCTGCCAGCGAAATGAGTATCAGAAAATTAAATTACGTCATCCCATCTCGAAGGCGAATTAATTCTTGTAATTGTGTTCGTCACTTCACACGTTTCTTACATTTGGCCTTCTTCCGCCATTTTCACTTCTTGTTGAAATATAATTTGCTTGTAATTCAATCATCCAAGTGTACTCGTGTTTAACTAATAAGTACCTATGTAGATTGTATCATATACCGTAATGTGGAACATGGAGATCTCTTAAATCTATGTAACCAGTTTTGTAACCTATGTTGACGATAGAATAAATAAATAAAAATTGAAATTTGTTTCTACAGGATCATCATCATCATCATCTTGGCGTTCCCGCGCAACACGTTAGGGCCCGGGGTCCGCCTTCCTGCTTTTCTTATTATACTTTGCTCCGTCTTCGGCATTCTACAGGATAATACTGCTATTGTATGACATCTCTGAGAGTTAACTATTGATAAGAATTATAAATTATTGTGAGCCTCTTTTATAAATAAAAATCAGTATTTTTTATATCTACCACTAAGGCGGCAAAACAACTTGCGGTCTGCGTGATGGTAGCAGTGCCTGGCAATATTTATTTTTCAGGGTTAGACACAACTGGCTTTTGCCTGGGACTTCGTCCTAAAAAAAATCAGAAGTCGTTCCCGCAGGAACCATATTGAAATTCGGTATCAATTATAGCCTATGTGCTATTCTGGGCGATAAGCTACACTACTGCCAAATTTTATCAAAATCCGTTCAGTAGTTTTTGTGTGAAGGAGTAACAAACTTAAACTTACAAACTTCGCATTTAAATAGTAGGATGTCAAAAACTACTCGAATATAAGGTTTCTCACAAACGCTTGTGTTTGTAAATTTTTGTAAAAAGGTTTCGGTAAATGTATTATTTTTAATTGCATAGAAAGGCATGTAGATTGATAATCCATCTCATGAAAAGTGGTAATTTGCAGAATAATACAGATACAGAATGCAGAATAATAATTACCCAGTTTCCATTCAATTAGTAACGATTACCAGTATCTATTACGACCTGAACGGATCGTAATCAACAATTAGCAACACAAACCTAACTACGTTATACCTTCTACGACTGTCGCAGTCACTCAAATGCGAGATAGTACAATCATATCTTGGGGAGTCTCTTGTATTGAGTTACGTAGCTATGTTGCCATACTTCAAACAGACTGACTGGAGTATTCAGAATGTGCTACCAACTGAAATCTAAAGGGTTCTCTAGTGACATTTACTTTAATTAAGACCCAATTGAGATACGGATTTGTACGGTAATCCCTTTGAGGATAAGGTTATTATCATAGCTAACATTACAAACAAAATTTTCAACGACGAGTAGGTGGTATTCTGTTAAGTATTTTACGGTCTAACGCCTTTACTGGCAGGTTTTTCTGTCATCACACTCTACGATGGTAGAATAGATTTTATTCACATCATTTAGATGCCTGGCAACCAACTAATTTATGTATCGCGATCTTTTAGCGCGCACATGCAAAATTTGGGATGACCTCTCTCCCGAAGTGTTTACTTTGATTACACTACCAAGGCTACAAAATGGTTATAGAAAGTGTAAATTTTGTAAATTAGTGTAAATTGAAGCCAGATGTATTGTAGAATATCTTTAAAACAAGTCAATGTAACCATGTTAGAAGGGAAAATAGGTACTGACATGTACTAATTAGTTGGTGTGTCGTTATTTTTATAATTCCTTTACTTTTAGATAACAAAGATCCAAAAACATTAACTTTATTTGAAGAAAGGATATTAAGAAACCTTTAAAAAAGTAAGTACATCGGGCCTTTGAAAATACTTTCAAAGCCTCGCCTTCAGGTAGGCAAAATATATTTTTTAGATCCCACGTTAGGGTATTTTCATTCTGTAATCGGAAAGCCGTCATATCTGACGTAAATCCAACCGTTAAATTCTACCCATGGTGTCCGAATAGAAACAGCTTTCATGTTAGGATTTCCCTCAGCCAATATTTGATATTTTTGTAAGACTTATACCCAATAGATATTGGTTTAGCTTTTCATGTGAAAACTTAAAACTTTTATGAATTTGTCCCTTTCATAAAAAATAGACGACTTACAAAGGTTTATCTGACTTTTTCTTGTTTTGACGAAATAAGCATCTACAAATCGAGTTTTGTTTTTGTGTTTTCTGTATGCGCCGAGTATTTCTTTGTGTAATTAACTATTGGACCCAGCGAGGCTACGCGTACACCTACTGTACCCCTACCTACCCTCTTTTTTCTTGCTTATAAACCTTCACGAATCACTCTATCTATTGTCGAAAACCGCATTAAAATCCGTTGCATAGTTTTAAAGGCCTAAACGTACATATATACATGGGGATAGACGGCGGGAAGCGACTTTCTTTTATACTACCTATATATAGAAGATTGTGTGTATTATCATGTTTATTGAAAATTAACACTACAAATTAACATTAACAAATTTTGTTGGTCTTCACCCACTTTGTACCAAAACAATAAACTAAAATTTCACCTCCAATTCCAATCATGGGTGCGGTGAAGGATAAAAAGCTCGTGGAGAGAAGGCGAAGCACCGCCCCGGCATTGCCAGAGCAGTGCTTCACCCCACTTTATCAAATCAGCGAGATACAATCAACCCGTCGAGTGGTGATGTGGAACACTTCTAGCCACGCGTCGAAGGAATGGAATGGCTGCCGGCTTTCATCCAGTCGGACTTTGCAAATAATCAAGTGGGATTTGTACAAATAATGAAACAGAGCAATATAGAAGTAGCATAGATTGCCAACGGAACTTCAACTGAAATGGAAGCGGCCGGCAGGATATAGGTAGATCGATTTTAAACTTTCAATATGATAGGCACAATATAGAATACGATAGGTATTGAGTCGCGAGTTCATGTACGTCAGGCACAATCGCTTAAATAATTCGAGTAGCAATTATTGAAGGCTTAATAACTCGCTATTTCACTCGGTTGGGCCCTTAGACATAAATAAATTAAATTAAAAAAAATCATAAAATTTACATACTTAAAATAATGTAAAAATGTAAAATTATTAATATGCATATAGGCGGACCCCGGGCCCTCATTCTCGAGAGCACAACTGGGACATTAACGATAAGATTATTATTATTATTTTATATTAATATGCATATAAATATCATAACGAGAATCAATGATGTAAGAGATGTACCTTACGCCTTCACCAAAAACAACTTTGTAGACGAATGATTGAGAAGGCCCCAAATAACTCTACAAAAATGCAATTAGCCAGCAAAGCTATAGATTGGATTTGTTTTTACGTCAAAATATTTACCTTTAGTAGATATTACCCGCATATACGTAGAAGCTCGGTTGCTCAAATACTTTTATAGGAACAGAATACCAGCTGGAAAATTGCAAATCCACAGGAATGGTATTACGAATACCTTGCAAGCTTCTCTGGAGTACAGCGGAAACAAGAATGTGGAACATTTGAAATAGATAAAGTGCATGTTAAACGTTTGCATTCATGGAAATTCCGATAGGTCTAGCTTTGAAACCGGAATAGAGAAATCGGATCGGGGCGCCCGAAACGACCGGAATTGCGGTCTAACCGTGATTGCGTCCTGTCGACGATTACGGAGGCCTTTATGGCCATTGTGTAAGATTAAAGATATCGCCTTCTGTCTTTAACTTAATGGGTACATGTTCGGGCATCCATCAAATTATCACGAACACCGATTGGGGTGGTAATTCGGAATGTCGCCGTGTTTCCTCGTGTAAATATTGTGGTAAAATAGATACAGGAAGATTTCAGAATTAAAAAGCCTTATCAAACTTATTTAGTAGAGCGTCGGGGGCATTGGGGTTAAGGTGTCAGATTCGTGAGCGAAAGGTTCGAACCGCAGCGTGGCTATGTACCAATGACTATGTTCTGAGTTATGTGCATTAGTTGAACACTAACCGATGCTTAAATAGACGGTTAAACATTGTGATGAAACCTGCACATTCAGGCGACTGAGTGTGTAACCATGATCCAATCTGGTTAGATTCCCCTGTTAACTGCGTTACAGCACGTCACTTGGCAGATGCTGCACTGTAATTACCTGATCTAACAAAATCCTGGATCATGGTTAAGGCGGACCCCGAGAGTGCGAGAGCACAACCCGGACATTACCGCCAAGATGTTTTCTTTTTATCAAACATATTTAGTAAAAAGCCGTCAAAAAGTAAAAAAAAAAAAAATTCTTATATGCAATAATTATGCTATGATTGTAGAATATTTTTAGTATAAGAATATTTTTTGTACAACAGAAATAGGCTTGATCCAAACTAATTCTGTAACGACTGTTAATATTTACACAATGTATTATTTAGTATGAAAATAGTACCTTAGTATGAAAATAGTAACCTTTCCATGAGGTGGCTCGCTCGCCCGTTTATGTCCCGCTAGTATAAATTTAATAAATATAAAGAAAACTATTATTTTCGCTTCAGCTGTTAGCCGTTGCGTGCTAACTATCGTCAAAATAACCATTAAAACAAATAGCGTCGTCAAGCAAGATATTCTAATGAGAAAAAGAAAATCAAGCGACCGATAATTACATTTCTACCTTCTTATTAATTTAATAACATGGAATTTTCTAGCTCACAGATTGTTTCACAAGTACGGCACATTTTTCCATTTTTCTTCCAATTAGTTACCGGCACAGGGATTCTAATTAACGGGTGTGGCTCTGAAGTAGAAGATTACTTAAACTTTGTCAAAGCCGGAGAACGTTCTGGATTGGATCCAATTCAAAGGACCTTTTTAAATGGCCACCTAACGTCTGGAATAGGTTATAAATAATATAAAGCGCTGAATGGACGGTTTCACTGTGAGAGTAGGGAAATGAAATTGCGGAGTTGGAAATCCTCTAAGGGAATAAAGATCTGCAATTTGCTAGAAATTTAAAAATGGTAACGTGATCTCGGCCGTCATTTTGTTTAGGACGAGATGCGAGGTTGAAAATATGTTATATGGTAGGTACCGTATTCATTATCATAATGTTGTGTATAGATTAGAATAACGCGTTGTTGTATGGACTAGATATCTGGATTAAACTAACCCCAGTGGGCTAAATTTACAACATATGCCGCCGTATTCATAAGTAATATTGAATAATTTTCTCTTCTGTGGTAAAGTCATAAAAGCACAGATGTTGTTTGTTGTTTTACATTAATGATAGGGTGTGGGGACTAAGTCCGTTTATTGTTTTTTTATAGTCAAGCTATTGGCTATCATGTTATTAGCAATCGAGCAAGCGAGAAAGGCTACCCGATGGTAAATGGTCACCACTACACCCGGGGAGTTACGAATGCGTTGCCGGTAGGTACGTTTTAAGTAAGGCTCATTTCTTGATTTTTATTTCTATCTATGCGACAAAAAAATTTTGTGTTGGCTACGACCACGATTAAATATCTTTCGCTTCGTCTACCTTTATCCACTTTTATATATGCTCTTGACCTGAGGTTTTTGAAAGATGCTTGATGTAGAAATCTAGGTTTTGGTTTTTGTTAGAACAAAAACCTAGTACTTTACCGTCCTGCTAACACCGAAAACAAAATAATTGTGGAATCAAAAACCTTCGCAGCACTAGGAGCGGTGTTCTGTATGAACTTTGTCCCCGGACCCAAGTAATCCCGGATCATTCGGGCAAACCAATTTGGTTGTAAACACGTTTGTACGGGCCTTAGAACTGTTCTATCTTTGCCCCTCTACGGTGGGTATCCAGTGGTCTATGCGGATGATTCTGAAACCTTCGCTGAATATAATTGGCGATGCAGCGGTATTGGACCGGTGTAGTATCCGGTAGAGCAGAATTAATTAAATTAAATTAAATGTCATTTATTTCCCATGATTTTTTTTAACATTAAATACAAAGACGAGGCTCTGGCGAAGCGGTTTCTCTAAAGGGTCCTACGGGTCAGATGGTAACAGCCAAAACATCACATATCTTAAATGAAAAGTTTCAAGAAAGTGAAAGTTTTAGAAACGAGTTTCAGAAAGTTTAGGAAAGGGTCAAGTTTGAAAAAGGACAAGTTTAATAAGATGACGAAGTCGTCCGGAGAGTCAATATCCATTGAATCACATCGCTAGTCAATAATACACATGACAAAAGCATGAAATGTACAATCCTTTGACAGTTAAGTACCAACCCTTCCATTGTAAGTACCATTTGCATAAACCACTCAAGCTGAAAATTGTACTTAGAAAAGTACTTCTATATACAAGTCTGTTTAAATTTATAACAGAGTTAAAATATAACGAAAGCCTTCTCTACGCGATAAAATAAACACTAACCGACTGAAGAAATTCCATTATTCTAAACGCGGGGCTATTACAGTTTCATTATTAGTATAAATTGCTTGCCCTTGTTTAACCCAGGTCATCAGATAAGAGGGGAAAGGGACAGAAGGCGGTCAATCCATCTCCGGGCTCGTCCTGGCTGTCAACAAAACGGTCATTGATCGATGTTGGCTTTAATCGAGTACCCTCGATTTGACTCCAACGACTAATTTTTGGCGGGAGAATTAGGGAAGTTATCTTTCTGGCTTATGACATCGATTTGACAGGGAATTGAGTTGTTTGACAGGGGTCAGGTGAAGTACGTTTCGTACGTTTCAATAGAGAAAGGCAATTGTGGCGTACCGACAGAAGAAGTTGGGTAACCCCCAACCAAGTGTACATATACTAAAATATTGTCTAAATTACTTAACCGATTTTAATAATACAACGCTCAGAACCATATCGATTAATCGGTCTAACCGTTCGGGACCTACGATGCCAAAGACAAACAAACACCTACATAATATGCCGCCAAAAGGGAAACTACCTATACGGAAAAGATTTTTTTTTTAAATGATTTGTGTAAATTACACAGATTAGTATTTCATATTCTGTTGCTTAACTTAGTACTTGTTCCACCATAATAACATTAAGGTATTGCTCAGTCATTAAAGTAATTTTCTGGTTTAAGAATTCTTGGAAATTAATTAATGTTAATGAATGACTTGCAATGTTCGAATTTATGCTATCAAAATATTCCGTAGCAAAGAGTATCATCTATCTGTACATAGTTTGAATAATGTGGCATTTAATTAGATACTCAATCCTAACTACAGTCACGAAACTATACTATTCGAAAAGGTATCTTAAAAACCTCTTAAAACTCCGGACAAAAGCGTTGAAAATGAAAATTTTTGTTTATGACAAGGTTTAAATTGCTTTTTTATTACCAAAAAATTGTTGACAAAGTGGCAAACGACTTTGGTAATGGGTTCCTAGACATGACCTTAATAAGATCTAGAATTTGACACCATATTTTTAAGAGTAAACGAATTTTACGAAGAAAACACTTTTCGATTAAGTTGCTGTTACAATTTTCAATTGTTTCCGCATGAGATGCCGTGTAAGATTCAGCTTTATGTTGCTGAAATAGACTTGAATATGGCGTTTATTGAAAAAGCGACTAACGACCTATGCTAATGTTTGTTTTATCCTTTTTCTTGAATTACATGAAATCTTAATAATTTAGGCAAAATTCTTTTGTACGTGTTTGATTTTTATTCTTGTGGATTGATTACACATGTATTTATTTTGACCTACCGTAATCTGATTTGAAGAAAAATGTAAAAATGACACAAAAATATAATATTAAAATAAAACTACTTGTATAAAATAATAGTAGTTTATGCAACTGCATATAATTAGGTAATATATGGCAGTTGCATATACTACTTTATCTACACTCATATTTTCATATTAAAATTTCGTACCTATAATTTTTTCATTTATGCTGGAAGTAACTGCGAGTCAGTTCTGTTGTATCTATGCGTCGAGGATATCAAGCGGCGGGAAATTCAGTTCACTACTTTCACATTTATCTATTGATTTGCTTCAAACAAAAAAAAACTTTCACAAACACAAATTACAACAATTAGAAAAAAATATTCTGTCTAGCGGGAAAATAATTCCAAATGTACACAATCACAACCACAGACTATGAACTGATCACAAATAGTAATTTGAATTTTGAATTTGTTGAAGATATTTAGGTATTCAGCCAACATTTAGCCGTGTCCCGGCCCCCGACAAAAATTTAAAAAAGAAAAGTGTTGCACAATGATTAAAAAGTAATTTTTCGATACAGCTGTAATGAAAATAGTGTGGGAAATGCTGTATCGAAAAGTTTTTTTTTTTAATTTTATGGACTGGCGTGAAAAAAGTGTATCCTTCAACAACTGTTTTTGAATATGTAATTGAAACATTACGCTATGAGTGTAGATAAAATACAATAAATTACGTTGATACGAACACTGGACAAGGGTTTAAAGAAACACTGTTAATGTAATTTTGCGTGTCTGAATCATATAGTTAGCTCAGAATCTATGTTCAAAAACGATCATAAACCAGGGGCAAACCCAACAAAAATAGTTAAAATGGCCATCAGCCAGAAAGTGTAAAATAAGGCCCTCCTAATCACAGACGAGTGACCGTTCCAACATCGATGTGTGGAAGCGAAGAAGCATGAGTAAATGAAGTAGAAATGAGAGCGTTAGAAATTATGTAAGGAGTATGAATGAAAGATAAAATACGGAAGAGTGTAATATAAAACGGGAACGTGCTAGAGTGAAAGCAGATGTAGTGACTAGCTAAAGCAAAGGCGAGTTAGTTTAGTCATATAGGGAGGATGAATGAGAGGAGATTAACATAACATATTGGCAGATAGAAGCGTCGGAAGATATCACGATCGAATCGAAGATATGTTAAAGAAAGGTCAGATCAAAGGCACCCTTAACCGACGAGCATGAATGAAAAGGTTGTTCGATAAACGTCAAAGAACTGTAGAAGCAAGTTGAACAATGACAATGTGGTCTCTGCCTATCGCTATGGGAAAAAGTGGTGACGTTATGTACGTGTATGTGTTTAAATTATGAACTGCCATTAGGTACGTTACTTTTTTCAAATGGAAAAAAGGCGGAGGTTCTATGCTCGGCTATTCATCATCACAGCCCGTAACAGTCCACTGCAGGACTTAGGGCCTCTCCCACGAAAGGGGAGGTTATTGCCATAATCTCCACGCTTGGCAGGCGGGTTGGAAATCGCAGTGTTTAAATATAATAAAGGAAAATGCTGTTGCCCATTTTCCAGACTACGGAGACTCTTGATATTTTGCCTCGAAAACATTAGTCGCCTTGTACGACACCCATGAATGTAAGGGGTTGGTGCTATTCTACTCTGCCGGACACCACACGGCACGGAAAATGCTGCTGCCCATTTTCCAGACTACGGAGACTCTTGATATTTTGCCTCGAAAACATTAGTCGCCTTGTACGACACCCATGAATGTAAGGGGTTGGTGCTATTCTACTCTGCCGGACACCACACGGCACGGAAAATGCTGCTGCCCATTTTCCAGACTACGGAGACTCTTGATATTTTGCCTCGAAAACATTAGTCGCCTTGTACGACACCCATGAATGTAAGGGGTTGGTGCTATTCTACTCTTCGGCTATTACTACGGGAGAAATAGATAAGGCGGTGATAGGTGTAGTCAAAAGCATATTGATCTACCCAAAACTGTAAGTTCTAAGATGAGCTATCGTCTCTATAGATGCGCATTGTAATGTTAGCTCCTTTTATACTGAATTTGTCTAGGTCGATATTCTGAGTTTTGTACCCATTCAGGCGGACCCATATGATAAAGTACCATCTTTGGTCAATTTGGTGTTAATGTCCTGGTTGTGCTCTCGAGCACCAGGGCCCAGAGTCCGGCTTGACCATGGTCCAGGATTTGGCGATCAGGTAATTACAGCAGAGCGACTACCATTTGACCTCCGTGACCCTGCTACCAGGGGAACCTGACCAGATTGGATCATGGTTACAAATTCAGTTGCTTGAATTACCAGGTTGCAAGATGTTTTCCGTCACCGTAAGAGCATCTGTTAGAATTTAACTAATGTACATAACTCAGAAAAGTGTTATTGGTAAGTAAACGGCCGCAGCGGGATGCGAACCCGGTACCTCTCGCTTACGAGTCGGATACTCAACCGCTCGGCCACCGACGCTCCTAACACCTGTGGTATGTAGTGCGAAATAAAGTATCTGTTGTTGTTCCTCGCGTTTATAGTTTAATCTAGTTTAGGCTTAAAACGCAATTTTTGCATACAAAAGCGTACAGAGTCGCCGGGAGTGAGCCAAGTTATTATCATAATTTATTCCATTATTGTTAGAGCCACAATGGGGTGAATATTTGCGTGGCATTACGTTTTATTTGCATTAAGCCATGGGTTATTAGGAATGGACGTGATAAGTAACCATGGATGGTAGATACGTGTTAAATGACTATCAGTTTTATTAGAAAATCTTTGTAATAAAGTAATTATTAATACCTGCGTCAGCCGAGCCTTTTTATGGCAAAGTGCTGCAAAGCGCATTCATGGTACCCCTGGTGTTGTGACCACTATCTATCAGGTGGCACGCTTGTGTATTTGTTTGCTAACTAAAATAAAAAAAACACACATAGAACAGAAATCTCACAAATATTGTTCATTAGGACATCGGCGGTACGGGTACGGGCACGGGTACGGGTTGGTACGGGCTGACGAAATCACACATAATATAACTTCTTGTAAGATAAGTCCAAGTTTTCTGAACTTCTTTTCCATCCAATTTCCTTGGGATGCTAAAAATCTGTAGGTATATCTGTAGCCTCGAGTGGGATTTCAATCTACGTCATTAGCACTGAATAAATAAAATAAAATTACGTGCCATGTGCGAACGTAAGCTTCAAACAGTAAATTATATTTTTGTCTTGTAGGTTATTAATATTGGGCTTCAAGTCCGCTACTTTAGTAATACCTCGATTGAATTGTAATTGGATCGTAATCGCAGCTCAATGGCACTGTCGCAATTTTGGAATTTTGCTACAATTAAAACTGCCATTGAGCTGCTATAGCGATCCAATTACAATTCGATCGGGCCTTAGTTATTTTGCGGACTTGGGGCCCAGGTCGCAACCATCGTAAACCCGTAATAGTCATCATCATCATTATCATATCAGCCGAAAGACGCCCACTGCTGGGCATAGGCCTCCCCCAGAGATCTCCACAAAGGCCGGTCCTGTGCCTTCCGCATCCAGCTGGTACCTGCGATCTTCACCAGGTCGTCGGTCCACCTTGTTAACCCGTAATAGTGCAAAGTTATATTGCAATAAATCATAACTAAATACGGAAACATGTTTATATAGTTACGCCCCTCTAAATATCTTCGTGTGATTCTACAAACAGAAGTATCCGGCATCACAGAGATGTTTGAAATCGTAAAAACAGTTGGAGTTTATTTTACTGTTCGCTGAAAATTTTACGTCCGGCTTGGGAAGGTATAGAGTTATTTTACTGGGTTGTAAATATTTTTACGCAGGTCTCGTGATTAAACAAAATAAAGGTAAATACCAAAGGCCAGATTTTAATACACGCAAGTTTTATTAGAGTTATTTTTAGGAACGTATCTTCAAATTTGTAGTGCCTATTTATTTTGTTATCCGATATTCTTCGGTTTCTTCGAATACATTATTCTAATCTAAAATGGAAATTTGCTTCTTCTTTGGATAAACAGTCGAATAAAGAGTAATTACAATAGCATGTTTTCCATTAGGTAATAGTGGGTCAAATGAGATGGGACTGCGTCAGCCTTGAATCTCACATGATAATCTGTGATAATAGCTAACACATGTATTGTATGTCCATATAGTATAAAATAAAATCGCTGTCCGCGTCTGTCTGTCTGTCTGTGTAACTGCTCCTAACTGCTAATTTCTAAACCACGCAACGAATTTTGGTACAGTTTTCCACACTATTTTTTCCGGAAGGTTTTAATGGATAATTCTACTAGAGAACACTCGTGTGAAGCCGGGGCAGGTCGCTAGTAAATTATAGGTACAGAACAAACATTTACGGTAATTATTACATTTTAAAAAAAAATACATCACGTCCGTAGCCCATAACAGTCCACTGCTGGGCTAGAGTCTCTTGAGGCTTTGCTATAATATCCACGCTTTGCAGCCTGGTTGGCGATCGTAATGTTCGGAATAGAAAATACTCTACCCATTATCTGATTGATGGTGTTCAACAAAAAATCTGTGTAGAGTCAGCTGCAGAGGGAACTGACCTACATAATTTAATGTATGCTAGGGTAATTCATTCACGCTGTTGGTGACTGTATCTGGTAGTCATAATAATATGTAAAGTATAGGTTCAGAAGTTAATGACCGAAACTGAAGCTTTAAACACTTAAAAAGCCCTTACCTACATAAAAGTCGATGTTTTAATGATGATAGGCAGAATGCCAAACGACCTACATAAGAAGAAAAAGTCGATTATAAGATCATTACCGAAAACTTTAAGGAGAGAAGGCATATTTTGTTTGAGAGCTGCCGCTGAGTGCTATATTTTTTGGGGCAAAGTGTACGCACTCTCTTTCAAGATGTGAAAATATTTTTCTGATCTTCGCCGCCCGTTTTCGCTGAGTCAATGCTCGGTACTCCTTTCAGCCTTTAAGCGGTTGCGATGTTCTTTCATGTGTGTTTATTTAATGGCGGTTTTTTGAGGACACTGGCGCCCGAATACACAACAGTAGTGTAGCAACATTTAAAAGGGCTATTAAAACACGAGTATCTATTTATTACACCAGGCGCAGCCTGATAATGGAATAGTTCGGTATTCAGCCAATTAACCGCGCGCGGAATTAAAAAATTAAAGTGTTGCATAATGATTAAAAAGTTACTTTATCTAGACTCATAGCGTAATGTTACAATTACATATTCTAAAACAGTCGTTTAAGGATATACTTTTTTCACGCCAGTCCATGAAATTTTAAAATATTGTGTAGGATGAAATGTAGGCTGAATACCTAGATGTCTTTAACAAATTCAAAATTAAAATTTTCTTGTTTATATTTCTGTGTAATTATTTTCCCGCTTAACAGAATATTTTTTCTAATTGTTGTAATTTGTTTGTATATGTTTTTTCTTATTTGAAGCAAATAAATAGATAAATCTGAAAGTTGGAAAGTGAATTTCCCGCCGCTTGATATCCTCGACGCGTAGATACAACAGAACTGACTCGCAGCTTACTTCCAGCAAAGTTGAGAAAATTATAGGTACGCTATTTTAACATAATATGAGTGTAGATAAAGTAGTGTATGCAATTGCATATAATTAGGTATTAAAACACTCGTGTTTACGGCGGTGTCGTACGGCCTACCTGATGGTAAGTAGTTTCCGGCAGTTATATAGACGAGAGTTGGTAGGTATAGAAGAGTATTTTCGTTCGTTTTGTAAAACATAATGCAGATTTAGGTTTCATTAAGATTTTGCAACGTAATATGTCCGTACCGCCTAAATAAATATAAATATATTCAGATCTTTCTTTTGATCTTTTATTCCTATGCATCGATTATCTAACTTATTTTTTCTGGAACCAATTTCCTGCCTTTGTAACCGCTTAATCTAATACACAGTATGATTAAAAATTACTCGAAAATTTCATGACTCTATGACTTAGGTCATAGAACAAAAATTAATAAAAATCAACCAACTAATAAAAATAGGAAAATAAACTTTTCCAGACCACAAAAACTTACCAATCGACACTATATCGTTTAAAAGCAAATCTACCCACTCTACCCGACACAAAACACGTCAAAAACTGCCTTTCAGAAAAAAAAATCAACAAAATTCACAACGCACCTTCACATATCACTGTTGCATAAAAAGTCCACAATAAAACCTACAACGAAATCCAAACACCGAGCTCTTAAAGCCGGTAGTCGGTCCGTAGCTGTATAGGTATCGCGTAAAAGCTACCACAGACTCGATCGCGTGCTTTCCACTGAACGCGCCAACCGCGTCTGGTATTAAACGAGGGAGCTCCCGAGCCGGCTACTCCATATAACTGCATTGCGTCCCAAATTCATGGCCTGATCGGGAGACATTAGCGATTCGCTCAATTTCGATACTATCCTTTGTGCTTTTAAAGTTTAGTTTCGGTATTCTTATTGTATGCCTAACATTTTAGTACTGTCACTACAATATTATTTGTCCAGTCTTAGCAATCTAAGAAAATAATATTAGGTTGACGTTATCGTGACGTGACATAGAATTGACGTTTTCTCTGGCGAAAATTACGGAAATTGTGTTCTTCATACGATCAATGCTTTCAATTTCTTGGAAATGGGAAATCCGATTACATTGAAACTTTTTGTGTATAATCAGACAACATTAAGCTAACTTGTGCCTATCAGTTCGTTGTGATAACAACTTTTTTCATCAAAAAACGTATTTTCAGGAACATACAAAAACTGTAAAAAAGATATTTCGTCATAGGGACTTACTGGCGTCTCAGCAGATATTATTTTCAATGTAATAATTGATATGTTATGTAAAATTAAACATATTTTTGTATAAAAAACGCCAATTTCATAGGTATTGTACTAAAATGTATTGTAAATATTTACAATACCAGGTATTTGCTGTTGTCTAGTGTCCACAAAATTTTAATTGTACGTCAAATATGCGTGTATAACCCATAATAATATGTTAGTGGTGATTACCCTGTTATTAACTAGTTTTGTAATTGTTTCTGTGGCTTTCCACGCTTCTAGAATATTAGTTTTCGTAGGTTTTTTGAAGGACTGAAATGGAAAGTTTTAATTGTGTATTTGCGTAGTTTTAACGAGTAGCTTAATGATTTTTTATGAAGTAGCAATCTAGGGCAAATTATTTTCCATTACGTGGTCGGCTAGTAGTTACGATCATCATCTTGTCTGCTGGACTTCAAATTTGATAATACAGTTTTATTTTTGTAATTTGTCACTGTTATTATTGCCGATGGTATTGGCCGTGTGGTGTCCGGCAGAGTAGAATAGCACCAACCCCTTACATTGATGGGTGTCGTACAAGGCGACTAATGTTATCGAGGCAAAAGATCAAGAGTTTCCGTAGTCTTCCGTAGTCGTAGTCCGTATTAGAGGTCTCCTTAGAGGCGGGCAACGCATTGGTAGCACCCCTGGTGATGCTGATGTCCATAATCGGCGGTGACCACTTTCCATCAGGTGGCCCGCATGCCTGTTTGTCTGCCGGATAACATAACATAAAAAGTCTGGAAAATCATTTTCCATCATTATATTTAAACACTGCGATCTCCAACCCGCCTGCCAAGCGTGGAGATTATGGCAATAACCTCCCCTTTCGTGGGAGAGACCCTAAGTCCTGCAGTGGACTGTTACGGGCTGTGATCATGATGATGATGATTATTGCCGATTATATTGTATCACCCTGTGTCATCCCACTGCTGAACAAATTCAGATATTTTTCTAAGACATTACAAAACATTACATTACATAGTTTTTTAAATATTTTGAATAAAAATTGACGAAGTTTTCACCTCGTAAGCTTAATAAGAACAGTTTTGAGCGACCGTGTACAGGCATAAAAAATAATCATCTTGGCGTTAATGTCCCGGTTGTGCTCCCGCGCACGAGGGCCCGGGGTCCGCTTTGACCATGATCCAGGATTTGGCAGATCAGATAATTACAGTGGAGCGACTGCCATTTGACCTCCGTGACCCAGGGGAATCTGACCAGATTGGATCATGTGCAGGTTTCATTACAATGTATTAAGAGCATCGGTTAGCACTCCACTAATGTAAAGTCAGAAAAGAGTTATTAGCACATGGCCGCAGTGGGTTTCGATCCCGGAACCTCTCGCTAACGAGTCGGCTACCCTAACCACTCATCCACCGACGCTCCCCGACCGTGTACAAGCATATGTAACTAAAAAGAAAGGCTTCCGCGGAAATCGTCCGGAATGGGCAGCTATTCGCTTGGCGCCATAAGCGCGTTTATGAGGGCCATTCGGGAGCTACGTTTTGTGGTAATTTAATCGCACCCCCGTACCCCGGATTGATGTCAACCTTTTACCGTCAGGTTTCAGGCTAATGAAGAATCAGCTCGGAGCGACGTCAACATCGGCAATTATGGCCAAGTGGTTTGTAAGGTCTCTTTTGGTGTGCCCACGTCCTATACACGGTAAAAAGAGGTGGATGACAGATAGGTAATGTTAGGGGTAACCTTTCCGTGGCGGTAAATGTAAATAAAATGTCAGGTTACATTCAGTCTCCAATAGGAGGACTGGTATTTTAAATATATGTATAAAGTTTCTAAGCAAAGGATTTTCGAAAAGTTTTGATGTCCATGTCAATCGGGTTTTATGGGATTATTATATAATTATGGGGTATTATGGGAAATTGTCTATCTAATAAAGTAAAATTTCTACTCTTCTACAATAATTCATATACATATAATGCAAAAAAGTTAGAATGATCAAATCATAAAAATAAAAAAAAATATATAATAATATAAAAAGTGAAATACTTAGCCGTGTTGTTCTAAGGTTTCCATAAAATCCATCATGATTTATATACTAACCTTTTCACTGCTTATTTCAGTAATCATCATCATACCCCATAACAGTCCACTGCAGGCCTCTCCCACGAAATGGGAGGTTATTGCCACAATCTCCACGCTTGGCAGGCGGGTTGGAGATCACAGAAAACAGTGTTTCTTTTTCCAACAAAAACCGAAACATATCAGTGTTATTTCGTACAAGCTTTTTCTTTTAAACGGTGTTTCACACCACATAGAAGATTGAACTAAATAAAATATTGACCATTAGAAAGATTTACGAGAAAAAAATACCGAAGCGACGGAACTGAATTATGTAACGGAACTGTCGGTCGTTGCGCTAAAGCTTCCTTGAAGAGTGAACGTTATTTTAGGCCATAACATGATTTGTACCGGGAATTTGAGTTGTCATATTTATGTAAATGGTACCTGGGTGCTTTTACATAAAACATATTATTAGTACGTGTATGATTATGTATAAGCGACCCGCTCCGGCTTCGCACGGGTAGTAACGTTAACAAATGATACACCTGAACCTTAATTATGAAACCTATGTGAAAATGCGCAGTAGTTTTTGAGTTTATCGCTAACAGACAGACAGACGCGGTGTGGGACTTGCTTTATACTATGTAGTGATACTGAAGTATTTTTCTTCTCCTTTAAGGGATGACACTCCTCGGCAGAGGAGACTAAAGTCCTTGCGTTATCTTTCTATTACTGGTCCGTTACGCAGTCCCAACTTCTTAGGCGCTGTTCTAATTGGCAAAGGTCTTGCGACCATGATCGTGCGACCATGGTCGTATGACGGACGTTGCCCGAACAATAGGAGGGCTCAAAGCGATCCGTCGCAAGACCATGGTCGCGCGACCGTTGCTAATTAGGACAGCGCCTTAAGATAGCATCGAAGAGAAGTTGGGACGAGACCGTTGTTGAATCTACCACTGCATGGTGTGATCTCTGTGGACGTCATTACTTTTACTTTTAATACAAACTTTAGATCTGTAGCTCTGGCGTCTATTTAGAAAGACTTAAGATTAGTATTTGTAATGATCATTGCAAGAGTTAGTGGAACAGCGTTTGAGTTACTTTGTGCTGCCGTGTGTACCTAATAAAATGCAAACTTTCCATAATATATCTGAAGAGCTGTTTTCGCCAGAGCAAAGCAGATTGCGAGCCAAAGAAATACAATCGTATTTAAAGTCGAAACTCTTAATTGCTTCTTAACTTGTAGCTACTTTGTGAGCACAAAGTCCTTGGACAGATCACAGACAAACGGGAATAGAAATGAGCTTTTTACATACAATGAGTAATATATACATTTTAAGGGTATGTTCCGGGTTTCCTACCGCTTACCTTTGTTGACGAGTAGCCCGATATTTCGACACAATGTGAAATGTGTGATAATAACCGCGATAGTATAAAACATTATGAGTAGTAGGTTTACTCGCTTCTGTTGAATGTCCTCAATAATTATTTAAAATTTGTAGGTAGAGTCTTTACCACGCGCTTTCCTTAACATTTTCAAAATAGACTCATGACTTTTTTCTATACTAATATTAGAAAGAGGAACACTTTGTATGTTGGGAGTAATCTCCGAAACTACTGAACTGACTTTGAAAATTATTTCAATAATAGGAAGCTACATTATTTCGGAGTGACATAAGCTACTTTTATCCCGGAATAATAGTAAGGTCCCGCGGATAGTTGATGGTTTACAGAGGTCCAAACTATGCGCAAATGAAAACTAATATAGACTGCTTATTTCTAATGAAAACCGCGTGGACTGCTTATTTCCAATAAAAAATTAGAACACGAAAGAGACTTATTGATCCGCATGTCATCATTATCTACCTGCATAGTGGTGGTATCCCACTAGGTGAAATCGGCACAATACAAAATAAATAAATAAATATGCTTGGACAATTCACAAGCTGGCGCTTTGCTTACTTTGGGGCTAGAGCTATCTAGCCTCAAAGCTTGTGTTAGGGGTACCAGAAAACTGATAAACACTTACATACATTATTAAATACATACTTATTAAAATATATAACACCCAGACCCGTAACAGAAACTAAAGTTTCAATTTCTGCCCGGGCATGAATCGAACCCGGGACCTCTGCGTGGCAGACCGGCATGTTAACCAACTGAAGCACTCAAGTCGTCGAACATTAACGGCCAGATTAATAAGAGAAATGATGTTATTGTATGTAGTGACTAACCACAAATGTCTTAAAATATGCTGACGCTATAAATAGATAGAGACTGAAGTTTAAAATAAGTCTATGAATACTCGTGTATTATTCGTGCTCCGTAAACGTTTCACAGCATGTCAATAACGGTAGAGTAGGTACGGCAATACAAATTCATATATAAAAAAACATTATCGCGAAGATGAAATTCACTCAAAGCGCGTTCTTACGTGACGATATGTTTGTTGTATTTTATTCCACAGAAACGTTACTCTCTTCTATTCTGTTTTTAAATATGTATTTTTAGTACTAGGCATATAAATGTATCTATAATGTTTTTTTTATTATGTCAAATTTAATGAGTCATAACAGAATATCCTTTATTCTTTATTGTACATAAACATGACATGATGATACAGTACAGTAACAGAGATGTACAGAGGCGAGCTTAACTCATTATTACAATGTCAAAATATAAAACATAACTATAAACTAAACATCAAACAAACAACATAGTTTTGTTAGTATTAATTAAAATTACACCAATATGTCTTTAGGTTGAACGGGCTCTTACTGTCAGTTTATTTTCTTATCTTGCATTTCTGTCGACAGTTATCTACCCAAACAGGTTGCCTGGAAGAAATCGCTTTAAGCAATAAGACCGCCTGTTGCTTCTCCTGCTGTTAATTTTAATTGAACATTGTATTTTTTTAAATGTGCAATAAAGCGTTATTCATTCATTCATTCGCTCTTAGCGCTCTTGATTCATGTCGGGTGTACATGATGACATATCGTTCAAATACTTTTTATTATTACGGTCGCTAGACCCGCTCCAGCTTCACATGGGTTTTCTCGGAGTTACTCTATAATAATAGGCATAGAAACCTCCCGGAAGAAATGATTTAAATGATATTTTTGTTTATTTATTTAAAACACTTTATTGTACATTAAAGGAGATTGTAAAAATATAATTTAAAACAATATAGGTAAAAGGCCGGTCTTATCGCTAACAATTATCTCTTCCAGACAGCCATTTTCACGGAAACTGGTATGATAGTGAAGACCGCATGAAAATCCGTTCAGTAGTTTTTGATTTTGTCTTTTACAGACAGACAGACAGGTAGACGCGGCATAGGACTTTGTTTTATAATACGCTATTTATAACCTTAACCTACGTTAATACATTTTTAGTTGAAAGCGTTACAATATTTAGACATAGACATATTTGAAGGCGATAGTGGCAATAGTGGACTGGTATAGGCTGTCAATGATGATGATGATCATATTAATAATTTAAAAATAACATACAAATATTCACTGCATACGCGTCAGTGAAAAAATGAAAACGAGATTTTTTTAATTTCCTTTTCCAATTTCTCAACTTCTCATGTTAACTTACTCTTGGCATGTTAACTAAGTGACCCATTCAGGTCGGCTATGGTTTATGGCTATGGTCGATATGTCTTTTTCTTCCATGTAACCCTATAACTCGTCATTGCAGTACTCACTCCATTCGCCCGCATTCACTCAGCCCATTCATTTTTCTAAGGTCGGTCACATTCATATTCCGTCGATGGTGCTACTTTCAAACTACCCTCTAAATACTCATTTTGTATTTATGTCCATTCTCGTCACTCCAGTCATCCATCTTTACTCTTTTATCCGTCGCTTTGGTTGCCCAACATTCAGATCCATATATGGTAGGTCGGTTCGGTATGATTGTAAATGTAAATTTTCCCTTTAGGTTTAAAGGGCATCCGCGGATCGGATGTAGTTAGACCTGCCGCCATTTTATCCATCTCGCATTTTGATGATTGATCTGCATATTATATGCATGGAGTGTAAAAGAAAATTTCAGAATACTTTAGACCAATCCTTAAAGAGCTTCCACCGACAGAAATACTTCTTGTATTTTAGAATAAAAGAAAATTATGAGTGAAGAAAATGATTGTAGTTGTGTGTTTGACAACGTACCTCCAAACGTAGTTATGATCAACGAGATTAGTGTGATTGAAGTTAGATAGGCTGTGCAAGATAGGTATTAAGAACGAAAAAGCTGTTGACCCATATTATGGTATTAGCTGAAGTATCGAAGTGCATTAAATGACTTTAAACCTGATTATGTATTAAATGGAAGCCTCTCGCTTCTATTCAGTTAACAATCAGATCGGTTATCATTTAAATAAAGGTCAGGTCCTGTTGGTACTATAAACTATATAGTAGGATTGGTCGTGTGTGTCCGGCAAAGTAGAATAGCACCAACCCCTTACAATCGTGGGTGTCGTACATGGAGACTAATGTTTTTAGGACAATAGATCTAGTCTCCGTAGGCTAGAAAATGGGCAGCAGCAATTTCTATTACAAAGTTTCTTGGCTTTAGTTAAAAAGTTGATTTGGTTGATAGCTCAACACCAAGTAGCTGTAGGTTGTCGATAATTTCCACAGGTTCATTCTGAAAAGTCGGAGCTAGATGATGGACTCGTAATGGACTCCGTTTTTGCGGAAAACAAACACGCCTGTGTTTTGGTAGCGTCAAACGCCATTAAATATTGTTATAGCAGCCATATAAACACATATTCGGTGATAATTTCAAGTACTTGCGGCTGTGACGGTTCCAAAGATACAAGCCTGTGACAGACAGACAGCGGAAGGGTTCCTTTTTGACGTGAAAATGTATATTCGCTTGTTAACTACAGACAGCGATGCCGGACTAAACTCTATATTGTTTCAAAATACCGCCAGATTTCAATCGCTTATAACTATGAGACCAATAATGCGTTAATAACGGTTGAAGTCACATTGGATAGAAAATGTCTGTACGGGTTTATTCATACGTCATCGGATTAGTGAAGGTGTAACCGCGTAATTGTTGCTATGTAGCGTTGTGTAAAGATATGAATCAGGGCTAGGCAAGAAAGCAGGGCTGGAAAATGGGCAGCAGCATTTCCATTGTTATATTTAAACACTGCGATCTCCAACCCACCTGCCAAGCGTGGAGATTATGGCAATAACCTAGCCTTTCGTGGGAGACGCCCTAAGTCCTGCAGTGGACTGTTACGGGCAGTGCAATATATGAATTAGTGTAGTGTTAAAACGCGTCGAGGTAGGGGCTGGTTCAGAATTCTTTGTAAAGTCTTCGAGAAGTACTACTCGCCGGAATGTATGTGAAAAACGGTATTAAATTGAAAACTGAAAAAAAAAGTCGTCTGATTGTGTATCGTAAATATGCTCAGAATTATAGAAAACGCAAATCGGAGGAAAGCTTGCTTTGGCAAGTGATGGGCTGGAATAGGCACGGTAGTGATGCGCACGGGGAGGCCAGGCTCAGGTTCCAGGAATGGGTTTTGCATGGGAGGCCTAACTCTGGTCATATTTACAATGATATGATTTCTTCACGTAAGATTTTCAAGTCGAGGCTAAAGTGGTGCCAACAAAATCAGGAACAAATCAAAATGGACTTGATTGCATCACATCACTCAAAAAATGACTTTCGAAATTTCTGGAAATCCACCAAAAAACTGGATAGTGGGGCTGGCCTGTCTGTGAGCGTTGACGGTGTGACTGATGCCACGGCCATAGCCAATACATTTAGGGAACATTTCTGTGTGAAGTCTCCGCTAGGGTACACCGGGTCGGTGAGCGACGCTGGGGCGGCCGTGGAAGGGGAGTACGAAGTTAAATTTGATGCGAAACAAGTACGTCGCACAATTAAGGGTATGAAGCGTGGAAAATCCCCTGGCCATGACGGCCTCAGCGTCGAGCATCTGCAACACGCTGGTCCTCATTTGCATAGAGTTCTGGCCATGTTTTTCACACTATGTATTAGTCACTCCTATTTACCATCGGAAATGATTAGAACAGAGGTTATACCTATTGTAAAGAATAAGACTGGAGATATAGCTAGTAAGCATAATTATAGACCTATTTCACTGGCAACAATAGTTGCCAAGATATTCGACAGACTGTTGAGTTCGATTCTGAATAAGTGCATACGTTTGAGGGACGCTCAATTTGGTTTTGTGCCGGGTATGTCCACTGAGAGCGCTATATTAGGCCTAAAGTGCACTGTAGAATATTACACGAACAGAAAAACGCCTGTATATGCGTGTTTTCTAGATTTATCCAAGGCGTTTGATCTGGTCAATTATGAGATCCTATGGAGAAAACTGGATGAAGCCTGTGTACCTAAGGAGATAACGCGCATATTTAGGCGTTGGTATTCGTGCCAGACTAATGCTGTGAGGTGGGGTGGCGAGCGGTCTGACTCGTATACACTGAATTGTGGGGTGAGGCAGGGGGGAGTAACCTCCCCAACTCTCTTTAATCTGTATGTGGATGCGCTGATCGGGGAGCTCAGCAGCATGCGTGTCGGCTGCCGCATTGATGGGGTGTGTGTAAACAATTTTAGTTACGCGGACGACATGGTGCTGTTGAGCCCGTCGATCGGTGGGCTGAGAAAGCTATTAGCCGTGTGTGAACGATATGCCCGGACTCATGGCCTCATCTATAATGCCGAAAAAAGCGAGTTCATGGTGTTCAAGGCTGGTACCAAATGTCCATCTAATGTTCCTCCGGTGCGACTCAATGGGACGCTGCTTAAGAGGGTATCTTCCTTCAAATATCTAGGGCATGTAGTAGATGAGAATTTATGTGATGATTCAGATATGGAACGGGAACGTAGGGCATTGGCGATTAGGGCAAATATGATAGCGAATAGATTTTATCGTTGTACAGCTCAAGTTAAAATTACTCTTTTCCGGGCGTACTGTACATCGCTGTACACCTGCAGTTTATGGACCAAATACACACAAAATTCGTTCAATGCCCTACGGGTCCAATATAATAATGCGTTCAGGGTGATGTTGCGGCTGCCGCGGGCCTGTAGCGCGTCCGGCATGTTCGCGGACGCGCACGTGGACGGCTTCCACGCGATCCTGCGCAAGCGCTGCGCCGCGGCGCGCGGCCGGCTGCGCGGCGCCCGCAATACCATCCTGGCTGTGATAGCGGACCGGTTGGACAGTCGCTTCAATAAGCATTGGACCGGTCTACATCTCAGCATTTGTACGAACGTGGTCATTTAGGTCTTTAAAAACTAAGAGAAATTGTACATAATGACTTGCCCCGCTAAATGGAATATATAAATAACATAATTTAATTATAAAATTTGAATTTGACATATTACCATGTAATAAAAGTTATGGGTCAATCGGCCTGAAATAAATGATTTTTATTTTTATTTTTTTTTATTTTTTTAAAAAACTAGAAAAACCAGTACCGAGCGAATGCTAATGCAACGTCGAAAAGAAAATGAAAAATCTACGTTTTCACGGAAAATCTACGGTACAGACCTTGACTGCGCCTTTCGCCTTTTTTTTACCCTTCGGGTATTGAACCCTACAAAAAATGAGACTGTAGCAAATAAGGCATTTTTACAGATAAATATTGCACTGAATGTGATTATTTAATATAAGAGAGCCTATTCTAAAAGTTTGACAGGTATTTGAATGCACCATTTTTCTAGATCGAATCCACCTGCTCTGTGATGATTGTCTCCCTAGCGTCTATATTATGTAACAGAAAATATCAGAAACGCCTGCAATTATTCTATTCAGCAATATCGTCAACAAAATATGAAAAAAAAAGTAAAAACGCTTAATTTTTTACGTTTAACGAAGCGAAACTAAGCATTAGACCCATCTTCTCCGGGGCCTTGTAACGTAATACACGAATCAGGCCAATGGAGTGTATAGAAGCAGTTTTCGGCATCGCATTACGTTTTCAGGCTCGACGATTGATCGATTATCTCGACCTATAAATAAACTTTGCGTAAATAAAATACGGCGGCAAATGCACGAAAATACGTACAAGGGTTGGAACTTCACGATGCTCCGGTTATCTGATATTTTATTTATTTGGTTGATTGGGAAATGACGCCTAAAATTAGTAAATTGTCTCAGTATTTGACTTCAGTTTATGTCTTCAGAAAAGCTCTCTCAATTGCTTTTGGCACTTTGTATCATTAAGAACAGTGAAGGAAGTGTTAATCCAGAGTTAGGTGGACTAAACATACCTACTATATAGTTATCCTACCTACTATATATCTATTATATACTATATACCTATTATATTATCATATACCTATTATATACTACTGACTGGCGCAGCTGACTGTTCTTCTCTCTTTCTTGTTTCCGCATAAGAAAAGCCCTGCGGCGATAAGCGGCGGTAGAGAGGTTGGGTAAATGTGCGTATCCGGCTTTGTCCAAAGCTTACACGTGGGCGGCCCAAGGAGAGAGGTCGTTTCTGCGCTGCACTGGGACGACAGCGTGGTTTGGGCAGCACCTTGGGTGACGAAGCAGCCCTATTTAGGGAGACATTGCTTCCCTCGCTTAGCCGAGGAGGGGACTAGAAAAGGTGTCCTAAAAAAGTGTTCGTTCCATTTACTATGAGGGGGTAGTAACCGTGGCTGCCCAGGCACTCCAATCACGCGGTCGACATAATAAAAGGAAATATCATAATATGACGTTTGGTGCATGGAATGTACGAACGTTAATTGACAATGACGGCAATCTGTGCCCCGAGAGAAAGACTGCTGTTGTGGCCCGTGAACTGCGGCGCTACAATGTGGATATTGCTGCGCTCAGTGAAACTAGACTGGCTGATGAGGGCGAGCTTGTTGAGTTGGGTGGCGGCTACACATTCTACTGGAAGGGTAGTTCTCATTCTGAGCCTAGGCGAGCTGGAGTCGGCTTTGCTATTAAGACTGTTATAGCCAAACATCTGACTGAGTGTCCTGAGTATGTCTCGGATCGCATTATTTCTCTGCGCCTTACCTTAAATAACAGCAATCATATAAATATCATAAGCGTCTATGCTCCGACGTTGTCGAACGAGGATAGCATCAAGGAACAGTTTTATGAAAAACTTGACGAATGTCTCAGTAAAATTCGTTTAAGGGAACAAATATTATTGCTGGGTGACTTCAACGCAAGAGTGGGGCAGGATTTCGATGTTTGGCCCAGAGTGCTTGGTAGGCATGGAGTTGGGAAAATGAACGGAAATGGACAGATGCTCTTGACTCTCTGCACACAGTACGATCTTGCCATTACCAACACTTTTCAGATTGCCTGACAAATATAAGACTACCTGGATGCATCCTCGGTCGAAGCACTGGCACTTAATTGATTATGCCATTACGTGACGTCGGGACATTTCCCAGGTGCAAATCACACGCGTGATGCGCGGCGCAAACTGCTGGACGAATCACAGATTAATTGTCACCAGGCTGAAGCTGTGCCTACAATCGCCACGAAGAACTTGTAGGTCAAAGCCAGCGTCGCTTGATTTGGATCGCTTGGGTTGTTCTGAAACTCGTCAATTATACGAGCAAGCATTGGACTCGTCACTCTTGACATTTACAGCTGTCGATGGTGATTTGTCTGAGAACTGGCAATTGCTATCATCTTCTGTACTGAAGGCGGCATCTGAAGTTCTAGGCCCTAAAAAGCGCGTAAACGAAGACTGGTTCGAAAACGAAACGAAAAGGTTCTGGCGATGAAGCTGGATGTGCATCGTAATCTTCTTCAAAGTGCCGACAGCGGAACCTCTGGTCATTCTGAAAAAGTTAAGAAAAGTAGTTCTGAAATCAGAAAACTCACCAGAGAGATTAAGGACAACTGGTGAGTCGATGAAGCTAAACAGATCCAGGGGCTAGCGGATAGTAATCAGCTAGGAGCTTTTTATGAAGAGATAAATAAACTGTTTCGCGGTTCGGCTAGGAGTGTTGTGCCCTTGCAGTCGCGAGATGGTACTGGGAAGCTTACTGGTAAGAGGGACATTTTGGATCGTTGTGCAGAGTATTTCAACGATCTGCTTAATGTTGATAGGTTAGTCGATCTTAGCCACATAAGAGGTATCCCATGCTTGCCTGAACATGTATCCCTGGACGAACCTCCGAGTTTGGAGGAGGTTATCGCAGCCATCAAGGAACTGAAGAACAAAAAGGCGATGGGAGTTGACAGTATCGCTGGTGAACTGCTAAAGTGTGGTGGGGTGCAGTTGTATGCGCATATTTGGCAGATGTTTAAGCGTATGTGGGCCGAAGAAAGAGTGCCGCCAGAGTTTAAGGTCTCTCGAATACAGACTCTGTACAAGAATAAAGGAGATCGTTCCAATTGTAATTCTTACCGGGGCATATCACTGCTCTCCGTGCCGGCGAAGGTGTATGCCAGAGTCCTTCTCAACTGCCTTATTCCTGTATCTGAAACGATATTACCCGAAACCCAGTTTGGTTTTCGTCCTGGCAGGGGCACGTGCGAGGCTATTTTTTCCATACGCCAACTTTAAGAAAAAAGTCGTAAACAGATTCAACCTCAATATCGGTGTTTTGTAGAACTGGAGAAGGCATTTGATTCTGTGCCACGCGAAGCTCTTTGGACGGTATTGACTAAATTGGGATGCTGTGTGACTGTTAACGGTGAGCAGTCCGATTCCTTTCCCGTTGGTTGCGGTGTCAAGCAGGGGTGTGCGCTGGCGCCAACGCTATTTGCGCTATACTTTGCAGTGGTGGTTAGAGAGGCAATATCTGAGAACAACGCTGGCATCAAGATTCGTTTTCAGACTGATGGAGGTGTGTTTAACTTAGCCAGACTAAAGTCACGCACAAAAGTGTCTTATGCCATTATCAGAGAAATAATGTATGCCGATGATCTCTGTTTTGTGGCTGATTCTTTATCTGAGCTTCAAAGTCTTGTTACCAGCCTACACGAAGCTTGCGGACGTTTTGGTCTTAAGATTAGTGTTACCAAGACCGAGGTGATGGCTATGCAATTTCGAGAAACGGTAGAAAAGTTGCATATCTACCTGGGGGAAGATGAATTGAAACAGGTGGACAAGTTCAGATACCTCGGTAGCACCATTACTTCTAAGTGTGATCTTAATACTGAGATAAACTACCGTATAGGCGCGGCGGCGGCTGCTTATGGCAAACTTCGAACAAAGGTTCTGAAAAGTCATGACTTGAGGCTATCTACTAAAATCTCTGTCTACATGGCAATTGTTCTTCCCAATCTTCTCTATTCTTCAGAGACGTGGGTGTTGTATCGGAGGTGTATTCGCACGCTGGACAGGTTTCATCTCAAATGCTTGCGAGACATTCTTAACATCAAGTGGTCGGATCGGGTAAGAAACACCGATATTCTTCGGCGGGCGAATGTCTCAGGAATCGAATCATACGTTATGCGGCTACAACTCCGTTGGTGCGGACATATATCTCGCATGCCTAAGGAAAGAGTGGCAAAGCAAATCTTCTTTTCTGAACTTCAGAACGGTAAGCGGAAGCAAGGCGGATAGTTCCTACGCTACAAGGATGTTCAGAAAAGACACATGAAACGGTCCAATATAGATTTCCAGAGGTGGGAGGAGTATGCCGGTAATCGCCCGTGGAGGCATCTATTGCAAATGCGTTCGCATTTGAAGAGCAAAGAAGAACTGATCTCGACCACCAGCGTGATGCTCGCAAGGCTCGGTCGGCAGCAGCCGTTTCATACAACTATGTGGGCGGAGTCTTGACATGCTGCCATTGTATGCGCACGTTCTCGAATAAAATAGGCTATTGCAGTCATCTAAGAGCACATGATCGGGCAATTCAACATAGCCCACCGTCAATTTAAATAAAATATGTTGACATTTATTTAGACAAGTATCTAATAATCATTAATTTTAATTTTTGACGTTATAATGTTAATAATTTTGAATCTTTGTTTATTAATTTTTATTTTATTTGAAGTATTATCTTTAAAACAGTCGCTGTGGCCGTAACCGGCTAGGATGCTGATGATATACTACTGATAACTATATAATGGAGTAGGCTTATTTGTAAATTAACTCTACACCTTTACTCCATATAGATTTTCTACGTCATAGACAAGAAATATAGTTCAGTAAAAAAAACAAATAATAAGTAAGGTATTTTGGTTGACTAACAATTTTTTAGCACTTTCGGTTTTATCGATTTTTTCGGTGTGCCAATCGGGTTCCGAGACAAAAAAGGTGGTCAATATAACTACTATATTAGTTACTTATGTTAAGGGGTCCGACTCGTAATCGAGAGGTCTTGGGTTCGAATCCCACAGCCGCCATGTACAGTCAGCGTAGAGAGGGTAGTGGACCCCCTATTTTAAATAATAATGGAAGGTATTTTAAATAATAATGACAATAGAGTCATGTTTCTAACGGTAATAGTTTTGCAGTTATTAAGGTAAGACAATAGACCTTTTTGTTACGGTTCGGTTATCTGACTTGGTACTCATAAAGTTGTAGTATAGTTGTACTCATAAAGTATCATAGTGTGATATTAAAGACGTTTCACGTCAAAAGCTGTGTTGGTTAAATTTGTGTCTACTTTGATTTAACTAATACTTACAAAAACGCTTCGCTATCACTGACAATGGAACAAAATAAGCCCGTAAGAACGGACAACCTCACGACCAACTCTGCACATGTTTCAATAAATAGCGAATTATGTTTATCACCCTTTACTGCACAATTCTCTACAACACACAGTGTAGATGTAATTTTAAAGCAGCCTGCCTATATTACGCTGTCGGTAACTTATGGCCAAGTGTGTGCCATAAATCTTTTGTCAACTTGTCAAACCGTTCGCGATACGTTTTTTCCCATAAAATAAGCTTTACTGTGTGTTGTTCGGATTGACTTTATATCCGCCGTTTTGTTGAACATCGTTTGAATGTTTCTGTTTTAGGATACGATTTATATTGTAGGAGGGCATAATGTTACAATTATTTTGTTTAATAAAATCATCAACCGAAAATTGTATTTTTAATGATTACTGGTAAATATTACTAGATACTTTTTTTTCCGAAAACGGGATGGTATGGTTTTCATTTATTGATTTCTCAAAATCAACATCATTATCATCATTCATTTCAGCTGCAGGGAGTCCAAAGTCAGAATAGGTGTATGCCTTCCACACTGATCGACTTTGTACTTCTTGCATCCATCGCCTCCCTATGAATATTGATAAATGATGCTGAAGGAACCATACCTACACATAATACACACCGTAACGGGAGCCAAATAGTTCAACTAAATTGTCTTAGGGTCCCCAGCGGAAGATCATGGTCGTCCTCGCTTAGGTAACGATATTAGAAGGCACACCTACCGAGTAAGCGAGCTGGAGTGCTGAAGTTTGGTCTAAAACGGTGTGGGGGCTGAAACGATCACTCATCCAGTTCTCGGACTCTGCGAGCATAGCTTAATGCATGAATTGAGTAGTCACTGACTACGGCAACTGTAATTAAAGTTAACTTGTACTTACTTCTGTAGATACACTGATCACTCCTTGGCGAATATTTGTCTAATCTTACCTGAAACAAATTAGGGAAATTATTATAAAGATTAATTCACTGAAGTACCTATTTTCTTATTATAATTACTAAAAACGAGACTGGAGCCTGTACATTCAGCGTGTACAATATTAATATGAATGCAAAAATAATTTAAACATTACATTGTTTATTTCAATAAAATAATATTTTTATTGAAATAAACAGTTGATGACGCACAATCTTTTTAGAATCAGGGACCTACATGTTTCAATAGAGGAGTTTTCCACCACATACGTCATCCACAGTTTTCGTTATCTGTTTTGCAAGCACGGCTTATTTATGAAGTATTTTATGTAAATTGTAAGAGCCATTTAACTTAATAATAAACTAGATACTCAGTTAACTTCAGGTAGTTTTTCACTGTTTTTGTTTATCCGAAAATCAACCCGTACAAGTCTCTGAGGATATGACCTACGACATTTTCTTTCCTTTTTTACAAAATCTCCTGGGTTGTGTTTAACAGCCTACAGCGGGCTTACAACGCAGAAATACTCGTATTTCCTCATTTTACTTGCATGGGATTTACCTTTCTACCTTTAATGTTAACTGTCTGTAAGTAGCAACGATTGTTTGAATTACTGTTCTTTTTTTAGCCTAATTTTGTATTCTCAAAGAAGTCAATTGAATGCAAAATACCGAGAGGATGTTCAGGTACCACAGTGACAATAACAATTTGTCTGAACCAGGTCCAGATTCCAGATTGTTCGCAGATGCTATGGGCGACAGTTACTGCTTACCACCAGGTGGCCTGTCTGCTCGTTTGTAATTGAATAGCTTCTTTTTTAATAAATTTATTGTACAGCCTGTTCCCATTCTCCAACTGTCTGTATGTACCTTCTCCACCATTAAGACGTATTTTATCTCTATATGACTCATTCTTAAAGAATTCGCGGCCCGCAGTTTCCGGCATATTTTCCGTATATTTTTTATCGGTCCCGATTTCGATAGGGCGTTTCGTTTATATTGGTTTTCCTTTGTGTTTTCTGGGAAGTGTACAGTACTGATGCCTTTCAGTCCTGTCTTCGGATTCCATTCTAGGTTTGCGCTCTCGTCACCTTCAATCTCATCCTAATGTCTCCTCAAACACCTGAAATAATACCTCATTTTTATGCATATTTGGCATTGTAAATAAACTTGTTTGTAAATTTCAGCAAACATATTTTATAACAAGCCCACATTACGCATCCCACTTGATGCATTTTTCTACTGTCGCCTATGGACCTTCAATGCACCAATTACCAATACCCCTCATATATACTATATTGTTCAAAATAATATAGATATATATTAATTTTTTTTTTTTTTTTTTTTTTTTTATGTTATCCGGCAGACAAACAGGCATGCGGGCCACCTGATGGAAAGTGGTCACCGCCGCCTATGGACATCAGCATCACCAGGGGTGCTACCAATGCGTTGCCCGCCTCTAAGGAGACCTCTAATATACCTCTTGAACGATCCCATGTCATAGACCAAAGGAAACACCGTTGTTGGGAGCTCATTCCACATCCGAATCGTACGAGCGAGAAACGATCTTTCGAATCTTTGCGTGGACACCACTAGAGGGTCCACGTAATGGGGATGAGTACCCAGCCCACGGCGGGTGGTGCGATTGCGGAATTGTGCTGTGGGCACCAGATCAAATAATTCCTCAGAACACTCCCCATTGTACAGCCGGTAGAACACACACAGGGAGCCAAAGTCCCTTCGATCAGCCAGTGGTTCCAACTTGCCTGTCAGTACGGTATCGTCGACAATTCGTACGGCGCGCCTCTGTATAGAATCCAAGTGATTAAGCAGGTCGGCGGTTTCCCCGGCCCAAAGATGGGAACAATACTCCATATGTGGCCGCACCTGTGCCTTATACAGCAACAGACGCTGTTCTGGGGTGAAGTATCGCTTAGACCGGTTAAGCACACCAAGTTTTTTCGAGGCTAGTTTAGCCTTACACTCCAGGTGACTTCGGAACCGTACGTCGTCTGATATGTCGACACCAAGGATCCCGATACTTTTTGAGATGGAGAGGGATGTTCCTTGGAACTGCGGCACCATGACAAAAGGATCCTTTTTGGCGGAAAATGCGCAGACCTGCGTCTTAGAGGGGTTGAATTCCACCAGGTTCGATCTGCCCCAGTGAGCAACTTGCTCCAAGGAGTGTTCAATCTCTGACACAAGTCTTATTCGGCTCTCCGACACCACGGAACGAGGTATATTCGCACGGCCAGTATAACGAGCGTCTGCAGTACTGTCATCTGCATAGCAATGAATACTGGGAGTATTCAGCATATCATTGATATGCGGAAGAAACAGCGTGGGAGACAGCACTGAACCTTGGGGTACTCCAGCATTAATACTCTTGGTATCGGAGCAGCATCCGTCGACAACGACTTGGATACTCCGCCCAGACAGAAAGCTGGATACCCAATTGCAGAGTCCCTCGGGGATACCGTACTTCGGGAGTTTTGTTAGCAGTGCCCTGTGCCAGACCCGATCAAATGCCTTGGCTATATCAAGACTGACAGCCAGAGCCTCCCCCTTGCTCTCAACAGCCTCAGCCCACCGGTGTGTTAGGTACACAAGAAGGTCACCAGCTGAGCGACCATGACGGAAGCCATATTAACGGTCACTGATCAGCTGGTGATCCTCGAGGTATCCAAGGAGCTGGATATTTATGACCCGCTCCATCACCTTAGAGAGCAAGGAGGTTACCGCTATAGGCCTGTAATTTGATGGGTCTGAATTGTCACCCTTCTTGGGTATCGGGTGCACATGGGCTAACTTCCACGAAGACGGCACCGTTCCTGAGGTGTAGGAAAGCTTAAATAGGCGCATTAACACGGGAGACAACTCGGGAGCACACTTTTTAAGAACGATAGCCGGAATGCCATCAGGTCCACTGGACTTCCGGATGTCTAGGGAGAGAAGCACACGTCTTATGATTTTTTGGGTGAAACGAACCTCGGGCATGATGCCCTCACACCGAGAGATGGTAGGCGGTGCAGCTCCCCCATCATCCAGAGTTGAGTAATGAGCAAAGAGATTACCCAAGAGATCGGCTTTCTCCTTTGCTGTGTGGGCCAATTGGTCATCCGGCTTGCGCAAAGGTGGAAAGGTGGTCCGACAAAAGTTCCCCTCGACAGCTTTGGAGAGAGACCAAAAAGCACGGCTCCCAGAGGGGTAGCTGATTAGTTTCTCTCCAATTCCACCGATGAATTTGTATTTTGCTCCGGCCAATGCCCTTTTTGTAGACCTCGATGCAGCATTGTAGACTAGACTAGACTTTTTCCTCAAAATGTGGGTATTAGGGTCCTTTTGGGCCCGAGCCACTGTCCAGGCACGAAAAGCATCATGCTTGAGGCGAGTTGCCTCAGCACTAGGCCTGTCGTACCAGGGCTGACTCTTGCCGCCGAGACGGACTACAGAGGACGGGATAAAACACTCCATTCCCTGCAGTATGACATCAGCTACAGCGGCAGCACAGATTTTGGTGTCATTTGAGGAAAAGCAAAGCCGTATCCACGGGTACGACGCAAAGAATTCTCGCAATCCATCCCAATCTGCTGAACCATAATGCCATACCTTGCGTGACCCACTGGGGCGAGCCCGTTCGGGTATAGCAAGAGGCGCCTCGGAACGGACCAGGCAGTGGTCTGATGTCCCAAGAGGAGCATCAACGGACACCTGATAACCGTCTGGGTGGGTGGTAAGCAGAAGGTCTAACAAAGAAGGGTCACGGCCCACAACATCCGGTAAGTAGGTGGGTTCTGATACCAGTTGCGTGAGACCATGGGCCAGAGAAAATTCATGGGCGGACCTCCCGGCTGGGTTGGTAGGACGGCTTGACCCTAGCCACTCAGTGTGGTGACCGTTAAAATCTCCTAGGACCACCAACTCGGCGGAAGGATACCGCTCAAAGACTTTGTCGGTAGCGCATTGTATGTGCTCGAAAAACCGATTTGTCTCACCTACGCCGTGACGGTTGTTGTATAGGCATGCGTAGACACGGGATAGACCCCCCTGTTCTACGCACACCCACACCACAGATTCGTCACTTAGTTCTATGGCATTAAGACGTCGACAGCAGATATCACCTCTGACGAATAGGCACACACCAGCGCGAGGTAAAAACCTATGTTCCAGCTTGTATCCAGGATAGTGGAGATACGAAGTGTCAGCCGGAGGTGATATCTGCGTTTCCGTCAGGAAAAGTAGGGCGGGCTTCGCCGTCTCTAGGTGGTGATGTACGGCGTTCAGATTGGAGTGTAGACCCCTGATATTACAAAAGTCCACTCGAAGTGTGGAAAGGGGTGCCGCTGAGAGAACCTTACTTTTATTTTTCCTTGCCATTTGTGATAGTATTATAGGTGGGGATGTAAAGGAGTGCTGTAATATCGGTATCCAGCAGGGCAAGGACGTTTTGCTACTGAACGCTGCAGAGGGAAGGGTTGTGTGAAAAGCTGGCACGGGGGACGGAAGGGCCCCCGATCCCCCCCGAATATGCCTGCCGGGTCCACTCCGGTCTCCTACCCCGGCACGACAGACATCTTCGGGTTTTTTCACACAGTTGGCGGGACAGCCTCTTGGGCCGGAGATTAAAAGTGATGCCCGGGTTCGGGTCCCCTACTAACTGGCGGGCGGCCAGCGACGAGCCGTTTCATCGGGTCTCCCTGGCCCCCGCGCCAACCTGTCACGCCCAACCCTCTAACATGTCCAACACAAAACTGGGACCTACAGGATACCAATATTACAGCACTCGGGCGAGGGGGAATGGCTCACGGAGTACTCTGACGGAACACAGCCCAGAGGGTGCTTAGCGCCATGCAGACTCATCTCCGTGGGTGGTCGCTAACCATTCGGGCCGAGGCCCTACCACCAAGCAATTTCGGCTGCACTCTTCGCACCACCCGGGAGTCACGTGTAGGGTCTCTAGGGTATAGCCTACGGACGTGGTGCAGCAAGACCCCCAATATTGTTACCATATCAATAATATATATAATATAATAATATTACTATATCATTATTGTTCCAACTACCTTTTGTTAACATTATCGCGCAACCAGAAAACTCACGTCGAAAAACCAGTTTCAGATACAGCTAATACTAAACCGATGCTAAATCAATTAAAACACAGGCTTCCTTCATCACATTTACTATTATAGGTAGGAGTTTTTCCTGTGTCGTGTCAAATATTTACTTTGGCACGTCGTGCATTCCATCTGCTCATATCAAAGGGGCGTCACTGTTTTTCTTATCCGTTATTTCATGTTTCTGCTCTCATTTGTTGGGAATAAGACAATTTGTTTTAGCTATCCCCAGTAGCCATCAAAATGTTCCATTGGAAATATCGGATTTGATGTTTTCATTTCAAATTGGAGATGAGAATCCCGGACAAATCGGATACTGAATATACAATCTCGGTGTACCTTTGTTCAGTAGCCATGTTCATTTTTAAAAAAGAGGTCATCAAGCTTTTCTAGTTTTATTAAAATCTAGTATAGGTGAATATGGTGACACTTTACTTGGTTTTCACATAAAACTTTCCGCAGTAATCCTAAAATTTTCCTAAGTTGCACATTTTTTGTAATAGCTTATCACAAATTACGAAGATGGTCCGCTACAAGCTATTTTGTGAGCCTATGTCAATTAAGAATAATGAAGTTGAATCAATGAAATATTTCGAAATCCCACACAAATATGTTTAAAAACTATAGAGCGTAAATCACAATGATTAGATAACCATGCCATTTCGATTTTCATTACAAAATGCATTTGTCTACCATTGGGCTGAAGCCGCACTGCCAAGGCGACGGCGACAAACAAACTTGTGTAAACGTATGGGTATAAAATCGCAATCGTGTCGCCCTTAGGCCTCAGCCTGAAATACCAATAAGTGGCATAACCTAAGAAACGATTCCTACCATTGTAAAAGTACAAAATTTTACTTCGACAAACGTATTCCTCCTACATTGGTAGTCTGGCGGTGTGCTGACAACATTATATATGTGCCATTCAGTATTACGTGTGGACCGCTGGAAAAGTAAACTACAAATTGGTACAGTGAACCACAAATTGGTACACAGGTACACATTGAACCACAAACCGCAAGCACTCAGTGCAACGACGTCAATAAAATGACCTGTACGGGATTGAAATAGCTAATGGCTTTGAAATTTATTTACGTGCTGAAGATATTTGTGGAACAAAGCCTCTGTTACAATTCAATGATTTTATCGTAAAAGTATTGAACGATAAAAATCTAAACTGTCGGTTATTAAGTATGTACGTCATACTTTCTTAACGCCTTCCACATTGATCAATATTTTTGCATCCCTTAGTTTATCAAAGTTCTACGCCCACGCAAGTGGAATTGAGTATCATTTATTGAATTAATAATAGAAATACAGAGGCTACTATTACATTGTAGCTTAATACATTTGGTTTTACTACCAATCCAAAATTTATTACAAAGGTAGACCCAATTAAAGTCTATGTCGACCACACGACGTCCTTGATTTTGCTAAATGTCAGTAATTAGTCAGTCTGGTAGGCTATCCTTTGTGAGATGTCCAATATTGATTTTGGTCTAGAACAATTGTAATAAAACACTCAAAATGTTTTTTGGTTTTCTTCTGTTTATAGCTTTTGTCTACCTAGTTTATGTGATTTAGAAATATATATAAATAGTCATATATTTATTTCAATTAATGCATCTCTACGTTTGCATCTTAATAGGCCACTGTTGGACTTGAGCCCTCCTCACATTAAAGGGGTTTATCCTCATACCTTGGAGCTAAATTGGACGCGAACTGTGCTGTTACAAAGGAACTTTCTTGCATGCAGTCCGCAGGGCATGGGTGATGCCCCTGATATTGCAAAGGTCCATAGGCTGCGGTGACTGCTTACCATCAGGCAGGTCTTAAGCTTATTTGCCACCTTATTGGTATAAAAAAAGAAGGGAATTGCCATAATCTGGCCGTTACAATGTAATTGTAAAGACGTTGTACTTAAAAAAAAAGCTCATTGACAACACGTACTACATATACACCGCCTATACAATTTCATAAAATACTATGACCCTGAACACGCGTGAATAATTTAAATATTGGCCCAACTTGAGCGTGCGTAGACTCAACGAAATGTGAAAGCGCTGACAACAATTCCATCCGGAATCGAATTCACTACCCTTCCCGTATTGATTCGCAAAACAAGTTTCGTACGTACACTGGAGGGAGTGGCGACGCGAGGCACCTAACTATGTTTGCCGAAATGTGCTCAGGCGGATGTAAAGTTATGCTTGCACAAACGCCAAGTCTTCAAGAACAGCTGGTTCTAGGATTTCGTAACAAATGGGTGGCAACTGGAAACTCGACCCTATTCCTTAGCCTTCGTCTGGCTGTCAGAGTGGCAGGGCTACACGTATCTAGTACTTTGTTGTTATTAACCTACGAAGCAATAAGTTCTCAAATGAACATGTATTTTCATAACAAGCTCATATACGCTATCTATTTTGACTGGAGACCATTTACGATCAGAGTACTTATCAAGACAAATCAAACGAACCCAAAGTCGATAGGTTTATCATACGTAGTTTACGAGTGCCTATGACCACCTTCATTTGACCTTGAAAACTATCTTGTTACGTCCATTAGTTTCTATGACTACCTTCCGACTCCATCATCAGATCACCTCCATAGTACCTTATTAATAAATTGTCATCCAAGTTACATGCTATACCAAATTTCAGCTTAATCGAACGCCGAGAAGAGGGTCAAATTATGCCATCATGATTTGTCCCGAACATACATAAAAGCTAAATAAAAACTTGTAAAAAGAGGGGTATTATACGTTCCAAAGGGAGGTTGAGGTTTTCAATGAGGATTTTATTTGAGGTTATCTTGATTAACGAGATGGTTTTTGACTTTGTTTCAAAGATTTTTCTTTACGCTTGGCAGACAGGATAAAGATCCCAGTGTTGAATATCCTCAACTAAAAACGCTGCTGCTTATTTTCGTAATTACGGAGGTTATTATATGCTCTGCCTCTAATGGCATTAGAGCCACAGACGTACCCGATTTCTCCACGATCTGTTTCATATGTTTATGCATTTTTGGTTTCTATACTAATGACAGAAAGCTTATTTTTAGAAAAAATAGGGTTGTCACAATTTTGACATGTGTATTTTAGGCTTTACCGTACCGAAAGGATGGACAAATTTGGGTGAATGTGGAAAAGAGAGGTTTGTCAGGACCATAGCAAGTGGAACATTGTGGTTTTTGCGTACCCCTACGGGAAAAATGCGAGACGTTATATAGGTATGTGTGTATAATGTATGTATCATGATGTATGTATGCATTTGTGTTTTTCTTATGTTGTACAGGCACACAAAGCGACGCTCTATTAAGGAAACGCAAATATATTTTTTTAGAATGTGTATCTACCGCACATTAGACACACATGGCTTCGGAATAATTGAATTCGGTAAACGTCGTTCCCTTTTTACTCGTTTTATCTAAGACTAAAATATTTATTTATTTTTCGTCAAAAAAGTGAATTATCTCATACTTTTGATGTTGTTACTTCAATTTATCTACTGCAACCGGGGCAAGTTTCTTATTTTGTCAGCCTTTTAAGCACAATATTGTTTTGTTCACATAGCAGTATTATTTTCATGGCTTGTTTCACTAAATGGTTATCTGAAACTGACAACTAAATACCCTCTTTAGAAGGCTATTGAAATGGTATCTATCGTAGAATAACAATAACAGTTTGTTTCTTTAACTCCATTTATATATACTATCTCTGGCAAGGCTTTAACAGTGTGAGTAAATACACTTTGAGCATAAATAACTAGTCACTTACATAAACCTAGATATTTCATGAACTGGTAAAGACGTTTTATTTTAGACATGAAGTACTTTCTAGCAAAAATCTACGAATATTATAACTGCGAAAGTTTGTGTATGTGTGTGTGTGTCTGTTTGTTAATATTTGAATGAAATTTGGTAAGTAGCTAGAATAGGATCTGTAGTAGAACATAGGATACTTTCTATTGCCACTTCTTATACTCCCCCTACCGCCACTTCCGCGATATAACGTGTAGTCCACGTGGGCGGAAAGATAGAAAGATAGTCGATCATAATGTTACAACGTATACCTAGCGGAATATACTAAAGTTTATGGTATAGATAGTTGCATTAATTAACACCTTTTCAATCTAGAAGGCAAAAACTAGTTAAATTGTAGTATAAAGATATGCCGCTCCATTGCGCAAAGTGATCGATAGAACCGTATGCGGTAAATTGTAGCTGGAAATTCAATTATATAGGCACTTAGGATTTCAACGTTTATGCCACCTACCTACTCAAGGTGTATGGTATGGTGTAACACAGGGAATATTATAATGTAAGATGAATCGGCATGGTAAGTGTGTCATGACTATGAAATGAAGAATGAAGTGCTAAGCTCTCGTAATCATCAACAGACAGAAACAGACCACTAATGATTTGAACCTTTTCTATATTAGTGAATGATGTTGGCATACATACACCATAACCTCATCCACAGATAGCGGACAACTTCCGACCAAGTAATAAAACTCAGAATGTATTTCCCTATATAACTACTAATCCGATTACACAGATACACATGTTTTACTTATAACTCCCTACTTTTTGCGTCAACGGTTAATATACTGGAGTTTGCTTCCGTGGATTTAGCCCTCGTTACCCCACAAAAGCCGCTTTCTTTTGTTCAAGCTTTACAATGCGTACGGTTAAGGAATGGAACACGTTGCCTGCGAGTGTGTGAGTGAATAGGCTACTCCTAGGCAGACATGGTTTATCTTCGGTCGCATCGTCACTTAGCACCAGGTGAGATCGACCTCGATCGATCGACCGACGAGATCGAGAGAAGGCGGTCAAATGCATGCCTAGTCTAATAAAAAAGTGACCTCTGCGTGGTACTAAGTGATCAGTTCGTTTCACCACTTCTCTCTTCTTCTTCGTGTCGTTTTCATTCTTCTTTGTATTAAGGCTGGTCATCACCGTCTTACGACCACATACCGGAAGACGCAGCGTGGGTAGTCTTCCCACCAGGTGGACTGACGACCTGGTATAGATCGCAGGTACCAGCGATAGCAGGATGCGGAGACACAGGACCGGCCTTTGTGGAGATCTCTGGGGTAGGCCTTTGCTTAGTAGTGGACTTAGTAGTCTTTCGGCTGATATGATGATGATGATGATCATCGTCCAAGAGTAACACCTGTAGTCACAAACAATAGTAATTGTCTAAGTAAAGTAGCGTTACTATCCGTTCTCACAGTACTCGTTAGCGGTTCTTTGTTAACTTAACGCACTTCGCTCAATACAGCTTTATTGCCGGCCACTCTTCTGCTTGACAGGTGGCTTGACAACTTGACGGTGTGGGGAGTGAAATTGGCGTGATCTTGCTTATTTTTGTCACACTACTTGCCAAGCTATGGTGGCAAGTATTAACTACGGCGTTCATTTTGACAGACGCATAATGCCGATCGCCACTTAAGTATTGTCAGTTGGAACCCTAAATCTCGTTTTGCAAGGTTCGTACATAAAACATGAGTTCTGGTAGCTGTCAGTTACTTTTAAAGACTATTTATGAAGATTTCCATACAACGAGTGACAACAAGCGCACTTTAAGGAAATCGGTGCTTCACATAAAGTTGATTATTTTAACAAATTTTATTACTTATACCACTGCCACTAAATTAACCAATGTCACAATTTCGAATATTATGTAAATCGGCCTTAAATTTCGGACCCCAATTCATAGCGTCGGCCCTGAAGCCTCTCCATACCTAATTCGCATTTGACTGCTGACATTTATAGTTACGCGCTATCTGGGAATGTGCCAGCAGGAAAGGTAACCTCCGTAGCCTTGCGAGGATTTGAATAAAATCCATGAATTCCAAAAGAGGTTTCTATTCGTTCCCTTTGTCTCTCTTATCACGGTTATGTGATAAGACCCTTATACGAAAATTGGAACGACTTTATTTAAATACAGAAAGCTACTATTTCTGTAGACTTTTCAATGTGCTTGAAATATTATGAAGAAGAAAACATAGCGTAATGTTCCAATTACATATTTGAAAACAGTTGTTAAGGATACACTTTTTTCACGCCAGTCTATCAAATAAAAAAAAAAACTTTTCGGTACAGCATTTCCCATACTATTTTCATTACAGCTGTACACTTTTCTTTTTTAAATTTCTGTCTGGTGCCGGGACACGGCGAAATGTAGGCTGAATACCTTAATGACTTTAACAAATTCAAATTTTCCTGTTTATATTTGTGATCAGTTCATAGTCTGTGTTTGTGAATGTGTACATTTGGAATTATTTTCCCGCTAAACAGAATATTTTTCTAACTGTTGTAATTTGTGATTGTGAATGTTTTTTCTTGTTTGAAGCAAATAAATAGGTAAATGTGAAAGTAGTGAAGTGATTTTCCCGCCGCTTGATATCCCTGACGAGTAGATACAACAGAACTGACCTAACCTGACTCGCAGCTTACTTCCAGCAAAGTTGAAAAAATTATAGGTACGAATCTTTTAACATGAAAATATGAGTGTAGATAAAGTAGTGTATGCAACTGCATATAATTAGGTATTAAAACACTCGTGTCAAACTATTATGTTTTAATACCCCCTTTTATATGACAGTTGCATAAACTACTATTACTCTATAGGTATAAAAATTAAAAAATACTCTTAAAATTAGAAAATTAAGCGAAAAATTTAACGTTAGGTATAGCTTGGCAAAAACTTTGATTGGCGCTACTATTATACATCCATATCAATGTAATGTCAATCGCGTTGTGTTGACATTTAGAAAACAGTGGTTCCACCTTTCACCACTTAAAACTCCTTGTCGCGAAGCTGTACAGGAAATAGGATTTTGGATCGAACATTCAGCATTCAATCATTCATTTTCACCACAGCCCATAACAGGTCACTGCAGTACTAAGGGCCTCTTCCACGAAAGGAGAGGTTATTGCCATAAACTCCATGCTTGGCCGACGGGTTCTAGACCGCAATGTTATGAATATAACAATGGAATACACTGCTGCCTATTTTCCAGCCTACGCATTGTATGACACCCACGAGTGTAAGGGGTTGGTGCTATTCTACACCACACGGCCACATCCAGTCATTAGTCACAGATAAATCTTAGCGCATTCAGCATTCACGTTATCCCGTAGCCAGCCGAGCGGGCTCTATCCGCGCGCAACCCCCGTTCCGGCTTATTGGGCCCAATGAGGCAAGACTTGTAAATTTATGACCCTCAAGACCTTAGGACCGACACACACTGGACGCAGTGAAGCTCTCCAGCGACCACGTTGCCTAATTTAATGTCATGTAGCGAAGGAGTTGAAGGTTTTTGTTTTGTCTATCTAAAACGTTTTGTTGACGGTAGGGTTCTGTTAAATTAAATAGTGCACAGAATCTGGATGGTATTAATATTTCTGTCGGCAGGCGACATTGCTTACGTTGTTTGGAGGATAAGGTACTTATAAGTTAGTCCTCGCAGTGATAACGTACCTGCGCTTCCATATTTATCGTAAATGAAACATAAATATTTCGGATAGTAAATCTATACATAGTATAAAACAAAGTCGCTTGCCGCCGTCTGCCCCTATGTATGTATCTATATGTATACGTTAAGATCACTTATATGAAAAAGGCTCATGTCCAAGAGAGAACCGTTACGGACTATTAACAATGATAACGATTAACAGTGTCCCAAACTTATCTGACCCGGTGGCCAAAGCTGGAACTAAGTGTCGCCATTTTGAAATGTCATGTCAATTCCAACAACAGCGACGCTGTATCCGGCTCTGATAACTTTGTTGCACGTTTATAGACTGGTCAGAATCGTATATTTGTTTTATATAACTCAGTTTCAAATGATCAGACAGTCAATTGACCATTACGTCTTTATGATCGCCGAGTCGTGGAAAAAAACATGTGTGTGTCTAAAAATCTTAATAGACAAGGATCTTACATGCAGGCATGTACAGTTCAAGAGCAAAATTTTCTGAATTATAAAATAATTCTTACTAAAACAATTTTTATTTTATTTTAAAGACGAAGTTGGAAATTACACGCAAGACATTTTCATCAACAAAATTCTACGTTTCAAGGATGAATTATTTATGCCTAAGTGACTAGGGACTTTTTCCTAAGTGATATCTAATAGGCCCTTCTTTCAGCCAACTAAAATCCTATTTATACCCTGTAGCTACTGAGCTACAAATTTCTTTTTAAGTAGTAATATAAAACTCTTGAACTGTACGGAGATCCTTAGCTGGGGCTACACAAAACTGCCGCGGTTACCGGAACAAACGCCTTTGCGAAAGGTAGCGCCAAAAAGATTTATTTCATGGAACACACACGCGTAATGTTGCTGTTTTCTAACAAATGACCCTGTGCGAATGTGAGCACTTGGAGAGAAAGGGTACACTGAAATAGTTCCTGTATTCGTCATTAACTTGCACGCCCATTGCACTAGGAAAACTTCAAGATATAATCGTGACGATCGGAGTGGTTCAGTTTGTTATAACACGCTGCGCCACGCAGAGGTCCTGGGTTTGATTCCCGGCTGAGCAGAAATGAAATGATGAATTTTATTTTCAGTTAAGTTAATAAGCATGTATTTAAAAAAGTATATAATTCGTTTATCAATTATTTAACACCCATAACACAAGCTTTGCTTACTTTGGGGCTAGATGGCGATGTGTGATTTTGACTAAGCATATTTATTTATTTATATTCCTTACTTGTTAGCCTCGAAATATGCTTTTCTTATTCTAGTCTAACCATTCTCAAGTCAAACGGTTACCAACGAACATCTTTCCTATTCTTTTTTTTCTTCTTTTTATTTATCATAGAGTCAACAGCTCTTAAATCTGTTACATCAGATATTCGTAAACAGAAAGCCAATAACAGATTCTTAATCTATAGACTCTAAAATCTAAAATCTTTAATAAGATACTTGCTTTCATGCGTTCAACGTATGAGACATGTATTAACTTCTATGTCGTCAAACTACCCTCAAACTATGGCTTTATCTAGGCTTGCAAGCTACTGGGTATGACGATACGATCATATTTCGACCACAACGCAGCAACATCAAAATAAACAGCGTCGCAATCCAAATATTGATTCGTAACCTGAAGCGAGCTGGGGCATGCCGTTGTGTGGACAGCAGAGCCAGGAAATTGCAGCGATAGTTTTGACGGAGGGATGTTAATGTTCGTATGCTCAGCTACAAGCTGTAAAAGGCCTATGTAAGAGTAATGAAGATTGTTTTAGCACTTCCTTTTAGTTTAACGTGGACAAAAGCTAGTCTATATATCTGTCTTTAACAAAGTCCCCGTCTGTCTCTAAACAAATATCAAAAATTCTTTCATTAAAATTCTTCTCGACTGTCATATCGTGCTTTATGTTCCGGAAAATTAAGATAACCATAAACTTACTGTACACCAAACTCTTTGAATATAAGAAGATGCGAAAACCAGCGAGACAGAAGGAGAATGTCAAATGGGAAGGTCAGCAGAATGTCGATTTGAACGTGGATGAAAACCGTGGGTGACCGCTAGTCTAAAATACTAATAGATATGTTAAAGTTTTAGTGAATAGATACTAGTGGACCCGTCACTACTTCGTTCGCGTGGCGTCCTACCCCTACATACACCTAATTTACCTCTACCTACCCTTTTTTTTTTGCTTATAAATCTATTTGAATCACTGTATCTATTATTAAAAACTGCATTACAATCCGTTGCGTAGTTTAAAAGATCTAAGCGTACATAGACACAAACGGCAAGGAAGCGACTTTGTTTTATACTATGTATACAGTTACCTATCTGTAAATGTTAGTCAAAATAGGTCGTGAAGACAAACCTGCGGTTGGTTAGCTAATAGCAAACATAATCTATAAAGTAGAAAAGCATAAACCTCACAAAGAAATTTAAGAGATCCAGTAAATAACATGCTCCCCTCACACGTAGTTACCGTGTCGTCGTAAAAATGTAATCCTTGGCGACATCATCCTCAAGATAAACGTCGCGTCTCTTTTCCTTCTCTCTGATAGTTTTAGGGGTTGGAGCATAAGATGATGTAATGTATTTAATACTGTCGTCACAAGTATATGCACAGGTTTTTTATGTTGTACGGCAGACAAACAGGCAAGCGGGTCACCTAATGGAAAGTGGTCAGCGCTGTCTATGGACATCAGAAACACCAATCATCGTGCTTGTTTCAACAAAAGCATTGGGTGTTACATTGAAATATCTGGAATGTTTCTGTTTATTTCAAGAATCGGTGGCATATTTAGGAATGCGTCTTGGGTACGAAGTAGTCGTGTAATGGTAGTTTTATGACCCCTTTACGGCCAGGAGTAATAAAAGACGTCATCGTCTCACGTCTCAATATCGCATGAAAATCGCGGCCATAATTTCATCGGTCGCTTTGTTATTTTGCGACTTCGTCCGCGTGGAAATCAGTATTCTTTAACTTGCAGGTGAACTACTGGACAGATTTGAGAGATTTTTTTGTTTGTTGTGTTACAGTTGAGCCTGCGCAATATATTGGGTATAATTTACTTTGGTAACTGAAACACCTGATGTAGAACCATAATACGAGTACATAGGGTAAACTATAAGAAATATGGAATATTTTGATGGGGTTTTCACAGTTTGGTAGATTGGGGTCCAACCTAAATCTAAGCCATGTTTTATCTAATTCGGTTGGGTAGAACCAGAGATACAGTGACTTTTCTGTAGTAGGTACTAGCTTTTATATTTTAGGGAGGTCATTACAAAAAGGTCGCTCGAGAAAAATATGCCCTAAACACGATTTCCACGTGGACTAAGTCGCGGTCAAAACCCAGTATGTAAACAAATCCTCCCTTGGGTTATACACTAGTAAAAACTCTACCTAGTCTTTCACTGGTGATTATATTCTGAATATCATTTAAATTTTTAAAGGATTAAGCGCAAATATCTATAAACCTCGGAGGCGACGCAGCCGGCTGCAGAGTTGAGATAAAGCCATCTCCAATGGACGTTGTTCACTTCTGGCGAAGCGGAAATTTAAAACTGAAAATACGGGTGAAAGATACTTAAAACCAGTAGTAAAAACTGCAAGTTATAGAATACTTGCCCCGGCTTCTCGACTTTTCTTTGATTACGTCGCTTGTAGTATATTATTAAACTTTCTTAATAAATTCTCCAACTAATAGTGATACTGCATTAAAATCCGTTGTGTTGTTTAGAAGGAGTTAGCGGATACACAGGCATAGAAAGCGACTTTATTTTACACTACATCTTATAAGGATAAACAGGATAAGGAGGACAAGGATAAACAATGTCAAATGAGTTTTTGGTTATCATGTGGCGCCACCGCGACAGTAGTAACTGACCCCCGTAATGGTGGCCACTCACATTCCTGTATGACATGTGACATAATAGTCTTGTCAAGACATCTAGACTGTGTGTGGGGAGAAATTTTGGAAGGACGTCATGCCAAATAGGCGGGCAATAAAAGTCTACTAGAAAAGAAACAGATAATGCTAATAATTCAAGACTATATGGGCGGGGTTAGGGGCTCTATATTTGAATCGCCCGCCTCGATCCGAACGGTTTTCAAATTAGATTTTTGCCATGAAAAATTCAATATTTTTAAAATCACATTGGCATAATCGAATGAGTACGGTTTAAAAATAGGGAAAATTAGCATCATGCAACAAAAATCGAATTTTTAATTTTAAATAACGGGGCCCGTGGTCTATTTATGTCACGATAACTGAGAGGAAGGTGAGAAGCCACCATTTATTTATTTATTCCACAAACTTTACAGTTTTACAGTTTAAGAACTAATACACTGTAAAATTAATATAAGGTACACCTTAAGATAATAAGACTAAAGTCTAAAGTAGGACAAGAATATAATTTCAAATTCATCATCTATTCATCGTCTCACAGAACCTCAAACACTCCCTCAAACACCATAACACATACGATACTATTCATGCACTTGGGTAACATTGTGTCGAAAGTGCAGGCGCGTTCTGGACTAAGGTCTGCATTGTACTTAGTTTGCATTTGATAAACCTTATCCTTCAAACACACGACAACTGAATCTTTATTGCTTGGCAGCAGAAACAAATATGGCGAGAGCGTCGGTGGCTTAAGGGGCCCAACTCGTACTTCGAGGTATCGGGTTCGAATACCAGTGCCACCAAGTTTTGTTCATTAGCTGAACACTAGTCGATGACTGACCGAAACCTTCTACACAAAGTCTTTCGTGAGTTTTCTTTTATTAAATCTCCATGGGCAACGCACATTACATCCTATTTTAACAATATTAACATATGGTTATCACAAATCTCGAAATGCAAACATAATTTTGCCTATAGACTACCTGTGTTGGTTAAAGATTTGCATGAAATTCGTCAATTCGTTTATTCCTAATTACCTCGTAGCAAGATATAGGTACTGATAATGCAAGACAAGCAACATCGTAACCTATTTTAGTGCGTTCATTCATTACTTACTTCCCAAACCACTTGTAAACGAGAAATACCAATAGTCATAGGATTCTTGCCTACGCCTGTGTATGTCAACGTCAGACGTAAATGATATATGATACTGACGACACGAGTCCTACTTCACGACCGTTAGTCAGCGGTTTCCGTAGAAATTACAGCGTCGTCGTTTCGGTTAATGAATCAAGCAAGAGCTCAGTATAGTACATTGAGGTAATTAGAGAAAATTACGAATTAGGAGCGGCGGTGGCCGAGAGGTTGAGGTATACGACTCGTAAGCGAGAGGTACCGGGTTAGAATCCCACTGCGGTCAGGTACCAATGACTATTTTTTAAGTTACGTATATTAGTTGAATGCTAATCGATGCTCCTGCAGTGAAGGGAAACATCGTTATGAGACCTGCACATTCAGGCGACAAAATGTGTAACCATGATACAATCTGGTTAGGTTCCGCCGGGTAGCAGGGTCACGGTGGTCAGATGGCAGTCGCTCCACTGTAATTAGCTGATCAGCCAAATTCCAGATTATGGTCAAGGCGGACCCCGGGCCCTCGTGCGCGAGAGCGCAACCGGAATATTAATGCCAAGATCTTTCTTTTTTTAATATAATTTCGCTTGTGATTCGAGCATAGCTTAGCCTTCATATTAATCGATGCAGTACTACCAAAATGCTGTACCACATAATGAATTAAATACTCAGTCGTAAATAAGTTCCCCAGCCAAAATATCTTGGCAAGCCTGTAGCTTTACTGGGAGCAAACAAAGGATTCGTATATCTTAAGAAAAGTTTTCTGCAATTTAGCTAACAAGGACCTACAGCACTGATGTAATTAATGGATACTGCAGTGCATATTGCAGTGTTTCAGTTTAGCGTAGAGCAACTCCAACAAGTTTCTTTTATACCACTAAAATGGCAATAGCAAATGGCGGTGGCAAACAAGCCTACGGCCTGCCTGATGGTAAGCAGTCACCGCAGCCTTTGTATGTTTGCAATACCAGGGGTATCACCCACGCGTCGCCGACCACGTAAAAATCTTTTAACTCCTTTCTTGAAGAACTCCATGTTGTACTCTCCAGGAAAATCCTCTCCATGTAGTTCATTCAGAAATTTCCTTTGGAACCAATCAATCAATAAATCCATCAATCAATTTTAAAGTACTTACATCATGAAACCCATGTGGGTATGGCAAATATATTATATAAATTAATAATCGAAACATAAAATTACAAAATTTCAATTAAATGGTAAAATATTCAGGACATTTTAATTCATCAATACTCATGTCATCTTATACCTATATGGAACATTTATTTGTTTGGAATGTTATGTAACATGTATTTTCATAGACATGTTTTACATTATGTAATCATTTTATTAATTACGTATATTCCTTACGATAATTTGTATATTCCTTTATATTTGACGATCTCTTTTCACAAAAATGTATTTAAATATATCTTAAATGTATTATCTTGTGTAAGAGTAATAAATAAATCTAAATCTAAATCATTATAATCATTAATTATCAAATGTCAAATAAAAGTGGTAATCTAACCTAATTAGAACGCCTAACTACCTTAATTAAATCTTGTCGTCTAAGTATTCCTTTACAGTATAATAACCCTTTTTATATAAGAATTGCTTCAGTTTGCTTTGGAATTTGTTTACATCCCGCTGTGCCCTAATATCGTTCGGAAGGTGGTTGTATATTTTAATTGCCCCGCATAGTTCGCGACCAATTTGGCTCCAAGGTATGTACAAAAACACCACACTATAACAAATATTAAGGAAAACCTTACCCTAACACAAAAATATTAAAATGATTTCACATAGGTATATTAACGGGTTTTTTACCACGGTTAGTATTGCTTTTACCAAGGATATTTCGACGCAGTTGCATGCGTCATGGTCACGAGTAAACTGGTGCCGCTGAGAGAAGTCGCTCCTAAGGACAGACATATCTGTCTACCCTCTTTCTGGTTTGACGTTTACTCTCACTTCGAATTCTTGAACCACTTCCATTGTTTAAAAGTTTACCAAAGTGTATTGAATAACCACGAAAGTCTTAAGACCTATATTAAAATTATATATAATTCTAAACTAATATTAAAAAGAGAATCTGTAATGGATAAATAACAGGTGTAGGGTAGGTCTAGGGTAGGCAAGGGTTTCTCCGTTATCCCTAACCGTCCTGTCGCTGCGATACAACGGAACGGTGTGCAAGCATGCTGGGCACTTAAACGGCTGGACAGGGATAAATTGATTGCCGCGGCTCATACAGCTGATTGGCTACCTGCACCTGACCTTGAAGACCCCTCTGCAACCGAAAGGGAGGCGGAATGGTTTAGAGATAGCATGACCACAATATGTGATGCTGCTATGCCCAGGGTCAGGTCTCCTTCAAAGCAGCTACTTTATTGGTAGTCGGAGCACATTGCTGCCCTTCGTAGGACGTGCCTTGCCTCGCGCAGATAATCCTCTATTACAGCCCGGAGATAATATGGGATCTGATGCCGGACGAGGGCCTCCCGAATCGCAGCCCAGGGGAGAGAGTTAAACGCATTAACGATGTCAATACTGACAGCCAAAACTACTTTCTCCTGGGAGACTGCCTCTTCAGCCACAGAGCGGACTCGAAGAATTGCATCTACTGTCGAGCGACCCTGACATTAGCCGAACGACACTCTGATATTAGCTGAACGACACTCTGATATTAGCCGAAGAGGAGTCTTTTGAGAGGACTTTACGATTAGCAGAGCTAAGTGTAGCTTGTGTCGTGAGGAGAATCAGTGCTTTAGGCCTGGCGATTGCGCCTCACAAAACCGAGGCGCTATGGTTCCACGGACTTCCTCGACGGGAGAGCCCTCCTGCCTCTGTGGTGCAGGTGGGAGAAGCAGAGGTTCAGATAGGGCAAACTATGAAATATCTGGGCCTTGTATTAAACGGACGGTGATGTTTCACAGATCATTTTGACCGCCTGGTTCCCCGGATTGCAAAAGTAGCGGGTGCTCTGCTTGGACTGCTACCGAATCTTGGGGGACCGCAGGAAGGAGTTCGCCGCCTCTATGCGGGTGTAGTGCGCTTTATGAGGCGCCAGTATGGTCAGATTGACTGTCAGGCGCTCGGCGCCTCGTGGCGAAATTCAACGCTATGCAGCGACGCATTGATTGCGCACGAGGATACCGGACGATTTCGTACGAGGCGGCAACTGTGCTGGCGCGGTTTCCACCTCTCGATATCCTGGCTGATATGAATGCGAGAGTCTACCGTCTCCTTCGCCAAAGAGGTGGAAACGCTACTAGCGAAGACATAAGGGTGAGGGCCCATAGGCGCGCAATAAACCGCTGGCGCGAGCGTCTCCGTGAGCAGCGTGGTGTTCGGCAGCGGTTCATTGGCTAGAGGAGTGCCCTGCTTGGCTCTGTGCGCGAAGCGACCTGGTCCAAGAAATCGGCCCAGACCTCTCCCTGCCTGCAGTGGTCGCTGCAATGCTGGAAAGTGCTGCAGCCTGGGACGCCGTTAGCACTTTCTGCGAGACCGTCACGGTCGAGAAGGAGTCAGCGAAGCGGGAACGCGAGCGCGTAGACCTCGCGAGACGACGACGACGACGAAGACCTCCGACTTATTGGTCGGAGCTCTTCGTAGGAGTCTCTGATGTGCGTCGGCCCACGACAGGGTTGCTTGCAACCTCTGTTGACGGGAGGGGCCACACTGAAGTTTAAGCTCCAGTGTGCCCGAGCCGTGTAGCTCCGGCTAAGAATAGAGCTACGGTCTTCCCCGCCTGTCGTAAGAGGCGACTAAAGGGGGTCATCGGAGTTGCGGACACTTGTGGTGGGGGCTACAATGTACGTCCAAACGACTCCGGAGACGGTGTCGGCTTGGGGTGGTCATCAAGCCGATACACACCGAAACAGTGTAGGGGCAGGTTTGGAGGGTACACAACCTGCCTCGCAATGGGCCTTCGGGCGCGGTGTTAGAAGGGCTCCGGTTGCGTTCTATTGAGATCCCGGAGCCCATCGAACTGCACCGAGGTGGACCACCGTGGAGTTTTTAGTGGATAGAAGTCCCACATAACCCAGCTCTTCCCCCGAGGGGCTGGGTACCTGGATCGCAGGTTTTCTCCACGTTACCAAAAAAGAAAAGGGTAGGCAAGGGTAAGTGTACGGTAGGTGTAAAGTTGGTGTAGAGTAGCTGTAGGGTAGCGGTAGGGTAACGGTAGGGTTACTTATAAATCGCTTAAATTATTTTTTATCTTAATTTGGACGTTGCAGATTGGCTAAAATATAGTTAAGACGGAATTTTGATGATCTTTTTTACCAAGGCCAAGTTACGGTCTCTACCTGTCCGTCATCCAATTAAATATAATATTTGAAATCCTTGTACAGTACTGGATGTACATATATATTTGCTAGGTAGCTACTTATTGTTCATTACAACGAAGAGAAACGACGGATAAAAGAGATCAAAGAGAAAAGTCAAGTGAATCTAAGAGAGGTGTAACGTGAAACATATACGCGTAGGAGAAGCAATTACAGATAATTACACGTCGACTTGGTACTTGATGCTTTGCCAACGCGCTGAAGTAGGTATCTACTTAGTTGAAGTCTAATTAACGTGTAGAACTTAAGAGGAGGCGCGGAGAAAATGAAATACGTCAAAAGTCCAATCTTCCGGAGTTGTTGCGTCCGTCTGGCTTGATGAATAAATGCAACTGCACGTAGTGATGTGCTGCTCTTGGGCTCTATTTAGCTATCTTTAACATTATCTTGTTTTTTTATTTGTTTTTTTTTGTTATTTGGCAAAGAAACAGGCAAGCGGGCCACCTGATGGAAAGTGGTCACCGCACATTACATAAAATTTATAAAACTTTGACACCTGCCATATTGATAATATTAGAAACATATTGTAAGTATTTGTCTCTGAAAATATAGTCTTTTTAAGATTAAAAGTGTTTATAATAAATTGCTGCACAAAGTCGTCAATGTGTATTTCTGAGTCATACAGACTTACATTAATGATGTTCAGTTTTAAAACATAATGTAGAAGATTACCTGTGAGCAAATTATTTCTATATTAGTAATAATAACAAAATACAAAGGATAATTTTTGTGACAAAATCTTGAACACGTGGAAGGCTGTTCATCATCATCATATCAGCCGAAAGACGCCCACTGCTGGGCATAGGCCTCCCCAGAGATCTCCACACAGGCCGGTCCTGTGCCTTCCGCATCCAGCTGGTACCTGCGATCTTTACCAGCTCGTCGGTCCACCTTGTGGAAGGTTGTTATTTGATTGAAATATGCTGACGGTATAGCCTTATGACCACCAATGAAGGTCCTGTGTCACAAAATATGATGAAAATGATTATGGTTATTACTGAAGGGAGTTTCAGATATAATTGCTGCGCACTGAATGCGCATGTGCTGTGTAAACCCCGAGAATACTTACGTTAAAAATGAAGTAAACCTGCCGGTATCAGGATAGGGGTCTTGCTAGACGCCCAAGTAGGGCTGAATACGAAGCGAGGCTGAAGGCTGACGTCGCGAGGATGTTGCAAACCGGAGGAAGTGAAGGAGGAAGAGCAGAAAAGTGGACCCTGGCAGAAGCCGGAATTGAGCTTTGGTTTCAGCCTACATTAGGCCCAGCCATATTTGAAAGCACTGGCTTGTATAATTTTACATTTCAGGGCGGACGCTCCATTGACCTTTAGAAATTCAATTGCATAAAAGTACATTCGAGTGCGAACGTGTTTACTGAAATGCATCTGCTGGAACTGTTTGCTAAAACTCTTACTGTTGCTTGAAAGATTTTCAATGAGTGAAATACTGCTTATTGGCGAGTTGTTGATTTGTAGGCGTACATATCCGTATATACTACATAGCTGTACATTAAATGGAACGGCATTTGAGTTTGAGGCCACGCCGTTCCATTCACAGGGTGACGCAAAGCCTTCTTAAAGATTTATCATTTGGGATCTTAGTAGCAAAAGTCTTATGTTGTATGCGACATTGCGATCTTCAACCGATCTGTTAACGAAGAAAAAAAGACAAAATCCTCATAAGGTTCATGTCTTTAAGTGGACGGTAATAATATCGACATTCCTACTTGTCACGTTTAATATATACTATATCAGCTTTTCTATCTTTACTAATCACGTTCTATTACAGGATAAAGAATTTAAGTTTCATTTTATGACTTTCAATTTTTCTACGTATATTTATGTGTTTGTTTCAATGTTTACTAGAAGCTAGTTTCAAATAGAAATTACTGTTTCAGTGCCAAACAGTAACCTATGCCGGAACACAGACTTAATCCGTGTGAGATGTAAACCGCGGTGTATAAAAACTTCTGAGTCAGCCACGTCTCTCGTATTCGTAAATTGTAAATCGGGTCAAATCGCTCGGCGTCTTTATTTCAAATTACTTTACCGAGCTTAAATTAAAATGGCCGCATTTACAACGTGCTGTAATATGTTTGTGGGCGCAGTGATTCGAGAGTTATCGCCATAGACCACATCAAAACATTTTCAACGCCATATCGCAAATTATTGGCCATTTAGGTTGGATCCATACATTTTGGCAGATCGACAAACCTTCGTTCACAACGTGAATAAATTTTATAACTGAACTAAACTATTTGAGTATATTCATGGTCAGTGAATTAAAGAGCAATTTTAGAAAATCTTCTGTGCTAGTTATTTTCTTAGATACTTTTGGCAACCATTTCTACTTATAAAAAATAAATCTCTTTAACCTTCTTACTGGAACACCGCTTCTCGCATTGTCTTGTACGTACATATATTTCTTTCTAAGGAACTCTCAAAACTTAATGCGATCACATGTATGCAAACTGGCGCAATAACGTGGAATTGAAAAATAATTCACATTTATGGCACTCATATCTTTTGAATATTGTCGGTCCGTGTTCTAGTTTTCAGCCACAATGCGCAGACTTCAAGTTCTTGGCAGATTATTTTCTATGTTTATTTTTATATTGTATTACAAGTATAAAGAATGACTTTACAAATAAGTGTATGAAACGTGATCATTATTACTGGTTACTGTTGTTGGTGTTACTTGGATTGTTACTTAATGGGCACTGTCTCATATTTTTTTAGGTTGGACTAGGTTGGTGAGTCGCCGTCACACAAATTCTACCATAGAATTTTCTTGCTTGTTCACATGGACAAACCAGCAGCAATGCAGCTACATAGCAGCATAAAAAATAATAAAACTATAAATAAAATTTCTTAACCATAATAAAAATGTACAGTGTGGTGTCCGAAAAAGTAGAATATCACCAACCCCTTACACTTGTGGGTGTCGTACAAGGCTACTAATGTTTTCAAGGCAAAAGATCTTGAGTCTCCGTAAGCTGAAAATTGGGCAGCAGCGTTCTCCATTGTCACATTTACAACACTGCGATCTCCAACCCGCCAGCCAAGCGTGGAGATTATGACATGAACCTCCCTATACATGGGCGAGGCCCTAAGTCCTGCAGTGGACTATTATGGGCTGTGTTTCTAAATTACAATTCAACACGGTGTAATACACGACCTCGAAGCCGGTTGTGGAATCAAACGGACTCAAGGGGCGACAAGTTGGGTCGCTCAATTTGGGAGTGTAGCAACAATTTGAGCCGATTCCGCTCTGAAGTCACGTTCGGCAAGGACGGCTTGTTCTATAGTTGGATAAAGTATATTTTTTTATGAATAAAGGGTTTCTGTGGTAGACGTGTATCGTGGAAATACAGCTTGTCACTCCGCTCGATCTGGGATGGACACAGAAACCAAAATATTTGTATCTTATTTAGATTTCTGCGGGGATGGGTGGATGGAAGTTGTCGAAATGATAGCTCTCGGGCCAAGTACAGTGGCAAAAACTTATCTGATCAAGATTGCCAAAGCTCAACGTCAATTCAACAACAGCGACGCTGTCACCGGGTCAGCCAAGTTTATTGCACTATAGCAGCGAAATTCTTGTCGAAGTAAATTAAATGTCATTTCGATTTACTTGAACGAGGTTTCTTCAAAAGGCATCAGGCAAGTCTACAGTTACCTAAAAGGCCGACACCACTTTCGCTCTACGGTTGCTGAGGTCCTAGATGGCGGTGGCCGCTTTCCAACACGTGGAATATCAATCAGACACCACTTCATAGATGGGGTTAGTGTTATATTCTACTTTGCCGGTCCACCCTATAACGCGTACTACTACTAACACTTTTATATTCTACCAAAACCCGTTAAGTAGTTTTTGCTTGAATAACAAACATGCGTCGTCAAATCGTTCGCGTTTATAAATATGCTGTAGGATAGCAGGGTTATTATAGTGGGACAAAAGGGAGTTGTATTATGAATTTTAGTACACATTTCTGTACTAAAACGTGCTCATAAAAATCTTCGCGGAATTTACGAGGGTATGTCCCTACAATCATAACCACAGAAACCGATATATTATGCTCGTAAGAATAGCATAAAAATGAAAGGTTTTTATTAAAACCATAACTTCGCTTTTCAACACGTTACGTGTCTTGGAAGTACGTAGGCTTATGGGTACAGTCTAGGGAATTATAAATGTAGATTTATAATTGATTTTTTAGATTCATATTGATGTCGTGTGCTATGGCCTTTTCTTTACGAGGAAATTAAATAATTTGTAGAAAAATGAATAATTTTGTACAATTTGTTTTCTAGCTATATATTTTTATGCCCTTGTGTATTGTCGTTACTGTGAGACCTGGTTCACATTAGGTTGGACTGACAGTTTTACCTTTGGTCGACCATCGGTTCTGGCTGTTTACCCATAGTTATGAGTTGGCTTTTGTGTACAATGTACAACGACAACGCCCTTGTGGTAATGTGGTATTTAAAAAGGAGGAATCTTCTTCTTATTGTTTCAATGATCAATAGGTTAAGTATAATTGTTTTTTTTTATTATTAGGTATTTATATTTTCCCAGACCAAAACCGAGCAACGCGGATGGCCAATATGCATCCTACACCTTTGTCATTCCGGTAAAACTGTAGGTCCAGCCTAGAGTGAACCAGGCTTTTAGCGCTGTAATAATTGGCAACGGTCGTACGGCAATGGTTCGATGGGCGGGTATAAGATCTCATATTGGTCGAGCGACGTCATACCACGACCGTTGCTAAGTAAGACAACACCTTACGGTGAAGTAAGTTCAAACTGTGTAATTACCTAATTACTGAATATCTTTATATGCCAACGTTGTTCCTGATCCTAAAGAAACTACATCGATATCTGTGCTTCCAGATATCGATGCGATTATGACATCCGTTAGGATTTGCTTAATCAATTCAACGACCTAAAATACTAAAATCAAACTCAGTAATCCCCATACATTCCTCTTTCACTTGTCTGAGCTTTTTTTCGTGTACGCAAGACAACCGTTTTAGTGGCCACAACGTTGGCAACATTTCAACAAACCCCTAACATGAAGCCACTAAACAGTGGATAACTTAATGTTTTAAACTATCGCGGTTATTATCACACATTTTAAGGGTATGTTCCGGGTTTCCTACCGCGTATCTTCGTATGGGCAGTCGTCATGATGCATGCAACTGTGTCGAAATATCGGGCTACTCGTCAACAAAGGTAAGCGGTAGGAAACCCGGAACATACCCTTAAAAAGTGGATAACTTTTTTAAGACCATTGTTTAGCCATCGTATTCGAACACATATATTTTTGTTTTGTTATTCAATAGTTTTTATTTTATAGGTACAGAGTGGTATTATGATATCCTAACTATTATGCAGACTTCTCAGGTCGTCGTAAGTTTCCCCATTTTTCTTCTCCTCCTTTCTTCATGATTTCATAGCTTCTATTACAAGTATGAGGTGTTGATCTGATAAATAAAATGTATAATAGCTCTTTACTTAGTAGGTAATGGGGTAATTTATATCATTTAATTCCACTTTGACTAGTCAATATCCTGGTTATGCTCACGACTGCATCTGACCTGTGACCCTGTTAACAGGGGAAACAGGGTCACAGGGAAATTGGAACATGATTACACGTTCAGTCACCTGAATATGCAGGTTTCGATGTTTTCGCTCACCGTAAGCGCATCAGTTAGTGTTCAACTAATATACATAGCTCAGAAGTCATTGGTACATTGCAGTACTGGAGATTGAACCCAATACATTTCTCACAAATCAGACCCACTAGCCGTTACACCACGCTTCTCTAATCGTATTATTTACAGCCAAATAAAATCCCATATTCGCCAAAATAAATTCTTCGCAACTCCGCCTTATCCTATGACAAATGCGAGGTAAGATATATCACGATATAAAATATGTATGAGATAACCTTGACACTGGGTCGATTGCTTTGCAAACGCTGGGCGAGAATATGACTACGAATTGCGTGAATATGGTTTTATTACCACGTTATTATGACACGCGCACATATTGTTACGCTCTGGTTTACATTTTGTTGGTTTATGTGCTTTTTATTGTTCTGCCGCTTGGAGGAGCAGCAGTGTACTTTGAGGAGAGTCGCTCCCATTCGCCCCGGTGGTTTTGCCCCGTTAAAGGGGTAGAACGAAAAAATTGATTGCTTTACCCTGTGAAGAGTACTAAGTATTACATGCCGCTAATTAACTATACCTACTAAAGAAAATACAGCATTAATTTTACACCAAATTTAATGAGTAAATTTTGATTGAATAGGAGTGTAGTACTCATCAAGACCATTCCATAGTGTCCAAACACAATGGGGTTATCTTGTTGCGTTCAGTAGTTCCTATGACCACCTTCCGTCATCATCAACAGAGCTTGAATGTCATCCAGGGGCACAGTACTCATCAAGACCATTCCAAAGAGTCCAAATAAGATGGGATTTTTTTTGTTGCATTCATAAGTTCCTATTGCACCTTCCGACTCTATCAGCAGACCGGCCCCATGGTACCATATTAATTAATTGTCATCTAAGTTACATATGAAGGTATTCCAAATTTGAGCTCCATTGAACGACGGGAAATTGGTCAAATTAGGCTTGCAAGATTTGACCCGAACATACATAGTTACATAAATAATAGGATAATTTATGCTAAAGTAATAAATGCACAGTTAATCTATCTATCCTTCCCGTAAACTAACACAACTCGGGAAAATCCCAAGTAATAATTAACGGAAATGTAAAATCTTGGCCTCATCTCACATGCAAATCCTTGGTTGGCGCTACGCGAAGACGGAAACTTGAAGCGAAGTTTGGAATCGAAGAACGTTTGGAGTCTACTGAATCATAGATACGACAGTGAGAGCCTATTTACGTATTCAATTCAATTCAATTCATTTATTTTGATAAACATAAATTTACACGTCAAATGTTATTAAATTCTTAAGTAGTCATTATTCCGTGAATTTATTGTTTAACGACCCGCTCAAAGTTCCCAGTCGGCTTGACTTTTTCCGAAACGAATCGTAATTATTCGTACTATTTCCACAAACCAATGTCAGAAAGTCCGGCTTGTCACCGCACAGTTATCGTCTCGTGTTCGTCTAGTCATCGTTAATCTGAAGTTATCCGAAGTCAATTCTAGCAGATGTATATTAGGTATTTAGGTTTTTACCGTCTTATACCATACTATATTTGATGATTGGGTGTGCATGTCAAATGTTAGCGATGTTCTATTTTCAGCTTTGCTATTCCATTGCGGGTAACGTAAATATTATCATGATAACTACACGTCGAATAAACTGAATTTATGCTTAAGTTCACATTACTTAAACTACGTAACGGAGATACATTAAATGTCTCTAGCTTACTTAAAAAGCATTCCACGTAGGTTTAACTATTCCGCGTAGCACCACTAAGATATTCAAGCCGTGTTCCATGAAACTGAAATCCCGGATTCTGTCGGTCGTACCTGGCTAACCCTCAGCTTACCAAGTGTTCAACCCAGCAGACTCCATGGAGCTATAGATAAAGGTAGAGAGAACATTCCTAATACCTACTTGAAGTATGCTTTTGTGTTGCTTTCGGTTGAAATATCCGCCCTTTCTGACTAGGATGATCGTTTGAATGTATGAAAGGTCAGGCCACTGAGTGAGACAGGCAAGAGTTTGTTGGAAGTGTTCCCTCCACGTCTTATACCTCTATGGTAGACCCACGCAAATTTCTGGGAATTCCCGGTATGTAGCCGGAATCTTGTGTTCATATTTATCTTTCCCTAGTCGCGTCGACATTTTCACGTTTTATTCAATTTCGTAAGTCCATGTCCCCTAGACGGGGTTTTGGGTGTCTTCCATTTTGATAAGCCTACTATAATACAGTGTGTTATTTGATGCTTTGTACGAAATGGATAGACAATAACGGCAATACTGCTGTGAACGAAATCCATTTAAAGGTTTAGGTATTGACAAGATAGAGACCACTTGTAATATACTTGTACTTGACTTATGCCTAGTCTTTATTTGATGGTTTTGCAAATACTTTATTTGTGCCTATAAATATGGATAATTTCAAAACCCCACCTTTAAACTGATTGGAGTGACGTAAATACAATGTCAAACAAGAAGAAAGTGCAAAAATATGTGGGAGTTGGTCATCTCTCCAGCTTAGTATTATTTCCCGAATCAAACAAAATATCAACGGCAAGGTTAATTTTAATATAACAATTTCAGTTTGAAAAGAAAATACCTAATTATTAGTATTTTATAAATTATGCTTTATCTAAGTATAATCTCTACATTTTTATGTACTGTTCCTTTAGCTTTAATAGAAAGGTTGATTTATATTATAGAATATTTTATATCCAAGCCTAGTCTGTCTGCATCATCATCATCATCATCTCGGCGTTATGTCCCGGTTGCGCTTCCGCGCGGCACGCAAGGGCCCGGGGTCCGCCTTCCTACTCTTCTTGGCCCACTTCACTCAGTCTAGTATATATTATGTATAATGTTTCCTTTTACCATTTTGGTTCGTAACCCTAAAAACGAACGAGCGCCGTGTGTAGCGGAGGGTGCGAGGTATATCGTTATGTGGGCACTCTCCATCTCTGACTTGGACTTGGACTGATGTCCGTACTACTGCAAGTTTATTGGGTTTTATTCTTCCTTTTTATCATCATCCTCCGAGCGGTCAATCCGTTCAGAAGCCGTTCTGTATTTTCTTCTATACTTCGCCCGGTCTTGAGCATCTTCACATCGTAAGCCATTGGCACTCCATCCGACTCGGTGATGTTAATCCACCGCTTTTCCCCAAAATGTTTTTGGCATCCCCCGGGATCTCTTTCCTGACACCGGCACGTTTAGGCACCTATTTCAAATGTTGGCCATTTCTTCGTCTGTAATTGTTGTCCACTAAACCAGCGCTTTGACCGCCATAAGTCGATCGGTCACGCTGCTTTTTGTTCTTTGTTCTATCGATAACAAATACTTTATCAGCATCGTGAACCTAACCATGTTTCTCTCATCTCATCTTTCTTTCATCTCGAATGGCGACTGATCACGTACAGAACCAGTTTCTTTCAGCTGATTTGGTGGTCATAGCTGATTTTAATGCCGACCACGTGGAGTGGATTGGTCGACAAGAGACTCACCATGCGGGTAGGTCTGTTATTCGGATGGCTTCTCTTAGCTTTTAGGTAGCTTTTACGATTGCGGTCCCGTACCGTCGGCTTCCGCCGTTTGGCACTTCAGGGTAGGCGTACTGGGATGGGATGTGGACCTTCTCTTCATCTTACCCATGGGTACAAGTTTGCTTCTTGCTGGAGGATCCAAGTAAATCTATCATTGATGTGTTATCCTCTGTAAAGAAGCATCGCGTCAAAAGCAGGAAAAGTTCCAGGTCTGAAATAGCGGTAGCTAGCATATCGGCAGCATTGGCGAGAGTCTTGGTCGTATTCCTGATAGAAGACGTAATTTTTGGTCTGTCGTCAAAGCATCGAAGGTAGTTTCTATAAGCTATATTTTCAACCGCTACACTGAAAGGGTAATTCGCTGGCCCAAAATGCAAAAGAAAAAGCTGATCTCTGTTTGTTTCACACTCGACTCGGGATGACGGGGCAAACTGCCGCCGGCTATACCACGATGACGGAGTTTTTATGCTGGATTTTTTTTTTTATCCGGCAGACAAACAAGCATGCGGGCCACCTGATGGAAGTGGTCACCGCCGCCTCTGGACATCAGTATCACCAGGGGTGCTACCAATGCGTTGCCCTCCTCTAAGGAAACCTCTAATATATCTCTTGAACGATCCCATGTCATAGTCCAAAGGAAATACTGTGATATTATATATCCAGCTTACTTTAAAATCTGTGCCTGGAGCTCTCCTCTCTCTCTGGTTGTCAATCAATCCACTGGCCCAGATTGCATTCCTCCCACTTTGCTGATAGTTGGTGCTCCGGAGACGGCTCCAGTCTAACTACATCTTTTCCGACACTCTTGTTCCACTGGCGTTGTCCTGACCCCATGGAAGAAAGCTTGATACACTCGATCCCTAAAAAAAGGAATTAATTCTGATCCTAACAACTACAGGCCTATCACCATCACCTTCTTGCTCTTGACAATAAGTCAATTATTAATCGACAGCTTCTGTGTTATATAGAAAACTATCAGTGATCGCCAATATGTTGCTGATATTAGTCCAAATAATTCCTCGGAGCACTATATATGATACAGACGGTAAAATAGGCACAATGAAGCAATGTCCCTTCATAAAGCCAGATTTTCAAATCATCAGACGCCCGACGTCAAATGCGGTCAAATGAAAAAAATCTGATACTGAGACGTCCCAGCCCAAAGATGTTAATAGTACTTCGTATGTGGTCTAACTTGAGCTTCATAGAGAAGAAGACGACGGTCGGTGTAACGGTATAACATACTGAATGGCTTAACCCAGAACACTCAGTTTTCTAGATACAAACTTGACATTAGCGTTCAGATAACCACGAACTTGGATAACATTACAAGCTTTGCCCGGCAGTCGTTAACGTGTATCTGAGAAATGTTGTCTTGGTCCAGATATGATACATCCGCCGAACTGACGTCTACATAACAATGAATACCACTAGATTGCAACATACAGGTAATTGATATGCAGAAGATAAAACACAGCCCTGCGGAATTACAGCGTTTACGAACTTAGAGTTAGAACACGATCGATCAGTAACGACCTTTACGATCCGTAATAAAGCTGAGGCACATCTGCAAAATTTCCCAGGCAACCCAGTCTTGTGTCTGACATGACTTTCACAATGTCCAAGCTGACCACAAAGATCAGATTCTTGTTTTCAATCATTTCAGTTCATAAGATTAACAGATCACCTGCCGATCGATTCTGGCGGAATCCGTACTGGCGATCACTGATAGTTCTCCAGATAACACATAAGCTGTCGATTAGAAATTTCTTGCCTCAGAACATCTTGCCTCGTTTTAGCTTCCATCAGTATTCAGTTATTCCCAGTAACGACAGTGCAACCTGCAAGGAACGAACTTACATCTGTCTCAAAGGTCGGCAAAGCATTCGCGACTTTCCTAGTATTGCTGTTCCTATTTTTACTTCCTATACGCGGCTGTCATCACTTTCTGTTTGGTGACCAGCTTGCCGTTTGCCTCCCACTTTAACAAAGCGAAAATGTAATAAACTGCATAATAAAAGTTATGGCTAATTTACTGTACTTTTGATGTATAAAGGTATAACCGTTTAATTGGGAAATTAGGTAGAAACCTTTTATTGGAAAATAATGTTAATGTGAATGTCAAGAAACACTTTTTGCGTGTCATCATCTATGATGATTAATTTTATTATTTGTTGTGTTTTGGTTGTGTTTGCCAACTGTGCATGTTGTTCGGCGCAACTGACTGGCCACATCGTCGGCGGTGTGTATGCGAATATTAAAGAGTTCCCTCACGCGGCGCACATTTTTACCCAGTGCCAGTTCTTCGAAAGGGATCAAAATAAGAGTGGTCATGACAAAAGTGACAGTAGCATACAGAGGCGGACCTACGGATGCGGCAGCTCCATAATCAATCAACAATTCTTGCTAACCGCCGCTCATTGCTTTAATGGGTGCCTACCTGTTCCTCATACATTCGTTATGGTCAGTGTAGGATCAGTCGGAATGTATAATGGCACAAACTACCGCGTGGATCTATTTGTACGTCATGAGAGTTTCCAAAAATCGTTCTTCGGGAACGATATAGCTCTTCTTAAATTGTTGCACCCTATCAAGTTTAGCAAGTATATAAAAAAAATTGCGATTATGAAGAAACCGCCATACAATGAGCTTGCTGAGCTAGCCGGGTGGGGTATGATCAATGTAAGTCAATTATTCTTAGACCCATTACCTAATAGCACACGAATAATCCGAAATAATTTAATATCTGTCACCGTATCTGAAACCGGCATATTATTTATATATATTGATCCATATCTTATCTCCGATTAAAAGCAAAGAAACCGGTGTAAAAATGGTGAGTCAAAATTTATTATTGAGTAGGAATTTATTATTGGGTATATATATCTTACAATCGTCAAAAAGATTGGAAATACACAGTGACATATAGGTCGCCCCAGGGCTGGAGAATACCCATCCCGTGTTGACAACGACCAGACCGCAAGCGAAAATGCCAGGCAGAATCGCGCCTTACCCTACCACTTCCCGTGGGTACCTTACTCTACCCGTACACTACCCGTTCTCTGCCCATACCCTACCCATAACCTACCCGTACCCTACCCATACCCTACATTACCCCTACGCTAGAATAAGAAATATTTAATTTTCCTATAGTTTACAATTGAATATTACATTAGTTGCTTAATATATAAGATTCATATTTTTTTAGTTACATAGTTAATACGCAATGTAAAAAACCACGTGAATTTTTACCCCTGACTTGTTTGAGAAGCTCTACACCTGCACCGGCTGTCGAACGACCTCGTGTAAATCGAATTATTTGGGTGCAATAAGTTGATTCCGTCAAAATGTTTCCATTAAAAATCCAGATTGAGGAACGACGAGGTAGTGTCAAGAGTGAATCATCATCACAGCCCATAACAGTCCACTGCCGGACTTAGGGACTTAGGGGAGATTATTGACATAATCTTCCCGCTTGGCGGGCGGGTTGGAGATCGCAATGTTATAAATATAACAATGGAAAATGCTGCCCATTTTCCAGCCTACGGAAACTAGATATTTTGCCTCGAAAACATTATTCGCCTTGTACGACACCCATGAGTGTAAGGGATTGGTACTATTCTACTCTGCCGGACACCACACGGCTACACGGGTAAAAGTAGACAACATAAACTACTGAACAAGCGAGCTCAGCGAGCTTAGATTATTTGATGTTTTGGCTCAATAATCCGGATATTTAGATTTTTCTCAAATTTGGCTCAAAATACCATAGCGACAATAACAAAAATAAAATTTTGCTCTTGTATTTGGCTTTTGTAATCAAGAAGCGAGTTAGATGCAATGCAATTTTATTCTCTAATTATTTTTTGTTATAATCTTTTCATACTTTGTAATTGGAAGTTCTTATTGCAGAAAACAACATGGGAACAAACTACAGTATTGAAGTCCACCACGCAGAAAATTCATAATCGCGAAAAATGTATAAAAATGATACTAGATCACAATGACGAGCTTGGACGAAAACCGTATGAAATTGAAAAGGTAGAATTACTTCCAAATACGACGTTTTGTGGAGGATATTTAAACCCTAAAGGCAAACAGGGATCCGCAGCAAGGTATATCAATTTAATTTTAATTTTTGACATTACAATATTATTAATTTTTAATCTCTGTATTTTATTTGAAGTAAATATCTTTTAAACAGCTGCTGCTGTATTTAGATAATTAATTGTGTCGATTATTTTTCCCCTCAGAATAGTCGAAATGAAACCATAAAGTGAAAAACATTTAAATATTGCTACCTTACAGAGGTGACTCGGGCAGCGGCCTGATAGTAAGGAAATATATTCTTGTGGGACTGGTTTCCTTTGGGATGCCCAATATGACAATAGATGGCAACATCGTCGTTTACACCGACGTCGGGTTTTTCTATGACTGGATTACTACGAATATCAAGATACTTTGCGGCGTAAGCATTTTTACACTACTATGTACCTGTTATGAGCTTGTTCTAGATCAAGACACGCCTTTTACTCACAGGCGGCTTGAACCCTTTGAAGGCTTAAACTCAGGTCTATACATAACAATTCGAGTAAGTGCACATTAACCACGTCTGATGTTTGAATTTTTTGTTTTCAGAAATTCGTGTCAGATAAAAAGAAAAAGAAAACTAGAAGATAAATTATTGATCTTCACATACAAGGCTCGATAGCAATCGGAGACAAAGGCTTCTAATTGAATTCTAAATATTGCGACGTGTATAAACCCACATGCATGAAAATATATATGAGTTATTGGCATAAATCTAGGCTTAAAATTTTAGTTCAACTTGTGTAGCAAAATTAGATAAATAATTATGTTTTATTATTATTAAGAACTTATAACCTGTTTCCAATGCTAGAAGAGTCGCTTTACGAACAAATGTCTTAAAAATTGACCAAAATATTTAAACTTTAAATTTTTTAAAAAGGTTATGTTCGATATCCTATTGATTTTTAAACAATGTTTAATTTAATAATTATTTTGTATTTTAGAAGACTACGAAACTTTTGTATGTAACTACTACTAAGTAGTTATTTAGTAAAAAGGCCGATGTAAAGTAATAAATAAAAGATGGCAGTAAACTTGAAATCTTTTGATTATCTCTAAATATCTAAGTTTTTTATGTATAACATCTTTCCCCTGGCTTTCCTGCAGTCAGCACGGCTAGCACAAGTAGGTATGCACGTGAGAGCGATATGCGAGAAAAAGCGCGACTAGATCCTGTCATCACTTTCATATAAGTATTGAGTCTCGAGTACAATGTGATAGCCGTGCTGACAGTGATTTCGTGAATTGCATCGGAAGTCGTTAAAACAGGAACTCGGTGAAGCACTTTGACCGATGTTCATTAGTCTACTCTCTGGCTTGTGGCACTCGATAGTCTCTGCCTACCACGCCTCTGCGACACAAGCATGAGTGTGAATGTATGTAGGTTCATGAATTTGATTTTCAAAACTACTGTTTTGGTTTCATTTTTAGACAATTTTTAGTCATGTTACTCTATTTCGTAACCTAAGAAACCTATCGTAGACTATTGGAATATCTATACATAGTATAAAACAAAGTCACTTCCAGCTGTCTGTTCCTATTCTATCTAGGAACTAGATTCTATCTAGATCCTATCTATTTACGCTTAGATACAAATAATATTTTATGAGTCTGTATATGACATTATTATGACCACTACCGGAATACGGCTTTCAAATGACTACAATGAGGATTTTGATTAGGTTTTCGAGGTTAGGTAGCCAACAAGACAATGATAACACCTGCATTTAATTAATATCTTCGACACGATTGCTTCTTCATACTAAAACATTGTCTGGCGTCAAGCGATCGTGTCGAAGAAACTAATAAATATAATATTTTATTTTCTCTTCACATAGGTAGATAGATAAAATTTTAAACAGAAACAATTTAATATAAGTACCATAAAAACCTGCGTAAGATTCTGGAGTCCGTACGAGGTAATAAATACCTGTCTTACAGATAACCAGGCCCCCAGACCATTGGAATGTAACCAAGCGCAAAAATCGTTCCCACTGTGTTTAAAGTATTAAATACATATTAAATCTTTAGTACGCGTAACATGCACTTTTCTTCTCCTTTTCAATACCATTCCAATAGTTCTTCTTCTGTGCTTTTTATTTCTAATGATGCAATAGGTAATTTTTCCAATGCTCCAAGAGTCACTTTCTTTTTTGTAGAAATGTCATTTTTTGACAAAAAATATTTTTCTTATAATTGTTTAAAAATATTCGGTTTGATATTTAATCGATTTTTAAACATTGTTTAACTATACTTATAAGGAACAAGTTAAGTAAGTAGTAATTTGGCACTACAACTTTATAATGTAACTAATTTATATAACGAAATATAAATAATTCACGAAACATTTTGATTATATCTAAGTTTTTGATGTACTTATAACATCTTTTCTGACTTTCCTGCAATCAGCACGGCTAGCACAAGCGTGCACGCAAGAAAGACAAGCAGAAAAGGCGCGAATAGATCCTGTCATCTCGTTCATTTTAGTCATCATCATCATCGTCTACTCACGCTTATCACGGCCTCTGCCAGGGTCCGCTTTCTTACTCATTCTTCTCCACTTCGCCCGGTCTTCGGCATCCTCTCATCGTAAACCGTTGGGTCTCGCATTCGACTAAGCGATGTCAATCCATCGCTTCTTGGGTCGCCAACGGGGCCTCTTTCCTGATACCGCAGGTTCAGGCACCTATTTCCCACGTATCTCTAAGGCTTACGCAACACGTGACCAAACCAGCGCAGACAAGCCTCCTCGATTATCCTTCTTATCCCCCTTATCTGCGATATCCCTCACGCCAAGGCTGCCACGGATATACTCGTGACGTATTCGATCGAGTCGCGCACATCCACCGCAGCATTTTCATTTCGTTGGCGTGGAGTTCGCGAACGTGTTTCATCAGCGCTGGCCATGTTTCGCAGCCATAGAGCGTCACCGGTCTAATTATACTTATGTATATCGCTCATTTAAAGAAACAAAGACAAAACTGCATGTTTAGCGATTTTACAGGAGAAGCAATCAAAGTTTTATATGTAAGTGTAATTTAAGGAAAAGTACTTTCAACAAATATTTGGATTTGAATATTAACTACAATAACATAGTTTAATATTCAAATCCAAATATTTATTGAAAGTACTTTTCCTTAACTTACGTACGTATATCTAAACCTTTGATTGCTTCTCTTGTAAAATCGCTAAACATGCAGTTTTGTCTTTGTTTCTCCAAATGAGCGATATGAGCCCTTTGAGCTTTACAGGGATTTTAAGGTCACAGGTGACTGCCGTGAGTTTTCGCCATTTGGCATAAGCTGCAGAAATTCGGGACTTGACATCGGCGCCGATATAGCCGGACTCGTGCATCACGGATCCAAGGTATTTATTTGGTTTTATCTGTTCTATTGACAGCTTCGTTACCTACAAGGATGGATTCGGGATCTGCGCCGCAACTGGCCATATACTCCGTCATTATCCGTATTATATCTTAGGAGCGTCGGTGGCCGCTTCGTAAGCCAGAGGTCCCGGGTTCGAATCCCGCTCCGGCCATGTACCAATGACTGTTTTTTGAGTTATGTACATTAGTTGAATACTAACCGATGCTCTTACGGAGAGGGAAAACATCGTGATGAAACCTGCACATTCAGGCGACTGTGTAACCATGATCCAATCTGGTTAGTTTCCCCTGGTAGCAGGGTCATGGAGGTCAGATGGCAGTCGTTCCACTGTAATTACCTGACCTGCCAAATCCTGGATCATGGTCAAGGCGGACCCCGGGCCTTCGTTCTCGAGAGAATGTCCCGGACATTAACGCCAAGATGATGATTTTATATCCGTATTATATCTCGTTCATTTTAGTATTGAGTATAAATTAAAACAAAAATATTGTAAATAATTGATGTATTGATCGTTTTAAGCGACCTCTTCCAGACAGCCTTTGGGAAGAGGTAATGTTGTTGTAAGGAGTAATAGTAGTAGTATCATATTATATGACCAAAATGCACATTCTTAAAACAAACCTCGATCATTATTTTCTACAGATAGAGAACAAGTTGTGGTGAAGGTATTACAGCTGCCTCTAGCCTATTTCCCATGGGTAGATCGAAACAATGAACTATTATAGCTGCAATACTAATACATATTAGGTTTATATTATCTAGTTATCATCATGAGAAGAAAACGTAGGAAACCGCACCCAGGCAGAAGCCGGAATTCACCGCCGAACTCCCAGATCGGATGAATTATCTAGTTATCGTACCTTATTAGGTAAAATGACGCAAATTACGTTAAAAACACACAAAATGGTATTTTATGTCATAGGTGACGTAGTAACAATCGTTTTATCGTTTAATTGCAATTCAATCTATGCCCAATCATTGCCCAAGCTCACCGATTACAGCTGACATTTCATTTGAGGCTGATTGGTCGTTGTTTAAGATTGGAGAATAAAAATGTTACTTCCTCGTAGCAATGTTGTAAGCCGACATAATACAGAGTCGAGATAACGTCCTCGAGGCGTCGTAAAGTTTTTAATAGCTTCGTTTATAAATTCCCTTTTCCCGGGGCAGAAATGAAATTTGCCCATCCCTTCTAACGGCTTCTTGGGACAGATTTAGTCGCCAATTTTTTTTAGCAAAATTGATTTTGTTGAGACACGATTGTTTTATCTCTTTTGGAGATCCGAATTAATTTTGCTAATCTAAAGTAACTTTTGAAGTTATTTCGATCGTTTTTAGGTGCCTTTTCACACAAATTTCACAGAGATGTTATTGCATTTTGACACAAAAGATATCCATTCATCTTGGGTTTAAAAATCTTAACGTTGCGCCCAGAAAAAAATACAAACTGGAATATTTTCAATTTGTTTATTAAATATCAGAATAATTTATAAAACTCTAAAGCCACTTTTTGTTGATGAAAGGTTGGCTCTTAATTTATTTTGACAAATTTAAAATTTTACAGTCTCTGTGAAACGCTCTCTATTTATTTTCTCTTCGCCGCCGTTCAAGTCTGCCTAAAATTAATGAATATGTATGAATGGCTAAAAACGAAATGAATTTAAGATTAAAGTCAAAATGGTTTCTCAGAGAAAGAGCGTTAATAAATATCGTGAAACAGTGGAACCCATACTCGAGCTGTTCTTTTTTAAACAGTTCTAATAGAATAACTAACATGTTGATAACTTAATTAATATGTCAGTTTATAAACAGGTACAGATATCGTTGAAAAATAGTGTCGGCTAGTTCAGCATCGAACCGTGAGTGCCGGAAAATGTGTAGCATACTTGTATTAAGTATTCAAATTTTAAGTTATTTAACACTTAGAAAAGTTTGTTAGTCATAATCAATGTAATGCTATATTACATATTTCTGTATCAAAGTATAAATTGTTAGTGATCTTTAATAAGCAGATAAAAAAAGAAAAAGAAAATTAATTTGTTTTACATATCTTATTTACTAACAAAACACATTCCGTTTTCGTATATTATTAACTCAAACATTACTATTTAAAATACTGCTCAATTCGATACTCAAAACAAATGGTAATAACAATGTTATCACAGACTTCGTGGCGGCAAATCGTAGATGCGGTCTTGGCTAGACGCCCAGCACTGGACATTATTAGTGGGCATAGGAAACAACAATGTATTTAATGTTGCATGCTGTTCTCTGTTATTATAATGGAATACTGTTTGCAGTCTAGATCCATGTTTACAGGGCTACGGAGGTCAGATAGCAGTTGCTCAACTATCTGTTAACGTGCTCCATCCTGCTCTGCCTAGTCCTGGATAATGGTCAAGGCCGACCCATGCTCTTTTGCGCGTAGCACAACCTCGATATCAATGCCAAGATCATTATAATTTTTATTTTACAAGCTCATTTATTGTCACATGTCCCCATGTCTGTTCGTAATAAAATCTTGCAAATTAAATTTGTCACACTCATTTAAGTTATGATGGAGACGAAAGGTGGTCATAGGAACTCTTATACGACGCCCATGGAATTTGCGCTCGTTTGATTAGTCTTGACAGATATTCTGACTGATCATAGAGAAATATTGATACAAGCTTGCTATGAAAAAAATATTTTACATTTGACTTGTTTATTGGTGGCGTCGTCATCGTGACAAGAATTATAATTACATTGAAACAAAACCAAATCAATTGATTCCCACTATTTTAATATCCTATTTTCGGCTACCCCATTAAATAGGTACTACCCGTAACAACTACGTAGTAATACTTGAACTGAACGATAAAAGATATACGAAAATTTCGAGCGAACCGAGCGAACTTTTCAATCCCGTAAACCGTTTCGAACAATGCATTCATCAGCGCAAATTTTTAAGCCAAACTTTCCGGACTACGATGGAATTTTGGGTAATAACAAAAACAATTCCCGGACAAGCGTCAACTGTTACTATAATCCCCGGGGTTCGGTCATAGAATACGAAATATACAGAGTGGCCACTTTTACCCAGCAGTTTATTGTCCTATACTTTTGCCTATCAAAAAGTAAGTGTGACGTAGCATAGCCTCAACTGTAACTATCACAAATACTGTTCGACTGTATAATCTAGGATATTTCGACCATAATTGGATCATGGTTACACATTCATACGCCTGGATATGTACGTTTCATTACGATGTTTTCCCTCACCGTAAGAGCATCGATCGTTACATAACTCAGAAAAGAGTCATTGGTACACGGCGGCTGGACTGGGGTTTGAACCCGGTACCCTCTCGCTTACGAGTCGGACCTCTTAACCACTAGACTACCGACGTTCTGTAGAAAGGTAAAGCGCTTAGACTTAAATAAGCAATATTTAATGTTGTTCCCAATTTTTCATGAAATAATGTCATGTTTTTACTTACGATTTTTTCTCTGAGAATATAGCGAAGTAAGAAAAATAAAACCCGTCAAGACTCCTCTTGTAACTTCGTGGCATCCACACAAGGGCTAACCGGAGCTCTGTTTTCCTTTACGTTTTTACTCCACTGTCACTCGTCGAGTTTGCTCTGTGGATGAAAGCGTGAATTGAATTTTTTACGAGGAAACAGGGAGTCGTGCGTGACAGGTCGGGTGATACTGGGTGTTGTGTTTTTATTGCCACGAGTTGGTGCCGCGTGTCGTTTCTTTTTGGTTACCGAACAAGTACGAGCAAGCAAATTGACGGTCACATTGTGTTTTGTGGTGTATTTAGGGCTTAACATTTAAGTTTTATTATATTTTGAATTACTTATATGAAAAAAAATCGAAAATGCTTGGACAAATTTACACAGCGCCATCTATCCCCAAAGTAAGCAAAGCAAATGGTTGATTTCAGTGTTGTAAGACCATTTGTTGGCGTCATCATCCTGTGGCACGGTGGTTCACCTTGACCATGATCCAGGATTTCGTAGATCAGAAATTACAATACAGCTACGCCACCTCACCTCCGTGACCCTGTCTTACAGAGAAACCTGATCAGCGGGGCTATTGTCTAAATCAGTTGTCAACTGAATTTGACAATAAATAATCCTACACTACGTCATCTACGTAGGCCAGTGGCTATAGCGTCTACCGATTTACAGTAGTGTACGATTACGACTAGTAGAATAGCACCAACCCCTTACACTCGTGGGTTGCGTACAAGGCGACTAATGTTATCGAGGCAAAAGATAAAGAGTCTCCGTAGTCTGGAAAATGGGCAGCAGCATTTTCCATTATTATATTTAAACACTGCGATCTCCAACCCGCCTGCCAAGCGTGGAGATTATGGCAATAACATCCCCTTTCATGGGAGAGGCCCTTAGTCCTGCAGTGGACTGTTACGGGCTGTGATGATGATGATGATGATTATTATTTTATGTCAAATTCAGTTGCCAACTCAGTTAGATAATGGCCCCGCTGAATGGATCATGGTTACTCGATTAATTGGACATTGTCGAGGTGCGAAAAATAAATGTATCTCCATTTAGCGCGTACAATGTTTCAGCGCGTCACTGGACGATAAATCAATACAATACACAAAGCAACTACTGACGGGTACAAAGCAGCGACGTCCAGAACCCTTTGTGAACTGCAAGTCCATCGGATGACATAAATTGTGGGAACAAATGACAATGGGGCGTTGATGAACAAAAGTAGCGGGCTGTGAAGTGAATTATCATTGTTTCTTTTTCATATTGGTATACACGATGGTTGATGGTTGGCCTACTATGTATATCCTACATATTATATACAGGTATTGGCCGTAAATAATGCACATCGACTATATGTTTGACGTATGTATCTGTGGCTCTGTGATCGAGTGTTTGTGTGGAGGTGTGTGTCTGTATAACATCGTAGCTCCTGAACAAATAGACCAATAACGATGCGGTTTTTATATTTGAAAGATAGTTTACTCGAAATGGTTTTAGCTTGATTTCATTAAATTGGTTTAGTAGTTTAGAAAATATTTGAATATGAACTTGGTCGGCGGCTGTTCCGGCCTTTTCTGTCGGTGAACCGAACCGAAAGAAAATAAAGAGATTTATTTACACCTACATATTGTTCTCGGCCGTAAATAATGCACATCGGTTAGTTCGGCTTTGTAGAGTAAATATGATTGCATTACTGTACCTAGAGTGCGGCTCACAAAAATGTGAAGATAACATTATGAAAGGGAAAATAAAATAGAGGATTGAATACATGAATTAGGAAGTTTCCTAATATCGATATTGCCATATTTAATGACATAGTGTTAAAATATAGATCAAAACTAACTGAAGATATAGTTCAAGTGTCTAGCTATTACGGTTCTGAAGATATAGTCACTAAGAGTTTCAGTGTATGGGAAGCCCCATAGCGGCGGGCGGGATGGCGGCCTAGTCACATCACGCACGAATTCGCGCACCTAATGAAATTATTCTTGCAATCACAACTTTTAAGTCTCGTAACTTTTTTGTTTCTTGAGATTTTTGATTTAAAAAAATTTTTCACCGTTTAGTTTCATTTTCTGTATTCAATCAAAAAATGTTTTGAGATTTCCTCGTTGTCGTTGGTGGATACTTATATAGTATTTGCTGAACAACTGGCCAATGCCTTAAAGCTGGTGGTTAATCAATAAAAGCGTAAAGTTCATTCTAACATTTAATGACGAAAACGTTCATAATATTACTGTTCTTTCTTGAGAATATAAAATTGAAAATGTTCTTCGATCACCTGGGGCCTAATTCTCGCGCTGTAACATCTCAAATTCGATATTTTTTTAGCCACATTCATAATTCATTCATCTCCATTAATAATTACTCTGAAATGCCTATTACAACCAAAAATATTGTTTTGACTATCTTCAACATCGTCGATATCGTCGAAGATCAATTTCAGTGATGTTTTAATACAGTTTTTTGGCTAGTGAAAATGTCGAATTAGAGATGTCACAGCGCGAGAATAACCCCTCTGGGGGATGGCTGTTATTAGTAAGACGGTAGAGTTGACATTCGCGCGGCTGAGACTATAAAATAAATACATGCAGCCAACGCCTCTCACGCTGAAAATAGAACATCACCTGACGAAGGATCCTATTTATAGAACACAAATAAAGAAATACAGAGAAATAGCATAGATATAAATAACAAAAGACACTACTCCCCTCAAGCTCTCTCTACTACCTTTCTACCCGTCTCAATTTGAAATACTACCTGAATTTTGTAGTGGCAGTCGACTACTATAAAGCGCTTGTTACACCCAAATTAATTCAGAAGCATAAAGCGAGAGAGAAAATCGAAGTGGAATGTATTGCTAATAGAATAATGTGCATTTATGTATCTCTTACATTATGTTACGCGTCGCCCCGCTTTACAAAAGGCGTGTTACAAAAATGGACCTTAGTTTATGAGCCATACATTCCACTTTTATCTTCTGTCACACTGTTTGCTTCTGATTTTAAACGACTAAATTTAGACAAATGTAATAATAGCTCATAATAAATAAATATAATTTATTTCAAGTTTTACAGACTCATATTCTCATTACATGGAATTAATAATAATAGCTATAGAACGAGTCACCATCACCAGCTCCTTGCCACAATGTTTATAAAGTGTTCGATAAGCAAGCCGTGTTCCCAGCAGCTTCGGTATATGATATTCTACATTCTGTCGTTATCTTTACAACTTAAGATGCCAAGGCCTCTTCCTGCCATCAATCAATAATGCAAATAAGTATTTTATGAGGCACGGCTTCATCTGACGTCGACTGTATGTATAGTTATTCGCTAAATGAAGATGGATTGCCCTTCACAAGTAAACAACCGCTGAACGTCTTTTGAATAAATTATCCATTGTCTTGCGGGTAGAATCGTGGTTCACTGTAATAAGTTTGAGATTTTGTAGGTAGTTTACAAAAAATTATAGCTATCGTAAATCCGAAGTGAATGACAAAGCGGAAATGATTGCTATCTACCTCAAAACCCTGCATTTAAATGTAGACATGCCCTGACTTATATTTTTTATGCTATGCAGTGACAAACGAGAACTGTCACACATGACAACTATGATTCAAAGTAAACTAGTTTGGCCTTCACTGTTTTTGGATGACTATACAAGTAAATGAATGGTTTGAAGTTAACCTAAATGGTGATAGATTTCGGTTATGCTTGGTTCCAACTATGACTATGCGCTGAGAAACTACAAGGCTCCAAAATTATGTTTGGGGAGATATAAACTGATCACAACGTTTAGATAAGGTGAAGTCCACGAAGCCCTGCGTAGCTTTACGATACCCGTTAGGTTAAATTAGTATATAATACTAATTTCCAAAGCACAGTTTCACTACACATAAGAAAATCCAAAGTAGATGTTAATCTGGTTTGGATGGCAACAAATTGACCATGACGTGGGGTTTTACTAAACCCCTAAAAGGGTACAAGTTATTAAAAAAACATATTACGAGTATTTACGTAAACAAGTACAATTCTCTATTATTTTTATTAAAAAATAACCTATTTACCAACACAACATAATGCTACGAAGTGACCCGCTACGAACCAGCGGCGTAGATGTGTAGCACGCTCTACGAGTACACTGTAGCTTCGTAGCCTCGGAACCCCGTAGCGGCGGCGTAGCGAAGGCTTCAGCGCTACGGGAAAATGTACTAGGTGATCAGAACTCCAAAGGAGTATGCCTTTCCATGAAAACCCGTCGGTAGGTAGCTGGAAGCCTTGGTGAGGATAGGGATAAGCGAAAATCTAATTCGCGCCCGTCGTGCTAATAGATTTCTGGAAATCCCGATTAGAGCGGAAAATGTCTACTTGGTACCAGGAGTTCATAGCGGGCGAAGAGATACGATCGGTTGAAGTTAAGGAAAAGGGGACTCACGGGGTGGAGCCAAGTTTTTACGCAAGCGCACTGTGCACAAGACAGTCCGAGGGCATTGAGCTTGCCGCACTTGACCCCATATTGGAAGAATGTTATTTAAAGTTTTTAGTCTTGATTTAGTTGCATGTATAGTAGATAATAATAATAAAATTCTGTGGTTAAGTGTCTCTGTAATATTATGTCACTTAAAAACAATAGTCAAAATAAAGTTGAATAAACATAAGGTACAAACAATTTTGTAGTTGCAGTTAAATAGGTAACTATAAAATATTATGTTCATTAAAATTATGAGAAGTCCATTAGAAAAAGTATCACTATAAAAAAAACAAAAAAAATACAAAAACTTGAGAACTGAGCTCAGCGCCACCTATCCATAACAGAGTGAAGTAACACCACAAAAAAGTGACTCACCGTGTCGGGTGCCGTAGCCAGCATGAGTGTTCTGGAACAGTTGGTAGTTGGTGCGCTATTTTATAGATGGCGCCACAGTCAACGATTTGAAAGTTATGAATGCAGCTGAATGCTGTTCTGTCCAACCCGTGTCCCAAGAAAAGCATATTTTATAATTCTACACGTCTACGTTAATTGCGTTTTATTAATTATTAGCCATCTCTATTAGATACCTAATTTTATAGTAGATTTTGGGGCATTTTAATGGAGTCTAGTAGAAAGACATTTTCTAATATATTTTAATTGAATTAGTAGATTTCGGTTTTCCTTAGTAAATGTTGGATATAATGACCCATTTTTCCATCTTTATAACATGAACTGATTAAGAACAAAGTAAAAAGCAAACTATATATGGGCGGAACGTGGTAGTTGGGATTGACTTGTCTAGTTAAATGACTCGCCTAATAAACGCTTAATATAATTTTAAAAGCCAAATAAGTCCAGGATGTGCCCAGAATTTGGTATATTTTCAGATTTTTGATATAATATAGTGTGTATCTATTATAGTAGAGGCGGAGTACTTTCAATCGAAATATAACAAAGAAAATAGTATTTAGTATCAGTGAAACAAGCTTTATTGGATAGATAATTTTATGGCATTCATGTTTGAATATCATTTCGGTCATGTGGCTGCAGTCACTGGCACGTGGATGGCCCAATTGTGCATTCGCATTCATTCATATCGGATTTTGTTACTTAAGAGACGTGCCCAATTCACGAACGTATAATTAAAAAGAATGGTTTAGGTATACATATAACACTACGTAAGTACCAAATACAAAATTACAAAGCAGTTTTTCAAAAGGTAGGTATCTAAGTATATAAAGTGTTTGGGAATTTGTTCGAAGTTCAAATTACACCTAGGTACAGCTATAGCTGCGATCGATAGCCAGGCGGTTGAGTATCAAACTCTTAAGCAAGAGGTACCGGGTTCGAATCCCGCTGCGGCCATGTACCAATGACTCTTTTCTGATTTATGTACATTAGTTGAATGCTAATCGATGCTCTTACGGTGAGGGAAAACATCGTGATGAAACCTGCAAATTCAGGCAACTGAATTTGTAACCATGATCCAATCTGGTCAGGTTCCCCTGGTAGCAGGGTCACGGAGGTCAGATGGTAGTCGCTCCACTGTAATTACCTGATCGCCAAATCCTGGATCATGGTCAAGGCGGACCCCGGGCCCTCGTTCTCGAGAGCACAACCGGGACATTAACCCCAAGATGATTATTATAGCTATAGCTGCGATGCCACAGACAGACATACAAACTTATAATAGGTATCCCCCCTTCTGTGACGGGGTTAAAAATGACCCCAGCCTGAATGAATAAACAAACATACGTATGTTTATTCAACTTCAGTTTTAATTTATACATATTGACCCTGCGTTTCTTTTTCCGCCTTTTTTACAAATCATTGAACATTTGCCGTCAAAGGGAAAGATTCAATTAGAATGAATATCGATAAGGTCAGGGGCGACCCTAGTGACATTTTCAATTTCCGATATTTTGTCCTGATCCCTTTCCTGATACTAATGGAAGAGATACTGTCAATTATTTCGACTAAGATTGTTTTTAAATTCTTACTGGGTGGTGGAAACTAAATAGACTATATTTATCCAGATGTTCCCCTTTGTCGCAGCGGTAAATCCCGGTTCAGCGGTTAGCGGTAAATCTGCCATTTGGGGTCTGCTGTCCTTGAAGGAAAGTGGTTACTTACCAGAATCCTTAAAATTCGTAGTGTTTTATTTTTTATGTGCTGCGACTGCCATCTAGCCCGCACATGAAAAAGGCGGTTCGCAAGAGCCTCGAGCCGCGACATACACGTGTATACGGGCCTGTCTGTGTATATGTCTGGGGCCTAATGACGCGTGACGCGTCAGATCGCGTCATTACACGCCACGCACGTGCTCTGACGCACACGCCGTGGGATTTGGACGCATCAGCGACGTTACGTAAGACACAACGTGTCTAATTACTAATACGTTGTTAAATTGCAATTTTTCTGATATCCCCAATTTCCATTCTAATTTTTTAGCATATATTGGATAACCGCTGGAGAACACAATGATCTGTACGGTTCAGTGGTCAATCAACATGCCTGTCTGCCACGCAGAGGTGCTGGGTTCGATTTCCAGCAGGGCATTATTGAGTGATAAGCTCAAGAGGGTATATAAGAGTGCAAGTACACAAGTAGTGCTATACACAGGAGTTTAATTAGACCTGTGATGCTCTATGGCTGCGAGACATGACCGGCGCTGATGAAACGAACGAAATGAAAATGCTGCGGTGGATATGTGGAGTTACGAGACTCGACAGAGTTACCTGACGAGTACATCCGTGGCAGATTTGGCGTACCCGCTGCTACATAATAATATGTAAATTTTTATGTAGCAGCGGGATGCATATTATGTAGGAAAAACGAAAATAATCAAAACGTGTATCAACAATATCCTGTCATTTATTTTCAAAATGCTCAACTTTTTTTTAAATATGTTTGGTAAACCTAATATACTTACTTCGCGGACGTGCCTAGTAGCACCCATAGCACAAGCGTTGCTCCATTTAGTGCTTAATATCGCCGCGTAAAATCGTCCAAGAACATTTTAGTTGCCCCGCCTGACTCCATCCCTGTTCTCGCATAGCAAACAAGGCCAAAACGAAACGGAACAGAATGAAATTAGCACTGTACGCCCGCGGGCCCCGCGTTTTGGAGATCAAAAAGTAATCAAGCTGTGTTTGATAAAAATTATACCTTTATCAAAACTCTCCCACTGGGTAAACGCAGACTCGCAGGCAATTTCGTCTATTTATTCTTGGGTGCGATTGAATACTGCCCTGTATTCTTTTTCATCTGTCTACCATGGGTACTGTGGTACAGAAAACGTGTCCGTCGGTACAGTCGTGCTCATAATTGCATTATCACTTTCTGAAAAATTAATGTAGGTATGGTTACAAAGTTATATAAATTTAAAAATATTTGCACATAATGTAAACTTCTCTTGAAGTCAAAAAGCCATTGTGACTTTTCTACGGATTGTAATAAAAAAATGACTATAACAGTAAAAATTATAAAATGTGGATATGGCAATAATTGTCAGTCCTAGTCAGTCCTTCTTGTAAACATTCAGATATTTGGCTTGAACTTAAATTTAATTTGACTAAATTATTAATCATGCTGAAAATTATCACTCTCACTTCCTTTTTAATTGTTTTGCCCATTATTTAATAATATTTTTCATAACTCACGAAAATAAACAATCCTACAGAAATCAAATTGTTTGTTATGACTTTTATGAATGACGTTCTATGACTTATAAAAACTTGCCATACAGAGATTTTATTTTTATTTTTTTAATAAGTGATTCGGACTTAGCGTGGTCTTATTATATGCTGCGTGCTATAAAACCTTTAAACAGCAGCACAGTAATATTAATCATAAGGTTATATTGCACTTACGAGCGCGACTGTACTTTGAAGATAGGGTACCAATACAAATTTGTTATTTTGTAATTTCCATCTGTCTGCCTGTGCGCGTAGGTGAAAACCAATTAACGGATTTTAATGGGGGCTAATCAGTTTAGTAGCTTAGGGTCCAACTTAAAATCTAAGGCATATAAAATTGAGATAAGAACACTCAATTAAGAGGTCACCACTTGAATTTGACACGGAGTTTCTCCAACAATAACCCGCACAAACATTTATTCAGCAACATGGTCATAACGCTCTGCAACGAGTTACCCGAGCAAGTGGTATCAGCACCGAGTACCAATGCCTTTAAAAACCGATTGGATTAATATTAAAAAATAATATATATTTAGAATGTCAAATAAGCTGAGGATAGTGTGATACATCTCCTGTCTGTTCAGGAATAATAATCTTTATTTACAAGCATAATATATAAAAAATTACAAATTCATAAGATAACTAAGCATTAAATACATGTCATGTTAAATTAAAGTCAATAATAAACGTCAATGTAATTAAATACTAATACAACCGTCAACAGAATGCAATAATGCTTCGTCAATGAGTGTAGTAAATATCTTAAGTCAAAGAAATGGGACAAGAAAAACCAGCAACACAACCAAAACAATCCGCATAAGTCATTAGACATCGTCATATAACGACAATGACTACTCGAATAGCCAAGTAGCACCACGCTCAAAAGTGCCCATAATAATAGTAAAAAGTAATATTATACCTACTGTCACGGGATGCTAAATCCTCCCGACACTGCTCAACTATTCTCGGGGTTCCCAGGTCTCCAACGGAGGACCTTGGTAAACCTCACTTTGCCAACGGTATAATATTTTTTTTTTTTTTTTTTTTTATGTTATCCGGCAGACAAACAGGCATGCGGGCCACCTGATGGAAAGTCGTCACCGCCGCCTATGGACATCAGCATCACCAGGGGTGCTACCAATGCGTTGCCCGCCTCTAAGGAGACCTCTAATATACCTCTTGAACGATCCCATGTCATAGACCAAAGGAAACACCGTGGCTGGGAGCTCATTTCACATCCGAATCGAAACGTTCTCTCGAATCTTCACGTGGACACAACTAGAGGGTCCACGTAATGGGGATGAGTACCCAGCCCACGGCGGGTGGTGCGATGGCGGAATTGTGCTGTAGGCACCAGATCAAATAATTCCTCAGAACACTCCCCATTGTACAGCCGGTAGAACACACACAGGGAGCCAAAGTCCCTTCGATCAGCCAGTGGTTCTAACTTGCCTGTCAGTATGGTATCGTCGACAATTCGTACGGCGCGCCTCTATATAGAATCCAAGTGATTAAGCAGGTCGGCGGTTTCCCCGGCCCAAAGATGGGAACAATACTCCATATGTGGCCGCACCTGTGCCTTATACAGCAACAGGCGCTGTTCTGGGTGGGTGCTGTTATATGCACCTTGCGTGGTGGTCGTGAGTTTTGACGAAAAAAAAGAAACGGTCACCCATCCAGTTCCCGGACTCTGCGAGAGTTGCTTAATGCTTCGATAAAACAGCAACTGTACTCCGTGAGTAGAGTTAACTTGTACTTACTTCCCTTATTACGCCTTGGCTAATAAGTGTCTTGTCTTACCTGAAACAAATTAGGGCAATTATAAAGATTACAATAATTCACAAACGTACCTTTTTTCTTATAAGTGTGTCTTTATTTTATTATAATGAGACTGGAGCCTCTGTATTTAGCGTCTATGTTACAGTAATTAAGTATAAAAGAATTAAAAATTGAAATTGTTTATTTCAAAAACATATATTTTTTTCAAATAAAAAATATTTGGACATTATGTTAATTGAAGCGCCCAACCTTTGTAGGATTAGGTATGTCATAATGAAGGAGTTCTCTAACACATATTATTATGTCAACTACAGTTTTTCACTTATTTACTTACATTTGCATAGAAAATTGCAATATTACAGTGTCAACTATTTTGTTCCAATTAAAATTGTAGGTACCTAGACCATAATAGAAGTAAAACCCTTCTATCATGCTCATACACAAGTTACACAAGTTACAAATACTTTTACACAAGTTCCATTATAATTAAAATTATAGTGAAACTTGTGTAAAAAGTATTTTAATTCTATCATACAATGGAGTTCCATCAAGAATACACTATAAAAACTATTTAATACACGTTGCTTGCGGTGTGTTCCCTGATCAATATAATCTGGACGCCTTCGAGGCTAGAGTGAATAGGCTGTTTCAAGACGGGCATGCTCCATCTTCCGCCGCATCGTTATTTACGAACAGCTGAAATGGCGGTCAAATGCCTGTCTAGTCTAATATATAAAAAAGTACCTAGAGATATAGGTAATGTACAATGATAAACCTATTAAAAGGCTCCAAAGGAATCAACGCATGTCATATTTCAAGATCAACCCTTTACACGCGTCAGTAGACTAAACCTTCATAAATTCCATGTAACATTCGTTTTTACACCACATTATTCTACTCTTCTAAGCGGTTTAGGCTCATTTGAATGCTTTTCGACTATCTAATGCCTACAGCCTTGCGCTGAGTCGAGCTGCTCCCATTTGCCCCGGTCAAAATGCCCGGATAACTCTGGCCCCGGGGTGGATGGCACAAATAAAGTTCCATTTACGCCAGTAGCTTCTAGGGTGTTCTCCCGCCCCTCGTCCGATTCAGCTTTATGTGTGCTTTTATAAAGTTGATTATTGCGTGTGGCTAAAAACTATTTACGAGCTTATTAATGTATATTCAACCTTTTTCGTGAATTAATGGGAATCTAAACATTTTAAACAATATTACTCTGTATACATTTTAATACCTAAGTTTTTATTAACGGGATAGAGATACCGGGGTAAATTAAACTTGATTTTTGCTATTCGCCTCAGTACATGCTGGGATCGAGGCTGCCGGCTTCTATGGAACTATTTTTCCCACCTGCCCCGTTAACGAGGCCAAACCAATGGGGCGAATGGGAACGAGCAGCTGAGTCAATTTCGAATCCATTGTCGACATTTCAGGTTATTCACCGCCCGTCCCGTGAACGAAACCCGCAATGGATTTGAAACAAGCGTGGCTGACCGGCGTGTGTTTTCCGCGTGACGTAGTGAAGAGGCTAAATCTAAAGCGTTTTTATAATCATTTTATATTCTCCAATGAGCGAGCGAGTGACCGCTCTTTCGCTCGACTGGGCAATACAGAGGTCGAAAGGTTATTTTATAAAAAGTGTATTTAAAAAATATCGCATGGGCTTGCGACCTCAGACAGTATCAACACAGGATGACTAGTCGATTTAGGTCCTATATTTTATGTAAGCTTTACAAATTGAGTTATAAATCCTATCCTAAGCCACGTTTTTATGTACTTGACCTATTTTTGACATAAATATTGTTTTGTAATAAGAAGCTTCGATGGCCTAGTGGTTAAGGTATCCGACTTGTAAGCGAGAGATACCGGGTTCGAACTCACTGTCGCCATGTATCAATGACTTTTTCCTGAGTTATTTACATTAGTTGAATACTAACATTACTAACTGATACTCTTACGGTTAGGAGAAAAAGTCGTGATGAAACCTTTACATTCAGGCGACTGAATGTGGAACCATGATCGAATCTGGTCAGGTTCCATAGGCAGCAGGGTCACGGAGGTCAGATGGCAGATGGATGATCTGCCAAGCCGACTGCTATTAAGAAATTAAAAGAGAATAACAAGCAGATTGATGTATGTAAATACGTAGGTATATATTGCAAATTAAAGGAAATTAATTAATGAGGCCGTGTGGTGTCCGGCAGAGTAGAATAGCACCAACCCATTTACATTCATGGGTGTCGTACAAGGCGACTAATGTTCTCGAGGCAAAAGATCAAGTCTCCGTAATCTGGAAAATGGGCAGCAGCATTTTTCATTATTATATTTAAATACTGCGATCTCCAACCCGCCTGCCAAGCGTGGAGATTATGGCAATAACCTCCCCTTTCGTGGTAGAGGCCCTAAGTCCTGCAGTGGACTGTTACGGGCTGTGATGATGATGAATTAATGAGGTGGCCCGTTTGCCTGTTTGTCTGATATATTACATAAAAACATGAAAGCAGGCAGGACTCATTCCGCATTTCTATAAAATATCACACCGTAAATAGGCAGGTAATACATGAATATGGGTCTCGCCTGTTTTTAAGTTTTAATTAAGGTAAAATTTGCATTATAGATCTACATATTGATGTACATAAATCTGCTTGTTATTCACTTTTCGTTTTTAATAGCAGTCGGGGTTTTTAGTGATACTTTCATTTGATATGAGCTGTACGTCTGGAACTTATGACTTAAATTCTATGAATGTTTTTTTCGTCGCCCTAATGGACATAAAAAATGGTGTCTCGAAAGATGTGTACTTTTAAAAGCTTCAAACTTCTACCCCCGTATTAATAAACTTAGTGTACTTCACACTTAGGATTAGCAAAAGAAACTTCTATGGCTATTCCTACCTTTCAATTTATGCGCAGGTTTTTAATAGGAGCGCAAAAGCTTAAAAGTTACATGTTGCGCATTGGTCTTACGACTTCTTATTCCATCAGGTGGCCCGCATGCCTGTTTTTCTGCCGTACTACATAAAGAAATTATATCGTTGTGAAGATCCATCCGGCGACAATCCAAAAATAATAAGTAGGTATATGTTTGAGTCGCTATGACGTTATTATAGACCGCGGAAGTGAGTAAAAATTAAATGTCGTGTGGTGGCCGTTTAGTACAACTCTCGTTATTCCCGTTTTGCGACCGACCAAAACCACTTTCAAAGAGGAGAGACAACGTCTTCATCGTTTAAGACAGAAAGAAGCCCAAAAGAAGAACACTAGTTCGAACCAGGTTGACAAAAATGCCGAGAGGCGAATCCGGAAGTTGACTATTTTTCTTAGCATCCACATCATTCCGTTATTTTTCTTTGTCTCGAGGTTTCTTGTGAAAGACACTAAACTTGAACCAGTGTTTCCATACATACGAACTTGTCCGTACTGATACGGATTTTAGATTTTCATGATAAGATATTTGCTGGATTGACAGCCGAATCGAATTCACGAATAAGTTCTAAAATGAAAAATATTTTTTCATAACAAGCTTTTATCGCGCGGTATACCGGTACTCATCAAGACCATTCCAAGAGCCTAAATACGATGGGGTTATCTTGTTGCGTTCCGTAGGTCCTATGGCCGCCTTCCGACTCCAACATCAGGCCAGCTCCACGGTACTATATTAATGCAATGTCATCCAAGTAACACACAAGCATTGCATGTTAAAAGAAGTTTGTAAAAAATTGCGATAATAGTCTGATTTCCAGACACCCCTATTTTTTGGAAGCGTTATTTAAGATACACATTTCCCACGTGTATACCTAGGCATACACCTACATAAAAGTCTTAAGATAAATTGTGGGGCCGCATCGCATGAAAGGAAACTAAAACGTTATTTTTGATGTAGGTGCGTTCCGGTGTCAGACAGAATTTCTGTAAGAGGTATGCTTTGTGGTAGTTATATTTAGTACGACTTATTTATTGGAACGTCTCAATAACACCCACTGTGCTTTTATGGGGTATTTGTATTATATTTTATTTATTAGCTTGCTAGCGAAGTGCGAAGACTTCGATATAATGGAGCTCCAAAAACTAAAAATAATATATAATATCACGACAATCTATGTCAAACGTATATCAGATAACACACTGATGTCGGAAAATGCCGATAAAGATCGCATACTCAATGATTTCCTAAACGATTTAACCAATTTGAATGAATCGAAGCTACGAAACTACAGAAACAGCATTGAAATTATAGACAGATAATGACCTACAAATGAAGGAGGCTATGCCTACAAGAATGTTTTGGCGCATGGCCGAAATCAGAACTAACGCCGCCATCTTGTAAAAAGTTACTTTTGACAGACAGCTGAAGTTGATGTTTGTTGACCACGCCCTCATCCAACTGCCAAAAGATCCTTGTAGGTCTGTACACAGATACACACGTCATACTAAAAACACCCCTCTTTTAGTGGCTCGGGTTAAAACTAAAACATCAATAGACTGAATAAAGATATATACGCCTCTGCCTGACAGACTCTTCGGTGATTATGTTACACTTGCATATATTTTTTTAAATTTTAACCTTTAAGGTACACAAAAAATATTTACAACTACAGTCAAAATTATATAGGTACTAACACATATAAAATATAAAAAATTATAATAGTCTTCCACACCGCTACTGGGGGTACCGGTGTGGAAGTAAGGGTGAAGAGAAAGCTGGCTGCGTTGCCTCGTTGCAGTCCACAAAAGTTTAAACTATTACCTAATAACATCACACATAAGAGAATAACTCCAGATCGCTGCCAACTGCAAGTGTTCCCAGGCAGGAGACTGGCAGCGTTACCTCATTGAGCGTTGGTCGAGATACGCACCAGCCAGATGGATCCTGGAAGATGTTTGGGCACTTGGCCCCAAGGATCCCATCATCTCTATTGCAAGCACACCTAGACAATTCTATATGAGCACCAAAAATACCTTAAAATTTCAGCCAGAGAAGTAACACCGCCATCTCTCGCGCCGTAAATCTATAAATACATCGATGGAGACGTAAATTTGAATAAATCGTGTACAAGTACGTCGTAAGAAACAAGTTAGAAACGACGTGTTACGTAGCAGACTTCGAAACAAGTTGAATTTATTTGGAACAAGCAAACTCGAAAACTCAAAACATTTATATAGGCACACGTACAGCGAATATTTGAGGGGTTACGGTTCAGGTGACGTAGAAGGTACTTATTTATGTACAGTCGAGGAAACTGAACGTTAAGCAAGTAATCGACATCTTAATTTGATAGGATTATCATGAGCAATTCTGAGTGAGTGGTTCTCAGAGCAAAATGTCCTAGTTGGAAAACGTCCATAGCGTAAAATGGCATGGGAGTAAAATATCCTCAATTAAATTAATAATAATAATAATAAAGCTTGGACAAATTTACACAGCGCCATCTAGCCCAAAGTAAGCAAAGCTAGTGTTATGGGTGTTAGATAACTGATAATCTACCTATATCGTTTTTTATAAATAAATACTTATTATACATACTACACCCAGACACGACACAAATTGAAATTCAACATTTCAATTTCTGCTCAAGCGGGAATCGAACCCGGAAACTCTGCGTGGCAAACTGGCATTTTTATCAACTGAACCACTCAGGTCTTCAATTAAGATCAACATCGCTTAACGACATTAATGACAAACCGTACGTCGAAATATAGTAACACCGCCAATTTCAGACATGTGTCAACTTGATAAACATCCACTTTCCTCGACTGTACACAAAAAAGGTCCTGCGTTCCATATTTGATTTATCGATGTTATGATCGCGTCATCAACAATCCGTTCTTACTCTCTAAGATCGTTATAATTTAATTGTACCCATCGCATTCACGTATAATTAACAAATGTTAAGGAGTTGTGAGTTAATCACATTACTATGTTTCCTACTTTAATTAACAAGCTCAGGAAACGGGCCAACAAATCCTCTAAAAGCGTAAACGTTTATGAAAAATTATAATCGATTATCTAAAATTACATAATAAGTTAAAATGATGTTGCGAACGCAATCAACGGCTCCTCTCCAAACAAAGAGTGACAAATTAAAATGACCCTAATGCCACCATCATGCAAACCGGTCTCTGTAATTACGCCGCCATTGTTAATTTTAAGTGAGACTTGTTAAAGCCTCGCTGTGCAATCCAATTCAATTAGGAGACAAAATAATACAGCCGTAATTATTCCCGCCATAACCATATTTTGGGAGGTCCACAGAGGGGGTCCTTTCGTATCCTTTCAAAATACAATGTCGGATTGTTTTATTCTATTTTATGCAGGTAAAGTTTTTGTACGTACCTGTATAAACGCTTTCCAACCTTGTCATGTTGACTTTAAGGGGCACTCTATTGTTTCTGATTAAAATATTTAAGCAAGGCAAGGCGGAAAGTAAAGAGAAATGTGATTTTGTAGCAAAAAGTTAGTGCAGTGTAGGGAGATTCCGGAAAAGGAAAATGGGTGTTAAACTGAATTGGGCTTGATATATAACTACGTAGTCCTGACATTTTTTTCTAGCGGTACAAAAAATCAACTGTCTCATAAATTGCATTCTCAATGGAACCAATTGTATGGAAAAGTGGATTTTATTCTACATCAGAGTTGATGTCAAAGTGAACGTTGTTCAGAACGATGACTAAGGGAAGCGACCCTTCCGGGTTACTTTACTTTTACTGTGCTAATTTTGTAGCATAACTACCTATTTATTCGATAGCGGATGTCGGTTGTTCGCGAGAAAATAACATAGGAAGTATTAATCCCACCTAAAGCTGAAAATGTCACTGAGAGGATTTTCAGCTTACAGACCAGAAGAGTGAGAAATACGTTATTTTTTACTCCCGACGAAAGAAGAGGAGTGTTATAAGGTTGACGTGTGTATGTCTTCTGCAGAGTAATAATATGTTATTGGCTTTCTGTTATTTACGAATATCTGATGTAAAAGTTTTAAGAGCTGTTGATTCTAGGACAAAAAAAAATTAAAAAAAAAACTGTGGCATTAAAGCCCCTGAAACGGATAGGCCTATTTAGATGCGATTTTCTCCATTTGTAAGCCAGCTTAATCGAGATGCCAGAAGCCAGAAAATCGGTTCTGTAGTTAGAATATTTAAGTTTAATTAAACTTGGTCTAGGATTATTCGACTTTTAGGTTATTTATACTACTTAATCAGGCATTGCTATAACATCGTCCTCTTCGACACTTCTCACCAGATAACAAGGCGAACTGACTTAGAATTAACTAAGTACTTGGCAATAGACATGTTATCTGATGAGAAGTGACGATGAGGCAGGCCAAGAAACAGGCTATCCTTGAACGCACCCAGACTATACTGATCAAGGCACACATCACTGCCCATAACAGTCCACTGCAGGACTTACGGCCTCTCCCACGAAAGGAGAGGTTATTGCCATAATCTTCAAGCTTGGCGTATTAGAGATCGCAGTGTTACAAATATAACAATGGAAAACGCTGCTGCCCATGTTTCAGCCTACGGAGACTTTAGAACTTTTACCTAGACATTAGTCACCTTGTACGACACCCACGAGTGTGAGGGGTTGGTGCTATTCTACTCTGCCGGACACCATACGGATCAAGGTACACTCACGCAGGCAATCCATTCCTTAGATACAACAAAATTATTCACTTATACAATTTCTAAATTAAATGTTCCTCTTTGTATAAAACGCTAATTGTGTGCAAAATCTTCAACGTAAATAAACAAAATTCCTTTATTCTGCATTTTTTGTTTTATCGACTCTAATTAAGCCGTCGTTTATATTTAAATTCGGACGTGGCAGGTAATTACGTCTTTTCTTTCTTAATTTTCTTAAGAGACTCTTTTTAGATTTTGTTACAAATTCCTAGAAATAATTTGAATTTCGTTTTCGCAACATTACGATAGGTACTTTTCAAGTAACAACATCCTGTAACAAGTAATATAAACAAAATGTGAGTTATTTTAACTTGGGGCTCACCATATTATTATCTTTCTTTTTGTTTTTTTTGTTGTTTTCTGGTCTACAATTCACCGCCATGTCACTGGTACAACAAAGCCACCAAATTAGTTATTCTTCTTCTTGTACAACAAAACACTCACGAAATCCTGTTAAAAGCACCAGAAGAGCTCTTGCGGAACTCACTCTTAGCAACTTCCTTGGAAAAGTATCCAATTTACTGCGACCTAAAAGTATAAATATTTATGGTCCCCTCATAAGTAGGCTGGTAGCGGCTTACTTTGCATGTGAAAAGACAGATTTTAAGCAAAGAATTTGGTGGGTACAAATTTGTTTGGGCCGGGTGTGGGTTAGTTTGCCTCTTGTGGCTTATTTTCTGGGACTCGTATTCGGTTAGACGAGCGACTGATGCGACAGTTGGAGGTGTGATATTTTTTACAGTATGCTTTGAGAGAACGTGCAAATTTGCACACTGTAAAAAATGGGACACATCCAACTGTCGCATCCGCTCAGTCTTGAAGTTAGAAGGATGTACTTAAATCTGGCGCGACCTATCAATTAAGAAAACGAATGTTTTAGTCGTCTATATTTCAATAGAGGTACAGGGTTATAGGATAACCAGCAGAAGTATACATTGGATCTCAAATAATAATATTTAGCTTTGTTCTACCTGTCAATGGTTTACCACATTGACAGTGTTTCCTAGGGATGCTTCGTGGAAAAGCGAAATACGTGACAAGGTTTACCAATAAGGGTGTGGTCGAGGTGGTAGCGGTATTAGTGTGGTAAGCCAATAGCAGATAAGACAAAGTTAAATTTTCATTATTTGTGATACAATGACTCCATAGATTCCGTGAATTACGCATTAATACAAAACGATCTATAAGGAGAATTATACTTAATTAATTTGTTTTCTAAAAACTTTTCATACCCTATAACCAAAGAAAATTGAACTTCTAAACTATTCCAGAGTGGTCCTTCACAAAAACTTGTTCTGTCTGAAGATTGAAAAGCCAAAACAACCCTTCGAATTATAATATTAATCCAAAATCCTAACCCCCACCTAAGATAGGCAATCGACATCTGTCTAAGGAACCCGATCCCGTAATATCCCGATCCGTTATCAGCCCTCATAACAGTTAACCATTACTGTGCCTTGGGGGCTACACCTCTGCTTATTGAGGTTACATGCCGCATGCTAACGGGACATAATGTCTGCCCTCTAATGAGGGTGAGCTGCCTCAAATCCAAGCACTAATGAGGTATACGCCTTGCCGACAGATATACCTTGCGTTCGCGATTCTTAGTCATATTGTCATTTTCACTGGCTGTTGTTCGCGTTCACGATAGCTGGAGGTTTGGAAAGGCGTCGTTGAAGAATTGGTAGTCGACAAATCTTCATACATATGACTGTATACAACGATATGTTAAATTTCAATATTCGTGATTTTTTAATTTTAGTCACGAATTGTAATACCTACCTTCCCAAGGAACAAGAACGAAAGAAGGGACAAGGAAAATACTACTAATTTTAAATTAAACAACAATTTTAATTAAATAAGAATGAAATAGCAAAGTTTTTAAAGACAACGTCTTTGAATTCTTAAATTGTAAAATAAACTTATTTAAACTTTAGCTATGCTCAGAGTTTGATTGTGAGAACGTCGTTGTTTATTTACAAAGAAGTAAAAATTGGGCAGATTTTCGTAAATTTTTGTGGTTAGCGAAACTGGATTTTTTCCCTACCTAAACTTTCAGCGCTTGGCCTTCAACCAAAGCCTTTTTACACGTCGTAATGCCCTGTCCGCGGTGCAAAACCCGTGAAATACAGCGATATCTACGCGTGTGAATGGTTTCGCTCCTTCGCGCTTCGCGGCATACCCGCTAGTCTGCGATTACTATCCTGCGATAAAGGGTTCAAAAGTGGACACACCTAACTTGCTTTATATACTAATATTATAAAGAGTAAAAGTTGGTATAAGGCCTGGATTATAAAAAGCGTCGCCGACGCAGGTTGCGTTATGCTGTCAACGCGCGCGCCGACGCGGGTAGCGTTATTGACGCAACCTGCGTTATCGACGCTCCCTGCGTCGCCGACGCGCCTTGCTGGCAGCTGTCACTCAAAATTGAATAAATTTCAAATGCGCGCGCCGACACAGGTTGCGTCAATAACGCAGGTTGCGTCAATAACGCAAGCAACCTGCTTCAGAAACGCTACCCGCGTCGGCGCGCGCATTAGAAGTTCGAGTTGACAGCATAACGCAACCTGCGTCGGCGACGCTACTTGCGTTATTGACGCTCCTTGCGTCAGCGACGCTTGTTATAATCCGGGCCTTATAATATAAAGTTTATTTGAAGTAATAAGTTTACAAGTTTTATACTACTTATACAAAGCCCGTATATTGTTAGTAATACTCTTAAAACTAAATCTTACTACTAATTGTATGCTAAAATTTTGTAAGTTTGGACTTTGGGGCTATACACGGACCTGCCAAAAATAAGTTATACTCTGAAACCATTAAGATTTCGAAAATTCTTTCATTAGCTGAAAGCTACAGTATTCTTGAGTGACGCAGGGTTTTTTCGATCATGGGAAATATGATAGGGTGAAAGCGGCTAAGAACGGCTAGTTACTAATAAGCGTATGTATAATCGGCGTCTCAAAAATTGTTCACGACTTAGACCTTTCTTTGATTCTTACATCTCGGGTCAAGAAATAGATCATAAATTTTATCAGAAAATGCTTGAGGAGCTTGAAAGGATCTGAAGAAAGCTCGGTTGTTCAGGTAATTAAATAAGGAAATATTCTTACAGCTTGCGTCAAGAAATCCTTTTATCAATTTCATCGGAAAATGCTCGAGAAGCTTGAAAATATCTGAGCTAAGCTCGGTTGTGCAGATAATTAAACAAGCGAATATTCTTACATTTTGGGTCAAGAAATCGATTCATCAATATCATCGGAAAACGCTCGAGGAGTTTGAAAAGATCTGAGTAAAGATCGGTGTTTCAGGCAATTAAATTCGAATTGGAGCACGTAGTTAGGTATGTATTACGTCTTCAGATTAAATCGTCGTCAAACGCGCGTGATTAGGCTGTCGTGGCGATATTATATTCGTGGGAACTCAATCAGTTTGCTCTCACTGTTACAGTGGTTATCAAAGTGTAATGGTTATAACCTAACCAACAGAAAATTCGTATTTAAAGCTCAAAATTCAAAATTTCTTTATTGATAAGGACATTAAATATCTCTTTCAATCGTGAAAAAGGAGGGGGGTGGGAAAGTAGAAAGGAAGCACACAGTGACACACTGGCTGCCCCATGGCCGCAGCAGACCCACCCCACCTTGGACCAAGTTTACATAAATTCAAATATTTTCTTAAGTACTTAACCGATTTTAATGAAACAAGCTAAGCATTATTTCGATTAAACTGGTTTTGAAATAAAGAAATCTTTATCCAAATCGGTTTAGCCGTTCGGATGCCACGATGAAAACTTACGTAAATTCCATTGTGTCATCCATCATGTATTACGGGAGTCTCAAGTCATACATTGCAAGACTCAATCCCTTTTATTGTATTTCATTCATAAACGAGATAAAATATAAATGCAATGTTAATTAATTAGGTTATATTCACTTTATTAAAATGTAACATTGTTGTATATTCACAGGTATGCAGTATGTACCTACCGGAAAATACGTATGGTTGTGATTTTAACCATTAATTATTATCACAGGTATCACCTTTGATTTATATAAAAACATTTTGTGTTCGTATAATATTTGCTTCGTATGTGTACGAAAGGGTAGCACGCGGCGCGGCACCATGCACTGTTGATTCGGGTGATAAGTCACTGTCAAAGTGACAGTGACAGTCAGTCCAATCCAAGGACCAATAACGTCTGGAACGCACACCGGCTCAATGTTGCCATGGCCCGCAGCCCCATTTTTGTAAATGTATTTTGTAGAAGATAATTTTGTTTTTTATGACGTTCATCAGAGTTTTGTAAACCTAAACTGAATAAAAATTATTTAACTTGACTTGACTTGACTTGATGCCACAGACAGATCAAATATAAAGCCACACGTCAAACTCATTTTTCGTCGGGGCTTATAAAGAAAAATCAGTGTATTAAAGTATTGCCGACGCTGTAAAAACCTCTTCACACCCTTCCTGAGGAATTACTTAATTTACTGACTTGGAAACCCCTTAGCAGGGAGTTCTTCCACAACCCAAAATTTCGTGTAGGCAGGTAGATACTTTATTCAACTTAAAAGGTTTTAAAACTTTTAACCATTTTATAATGTAATTACTGACTGATATTGAAAGAGAGGTACTACCTCATTAATTTAATAGGACGGGCTGTTGACTAATTTCACTCCAATAAGTTCTAGAGATAGGTGATAAATAATGTCAAGGTATATCACTGTGAATTTACACGAACGAACGCACCTACTTTGTTTTCTAAATTATGAATTACATAAATGTGTAACTGTTATTCATAAATTAAAATATGAATAAAGTTAATGGTAACTGACTACCACCTTCTCATACCATATAAAAGTTTACCACCCACCCATTACTACCAATCGAATCGCATTTTAGTCAAACAACAGTTTGACTATCTCCCCTTTAAGATATTACCAGAGTACGCTTGAGCGCGCAATTTCACGATGTGGGGAATAAAATGAATTTCATTTGATCTGTGAACGCGATACCACGACGGCGAATGGATGTTTCGTGAAATAGGTATGCCTTGCTACACCTTGATTCGTTTGTTGACAGATGTAGCATAACTAGTGTACCCGGCATGACTTCGTTCGCGTACACCTGCTTTACTCCTACCTACTAACTTTTTATTTATTTATTTAACAGTTGATTGTACACAAGAAATACATAGCAAACAACAGGCGAAGAAAAAAATGGCACAACAGGCGCTACTCATTACTAAAGAAATCTCTTCCAGCAGGCCTTTGGGAGTGTGATGTTATCATGAGACGCCGATAGGACGTGCACAATATTACCTATCTAAATCGGCATATATATATATGCATATTTATTCTACTTACACACATAAGTATCTAAGTAAGTTTTCACTTGCTTATAATCCTTCCTCTTGAAAGACTATCTGCTGTTGAAAACCGTATTAAAATCTGTTGCGTACTTTAAAAAATCTAAGCGTACACAGAGACTGACGTCGGGAAGCAACTTTGTTTTATACTATGTAAGTATAAAGTATTAGTTAGTTGTAAATTTGTTATTAGTAGTCTGTAGTTATTTATATCATTGTTATAATCTTTTTTATTTGTACATAAATTATTTACAGTTATAAAAAAAAATATAAACCTAATATAAAGATGAAAAAAAAAATTAAAGTATAAATAGATATACAAATACCGGTAAAGGGTATCAAAGATTGGGTTTTAAAACCAGCGACTCACCATAGATTGAGTGTAAGACTAATATTCAGTTTCTTTAAACATTATCTACGGTTGAAAAGGTTCAAATGAAAACACCATTAAGCACTCCATATACCTATTTATCTTCTAAACGATCACAAAAGTCTGAATCCTCCTAATGCTGACAAACAGTGTGAAACTTAATACTAACAACTAATACATCTTACTAACAAAAACAGGTCACATTCGCACAAGGAAACGTGAAACTCAAACTTGTAACAATAACAATATTGACCACTTGACTCGCCAACTTTGTGGGGAAAACCAACTTTGGTGTGTTCAAGATTTGATATCTTACATAGTTGACTAAAATACATAGAAGAAGTCTTTAACACTTTGTGTTGTTACTTAGTGATGGTACTCCATTATTATGAATTAAATCACTTTTTGTACACTAGTGCCACTTTATTACGCAAATTTTTTTTTGCCTTGATGCCTAAATATGAATTTTTCAAAACCGGTTGCAATTTAATAAAATTTGCGTAATAATGTGGAACTAGTGTACAAAAGTTATTAAATTCACATAGAAATTTGAAGTTTTCACATTTTCCATTTTTTTCAGTTAAGGTAAGCTATTAGATAGGTAGTTTTAAATATTTGGTTTTAATTTTTTAAGTTTTCACAAGTATTTAAAAGTTTTGTTTTGCTAAATATAGAACATGAGCTGTACGTCCACTTCATTGAAATTGGATCGTACGGAGTGGTATGAATGCCTTTTGTAAGGTTAATTGTTGCATACTGTAAGGTTCATTGTTGCATACCGGGCCTTTGTTGTACCCCCAGCTGCGTATAGGTACTTATTAGACTGAGGCGACCATTCATGACGTCTATCGTTTCTCCGTACTCATCAAATTCGGCTATGTTTATATAAAATCAATAAGACCGTACTAATGTAAGACTCATTGTTGCATACCGGGCCTCTGTAGTGGCCCAGCTACGTAAAGGTACTTATTAGACTAAGGCGACCATTCATGGCATCTATCGTTCCTCCGAATTCATCGAATTCGGCTAAGTTTATATTAAAGCAATAGCACCGTCCGTGTTAGAGACAGTCAGTATAAGAGTATTTGAACCCCGGAACTTAATCAGTTGATTTTAACTAGTGGACCAGAACGGAAGTGTTTTCAAAAGTGATTGTATAGAGATTTTTAATGCTAAAAAACAGTTTGTGAACGATCAATTATGTTTAAATGGTGTTTGGACCCAGTTTGATTACTAAAATCTACTTTTACTGAGATAAAGATTCAGATCCCTTTACTTTGGAGCTCCACGTCCACTTCAATTGGTTTTTTGACGTGAAACGTCTTTATCACATTGAGAACTGGAGTAGCGAGATGAAGCAAACGTCGGCATTTAACGGGATTAGACAATCTTCATTACAAATAAGCTTAGATGGAGAAGACACCAGCTCCAAGATTAGAATCCGAATGGCTGCGACACTTTGTAGAATCAATATTGCTCTTTTACAAGACATCTCTAAGGCCATGAGCACGAAGTCAGCGGGGCGGCAGCAGCGCATTGGGAGCGCCGCATCAACGCAGACCCGGGATCGTACCGCATAACTCCAATTGAACGCTGCCATCTTGATCCAATACTATAGAGAGACGTTACAGAATCGGTACCATCACACAAATCCATTCCCATGAAATTATGGTCTTTTTCATAAATGTTATTTGACGTTTATTAAACCTATTTTAGCTTAAATATGTTTTGTCACTATCTTACAAACTAACTTACTCAGACAGATCAAGACAAAACATGTTATTGCTAAAATAGTTTTAATAAACGTCAAATAACTTTTATGAATAATACGTCAACGCACGGCCACCGCTTGACCATTGAATAAATCTATTCAATAGAACGCCTCGCTGCCGCTGCACCCGCTGACATCGTGCCCGCGGACTTAAGCGGCGGGCTAAGCGCTTCCAAGTAGGCCGCACACGCCTTCTTTACGGTACCAAATCAGAAAACTGTGCCGTAACGCAAAGTTCTGTATCGTATTACCTTAATAACTGCAAAAGTATTAGTCTGACAAACATTAATCTAGTATCATTTTTGAGCGCATATAGTCAGCTCGCTTTTTTACCTACAATTTCATCGGAGGCGGCTGAGACGGCGGGGGAAAGGCGTTTGCATTGAACATGGACTTATTAGTGCATTGAATGAATTAAACGCGCGCTACCGCCATTTCTATTCAGTGTAATTCACGACTCACACGTGATAGGGCGATGATTCTTCCGTGCATTTATTTAGTTTGTCTAAAACAATCGATCCATATAAATATTGATATCATTTGGTCTATAGTAAAAATAAGCGAAAAGTGTAAAAAAATATTCTAAAATTAAATATGTCGACTTCAATCCGTGCAAGAGCCAGCAAGACATACAAAAGAGATGCAAATCACGGATATCGTCGAAAAAAGGGGGCCATGGGCTACACGTGGGTGCCCAATGTCCGGCGGTGAGCGAGCGAGGCGGTTTCGAGAGCATCTCAAAGATTTCAAGATAGACGTTTCACGTTAAAACCAACGGCCGTGTGTTCCGTCGTAGCCCGATTTCGATTATGGATTTGCATTTTCATAGCAATTTGTGGGCACTGACGCTTTTGACTACCTCGCATGAGCAGATTCTATCTGAGCATACTTATGAGTAGAGCTAGAACTTCCACCAGATACCAGATATAGTATTTTATGTTTTGTATTTTCAACGCCGCTATGTTTATCTACTGTATCTAAACATACATAGTATAAATTAAAATCGCTTTCCTCATCTGTGTGTCTGCATGTACGTATTTCCGCTAACTCCTTCTAAACCACGCAATGGATTTTGATGCGGTTTTCGCGATCAGTCAGAGCATTTCGCAGGGTCCGCCTTGACCACGACCCAGTTTTTAGCAACAGTAGAGCGACCGACTGAATCTCTATCACCCTGCTATCCAACGAAATGTGACCACATTGGATCATGGTTACACATGGTTACACATCATGATAACCTGAACGTGTAAGTTATCTCACAATGTTTTCCCTCACCGTAAGTTATGTAAGATTAGTGTTCAACTAAATGTACATAACTCAGAAATAGTAATAGCATCATGGCGGCACTGCACCTGCCAGTCGCAATGAAAAAGTTAAAAACTTAACAGAATAACCTGCCCACTTCCACGCTATAAAATTCGAGAGCCACTCGGGCCTCGTCGGAAATACTCGTGGAAAATGCATAATTTGCAAGGTAACAAAACAGAACACTGTCGAGCGAGGGCCTTACCCGAGTCGGCTTGATGGATGAAACTTAATATGCGGAGTGTTTGTACTGGTGAGGGCGCTTGACACTGTTCCCGTTACGGAAACGGAAGTGAGTGGCGAGGAACAGAAATATGGCGGGTAGGTATTATGGCGCGAAATAATTCCGTTTGATACGTGTATGGCTGCAATTTGACAAAGGGATTGAATTCATAAGTGCCTACTTTAGATTCTGATTCTTTATTGATAATAATTATAGTTGCAGGTTATTTAGGTGTCATTAACGACATATTATGTCGTATATAATAAATAATGGAATGGTACGTATAAACTAAGTTAGCAATAATTTAATTCATGTGATAGGTACAATTTTCACCACACGGATTATCGGGTTTGTTAACAGTCGGGTTTAGTGAATAACCAAGAAAGTCTTACAACCTAAAACATGTCATACTTACCTATCGAAAATTATAGGCCAATAAAAAATGTCTAATAAATAAATAAAATTATAAATGTCCGTAACTTCTTCTACGCACTATTTACTGGAAAAGGTTTCTAAATTACTCATTAAATAATTACTAAGCTAAAAAATGTACTTGAAAATATATTTTGAGTAATAAAATCTACATTAGATAGAAACAAGTATACATGGCGCTTCGACGATCACGCGCCCGCTTTCCGAGGGGGTAGTAGTAATATTCCTAGATATACAACTGTTCCAGCCATTGCAACTGCTCCAGGAAATGCAATTTGCCCATCAGCCTTATGAATGTCTGAGATGTTCAAGATTGTACGTTGCTACTTCGTTGCTTTGCAGGATATGGACAGCTGTTTTTTGTTTCTCCAAGCATGCTCTGCATAGATGATTGCCAGTGAGATGTATAGTGAAAAGGGTTTTTAAAACAACCATGTCCGGTTATTTCGTAGTTGTTTTTTAGTTAGTTTGTAAAGCTTTTCGGGTAGAGAGGGGTTAATGTTAATGGAGCCAACATGTCACTGTGTGTTTCCTTTTTACTTTCATACCACCTCGTATTTGACGATTGAAAGAGATATTTATTGGCTTATTACTAAATAAATATTTAATTTTTGAATTTTTGTGTGGTCGATGGAGCTTCCCTCGCCTGTCTGCAGTCTTCTAGTGATATCCAGATTTGATTATGCTTTACCTTTATTTTTTCTTTTAGGTATTTACGGCCCATGGAACGGGTAAAATTAGGTCCGGGCGATTAGGTTTTGTACAGGAACCTTGCCAAGACAACTCTTCAGCTGCATCCTTTCCTCTCGGTCTGCTGTATCCTTTCATCCATTGCACGGTTATAGGATTCATTTTACATACCTCGATATAATCGAGCTACATCCTAATAAACAATTACAATACGACGCATCATACAAGAAAATTTCCGAATTATAATTTGAATTACACAATATCAATTACTCATACAATACTCAACAGTTGCAACGTACCTACTTACAAGAAATAGTTGGTTAAATTAATGAACTGTTGTAACAGATTAGATTCCAAGGACGCTCGTGATAGCCTTCCAAGAGGGAATGACAAATCGCCCACATCCCGCTAAGTACTCGAGTCGCGACTGGTTCATGCCAGATGCTCTATAAGGTTTATAAATGACTTAAAATAAGAGCAATATGTATATTAATAATCGATTCTTAAGTTATTGATGAATAAACTCAAATATACCTTATATGTACTAGAAACATTGAATAAATTGCTATATTAATTAACTATTACCACCCAATGTCTTTGCACTGCTCGTAAATGACAGTTCGATTCCTTACAGCGAAAAGCCAGAAGTGAAACTCTTTGCGACGGCTCGCCCCTCGCACAATATAAGCTGTGCAAGACATAGGCACCATTTAAATAATAAATGCTTAAATGGCAAGTATGACTGACAGGCTGGTTGATCTGTTTGCATCGACCGGCGTCCCCTACCCGTATAAGCTTGCTTCTCCTGTTTACATGTAAAACATCGGCTAGCTTTTTTACGCTACTCAGTGATAAACGAGCAGACAGTCCACTTGATGATAAGTGGTACCCAACTGAACAAAAGCTTTCTCTTTGCTTTCCTTCAGTTTTTGAACGTTTAAGCAGCGATGAATTGACTTACCTAACCCTAATTAAATAAATTCTTTTCTTTTTTATTCGGTATTCAATTTTCTTGTTCTCAAGAATATCTACTTATTTGAGCACCTCGTGTGCTTACAGCACTCAGCATTTCTTCAAATGTTTTATTACCTATTTTCTCATTTCTCTTTCAAACTTAATACTTACTTTCATCTGAAACAAGCCGGAGCACTTGATGATATTATTGCCTGCAAGATTTTGTAGTTACTATGTTTTTTATTGACTGGTAATAAAGTAAATGCAATGCTCACAATACTGGCTGCTACAAAGCAACTATTTTACTGCGCATGGCTCATTTCATTTGGCACAACTTTGTATTTCTCAATACTGCTTATTTACAGGATTAAGATGTGTGAACAATTTTACAATAACGCTGTATTCACTCAGTACTTTCCTTAAATTTTTTAACGTTTAAGAAGTGATAAATTGAGGTTCCTTGGTCCGATGATATCGGCCCCGATGTCAAGTCCTGAATCTCTGCAACTTGGGCCAAATAGCGGATTCTCACGGCAGTTATCTGCGACCCTATAATTCCGATCAAACTTAAGAGACTAATACACTAGAGCATAAGTAGGCTCTATGGCTGCGCGACTCGACCAGCGCTGACTAAGCACATTCGCGAACTCCATGCTAACGAAATGAAAATTCTGCGGTGCATGTGCAGAGTTACGCGACTTGATCCAGTGCTTAACGAGTACATCCACGGTAGCCTTAGCGTGACAGATATCGTGGATATGATCGAATAGGCGACATCTGCGCTGGTTTGGTCAGGATACGTAGGAAATAGGTGCCTGAACCTGCCTGTATCAGGAAAGAAGTCCCGCGGGAGACCCAAGAAGCGATGGATTGACTTCGCCGAGTCAGACGCAGAGAGCCAACGGCTTACGCAAAGTTTTGTCGACAATATTTTATAGGAAACAGGCTTTAGTTAGGTAATATTACTCAGTGACTAAAATTTCATATTTGGGTATATTTTTTTAATGCGCCATCAATCTTATGCCGCAAGAAATATTATTCTCCATTTTAAATGTCGGTGTATTAAGTACCAGACTGAAACTTGAATAGAGAGAAATTCTATTCATAAAATTTTATTTACATGAGTTCTTTCTTTCATTGCTCAATGAAACTGGTATGTACATTTGTGCTGCTTTTCGTTTAAAATATTTTTATGATAGTCGTACGGTTATGCAGAAAAGAGCCGTATGTATGGAGCTAAGGAGACATGAAATATTATCTCAACCTAGTAACAACGAAATATTCTGGAAGGAGAGAAATTGGGAGCAATAGGCGTGAGAGAAAATACAATAAGCGAAAATATAGTGATAATAGTAGATAAGCTAATAACTGACGAAATACTGAAAGAAATAATAGATCTACTGAAAATCAAAGAGAATCAAAGTATTATTAAGAAAGAAAAATACGACTGCCGGACACCACACGGCTAATTATTCTCATAACTCGTTAATTGTCACATGTTTTGTAATTATTCTCTTGGATTTGCGTTGTTCTCTTCAAACCAGAAGTTAGAGACGTACCTACTAGACATACAAAACAAAAATACGCTACACAAACCTTATAACATTTATTTTATTGGGGAACTCCAAAAAACTCCAGTCGCGTATGTCCCTGGAGACGAGACTAAATTAAAACAATTCAAGTTTGTCATTTTAGAATAGAATAGAAAAGTTTTATTACATCAAAGACGTAAAAAAATCTAGTTAAAAAAAGGGAAATCGATCTATTAAAAAAACACATAAAATTAACAATTACCCATAGACCGTCCCCAATCGCCGGAGTCGCATTGGCCAGTGTAAAAATATCCCACTCAACATAATGCTGTAAGCCACGAGGCACGTCTCACAGCGCCGGTTTTATGTGGGTATTTTAGACAAATTGCTATCGATGTCAGTGATAAATAATTACATCAGTCATCTAAAATCTAAAGTCATCCAAATCAAAATAAATTAATATATAAATAAATCTCTGTTGCACGCGTGTGAGTAAACACGATAGACTGTGAGGGAGTCGTAGGTTATCCTACGTTATCGAGTATCCAAGTCACTTTTTATTTTGGTGTCTTTAATATGGGTGAAAATCGAAACTGTAAGGCTAACTGGCCTTTTTACGTCTAAAACCCACGCAAGAGGATAAGTATCTAAGTACTATCGCTAAGAAAAGTCGAAGTTTGAGTCACAAAAAAAATTGTGCCAGATTGTGCACAGGCAGCCCAACGTTTTGTGGCTCTTCTAAACTAACTACTACTACTAAAAACTTACTAACGCTACAAAGTAGAATTTTTCTAGTCCTTTTTGACGACAACGTCTTATAATTCGATGGAGCCGGCTGCATGCACGAAAAAACATGACTCATGCGGCGTTACCTCGCTCTGAGGCGTTCCATTTAAGGCTTGAAGTGCAAGCGAGAGCGCGGAACGAGCGACAAAGAGGCACAATCGGCTTCCGCGTTCGGCAGCGTTCGACATCTGTCTCTCTCCTACTTGACGTTGTCACGTTCAACTATCGTCAGTAAACCGACTTTACAGACAACCGATTTTTTTTCGATGACGTAGGATACGGCGCCCACACAGTCTAGAAGCCTAAACCACGATATGCCATATTGTCATAGCCTCCTTTGTCTGATGAAGGATGCTAATACCAGTGTATAGTACACGTTCTTAAGTGCATGAACACTTTTAGAATAAAATTATTTGTATCTACTGCCACGTACATGGTATTAGGTACATGTGGAATTTGCTAAAAGAAGACTTGGCTGTCCCTTAAGCACCAATAACGTATTAATGTATGGTCACAATAAATTGAAAAATATTTGCACTTTGCATTTGCAATAATTAATCAAAAAGCCATTAAGACTTTTAAAAGGAAAACTGACAAAGTGATTTTAAATTGTAACAAACAAAGAACTACAAACGATTAAGGTATTATTTAAATTTAAGAATGTTTTCTACTTTATTCCCTTTCAAACAATATTCTACATGCTATAATACCTTTTAACAGCTGCTGCTTATGAACACGACCGTACATCAATACAATTAAACAAACTTGTGACTCATTATGTCGCCCCCAATTCAAGGCTAGTCAAAGCTAAGTAATAGGGAGATATGGAGACGACATGGTAATGATGAGCCATAAACGGAGTTAATATTCTACGCGGAGGAATTTAATATTTCACTCGTGGTAGCTGTGAACGACATTTTGTCTGGCAACTATTCAGGTCAACGAGATGATGAGCTTCGTTGACTTTTAGATTGGTCGGTTATTGTCATTCTCAACGTATTATCTCAACAATTTCATAACGTGATATACACTAACACGTAATAACTTGGCAGCGTTATACAAAAATAGAGATATCGGCCATAAATAATGCACATTGGGTTAGATTCGGCTTCGTATTTATTCGTACGCTTGGCATACAGACGACGCTCTACAAAATCGGACTTGTCGATGTGCATTATTTACGGCCGAAACCATTATGTACTTGTAAATACATCTCTTTACACGACAGAAAACGAAACAAAACCCCCGACAAAGTTAACATATATTCAAATATTTTCTAAACTACTGAACCGATTTTGATGAAACCATGCTTAAGTTTTTTGAACAGCCTATTCACTCTAGCCTTGAAGGCATCCAGACTATATTGATCAGGGAATATACTCGCAGGCAACGCGTTCCATTTTATAATACGTACGGCTAAGGCGTACGTATTATAAAAGTCGAGCCAAAGCGGCTCGTGCGAATAGCTGGAAGATCCACGACATAAAAATTTAACTGCTTTTCAAATATCTGTTCGGGAGCTATGATGCTACAGCAGACACACCGCTCAAACTTATGACATCCCTATTTTCGTCGGGGGTTAAAAAGAAATGGAATTAAACTAATCATTCAAATTCAGCTGTAGCCGATTGTGAGCGTCTACGATCCGCTTAATAAGCGGTACCCAAAAACTTATATACCTATACTATCAACGGCGGTACCGTATCCTACGAAAGTTTGCAATGTTAGAAATACCATTTCTATCTGCTACTTGCTCTAAGAATAGGAGCTGGCATTTGTTAAACATAATACCCTCCATTACACGACTAAAAAACAAGGACTCAATTTTGCTTTTGTCACTAAATTGCGGACAATTTAACCAAATCACGTCTACCCTCATTTCTGCACAGCTTTAAAACTCAATGCCATTCATTCCGTAACAAGATTCGGCGCAGCCTTTTCAGATTTGTCCTTCACTTTTCATTACATCAGCCTTTTGGTGGGCCTGTTCATTTTACGTCATTTTTGCCTCAAATTGCTAAGATTATCATTCAGAGGAACGTCGCTTAGTGTGAAGGCTTGAATCGAAATTAACTTGTAACACGAAAGCTGACGATTACAGTACCGGTTCTGAAAATCCTTTTAATTATTTTAAATTTAGTCTGCGTTGATATAGCAACGTGGATATAATGGTCATATACTTAGTTATAAAAGAAATAATTCAAGTGAGTAAATATGTAATAAATAATTCTGTCAGAATTAAAACCGGTAAATGTTTTCAAAGGATCCATTTGATTTCAATTGACATCAAAACCTCATCACTTCTCTTGCCACCAAGTGAGATGGCAGTCAAAAATAAATAGTGTGTGTGTCTATAGCTATAGAATTCTTAAGAGACACATTTATCGTTAAGTTCTTGAAAATTATTTCAAATAGCAATAAACCTCTATACGGTCTTAATGGCCCGGGCATGTTCGAATCAAGTACGCTCAAACGATCAGCGCCAAGCCTGACTCGAGGCAAAACGCAACCATATTATGAAAGCTCTAGCACTATGCAGCCATTACATACGATTTTGTAAACGGAAAAGAAAGAAAGAAAGAAAGAAAACATTTATTACAGTAGTCACCACGACACGATAATTAGGTACAATATAAAATACAAATAATATTTGAAAATAAAATAAAAAATAAAAAGGAATAAAGGAATAACAAAACTGTACGAGTATCTATTCCCAGTGGCATTGTTTAATCTCCGTGTCGCGGCTTCCAGTGCAACTGGACCCCCTCAGCATAATGTTGTGGCCGCTTGACGCGAACCACAACGCTGGTTTTCAGTGGGCCCATTTCCTACCCGGAAACACCGCACAGTCGGCAATATACTAATAATTTATAAATACATACAATAAATATATTAATAATTTATAGATACATATTATATCGTGAAATATATAAATATAAGCGGCAACTCATGAGTAGTACAAACACGTAGGTATCCGGGGCGCACCATGAGGACCCCTACCACGCGCTGTTTACCTGCAGTCGACCGGGACCGTCGTCACGCGCGCATCGCGCATAAATTGCATAACCTCAATGCAACTAACTGAGAAACTCGTAAAACGCGTGCGTAATAATAATAATTCGATTCGACGAAAACTGACGTGCCCACATTGTGCACAGGAGTTTCCCACTAAGATGGGAAATGACAATATGATAATGTATCAAGCTATCGATCTGAGCTTAAATGGCTGCCCCTTAATATCTCTGTGAACAATTCCATTTCTCCCGTCCACAAGACAAAGCCTTTCGACCCAGTATAAGATCCTCATTAGCTATTCCTATCCACCTGCCCGATTTCTATTTTCAAAAAGCGTGGAGAAGTTTTATCTATCACATATTATTATAAATTTATAAGTAATACCTACATATAGCATATTTATGACTCGATATGTATGTACGTATATAGCTATGTATATAAGTAGAATAACTATTTAAATAGGTAGTTGTTGTTGTTTAATAGTTTTATTAATATAATAGTATGCACGTCCTATCCGCGTCTCGTTATTACAATACACTTCCAAAGGGTTGCTGGAAGAGATTTCTTTTAGAAATAAGTAGTGCCTATTGTGCCATTACTTTATCATATTGTGTACCTATGTAATTCCTGTGCACAATAAACTGTTGAAAATTAAAATGAAAATGAAAAAGTATTTATTGAATTAGGATTACGTTTATTAATCTCTTTTCAAACGTCTAAAATATAACCCATAACCGCCTAGGCGAATCATAAGTACAGCGAACAGTTGAATGAATAAATAAATAAAATCGATGATGCCATCTTCGTGCGCAGCGCAGATCTGTTTAGGGGTCGAAGAGGTCGCTATGACCGAAATCGGTCGTAAAATAAACATAAAAATAACCGTTGAGAAATGATACTTGAAAACGTTTACCTTTATACGTTGAGATGTTTTAGTACAGTGGGTATCTCAACATACTCGTACCATTTTCCAGCCCAGTGGGCCACTTTATAAGCTTACTTTTTATCCCCTTGAAATGTCATATACACCACAATGTTACCGGTTGAGGTGGCTCCACATTGGGTAAAAATTTAGACTCGATTTAATAGCACTGTGTGTAATGTGGAATAACAAGTTAGGATAGTACTTAAACAACCTTGTACTTTTTAGCATTGGCAGTTTGTAATAACCTAACCGATAAAAAAAGCCCCAAGTTAATTTAAAGTCAAATATTTTCTAAACCACAGAACTAATTTTAATGATACACAGTTAAGAACCATCTCGATTAAGTTGGCTTTCAAATAGAATTTGAATTCGGTTTTCAAGAGAATTTGAATTCAAATTCGTCAATCCGTTCGGGAGTTACGATGCCACAGACAGACACACAAAGCCAAAAAGCCACGATACACACGTCAAACTTTACTATAACACCGCTCTGTTGTGTCGCTTTTTTCGTCGGGAGTTGAAATAGGACTGTGGTATTCAACTTGAATATTACGTTATATGATTATATAACGTAACATTCAAGTGTTTTGAACGATTGTTCAAAACAGTGTGAAGATATGAGCTTGCCCCACAGTAACAATGCACATGCAATTTAAGGAAACCTAAACATGTATATAATATCTACGCCACATTGTAGAATTCCGCAAATAGGGACGGACAGTCTGTGTACACGTGGGTACTCGTCACACGGTGGACCCACAAGGTGGACCGATGACCTAGTAAAGATCGCAGGTACCAGCTGGATGCGGAAGGCACAAGACCGACCTTTGTGGAGATCTCTGGGGAAGGCCTATGCCCAGCAGTGGGTGTCTTTTAGCTGATATGATGACTCGTCACTCTTCAAGTTAATTTAGATATAAGTAAAAAAAAGAACTCGTCAAGACACGCCCTAAGAATGCATTCACGAAGAATGACCCAGCACAGCAACGAAAGCTCGCTGCCTGTGATAAAATGTTCGCTTTATGTCATAGTTTTATTTAAGACATAAAATATATTATGCGAATATTCATAGCCGCATATTTATGACATAGGTACCATATTTACGTTAATAAAATACATAATTGAAAAAATATCAACATATCCCATCTATAAAAAACATACTCTTGTATATGATGTTCTGGAAAATACCTTTCCCAATAGTATTCAATCTTGTCAGGTTCCCCTGGTAGCAGGGTCACGAAGGTCAGATGGCAGTCGATCCACTGTAATCGCCAAACCCTGAATCATGGTCAAGGCGTATCCCGGGCCCTCATGAGCGAAAGCAAAACTGGAACATTAACGGCAAGATGATTGTTTTTTTCTTATAATAAATTTTGAACTCAATTGTACAACAATCTCGGGAAACACGCATAAAAGGCCATTTCTTCTTACAAGACTATTGACTTGTCGGCAACGGAATTTCAAATCAAATTCCTGAAGCGGTAGATCCAATTTCATTTGCATCAAAAAGAGCTCTAGATCGTTGTGTGGCTTCAGTTGCCGTCCATACTTGAATGTGAGGAATATGTGAATCTAACGGAAATCCTCCCCCGTTTGGGTTCGGAAAGGCGTACAGATTTTTGGGAAACGAATTCAGGAAATAATTAAATGCAGTGTGGAGAAGGCAGAAGTGAACAATTTATGGAGGTATAAGACCTAACCCGGGTTAGATAGAAAAGGGTGCAAAATCCTAACCCGTGTTAGATAGATATGGGGTGCGCTAAAATACCAAAATAGTTGTTTTTTTCTAATAAAGCAACAGCAAATAATAATAAAAAAGTGCGGTATGATATTCAAGTAGCACAATAATCAGCTATTGGCATGAAATCCCTCAGTTTCGTAATAAATGTCTTTTACTTATTTCGAAATCCCAAAATATATTATTGCAGACTCCATTGTTTTTCAAGAATAATGAATACTTCGAAAGCGAAGCAAGCATTAATCGGCGTTTTATTCTTCGTGTCTTTAGCTGATGTTTCTTTTTACAAGCATTAATCATTTCGACTTGAATCACTCTGACTGAAGATTCTTCAACGTTATGCTTTGAATAACACAGTTAATTGTGCGTTACCCTTATTTGCAATTTCCTTCCTTTTAAATCAAGTGTGGACTTACGAGCTTTAACCTAATACCCACGCCATTTTAACTTAATTAAAATTGCATACCTACACCTCAAAAATGCTTTATTAACAACGACTAGAAAGAGAATTACTGCTACGCTTAATATATAAGGCTTATGATAATTAACTTTTGCCTCAGGCAAATCCAGGGACTAAAGGGCTGCAAATCCAGGCACAAAATTAATGTTTACCTAGATAGTATTAAAATAAAATGCGATAATTGTGAATATTAGGTAGGTACAGTTATCAATTGGACATTCATAAACTATTTAACATTTTGTGTTAAAATTATTTTTCGATCACTTTTCAGTTTTCATGTTCAATAGGTGGCATCTATACATTTTATAAAACAGAGTCGCTTCCCACCGCCTGCCCCTATGTATGCTATGTATTAGATCTTTTAAATTACGCACTGTTTTCATCGCAGGGGCGGAAGAGAATGCAAATTGCCTTGCTTCTTATCTTTGTTTCCAATGTCACGCAAAAAAGGGGACCGGCAGAAATATATGGACTCCAGCCTATATGACCAATAACGTTTAGCGATTCGTCGTTGGAAAGGTTTTTATAAATTCTAAAATTTTTGCTATGGCTCAACTTTCAAATCGCAATGGGAACAGTTAACATTTCAAATTTTCGTTTTAATTGAACGTTTTTATTGCTTTGTATTAGTCATGAATTTAGATATTATTGTGTCTAAATAATTGTCAAAACAACAGCTTTTGTCGGGATAAAATTATGGAAACAACAGTATCTTCTTGTATTGGGGATTTCAAACATTCGTCGAAGTCGAAGTGCTGTCGTTTGGTAGAGAACTGGCACAGTTTCTTCGTTCGTTCATATGAACAATCCAGCGTTAGATGGCATCAACCTTGACCTTGATCGGGATTTTAGGGTCGCAGGTGACTGACGCGACTTATCGCTATTTGGCCCAAGCTGCAGATATACAGGATTTGACATCGGAGCTGATATCAAATGAAGTTTCATTTTAATTGGCCATCATTTTTTTCCCACAGCAAGTCGAGAGATATTGTCTTAGTAAAAGTTGTAGAATATAAATAAAACCTTTTCAATGACATATCACTCAACGTTATTGGTCACATAGGCCGAATTTTCCAGTATAAAATGAAGTTTGTTTAATAGATCACAACTTTTTCACCACAGCGATTCAAGAGTAACAGATGTTGCCATAGTAAAAGTTGTAGAAAATTATAAATTATTTCCAATGACATATCGCTGAACGTTATTGCTCATGTAGGCTGATTTGTCCCAACCTCCTTTAAGTTAAACTTCATAATATACCTACCTACATACTTACCTATACTTCGATCCTGATAAATAATATCGTTTAGGAACTTCACAATCTGCAAAGATATTACCAACGTTCGAGATCATTATTTTTCCGGTGCCGAAAACTTCGGCATAGTCCCAGCGGATATTAGCACTTTGGCACCGTTTCAATGATAAATGCCCTAACTTATTAGTTATATAGCGCCCCGAAGCACGTACGTCAAACAAAAATTGTATAATGTAGCTTTAATAATCTGCACGGATAATATTGCTTGATTTAAAGTTAATTTTACGGGAGAGTTAGTATGATTACGATTGACAACTTGAGTGGTTCAGTTGGTTATATAACATGCCGGAGTGTCTGCCACGCAGAGGTCCCAGGTTCGATTCCCGGCCGAGCAGAAATTGAAAAGATGAATTTTAATTTCTGTTACGGGTGTGAGTGTAGTATTTATAATAAGTATGTATTAATAAATAAATATACCTTAGTTTATCAGTTATTTAACACCCATAACACTAGCTTTGCTAACATGGCGGTTCGATTTTTTTTTAATATTAGACAAGACAAGCATTTGACCGCCATCTTACCTATCGGTAAGTGACGATGCGGTCGAAGATGGAGCATGCCCGTCTTGGAACAGCCTATTCACTCTATCCTTGAAGGCGTCCAGATTATATTGATTAGGGAACACACTCGCAGGCAATGCTCCAAGCATATTACAAATGTCGGCTGTAATTAATACACACTGGCTGGTTCGTAGAGCAACGTCGTTATTACTGCTTAGAACTCTTTGTATTCCATTATAAGTGGCGTACCACAGGGTTCGCTCATAAGCGCACAGTGACATATGAAAAAACTCAAGTTATTTAGCGTTGGAAGACGGCGACCCGGATTTATGGGGCAGTACACACAAGCTACAAATCTTGGAGGTGGTTGAGTCCCTCGGAAACGACCGTGAGATTATAATGCGACATTGCGTTCTTCTTTACAAGCGGGATGGGTAGGTTATTACAAATGTCTTGGATTACAACTGCGATGCGTTTTTTTTACCTATTGCTCTTTTATTTGGATTTAGATGTCTTGTTATACCTATTGCTGGTGTAGTCTTGTAGTTACATTTAATAATCTATAGTAATAATTAGTAAAAGTAACTTCAAGCGCGAGAGCGCAACCAAGAAATTGACTCAAACATTATTTTTTATTTTAAGTGGGCGGTAAATTATGTAAATAACGCACATCGGCTAATAATTCGGCTTCGTATTATTAACGTAAGAATGATGTATAGATTCCTACTTGCTATACGTTCATCAACCTTTGCAGTAAATCCTGGATATTTTTCTAATGGTACTTTCCGTATTCCGTACAAGGCGACTAATGTTTTCGAGGCAAAAGATCAAGAGTCTCCGTAGACTGGAAAATGGGCAGCAGCATTTTCTATTATTATATTTAAACACTGTGATCTCCAACCCGCCTGCCAAGCGTGGAGATTATGGCAATAACCTCCCCTTTTGTGGGAGAGGGCCTAAGTCCTGCAGTGGACTGTTACGGGCAGACTTTCCGTATTTGGCATAGGTATAGTCACGTGGTACAGAACAAGGGTCTTCATCATCATCTCGGCGTTATGTCCCGGTTGCGCTCTCGCGGAGTACGCAAGGGCCCGGGGTACGCCTTCCTACTTTTCCTGGCCTACCTCACTCGGTTTTCGGCATACTTGGTATGGAGCTTGTTGGCACGCATATCAATCGTGACGACGTCAAGCTATCGCTTCTTGGGCCGACCTCTCCTTTCCGTTCCCGGCGGGGGTTGCATGGCCAGGCATTTGTTCCCCACGTAATTTGCCAGTAAAATGCCACGATATTTAACAGAAAGCAGAAAACTGAGGTCTAGTTTAAGTAATGCGCTGTAAGTACTTATTTTATTTATGTTGGCAAATGATTGTGATGGATATGAACACTATGATTTACTAGGCCACACTACGATACGCTATATTCAGTAAAAGTCTACGCATCACTAAAAAGATAACTAATGGGTACACACACCGTAATTTTAAGTGCCAAGTAGTGCTAAAATTATTTATTTAACCTTTTATTGTGCACAATAAATAGTATACAAAATTGATATACCTACAGATAAGATCACAACAGGTACAGCTTATTTCTAAAGAAATATCTTCCAGCCGACCAACGCAAGAAAGAGGGCAAAATCGAGAGGCAGATGGCGTGCACCTTAAATTTACTTATCTACTATATACCTACAAAAATTATTAAACAACGAAATATAAATACATACTCAAATAAATACTAAACAAATGGAAAGATAGTGCTCTTTTACACATTTATTAAACTCATCAGGCGAAGGACTGGTACGTACAGTATAAATTTATTATTTTAAGAAGCAACTTCTTGAAATTATACAAACAGTATTATAAAAACTAGTTTATAATAAACGAGAAATGCGGATTATACCTACTTATATTAGTCACGTAGCCTTTAGTTTCGCTGAGGTGCCGTATTTGCATTTTTATTAGGTTATCTGATACGGGCGCTGGAGTCGCTGCATTCTGGGGTACAAGGAATAATATTTTTAATTCTGAATTTCTGAGGGATTATTATTGCACGCTATGCTAACCAAACTGTATGAAATTTGTAGCTTAGTGTATTCGTAGTCAGTTGAGCAGGCAAAGAGCAGCTTTTCATACCGGTGAATTTAGAAAACAAACTTCAACACACTTGGTAAACGTTGAAGTAGTCTATGACAAATTTGTTCCAGTTTATAATCATAAAAAAGCTAATTTATTCCTCAAACACATTTGTCCACTGATGATCAGTACACACATAATATAAAATTCGCTTGAAAAGAGAAAATAAAGAAATACACCAGGCTAAAACTTTTTACCATTTGCTGTAGGCCTTTACCTGACCGCGGCTCTAAAGGGGATTTTGTCAGACTGCCGGGCCAGTTTTCTATTAAAAAAGCCCGTAAGCTTTACAAAGCTTCGGCCTAGGAAGCTTTTTTGACTTCGAATGTTTCGTATGGATCCGTATTTCGTTTCAATCTCTGTAGTTTCAAAGGATTGATACCACCCATATTGCAATTGTGTGTTTGCCGTCGATTAAGAAGAATATATCGCATAAGTCAATTAAGAAGAAGATACCTACTGCACAGTATATAGAACCATAAGAGGCGCATTACTAACCAAAAACTTAGGTACCGGAAGGGGAAAACTTGTACTGTGTTCGGCATACTATATCGGCGTTGTATCTTAAACGACAGACATTGCTGTGTAAAGAGACTGATGAAAAATTAAATAATGAACTTTCACCGCAATGGACATCGAAATTAAAGTATATAGTTCGTAAGCATAGCGTGTATTATAGTTGACATTTATGATATTATCTACGCATATGCACACCACGAATTTTAAAAATGTCATCGCCCTAGATTTGAACTCTTGTCTCTGGGCATACAAAATAAAATATATTGAACAAGCATCAAATTTCAACATTAATGACAACAACTCTTTGTTGCAGTCATTGGCATGACATAAATGCTAGATAGTGACATAGTGACGACCTGAGTGGTTTAGCTGGTTACAATGCCGGTCTGCATGCAGAGGCGTTCGATTCCCTTAAAATTGTGATTGAATTGAAATCATGAATTTTAATTTCTGTTACGGGTTTGGGTCTTAAAGTATGTAATTATTTTAACAGTTACCTTTAGCACCCTTAACACAAGCTTGGCTTACTTTGGGGTTAGGTAGCGCTGTGTGAATCGTCCAAGGATAAATATTTATTTATTATTATGTATTATAGTGAATAGATAGAGCTGTGAATGCTAAGGCATTATGAACCAAGGACGGAAGCACGAACCTTTCCCAAGTCACATTTTAAATTTATTCAAACTCGACCAACAAAAATTATACATATGCAAATATAAAACGTAATTGCCAATTTAGCATGACGCGGAACCTCCATCATTAACGTTGATCGTAAAAAGGTCACTAAGTAAGAGGGAAAAATGCTTCCCCTCACCTGTTGCCGTAATTAGGGCCTTAAATAACACCTGCCCTTCATTACTAGGGCTTGAGGTAGCTGTAATGTCCACCATTTCACTAATAGAAAATTTATTGTGAATTTCTACCCTCGAAACGTTGGGAAACGCATTTCTACCCTCGAAATGTTGGGGAACGCTCATGTAGTATTGAACGTTGAAGCTACTGGTCTAGAAAATTAACATTAAAATGAGTGGAATATTGTGTTATTATGGTTAATCCATTTAATCTGAGCATTAGGAACACTGGAACATAAATTGAAATGAAAGGATGGAAAAGCGGTTTTCACTTTCCAGTGAGTCTGGTCCGTTGATTCGTTAGAAATAATATTATAAATCAAAGTCAGATAAACTCTGAAAATAACGAACGGATTTTCATGCGATTTTCACCAATAGGCAGAGTGATTCATGAGAAAGGTTTAGGTGTATAATTTGAAAAGGTTACTACCCATGCGAAACCAAGGCGGGTTGTTAGTTTGAAATAAAATTAAGCATCTGATCAACCAGTTGGTTCTACTGAAAAAATACCTTATTCGATTTCCTATATCCGACCAACTCGTTGATAAGTTCAGTTGGTCAGAATGGAATACCTAACAGATAATATATGACCCATTCTATTATCTCCTAAAATACATACCTACTCAGTAGAGCGTCATTTTTTTATTTATACCACCATATTTCTTCCTGTAATTGAATTATCAACATGATACTATTAGATATTATTATTCACATGTTTTAAAATTTAAAGAGGACTTTTGGTATGTTAAAAATTCAATATTCCTCCACTCGCGCGATCGGCTCTTCCCTAAACTACGAATCCAGAGAAGCCGACTGCCTCCTATCCGGTAGCCGATCAATTTTAATTTGGTCTCTCAATTGATTTGAATTGCTGATCACCTGCCGAATTCCGCTGCGAAAAAGAAATGCGTGGAGATCTGCGGGTTTTCACATGAATATTTTGTAGCTTTAAAATAAAATGGGTATGTTTCAGGGGGTAGTAGGGTACGTATTGTTATTATTAAGGATTCCAGAATTGGAATTCAGTATAGAATTATTTACGAAGAAATCGCTTGCCTGTCTATCAAACCTAAGATTGTGCCGCTGTCCTTATTGGCAACGATCCTATGTTCTTCATGGTCGTGCGACGGGCGGTTTTGAGGTCTTCTATTGGTCGGGTGTCGTCAATCGTACGACCTTGGTCGCACGACCGTTGCCAATTATATGAATAATAAAAGTAAACTTTAAGACTACTTAGGACGGTAGAACTTGGAGGAATTTAATTTCCGATTATTTTACTTTAAGCTTGCACAAAAGAGCAAATCACAGCAGTGCGAACCCACTAAATTGCTATCGAGCCAGTACAACGCAACGTCAATTGTCGACCGGGTCTATCCAATTATGTTTGAGTCTGGGTAGTTAAGCTGAATACGTCATCGTCGCTCGGACGGATGCTTCAGCGCCTCTTCCAATCACCGTACCCCGTCTGTATATGACATGGTTCTATCTATAAGTATCGAAGACTGCATCTACATACTCGTGCAATCAGGGGTGACAGAAATCAAATACCTGGCCATTATAAAAAAAATGAAGAACCAGATGGAATGTAACAACGTGTAATTGGATACGCATCATTTACTTTGGGTCACGTCACAGCCACCATATTTAAATAAACTAAAATACGGTTCATCCTTGCTGTATTAGTAAGACTAGAGAACCAGGCGTGAGTTCGTTTCTGTAAACCTACCTCACCTCTTTACCCATTTTTCTTACTTATAAATTTTCCTCTTGAATTACTCTATCTATTGTTGAAGACCGTTGCGTTAAAATCTGTTGCGTAGTTTAACACTAGAAATACGGGAAAATCTATCTACCTACGGCGACGGCGACCGGTCAAATGACTCCTCCAATTTTTTAAATCTTTTTTTTTATTTTAACTGTTAAAAATGGTAACTATAGTAATAAAACAGGGTTTAAAAGATCTTAGCGTTGGTACATACATGGCACACCTGGCACCTTCAAAGATCAGGTGAAGAAATTTTTTCTTAAAACTGGATGAATGAGCTTTATTTATTATATATATTATGTGGGTTTATATATTATATTATGAATATTTATGTATCTTAGTAATTGTTAATTTATGTACTGATATTAGTATTTGATAAGTATATTGTCTGACTATATTTACATCCTCATATCAGTCTCCGCGCGAACGCAACAGCGGTCGGGTGCAGAAAAAATGGCTAACGAAACTTTAAAGTGCATACAGTGCAATATTGTAATAAATGAGCTATTATGTTTTGTTCAGAACAAGATTGATGTGATGGATGAAGAAAGTTTAATTAGACTGTGCATAAGTGGCTTTTCTTCGGAGGAAATTAGTACAGCAAAGGAATTGTTGTTCAGTTCTATATCTACCTCCGTCAGAAATGTGTCCCGGCGTAAGAACAAGGAGCAAAAGGAGTCGGAAGACATAATTACTGCTTTCAAGAACACGGATCCGGATAAAACCCCCATATTTGTGGCGAGAGAACTGCATAAATTGCCGCCGATCACTTTTGATCACATAGATGTCACTAGGTTATTGAAAGAAATGGTTGTATTGCAGTCGCAAGTGAAGGACATTAGAAGCACCTACGTAACTAAAGTTCAATTAGATAGCGTCATATCGGAAATTAATGAAATGAAATATGTATCATTAGTGAATATGGACCAAAGAATAAATAAAGTAAAGCGTGGAGGTAGTTGCCTTTTGGATAGCGGACCGATCGGGATTTTAAATGTCTCAAACACCAGTGCAAATACGCCCGAGAAAGCAGAAGTGCGCGATTTGCAACCTTCGGCCTTGAGCCCAGCGATTGATTTGCGGCGGGGAGGACGCGTCGAGTTTTTGCTTGGCGATAAGTGCAAGTTGTCAGCGGCTCACGATCAGCTGTGTTATATGCCTACTGATGACGCGGTCACGGCGCCGACACCTACCGAGCGGCCGAGCCGGGTAACAAAGGAACAGCTGAGTGACTCGCGTGCCTACTGTGTGGGCAATGTAAATAAAAGTACTACGTCTATGGCGGAGATAATTGCACGTGGAGGCGAGTGGAAAACGGAAGGTACTAAGCGCGAATGGAAGTGCATAAGAAAAATAAAAATAGAAACAGAATAGAGAGTGTGCGCGGAAAATCTATAGTTTCGGAAGGTGATCGATTTAGGCCAGCTGATACGAAAGTAGCTTTGTTTGTGTCGAATGTTCATACGGATACGTCTGAAAAAGACATATTAGAATATATACACGCTAAAACGAATGAAGAAGTTCTGCTTCAGAAAATACGTATGAAATCACAGAAAAAATACAATGCATATAAAATTATGGTACAAAAGCATAAAATTGAACTGTTCCTAAGTGATAAGCTCTGGCCAGATGGTGTGACGTGCAGACGCTTTATGCCTTATCGACACCTGGAAAGCCAGAATAGAACAGAACAGTCACCACAACAAAAATAGTATGTATAGCGCAACGTTTGTCACATACAATTGCAAAAATATAAAGCGCGCCGTGGATGGAGTTGCACTACTGTGCGAAACAGCGGACATCGTCGCCCTGCAAGAGACGTGGCTGCTGCCGGACGAGCTGCCGTTCCTGGACGGCGTGCACGAGCAGTTCGGGAGCACGGGCACGTCCGCGGTGGACACCGGTGCGGGTATCCTTCGGGGCAGACCCTTCGGTGGTGTTGCGTTGCTGTGGCGGAAAGCTATATTTCCTCACGTATCAGTGATACAGTGTGACAATCCACGGATAGCGGCAATACGCGTCGTAACAAGTGACCGCCCGTTTGTGGTGTTCAGTGTCTACATGCCGACTGACTGTGCGGATAATCTAACAGAGTTTACTGACTGTCTGAGTGCAATATCAGCTATTGTTGAAGAACAAAATATAGAATCTGCTTTCATCTTGGGAGACTTTAATGCCCATCCGGGTGAACGCTTTTATCACGAACTTTTAGAATTCTCGTTGGAGCAAAGATGGTTATGTCAAGACTTAAAAATATAACCTATGAGTACATTTACGTTTGTAAGCGAAGCACACGGATGTCGGAGGTGGTTAGACCATTGCATTGCTACTAATGCGGCGGGCCACTGTGTTATAAATGCGTATGTAAAATATGATGTCTGTTGGTCCGACCATTTCCCACTAGTTATTAAGTGCTATTTGAATGTGATTGAGAGTAAAATAATTTTGCAACAGCCTAAATGTAATAGAACAAGGTGGGGAGAAAGAGATAGTGAACAGATTAGTGAATACAATAATATATGTAATAATGAGTTGAAAAATGTCGATTTTAATTCAGAATTTCAATATTGTTGTGAAAATAGTTGCAATAGTTCTAGTCATAAACAAATTATAAATAGTCTATATTGTAAAATTGTCGGAACTTTGGGTCAGGCGGCCGCTGCCACTTATAAAGTTAAATCTACGAGGCGTGTTGGAAAAAGGCTATTGGTTGGTTGGAATAAGCATGTCTGCGAGGCTCATAGGAATGCCAGGCTAAAATTCACTACCTGGCTATGGTACAATAAACCATCCACGGGAGTTGTGTATACCGAGATGGTCGAATCGCGAAAAGTGTTTAAAGGGAAGCTTAAGTGGTGTCAGAACCATCAGGAACAGTTAAAAATGGACTTGTTGGCGAAACATCACTCACGGGCAGACTTTAGAACTTTTTGGAAGTGTACGCGGAATCTAAGTAATAAGTCAGGCATTCCTATGAGTGTCGACGGTGTTTCTAACCCCAGTGAAGTTGCCAACATATTTCGGGATAATTTCTCGGTGCATTCGCCTCTGGGGCCATCATGCCGGGGGCAGGATGACGATACCCCGAATGTCAAAATGTCTACCATTATTCTGGCTAGAGAGGTTAGAGTGGCGATTAATAGAATGACTGGAGGCAAATCGCCTGGGCATGATGGGCTCAGCGTCGAGCACCTGAGGTATGCGGGCTCCCACTTGCCACGGGTGCTCGCAATGTTATTTAATTTATGCTTGAGCCATTCGTACCTGCCTCCGGATCTGATGGATACTCTGGTGGTGCCTATTATTAAATGCAAGACTGGAGACCCGTCGGACAAAACAAATTATAGACCGATTTCCTTGGCCACTATTATAGCGAAAGTGCTTGACAGTGTGCTTAACACCTCTCTGGGAAAGCGGATTACGCTGCATGATGCCCAGTTTGGATTCCGAACTGGGTTATCAACTGAAACTGCCATATTGAGTTTGAAGCATACTGTCAGGTACTACGCAGATAGACGGACACCGGTCTATGCATGTTTTATGGACCTTTCAAAGGCATTCGACATGGTGTCTTATGACGTACTTTGGTCGAAACTTAAAGACGAGAAGGTGCCACCGGAGTTGATATCGATTCTGAGGTTTTGGTATCTTAATCAAGAGAACCGTGTGAAGTGGGGAGGCGTCCTTTCGGAAGACTACAGGCTGGAAAGCGGGGTGAGACAGGGTGGGTTGAGCTCACCTCTGCTTTTCAGTCTGTATGTGAATGCACTGATCGAGCGGCTCAGTAGCATGCATGTCGGATGCTATGTTGATGGAGTTTGTTTTAACAATATCAGCTACGCAGATGACATGGTGCTGCTGGCTCCCTCGATCGGTGCACTCAGGCAGCTTATCCGGGTTTGTGAGTTGTATGCGGCCGGGAACGGTCTTATTTACAACACCAGAAAGACTGAGTTCATGATTTTTAAAGCTGGTACCAAAAGCCCATCTACCATACCTCCCATCGTACTAAATGGACATCCCATCAAACGGGTTTTTAAATTTAAATATCTGGGTCATCTGGTAACGGATGACTTGAAGGATGAGGAAGATATGGAGAGGGAACGCAGGGCGTTGTCGGTCCGGGCGAACATGCTGGCTCGTAGGTTCGCACGATGTACAGACGCAGTAAAAGTATTGCTGTTTAAAGCGTACTGCACATCACTGTACTCGGCGAGTCTATGGGTCCGGTATACGCAACGGGCCTATAACGCGCTGCGGGTCCAGTACAACAATGCATTCAGGGCGCTGTTGAGGCTGCCGCGTTCCTGCAGTGCGTCTGCTATGTTTGCCGAGGCACGCACAGACGGTTTCGATGCCACCTGGCGCAAGAAAACTGCGTCGCTAGTGAGCAGAGTGCGCGCCAGCAGTAACAGCCTCCTGAAATGCATAGCTGACAAATTGGAAAGTCCTGTCATGTGGGTACTCACACAGCGAACGCTATCTAGGCTTAAAATGTTGTATTAGAGAATAATTAAGTTGATAATTTTAATTTTAATTTTAATTTAATTTTAATTTTGATTTTAATTTTATTGATAATTTTAATTTTATTTTATGACATAGGTATTATAAATTTTGCTAACATAGATTAAGATTTACTAACAACAAATGGACCACTGTTGTCTCGTAAATAAAGATATTATTATTATTATATGTATATATATGGGGTTATATTCGTTATAGGTCATTGTTTATACTCTTGATTGCCTTCACCGCTCATCAAAGGTCTTCTCGGCTTATCAAAGGTTAGCTGGAAGAAATCCCGTTGTGGGATAAGCTCGCCTTTGCATTATAAACTGTATTTTTATTTCCTGTAATGTTATAAATTGATGCAATAAAGAGATTACATACATACATACATACATACATACATACATATATACAGATACATAGGGACAGACGGCAGAAAGCGACCTGTTTTATACTATTAAAATAGTAAGATAGTCGAATAACCTCTTAATAGATCTCTCATAACACAACAGGAGCGAGCACTCGCTATGACAAGCGAATACGGAAACCGAATCCTTCAATAAAATTAATATAACGTTTTGTAACGTTAATTCAACAAGGCTTCAACAGGCCGTTAATCAAGTTACAAGGGTTGGCCGGAGGTGGTCGACGGCGACGTGTGAGCTACAAATATCCACTGAGCACTGGAAGCGTGAAATTTAATTTGTTGACCACAACCGGTCGGCCGGGATTCGGGCACAGTCTGAGCGGAAAGCGGATCTTCGAAGCGGTTCAATCTGGATAGAAATTAGAAAGCCAGAGGGGATGTTATGCTATTTTCCAAGTTCTTTCTATCTGTGCGGATTGGCCGTAGGTATCGCATAGCAATTTCTTACTCGACGATATTGGTCTATTGAGACAGTTTTGTTGTGAGTTGCTAGATCCTTACCAGGCGTGAAAACGTAGTCAACAACTCGTGTGATATAGGAGCTAAAGGGACACATGGAAAATAGGTCCCTAAACCTGCCGATAACAGGAAAGAGTATCCGCAGAATGCCCAAAAAGTTATTGATTAATGTAGCTGAGGAGGATGCGAATGATTTACTGTGGCGTGAGGTAGAAAAATAGGAAAGCGAACTTTGGCAGAAGCTGACATTGACCGCTAGTCGATAAAGTCGTCCGGATTTATAATGATGCAGACCCGGTTATACTCTCGCGTTAGAGAGCCCGGGATCCACCTTATAATCATCTTGGTGTCAATATCCTACTTATACTCTCGCTCTAAAGCGCACGTTTCTTTCATTCAATGCAGTGCCCCCCCCTCGCCGCCCCACCCGCTCCCGACGCAAATTCAAGGTCTGAAAAGCGAGCTGACTATATACGCTAAACAAAGACACTAGTTTCTAAGACTAATAGTTTTGCAGTTTAAGGAAAAACGATACAGACCTTTTCGTTACGGTCCAGTTTTCTGAGTTGGGTAATCATAAAATTTTAGTGTGATTTTAAAGACATTTTACGTCAAAACATTGGTTAGTGTTGAACCAATGTACATAACGAAAAAGTAATTCGTATATGACGGCACTGGGCATCGAAGCGATACCTCTTGCTTACGAGTCGAATCCACCAGCCACTAGGCCATCAACGTTCTAAAGCCCATATTACAAATAAATAATGATCGAATTTAATGCCTATTTTGAGTTGGAATACTAAAAACGCTATGAATATAGTCATAAACTTTGCAGCTTATTTCCCAGAGATAACGGCGAATAATTTTCATAACGCGCAACGTAACCCCTACCTTATACCACAGCGAGGGTTATATAACTTATCAAATATTTATTTACACATTCCAGTCGCTCCCAGATTGAAGTTCCTGAGTAATTGTGAGCAATATTGAAGAATAGATTACAAATCTAGATTTGAGGAAATGAAAGGTTCCGGCGGATGCGTCGATGAAGAATGGGATGATAACTTCATTTTAGATGAATTTCCACGAAAAATGTTTTTTATGCCTTTCCATAATATAGCATATTTTATATGACACACAGAGAGCGTGTCTATTTGCCGTTTTCACTAAATTTGGGATTAGCCTAAGTACTACATTTAGTTCAAATTTAGATAAGAAAGAACTAAGGCGATTACAAAGTTTGGTGAAATCGGCAATTAGTATTTTATAATATATCTCAAACACCATATGAACTTCAAATAGCATTAGAGATTAACTTCACTAATGATTAGTGTAATAACTCATACAAAAGTATATTCAAATACGAATGCTCGCAGATAACATGAAAACAGAAGACGTTAAATCCATTTCCGATATCCATGCCTATCTAAAATGGATTGAACATCTCCAAGTAACCCTAAACATCTGCTCCCGACCCCATTTCCTTGATGGAGGCCTTTAAACCAGTATAAACTAGAATGGAACATTACAAAACACATCCTGGGCTTTTAACGGTAAAAGGATTGTCTATTATAAGGAGGAAAGTGTTAATATTCAGCTAAATTAGGTAACTATACCGTATAAGAATACATATAGGTATACTACTACTAGATTCACTGTTATTTATCCACAAATTACAACGTTCACATAATATTTTTCTGTTACCGGTGAGAACAAATATATTTTGTTTTGTGTCTTGAATATTTCAGTTTGTAATATAAAAAACTCATAGAATATTTTCAGATCACTGAATCTGTTATGTCCTGGTCCTTGTATTTCATGCTTTTGATATAAAAAGAGAGCGTTCTTTACTATGTAAAAACTGTTCCCTTTTACAGTGTTCAATTTTTCGCTGAACGTTAAGGGTACCCAAATCTATCAATTTATCCCCAGGTAGAGAAAAAATTGTCTCTATTACCGACACGTCAGCAACAGAAATCAAAAAGTAAGTTAGTAACTGATAGGTATTGCTTAGAATTAAAATAAGTTACATACATTCTGATGAGCAAGGGATGAGAACCATTTGGTTTATCTTATAACATTGAACCGGACCGTATTGAATTGATTTGGAAATATACCGCCTATGTAGTTGTTTATTAATTTTTTATTTTATTGTCTTTTGATATGGCGTGGTGTTCGGCAGAGTAGAATTAATAGCACCAACCCCTTACATTCCTGCGTACTCGTAGTTATCGTCCATGTTTTCGAAGCAAAAGTTCAGGAGGCTACGTAGACTCGAAAACGGACTGCAGCGTTTTCTATTTTTATATTTACAACACTGTCTCTAATCTACTGCCAATCGTGGAGATTATGGAAATAACCTCCTCTCTAATCGGAAAGAGGGTCTCTCTGTCATTCCTGCTCAAGTCCTGCAGTGGACTGGTTTGGGCTGTGATGATGACGATGAAGAAATGTTTAGTGGAAAATGGCTTCAGTTGTTGTGTTAATCGAATTTTGTAAGCATGGAGACACAGATCTTTAGTGAGTATACGCTGTAGAGAGCTTCTTGAAAATTGCAAGTCTTGTTCACGACGCTGAATTGAGGTTCCTGGATTGTCACCGACACTCTCACGCACTGGTTTGATATTGTCATTTGAACTTGTTTTTGGACGACCAGTGTGTTTGAATTCAACGGATCCTGTCTCCCGGAATTAATTATCAATTAATCTCTTAACAGTTGACGAAGTTAAAACACTATTCCGACCATATTTTGTAAAAAAATTTCAAACTGCGTCCGCCAAGCTTTCATTATTTTTTAAATATTGTTCAATAATGAAGACACGTTGTTCTATCGTGTAACGCTCCATTTTTACTAACCCTAAACTGTCAGCTGTCGATTTTTTTTTTAGGGTTGTCAACACTTTACTGCATAAATGGCGGCAAATTCAAATCTTGCGTTAATTTTGGGACACCCTTTACGATTCGATAAATAATGATCTTGGTGTAAATGTCCCGTCTTTGCTCCCGCGCGCGAGGGTCTGGGGTCCTCCTTCCCCATGATCCAGGATTTGGCAGATCAGGTAGAGCGACCGCCACCTGACTTCCGGAACTTGTCCAGATTGGATCATGGTTACACATTCAGTCCCCTGAATGTGCAAGTTTAGATTTAGTAAGATCATCAGTTAGTGTTCAACGAATGTACTTTACAAAGAAAAAGTCATAGGCACATTGCGGCACTGGGAATCGAACTCGGTAACTCGCTCAAGAGTCCGGCCCATTAGCCCATTAGGCCACCAACGTTCCATAATTGAATCCTAGATAAGACTCGACATTTGTATAAAATGTTATTTGCTGTAGAATTTTTATTCAAGTCCATAAATACTTCAATCGAGAATCCGCCGTCTGCTTAATGTCCGTTGTTTATGAATCTTTCATTTTAATGCCTTGTAGACTTCCGAGTGGCTATTGCAGGAGACAAATTGGCAATTTTTCTCGCTATTTGTCTTGGTTAAGGCGGGAACAATCGGCAAGGGCCGGCCTCGGAATCCTTTTTCAATTGGACTAAGCCCATTGGACGGTAAAATTGAATGACCAAAGACAAATCCTAATTTATACCCCCGGGCGTGTCTGGTGGTGTCGGTGTCCTCGGTTTTGTTTGTTTGGAATACTTTTCCTTTTCTTTTTCGGGTCCAGACGTCTCAAAGGTAGGTATTAAATAAAATATAGTTTATAGGATTTCTTTCGTACCTTTTTTTGATATACTTTAAGGACAAACAGACAAGCGGGCTGATGGAAAGTGAGCACCGGGAGAGTTACCAATGCGTTGCCCACCTTTGAATAGACCTCTAATATACCTCTTGAACGTTCCAAAAACACTGAAACCTTAAAATTGCAGTAAAATTCTCATTAACACTCATTAACAGCGCAATCCGTCATTCTAAAATTAATTTTAAAGCCATAAAATTATTTGAACTAGCAGAATTATTACTAAAATTGCAGCAGACCTTGTGAAGTTGTTAACAATAAATTGGTAAAGTTGTTACCAAGTTCTCCTAACTTAGAGGCAAGAACCCACTTAACTTTGATATTGGGAAATTCTTCCATCAAGGATATTACTGCTTTTAATACAGTGTCTGCAACTTAATATTAGGTAGGTACGTTTCATACTACCATGCTAGTTAAAAATAATTGAAAGCTTTGCGTTAGTGAGCCTGCCTTTTAAATAAATAGCAGCTTTGTTTTACTTGGTCATGAACGTAAGTTCAGATTTACATTTTTGCTACTAGGGAACTACGTGCACACTAGTTCAGCCGACAGGTAGTTTTAGATAAAAGGTCGGAAGTTAATAAAACTTTGGGATGTTATTCAGGGATGATTAATTAACATTTTCGCAAGTTTGAAGGCCGTGTGGTGTGCGGCATACTAGAATAGCACCAACCCTTTACACACGTGGGCGTCGCACGAGGCGACTAATGTTTTCAAGGCGCTGTAGGCTGGAAAAAGGGCAGTAGCTTTTTCATTTGTTATATTCATTACCGCCTTCCAAGGTGGTTATAGACATAGCTAGCACTTTATTCGGTTTCACATTAGTTCCTTAACCTAAGGTGATTACAGTCAATTATAATTATTGAAAACTACGTAAGAAGTGGTGCAACGAAAACCGATTTGTTTCTGTACCACTAAGGTGGCAAACAAGTTTACGGCCTATCTGATTAATTATAACAATGACAATAAGGCCCTAGGTTCTAGTGGACTGTTGGGATGTGATGATGATGATGACACAATAAAATATATTCGAAGCTGCAACTACAAGTGAGAAGTAACTTGCTACAAGGCCATATAACTGATTTGAGTTTTTAAAAAGGAGGAGGTTCTCATATCGTCAGAATCTTTTATTTACTCGAAGACGCCTGGCCCGATGTGGAAATTTTTTTTTTGCTTTAAAAGGTACCTTACCAGGTTGCCTATAGCTATTAGTTCAGGATTAGATAGATGATTTGATCCTAGTGAAACCGAGGGCAATCCTCGAAAGCTAATTATCGAATTGTTCAATGATTAAATAACAAAAGTACCTGAGTCCTGAGTACGAAGTCGTACCTGAGTGTTAATACTCAGGTCCTGTGTGTGATCGTCGTTGAAGATCCTGGCTACACAGGAGTTGCAGCGGTGGAGCATAGCCCGTTAAAAAATATAACAAAAGTTGTCCGTCAGTGTGCCTCCCTAGGCAATAAAAATAACACGGACGAGACCGCAGGCAAAAGTATTTACGTTACCAGATTAAAAAAAATCACTAGATTGCTGCAATAAATTAAATAAAAATAAATTTTTGAACACCAAAGGATTTCATTAATTTTCGTTGTGAGTAGGCGTTCAGATACGCGACGGGTCGTGGCCATGAATATATTAACTAGACTGATAAATCCCAGTTTATACAAAATTAAACGACAAATCTGTTATAGTTTATCTTTAAATCAAGAATTCGGACTGGGAATATGTTTCCGGTCGTAGTCACTGGGTACGTTACTAGGAACGACTGGGAATTTTATTTACTGGGTAGTGTGGTGGTCGTGTGGTGTCCGGCAGAGTAGAATAGCACCAATGTTTTCAAGGCTGAAGATCTAGTCCCCGTAGACTGGAAAATGTGCAGCAGCGTTTTCCATTGTTATATTTATAACACTGCGATCTCCAACCCGCCGGCCAAGCATGGAGATTATGGCAATAACCTCCCCTTTCGTGGGAGAGGCCCTTAGTCCTGCAGTAGACTGTTATGGGCTGTGATGATGAGTGGGCACCATTGGGTACATAATATGAGCCTATACAGACTTTAGAACATTCAAGCTGATTATAAAAATTACGAAAATAACCGTCTATTTGTCAGTCTATTACGTTTTCAAGCCTATTTATTTATTTATTTCACAGTTTTACAACATATAAAATATTATTCAAAAATGTTACATTATTAAGTTGTAATGCCAATTACAAAACTGCAATTTATAATTTTGGTAATTAATATAGCTTGTAAACACCATTTAAAATAAAAATAGAAAAAAAGAAAAAACTCCTATCAAAATTAAAATATAAACTTCTCTCTCTAAAATATATTATAATATTCTCTCTCTGTATGTGTGTGTGTGTTTGTGTGTGTGTATGTGTGTTTGTGTGTGTGTTCGTGTGTTTGTTTAATGTATGAGCGTGTTATCCTTCACGCCACTAGCGATTTAGGCTTGGGATTTAAGTTTTTAAACCCCAGTAGTGTTCTAGAATTCGCACCAACGGGTCCATTGTTTCATTGTTCCCAAACCGTTGTTACAGCGAAATAATTGCAACCTTCCATTAACGGAATTAAAGCAGCAACTGTATAAGAAAAGGTGCACCTGAACCGGTGGGAACAATTCAGACATAATAAATAGAGGTAATAAAACTAAAAAGGGGTTCTACATAGACTGGATACGATCTCGATATAAATCTATGTTGATTCACAAGTCACATTTTAAATTTATTCAAACTCGACCAACAAAAATTATACACATGCAAATATAAAACGTAATTGCCAATTTAGCATGACGCGGAACCTCCATCATTAACGTTGATCGTAAAAAGGTCACTAAGTAAGAGGGAAAAATGCTTCCCCTCACCTGTTGCCGTAATTAGGGCCTTAAATAACACCTGCCCTTCATTACTAGGGCTTGAGGTAGCTGTAATGTCCACCATTTCACTAATAGAAAATTTATTATTTTTATTTTATTGTGAATTTCTACCCTCGAAACGTTGGGAAACGCATTTCTACCCCCGAAATGTTGGGGAACGCTCATGTAGTATTGAACGTTGAAGCTACTGGTCTAGAAAATTAACATTAAAATGAGTGGAATATTGTGTTATTATGGTTAATCCATTTAATCTGAGCATTAGGAACACTGGAACATAAATTGAAATGAAAGGATGGAATAGCGGTTTTCACTTTCCAGTGAGTTTGGTCCAGTTGATTCGTTAGAAATAATATTATAAAACTAAGTCAGATAAACTATAAAATTACCGAACGGATTTTCATGCGATTTTCGTAGTTTAGGTGTAAAATTTGCAAAGGCTACTCCATGCGATGCTAAGGCGGGTTGTTAGTTAGAAATAAAATTAAGATACAAAGATCTTTTTTTCCTGTAATTGAATTATCAACATGATGCTATTAGACATTATTATCTATTCACGTGTTTTAAAATTTAAAGAGGACTTTTGGTCTGTTAAAAATTCAATATTCCTCCACTCGCGCGATCGGCTCTTCCCTAAACTACGAATCCAGAGGAGCCGACTGCCTCCTATTCGGTAGCCGATCAATTTTAATTTGGTCTCTCAATTGATTTGAATTGCTGATCACCTGCCGAATTCCGCTGCGAAAAAGAAATGCGTGGAGATCTGCGGGTTTTCACATGAATATTTTGTAGCTTTAAAATAAAATGGGTGTGTTTCAGGGGGTAATAGGGTACGTATTGTTATTATTAAGGACTCCAGAATTGGAATTCAGTATATAATTATTTACGAAGAAATCGCTTGCCTGTCAATCAAACCTAAGATTGTGGCGCTGTCCTAATTGGCAACGATCCTATGTTCTTCATGGTCGTGCGACGGGCGGTTTTGAGGTCTTCTATTGGTCGGGTGTCGTCTATCGTACTACCATGGTCGCACGACCGTTGCCAATCATATAAATAATAAAAGTAAACTTTAAGACTACTTAGGACGGTAGGAATTAACTTGGTGGAATTTAATTTCCGATTATTTTACTTTTAGCTTGCACGTACCTATCCTATAACATGGTTCCGACACCACAAAAGAGCAAATCACAGCAGTGCGAACCCACTAAATTGCTATCGAGCCAGTACAACGCAACGTCAATTGTCGACCGGGTCTATCCAATTATGTTTGAGTCTGGGTAGTTAAGCTGAATACGTCATCGTCGCTCGGACGGATGCTTCAGCGCCTCTTCCAATCACCGTACCCCGTCTGTATATGACATGGTTCTATCTATAAGTATCGAAGACTGCATCTACATACTCGTGCAATCAGGGGTGACAGAAATCAAATAATAATAATAATAATAATAAATCTTTATTTTCTCCACAATAATCATCTTACAATATTAGGATACAACAAATCACGACATTAATATGGTATTGTGGGAGACTGGAGCTTACGGTAGGTCAAGCCTGTGTTGTAAGTCTCCAGGGATCCCTCACTGTAGTATAAATATATTATTACAGCACCTTTGTATGATAAAATTAATGTATTATCATTGAGAGAGATAGTGATGCATAGATAATTTTAATTATAGTTACTTACATACTATAACTTTAAAGAAAAGAAAAAATAAATAAAAAGGTGTGTGGTGCGTTTGTATTGTGTGTAAGTGTGTGTGTGTGTGTGTGTGTGTGTGTGTGTGTGTGTGTGTCCATCAGCCAACAACTCGCAAAATAGCCTCGGTTTCGTCGTTACCTGGCCATTATAAAAAAAATGAAGAACCAGATGGAATGTAACAACGTGTAATTGGCATCGTTTTCTTTGGGTCACGTCACAGCCACCATATTTAAATAAACTAAAATACGGTTAATCCTTGCTGTATTAGTAAGACTAGAGGACCAGGCGTAAGTTCGTTCCCGTAAACCTACTTCACCTCTTTACCCTTTTTTCTTGTTTATAAATTTGCCTCTTGAATCATTCTATCTTTTGTTGAAGACCGTTGCGTTAAAATCTGTTGCGTAGTTTAACACTAGAAAGACGGAAAAATCTATCTACCTACAAAGACGGCGACCGGTCAAATGACGCCTCCAATTTTTTAAATCTTTATTTAATTTTAACTGTTAAAAATGGTAACTATAGTAATAAAACAGGGTTTAAAAGATCTTAGCGTTGGTACATACATGGCACACCTGGCACCTTCAAAGATCAGGTGAATAAATTTTTTCTTAAAACTTGATGAATGAGCTTTATTTATTATATATATTATATAGGTTTATATATTATATTATGAATATTTATGTATATTAGTAATTGTTAATTTATGTACTGATATTAGTATTTGATAAGTATATTGTCTGACTATATTTACATCCTCATATGTATATATATGGGGTTATATTCGTTATAGGTCATTGTTTATAACTTGATTGCCTTCACCGCTCATCAAAGGTCTTCTCGGCTTATCAAAGGTTAGCTGGAAGAAATCCCGTTGTGGGATAAGCTCGCCTTTGCATTATAAACTGTATTTTTAATTCCTGTAATGTTATAAATTGATGCAATAAAGAGATTACATACATACATACATACATACATACATACATACATACATACATACATACATACATACATATATACAGATACAAAGGGACAGACGGCAGAAAGCGACCTGTTTTATACTATTAAAATAGTAAGATAGTCGAATAACCTCTTAATAGATCTCTCATAACACAACAGGAGCGAGCACTCGCTATGACAAGCGAATACGGAAACCGAATCCTTCAATAAAATTAATATAACGTTTTGTAACGTTAATTCAACAAGGCTTCAACAGGCCGTTAATCAAGTTACAAGGGTTGGCCGGAGGTGGTCGACGGCGACGTGTGAGCTACAAATATCCACTGAGCACTAGAAGCGTGAAATTTAATTTGTTGACCACAACCGGTCGGCCGGGATTCGGGCACAGTCTGAGCGGAAAGCGGATCTTCGAAGCGGTTCAATCTGGATAGAGGAGGTTAGAAAGCCAGAGGGGATGTTATGCTATTTTTCCAAGTTCTTTCTATCTGTGAGGATTGGCCGTAGGTATCGCATAGCAATTTTTTACTCGACGATATTGGTCTATTGAGACAGGTTTGTTGTGAGTTGCTAGATCCTTACCAGGCGTGAAAACGTAGTCAACAACTCGTGTGATATAGGAGCTAAAGGGACACATGGAAAATAGGTCCCTAAACCTGCCGATAACAGGAAAGAGTATCCGCAGGATGCCCAAAAAGTTATTGATTAATGTAGCTGAGGTGGATGCGAATGATTTACTGTGGCGTGAGGTAGAAAAATAGGAAAGCGAACTTTGGCAGAAGCTGACATTGACCGCTAGTCGATAAAGTCGTCCGGATTTATAATGATGCAGACCCAGTTATACTCTCGCGTTCGAGAGCCCGGGATCCACCTTATAATCATCTTGGCGTCAATATCCTACTTATATACTCTCGCTCTAAAGCGCACGTTTCTTTTATTCAATGCAGTGCCCCCCCCCCCCCCCTCGCCGCCCCACCCGCTCCCGACGCAAATTCAAGGTCTGAAAAGCGAGCTGACTATATACGCTAAACAAAGACACTCGTTTTTAAGACTAATAGTTTTGCAGTTTAAGGAAAAACGATACAGACCTTTTCGTTACGGTCCAGTTTTCTGAGTTGGGTAATCATAATATTTTAGTGTGATTTTAAAGACATTTTACGTCAAAACATTGGTTAGTGTTGAACCAATGTACATAACGAAAAAGTAATTCGTATATGACGGCACTGGGCATCGAAGCGATACCTCTTGCTTACGAGTCGAATCCACCAGCCACTAGGCCATCAACGTTCTAAAATCCATATTACAAATAAATAATGATCGAATTTAATGCCTATTTTGAGTTGGAATACTAAAAACGCTATGAATATAGTCATAAACTTTGCAGCTTATTTCCCAGAGATAACAGCGAATAATTTTCATAACGCGCAACGTAACCCGTACCTTATACCACAGCGAGGGTTATATAACTTATCAAATATTTATTTACACATTCCAGTCGCTCCCAGATTGAAGTTCCTGAGTAATTGTGAGCAATATTGAAGAACAGATTACAAATCTAGATTTGAGGAAATGAAAGGTTCCGGCGGATGCGTCGATGAAGAATGGGATTATAACTTCATTTTAGATGAATTTTCACGAAAAATGTTTTTTATGCCTGGCCATAATATAGCATATTTTATATGACACACAGATAATGTGTCTATTTGCCGTTTTCACTAAATTTGGGATTAGCCTAAGTACTACATTTAGTTCAAATTTAGATAAGAAAGAACTAAGACGATTACAAAGTTTGATGAAATCGGTAATTAGTATTTTATATATAAAAAAATCATATATCTCAAACACCATATGACCTTCAAATAGCATTAGAAATTAACTTCACTAATCTAAAAAAAAAAAAAAAAAAAAAAAAAATCTTGGCGTTAATGTCCCGGTTGTGCACTCGAGAACGAGGGCCCGGGGTCCGCCTTGACCATGACCCAGGATTTGGCAGGTCAGGTAATTACAGTGGAGCGACTGCCATCTGACCTCCATGACCCTGCTACCAGGGGAACCTGACCAGATTGGATCATGGTTACACATCCAGTCGCCTGAATGTGCAGGTTTCATCACGATGTTTTCCCTCACCGTAAGTGCATCGGTTAGTATTCAACTAATGTACATAACTCAGAAAACAGTCATTGGTACATGGCCGGAGCGGGATTCGAACCCGGGACCTCTGGCTTACGAGTCGGATACTGTAACAGCTCGGCCACCGACGCTCTAAATTAACTTCACTAATGATTAGTGTAATAACTCATACAAAAGTATATTCAAATACGAATGCTCGCAGATAACATGAAAACAGAATACGTTAAATCCGTTTCCGATATCCATGCCTATCTAAAATGGATTGAACATCTCCAAGTAACCCTAAACATCTGCTCCCGACCCCATTTCCTTGATGGAGGCCTTTAAACCAGTATAAACTAGAATGGAACATTACAAAACACATCCTGGGCTTTTAACGGTAAAAGGATTGTCTATTATAAGGAGGAAAGTGTTAATATTCAGCTAAATTAGGTAACTATACCGTATAAGAATACATATAGGTATACTACTACTAGATTCACTGTTATTTATCCACAAATTACAACGTTCACATAATATTTTTCTGTTACCGGTGAGAACAAATATATTTTGTTTTGTGTCTTGAATATTTCAGTTTGTAATATAAAAAACGCATAGAATATTTTCAGATCACTGAATCTGTTATGTCCTGGTCCTTGTATTTCATGCTTTTGATATAAAAAGAGAGCTTTCTTTACTATGTAAAAACTGTTCCCTTTTACAGTGTTCAATTTTTCGCTGAACCATAAGGGTATCCAAATCTATCAATTTATCCCCAGGTAGAGAAAAAACATACATTGTCTCTATTACCGACACGTCAGCAACAGAAATCAAAAAGTAAGTTAGTAACAGATAGGTATTGCTTAGAATTAAAATAAGTTACATACATTCTGATGAGCAAGAGATGAGAACCATTTGGTTTATCTTATAACATTGAACCGGACCGTATTGAATTGATTTGGAAATATACCGCCTATGTAGTTGTTTATTAATTTTTTATTTTATTGTCTTTTGATATGGCGTGGTGTTCGGCAGAGTAGAATTAATAGCACCAACCCCTTACATTCCTGCGTACTCGTAGTTATCGTCCATGTTTTCGAAGCAAAAGTTCAGGAGGCTACGTAGACTCGAAAACGGACTGCAGCATTTTCTATTTTTATATTTACAACACTGTCTCTAATGTACTGCCAATCGTGGAGATTATAGAAATAACCTCCTCTCTAATCGGAAAGAGGGTCTCTCTGTCATTCCTGCTCAAGTCCTGCAGGGGACTGGTTTGGGCTGTGATGATGACGATGAAGAAATGTTTAGTGGAAAATGGCTTCAGTTGTTGTGTTAATCGAATTTTGTAAGCATGGAGACACAGATCTTTAGTGAGTATACGCTGTAGAGAGCTTCTTGAAAATTGCAAGTCTTGTTCACGACGCTGAATTGAGGTTCCTGGATTGTCACCGACACTCTTACGCACTCGTTTGATATTGTCATTTGAACTTGTTTTTGGACGACCAGTGTGTTTGGATCCAACTTATTTTTGAAATATTGTTCAATAATGAAGACGTTGTTCTATCGTGTAACGCTCCATTTTTACTAACTCTAAACTGTCAGCTGTCGATTTGTTTTTTTATTGTTGTCAACACTTTACTGCATAAATGGCGGCAAATTCAAATCTTGCGTTAATTTTGGGACACCCTTTACGATTCGATAAATAATGATCTTGGTGTAAATGTCCCGTCTTTGCTCCCGCGCGCGAGGATCTGGGGTCCTCCTTCACCATGATCCAGGATTTGGCAGATCAGGTAGAGCGACCGCCACCTGACTTCCGGAACTTGTCCAGATTGGATCATGGTTACACATTCAGTCCCCTAATTGTGCAAGTTTAGATTTAGTAAGATCATCAGTTAGTGTTCAACGAATGTACTTTACAAAGAAAATGTCATAGGTACATTGCGGCACTGGGAATCGAACTCGGTAACTCGCTTAAGAGTCCGGCCCATTAGCCCATTAGGCCACCAACGTTCCATAATTGAATCCTAGATAAGACTCGACATTTGTATAAAATGTTATTTGGTGTAGAATTTTAATTCAAGTCCATAAATACTTCAATCGAGAATCCGCCGTCAGCTTAATGTCCGTTGTTTATGAATTTTTCATTTTAATGCCTTGTAGACTTCCGAGTGGCTATTGCAGGAGACAAATTGGCAATTTTTCTCGCTATTTGTCTTGGTTAAGGCGGGAACAATCGGCAAGGGCCGGCCTCGGAATCCTTTTTCAATTGGACTAAGCCCATTGGACGGTAAAATTGAATGACCAAAGACAAATCCTAATTTATACCCCCGGGCGTGTCTGGTGGTGTCGGTGTCCTCGGTTTTGTTTGTTTGGAATACTTTTCCTTTTCTTTTTCGGGTCCAGACGTCTCAAAGGTAGGTATTAAATAAAACATAGTTTATAGGATTTCTTTCGTACCTTTTTTTGATATACTTTAAGGACAAACAGACAAGCGGGCTGATGGAAAGTGATCACCGGGAGAGTTACCAATGCGTTGCCCACCTTTGAATAGACCTCTAATATACCTCTTGAACGTTCCAAAAACACTGAAACCTTAATATTGCAGTAAAATTGTTGACTTGTGCCTATATCGTTCAAAAATAATATTAGGTATAAAAGTAGAACTAATTAACAGCGCAATCCGTCATTCTAAAATTAATTTTAAAGCCATAAAATTATTTGAACTAGCAGAATTATTACTAAAATTGCAGCAGACCTTGTGAAGTTGTTAACAATAAATTGGTAAAGTTGTTACCAAGTTCTCCTAACTTAGAGGCAAGAACCCACTTAACTTTGATATTGGGAAATTCTTCCATCAAGGATATTACTGCTTTTAATACAGTGTCTGCAACTTAATATTAGGTAGGTACGTTTCATAGTACCATGCTAGTTAAAAATAATTGAAAGCTTTGCGTTAGTGAGCCTGCCTTTTAAAGAAATAGCAGCTTCGTCCTACTTGGTCATGAACGTAAGTTCAGATTTACATTTTTGCTACTAGGGAACTACGTGCACACTAGTTCAGCCGACAGGTAGTTTTAGATAAAAGGTCGGAAGTTAATAAAACTTTGGGATGTTATTCAGGGATGATTAATTAACATTTTCGCAAGTTTGAAGGCCGTGTGGTGTGCGGCATATTAGAATAGCACCAACCCTTTACACACATGGGCGTCGCACGAGGCGACTAATGTTTTCAAGGCTCCGTAGGCTGGAAAAAGGGCAGTAGCTTTTTCATTTGTTATATTCATTACGCTGCCGCATTCTCCAACCCGCCTTCCAAGAAGATTATAGACATAGCCAGCACTTTATTCGGTTTCACATTAGTTCCTAAACCTAAGGTGATTACAGTAAATTATAATTATTGAAAACTACGTAAGAAGTGGTGCAACGAAAACCAATTTGTTTTTGTACCACTAAGGTGGCAAACAAGTTTACGGCCTATCTGATTAATTATAACAATGACAATAAGGCCCTAGGTTCTAGTGGACTGTTGGGATGTGATGATGATGATGACACAATAAAATATATTCGAAGCTGCAGCTACAAGTGACAAGTAACTTGCTACAAGGCCATATAACTGATTTGAGTTTTTAAAAAGGAGGAGGTTCTCATATCGTCAGAATCTTTTATTTACTCGAAGACGCCTGGCCCGATGTGGAAATTTCTCTTTTTGCTTTAAAAGGTACCTTACCAGGTTGCCCATAGCTATCAGTTCAGGATTAGATAGATGATTTGATCCTAGTGAAACCGAGGGCAACCCTCGAGAGCTAATTATCGAATTGTTCAATTATTAAATAACAAAAGTACCTGAGTCCTGAGTACGAAGTCGTATCTGAGTGTTAATACTCAGGTCCTGTGTGTAATCGTCGTTGAAGATCCTGGCTACACAGGAGTTGCAGCGGTGGAGCATAGCCCGTTAAAAATATAACCAAAGTTCTCCGTCAGTGTGCCTCCCTAGGCAATAAAAGAAACACGGACGAGACCGCAGGCAAAAGTATTTACGTTACCAGATTTAAAAAAATCACTAGATTGCTGCAATAAATTAAATAAAAATAATTTTTTAAACACCAAAGGATTTCATTAATTTTCGTTGTGAGTAGGCGTTCAGATACGCGACGGGTCGTGGCCATGAATATATTAACTAGACTGATAAATCCCAGTTTATGCAAAATTAAACGACAAATCTGTTATAGTTTATCTTTAAATCAAGAATTCGGACTGGGAATATGTTTCCGGTCGTAGTCACTGGGTACGTTACTAGGAACGACTGGGAATTTTATTTACTGGGTAGTGTGGTGGCCGTGTGGTGTCCGGCAGAGTAGAATAGCACCAATGTTTTCAAGGCTGAAGATCTAGTCCCCGTAGACTGGAAAATGTGCAGCAGCGTTTTCCTTTGTTATATTTTTAACACTGCGATCTCCAACCCGCCGGCCAAGCATGGAGATTATGACAATAACCTCCCCTTTCGTGGGAGAGGCCCTTAGTCCTGCAGTGGACTGTTATAGGTTGTGATTAATATAGCTTGTAAACACAATTTAAAATACAAATAGAAAAAAAAGAAAAAACTCCTATCAAAATTAAAATATAATCTCTCTCTAAAATATATTATAAGATTCTCTCTCTGTATGTGTGTGTGTGTGTGTTTGTGTGTGTGTATGTGTGTTTGTGTGTGTGTTCGTGTGTTTAATGTATGAGCGTGTTATCCTTCACGCCACTAGCGATTTAGGCTTGGGATTTAAGTTTTTAAACCCCAGTAGTGTTCTAAAGTTCGCACCAACGGGTCTATTGTTTCATTTTTCCCAAACCGTTGTTACAGCGAAATAATTGCCACCTTCCATTAACGGAATTATAGCAGCAACTGTATAAGAAAATGTGCACCTGAACCGGTGGGAACAATTCAGACATAATGAATAGAGGTAATAAAACTTAAAAGGGGTTCTACATAGACTGGATACGATCTCGATATAAATCTATGTTGATTCACTGGGCTGTATTTTATTGTAATATAAGTAACCGATAGGCAAACGTCGGAAATTCCACGATCAAGTTAACGTTTACCTAAATATTTTCTAAACTACTCAACCAATTTTAATAAAACATAGCTTAGAACTATCTCGATTAACCTGGCCTACCTAGGTTAAACTGCCTATCAAATAAACAAAAACCGCATCGGAATCGATCCATCTGTTTGGGAGCTATCCGTATGATGCCACAGGCAGACACACACCTCCACTCATACACAAATACATACGTCAAACTTATAACACCCTTAATTCGTCAGTTTGCTATTCGTTTTGTATGGAAGAAGTACTAGGAAATGCATATTATTTCCGACTTATAGATACACTTTTATAGGAATAACGTGAATATTTTCATCCTATTTATGTAAGATAGTCTGCGTCAAAGTCATTTTCATTTGCCCGGGATGCATTTTCGAAATATTTTTATATCTTTCTATAAAGTACTCGACGTTCGTTTCGGACGTCTCAAAAAATATCTCTCCTCTAACTGATCGGGAAAACCGCATGAAAATCCGTTCAGTAGTTTTCGAGTTTATCGTCTTTGTTTTACAACATGTAATGATAGTGATGATTGTGTTCTTGCCGGTGAGTAAGGTCTGCAGGTTTTCGTGGGAAATCGTAGCTTTACCAAAGTATAGGCCTAGCATTTGTTTATGCTACCACTGACCGTGTTCCGTGGTTTTGGAGCTGAGCAATACATTGGTGATAAACTTGGTGTTGCTATCATCGGTAACCACTTCCCATCAGCTGGCCCGCTTGCCTATTTGCCTACACATTGACATATAAAAAAAGTTTACTCTCTTTTAAGTAGTCCTGTCTGCATCGATTTCGCGAACCCTATTTAAATAACCTCGTCTGGTATTAAAATGTTCTTCCTCCTTTTGTAATATTGTGTAAAAGCTGTTTTGCTACCCTACGTACTTCGATCAGGATATTACAAAGCCGATGGAAGCAAGTGGCACACAGTCGATCTGTGCGGTTTTCCCAGTAGTGGGCGTTCTGCGGCCAAGATGTTAAAGATTGGTTATCGGGCCCAGTATCCAACTTGTCTATGAGCCAGGATTTGGCAGATCAGGAATTTACAGTCGACTGCCATCTAACCTTCATGACTCTGTTAACTGCGGAGCTTGACCAGATTAGATCATGATTACATATTCAGTCGCCTGAACGAGCACGTTTCATCCCAATGTTATCCTCTATAAGTGTTTAACTAACTGGGAAAAACTCAATTCATAACTCAGAAAAAGGTCATTCGTACATAGCGGCACAGAGGATCGAACTCTGTACCTCTCCCTTACAAGTCGGACTCGCTAGCTATTAGGCCACCAACGCTCCTAACCGTAATTGTCAAATAGTACGCTTCATTAATTACTATCTAATGATCTTAAGATAAACGTAGGGGAACCCATCTATCTTCAGATTATCTCTCTAAGCATTCAACTAACTACTGTCGACACTGGCGTAGCTACTAGTCCCGACGAGAGGAAATTCACAGCCCCTGTCGCAACGTGTATGCGGTTAGCTTGAAATGTATGCATGCATTTGTAGGGGCTTACAGTATCCGTGAGTAGCCTTCCTAGCACCCAACTGGGGGCTTACAGTATTCGTAAGTAGACTAGCTAGCACCGAACTGGATAGTTTGCCTGGTGGAAATGTGTTACGTTCGTTACAAATATATGTACTATCTGTCAAGAACGCGGCGTTGAAAAGCATTATGAAGCTGTGAGGTAACTGCATCTACGATTGAAACAATGTCAAAGCCCTTCGCCGCCTTTGTCTTTATGCGAAAACAACAGATTTACATTTAGATTTCATCAGTTGGTAAATGAACTCTCAAAATAGTTTAAAAAAATGCATACAGTTACGAAGCCGAAACTGGCAGCCATTGTAATAGTGAACCATTTTACATTAACAATTACTTGTATTTACTTCATCCTTATGTCGTGAATCTTCCAGCTATCTATTCACAAGAGTCACTTTGGTTAAATTTTTGTAATGCACGTAAAACGGGATGTTTTTTCGCAGTAAACTCAAATACATGTATCTTTTTAGGGTTAAATTGGTCCAAATTACCGTGACCATATTCTTAGCACGTTCTAAAGCCGTTGAGATTTCAGACACAGTTCCGTCTCTCGCAGACATTTAACAGAGACATGTTTGTTTGGCCAAGCCGCGCCAAATATGCATAAAACTATGTAATGACCATAAACTATTTGACTACTTTTCAAGTCCCAACATTCTAGTCGGAGCTTGCAATTAGAATGGATCGCACTGTATTCTGAGTCTCCGTACCCACAAAGCGTTGCGGAAACGACTCCCGCAGTCCGACAATTACTCAAGCTCCACCGCGGTTAATGATCCTCTTAATTGTGCCGTAAAATGCTCTTAATTTTTTTTTATTTACGACCAGAGTCCAACCAGCACTTTTTCACCCTTACACCTTTGCAATAAAAGTCAAAGTGCCCACGTGTTCCTGACCGTCCAGCTATGACGTCATAATAAAAGGTCAGTAGAGAAATGGGTCTGTCGTAAATACTGCAGGGATAATTTGAGCTCAGCATTAGGAATTGATGGCGGCCGGTTATGATGTTTTGATTAGATGCCAAGGCACACAATAAGTGTATTGTGTATATTTTGATGTGTTTTTGTATAGCTCCGTTGAAAAAACATGTTTAGGTTTTTATGACATAAGTAAGACAATAATGGAAGTTAAGGTCGAGTATAAAGGGCGATTATAGCGCCCCCTGATGAGATAAAACTATGACACCAATCGCCCATCACTGATGAATCATAAACCCATTATCGAAAACTGTATGTCAATCGATAGCCGTTCTGGAAATAAACGATGACATTGAATTACACAAACACAACCTCTCACCCTAAACGCATATACCATCTCCGTTCCGTCGTGGATAAAAAAAGAGAAGAGGAAATCAAAGAATTAGACATTGGTAGGATCTGGGAAATATATTGGGCACTAAGCCATTATCAGCGTCCGAGTGGTCAACCCGACTTCCATCAGGGTCTGCTTTCCTACTCTTTTGGGCGTTACGGTATTACTCATACATCCACTCAAAATATTTCGGAACACACACACATACACCAATTTATTAACAATAATCTTTACAGTACGTTCAAACCGTTCATGGCTAAAAATCATACTTTTGAAATGCTCAAAAGATAACGAAACATTCTCTAAATTACTTTAGAGATTTATTGCCATTTGGTGTATTGTATGTTTGTTGTATCATTTGGCTAAGTAATATTTATTATTATTATAAGTGTTATCAGGAAATCTGGCAATGAGAACAATAGAGAAAAGTGGCGTTTCCTCCGCTAATAAGAGTTGGACTCCTAAACTAATGATAATACCCTCACTCACATCCCATCTCCTTACAATGAGTGCACCGTTTGCACAGCTTACAAAGTATACGCAACATATGCAAGTATGCACCAGTTAGACAACGCCTTTATGGGTCGTTGCGTCTTACACACGTTCAGTTTTTACAGCGCAGTTTAAGTACACTTCGTGCGCCTGAGGGACTGTGAGGTCCATGTAGGCTATTCTACGTCAATACTTAGTACACCAAGAAAACGATGGTCTGCCTATGCAAAACTCGGCATGTTCGGTGGGGTAAACAAAAATGTTTATTCGGCTTTTTGTAGCGATGGTACTTAAATTGGAAAAAAAAGATCGGTCTGCCTAACATCGTATTAGAAGTTTCGCTAGTCAGCCAGGTTAATGTCACCTTTTAGTGACTTTAAGACCAACTTTTAGTGGTTCTACTTATCCTCTACAATCCCTACAAAATGGCGCTACTCGATGACGTAGGATAACCTACGGTGCCCCCACAGTCTATAAAGTTTTTGACGTAGGCACGAATCTGTACAATACATCAGATTTCTCTGACACTTGTCATAGTAATGCCAGCAATGTAGCTTTGCTTCTCACTTCTGGCCATTCTAGTAAGAGAGCTATGAGCCCATACAAACGTACACGATTTCTGCACGATTTACCCCCAGTATTGATTTATATAATAATGACAGAAAGCTTATTTTATGATTATATAGCCCGGATAGTCCCCGCACAGTAATCGTATCGCAACCGCACAGTCACCGCGTCTAATGCGCGCCAATAGAGTAGACTGCACGTTTTCTGTCCAGTTGCTACGCGGTGACTATGCTAGCACGACGCATACGCTTTTACTGTGGTTTGTAAGCAGCGACGTAACCCTAACCCTAAAATGTAACTACCCCAAAGTCCCTCCCGTACCTAAAGATAAAAGTAAACGGTACGATCCCAGTCGTACGACACCTGTTGAGCTACACGCTCATAAATACCGACTCCAAAGTGACCTTACTTCGGACACAATGAATTAAGGCTTTTAACAGGATTGGCTATCAGAACTCTGTAGCTCGCACCTCACACTCTTCATTACCAAGATAAAATGGGGCCAGTGGAGTTAATTGAATTGATTATTTATATCTTCTCCTTGTTTCTGTAGCCCTTAAACGGACAGGTACGAAATGAGGCTAGACTTTAAAAATAAATCGAACTCGTGTATTGTTCATGTTGTATATTTATAGTGGTACTAGTTATGCGCCCGCGTGAACTACTGTACGTTGTCACGGTATATCGCGCAAATGGAGCGAAATAGTATTATTCTATGGCCATCCTCAGGTGCCATCTCCATACCGTATTTCATATAATTCATTATTTTTATTTAATTTCGGTTTCACTATGGAACGGTACTTTCGCATTTATAATATTAGTAAGGAATAGGGATCTGGCCGAATTCTTACATACCTACCTACTTAATTTTTCTTTTAAAAATAAATAAATAGTTTTAACAATTTCAATACCTTGCCGCGCTATCACGACGCTAGTCTAAAGTCCGTGCACGGCGAACATTCAATGTAGAGCATTTTTTGCACATGGGCCTTGCGCGCTACGTTCCAAAATATATAACCTATAATACCTAACATCGCAGTTTTGGAATTTTGCGTAGTTTAACTATTTCTGACCATCGATTATGGACAGTGACACAGGCCCTTCGCGATTAAAAATATCACGACAATCGTTGACCTGTTATAAACACTCGTTATTTTTATTTTAGGTTTAACAGGTTAAATATTAACAAAAGAAATTACGCCCTCCGGCGGGACGGGCATCCACGATGAGATTTTCAATAGTTGAACATCACGCCCTCGGGCGGAAACCTTATTTAATAGTAATTTAGGTTTATTATATAGTTTTATATTATTATAATAGAAACAGCTTGATGTATTTGGCATACATTTTGGTCAAAAAGACATATCTAAGATACCAAATTCCGTACAAACTATAGCTTTCCGCCTGAGGGTGTAATGGGCATTTAAGTTGAAAATCTCATCGTGCGGTGGGCGTCCTGCCGGATGGCGAGAATTTTATTTTTGTTATTACTGAACCTATTATACCCAAAATATAAATAGCAAGTGTTTATAAGCATACTTCAATATGGACCAACCAAAATAACTGAAAATTTTGCTACCAGTGAGACTTCTTCATGAACTATGGACTGTCAAACTATAAAGAATGGTCATCAATGTAAAAATAATAATTTGAAATGAAATGAATCAAAAATTTTATCAATAATAATAATTATCGCAGTATAGCTAAAGACAGAGATTCAACTTCAAAAATTAAAATGATGCCGGCGCCTTTAAAATTGATATTTTATAATTTTTTACAAATAATATGTTTTTGCTACAGCCTGTAGCAAAAACAGCCTTTAGCATGGGATTACAACAATGTGATTAATTTCATTGTGTTATCTTCTTAGTACTCATAAATTCACCAGCGCCCTTGTTTCGTCCCTGTAAACTAAAATATCATTTAATACGCATCACTTATTTAATTGAACAGTCTGAGCATTACATCTTGATTGCCCTTGTAAATTAAAGATCTAACAAGATTTATAATACAAGAGGATCCGAGATCTGTTAGGACGATCAACCTCAATTTTTATCACCTATCAGCATTTACTGCTGTTCGGGGAGAAAATTTATAGCGAGATACCTAGGTTCGAACTGAAAAGCTGTTTTTCACCGATAGATAAAAGTGGATTACCTATACTGCTCGTAGAATAAGGTTGTGTGTGATTATAAGGTTTTGTATCAAGCACTTTGGTACGCGGAACGATGCACAAAAACGTACATGTTTTGATAGATTTTCATCATTCGCTCAGAAGTCATAAATATCCCTTTGACGCTGTATGGCAGGAAAATGCTGTAATTTAACATTGTTACCGCAGATACTTACCTAATGGGCTTGTTACAGCAACTTTAGTGAGTAGAGCGACTATCATCTGGCCTCCGTGACCATACTACCAGGGGGGCATGGGCGAATAGGATCATGATTACACATTCTGTCATCTGAATGTGCAGGTTTCCTGACGATGTTTTCTCTCGACGTAAAAGCATCGGTTAGTAATGCACTAATGTACATAACTCGGATAAAGTCATTGGTATATAGCTTCACTGGGGATTGAACTCGGTACCTCTCGCGTACGCGTCTGACCCGCTAGCCAGTAAACCACCGACGCCCCGACGCCGGGTAGCAGCGTTGTTATTTATTTAAAACTTCATTACACAGCAATTCACAGTAATTCACAGCAATTCAGCTTATTCAGGTGGGCGCTAAGTGATGTCGTAATTGGCACTTTCGGAAGTTACAGTAATTGAAACTTGATGTAATTGGAACGTGTGTTTCTGACATTATTTACCTTTTCCCGTAACCACTTGGCGTCAGGCCCGCTTACATTTTATTATGTACGGTAGGAATATAGGCCACCTGATAGAATGTGATCACGGCTGAAAAAACGATGCATATAAGTAACTATTTAGTTGCATTTATTTTAAATCATTTGTCATCGTAATAACTAAGGGCCCGTTTTTATGTCGCCTTTACAAGTCGCGTCCACCTAGTCACCGCGTAGCGCCCGAAGAGGAATCGCGCCTAAATCGCACAGACAAATCTAGTAGAAGTCGCGTTCGTCTGTATGGCTCTTACAATTTTAATTAATTGTTCTAAATTTACTACTGCGAAACCTATTAATAACTAATTTAATTAAAGCGTAAGTATAATTATACCTAACCTAACCTTACCTAATCCGGACCTACATAAGACATAACCCTACTTCAAACCGTTCACATATTCATTACCTGTCGTACATAGTAAACCTTCCACATCTGAACTGGAAATTGCTTTCCGATCTCATTGAATGCCGCACGTTGAGTGTCCAGAATAAAGCTCCATTCGTAGTGTCATAATGGATTTAATTATGCATTCCACCAAGCTTTAAATTCGGCGCTATTTAATTTACCGAAAACGGCTATTGAATTTGACATTTGTGTTTTTCGTCAGACATTTGTAGCTAATATATTATTTTATTCATTCTGAATGCATAAAATGAATCTTCGTGCGGAGAAAGCGTGTAAAAGTAACGATGTCACTTGGACGAAATTTGCAGCGACAGGAACATTTAGTTTCGTTCGTTTAACGTGGCAGTTGGAGAAGTACAGAGTAAAAGAGTCAGTGAGGAAATATAATGAGGTGAGTCAAGATAGCGTACAGTTGCTACATCAACGCTCGAGCAGCGCAGTGCATTTCATCGTACGAAACAATTGACGCACGCTTGTTTTTCGTGCTTCGTGCAACGGCGCATTCGCGAGATCTCTAACATACTGGAAGCTGGAAAAACATGAAGCGAACCAAAACTCTAAGGCTTCTTAATTAGCTGGACACTCCGCCTGAAACATTTGTCTCTTGCCGAAAGTTACATTCTAAGTACAAATGTAATAATTTTTGCAACTGCTGTTCTGCGTATAAACACTGATCATAATAATTTAATGTTAATAGCTATTGCTACTTAAATCTACTCTGTCGCTACAGGTTTAACAGGCGTTTCAGCAGTAGTGAGTTCCTAAGTTTGTTTTGTGCTTCGAAACTTACGGCTACTGTTATTATTTCGTTACTAAGCGGCCATCATCATCATCCGAGCGGTCAAACCCGGCTTCTTCGGTCAATCTTCGGCTTTCAGGGTCCGGTTTCCCACTTTTTCTTCTCCACTTTGCCCGATCTTCGGCAACCTCACGCGTAAGCCGTTGGCTCTCGCGTCCGACTCGGCGATGTCAATCATCGCTTCTTGGGTCTGCCGCGGACCCTCTTCTCTGATACAGGCAGGCATAGGCACCTATTTCTTATGTATCTCTGGGGCTTACGCAATACGTGACCAAACCAGCGCAGACGTGTCTCTTCGATTTTATCTGCGATATCTCTCACGCCAAGGCTGCCACGGATGTACTTCTTACGAACTTGATCAAGTCGCGTAACACCAAACATCCACCGCAGTATTTTCATTTTGTTGGCGTAGAATTCACGTATTTTATAGTCACCGGAATCCATGACAAATATTACTAGATAAGATAGGTACAAACTTTCACCTCCATAACATAAATATCACATTCTTAAAAACATTTATCGTTTGTTACATCTAAATCTGAAACGGTAAAATTTCCTTTCGAATATTTACTTACCTATGAAAATATGGAGCAAGTTCCCCAACGACGATAGGATGGAGCTAGAAAATAATAGATTCTAAATCGACATAAAGTGAATCTATAATGATTCCTCAAGAAGAATCGTATTCGTTCCATTTTCTCGTCTTTCTCATTTCTAGAACTAGTGTAGTGATTCAAGTCTCGGTTGGAAAACAATGACAGTTTCGTCTAGTTAGGTAGTTTAGTGGCTCTCTATAAACTTTAGTGATCGTATAGACTCTATACGATCACTAAACTGGAGAAACGGTCTGAAATCCTAACCGGTCGGTCGTCCGTCGGGAGAACCTGTTATTTGCTCTGACCTGCCAGTATTATTTTATATTGTAGTAATTGCTGTTGGTTTCCCTATAACGGAAAAATAAAGAATAAAATGGAAAATTGCATTTTAATTTCTTTCACTCAATTTCGGTGGCATCAAATATTTTTCTCGATAATTAGGCTGCCTCTAACACAAGTTCTGTTTTGAGTGTGTGATCAAACTATGCAGAACTGAGAACAGAGAAGCAAGTACAGTTACGTATACCAGATTGCTTGCCGATTGCCAATAAACGGTACATGTACACCCTATCCATCCGATATTCAGCAACAAAAGAGATCGCCCCATCGCTATCTCGAACACCTTAATCAAGTCTTTATGCAAAGCTGTGCGGAGGAATACCTGCGGGGAAACAGACGCGTCTAATAGCCGTTTTGTTGGATGCGACGACGACTTAGCACCTAATAAATTGTGTTTACCCCTAGGACCGAGGTTAAAATTGCCTTTCTACGTAAATTACCTGACGCGACGTTTACGCTGCCATTCCATAGTGAGCGTTAAGCACCCACATTAGGCTTTAATCTCGCAAATCTCGGTGATTCGGGTGCGGTTCCGTTGAAATTAAATCTTTCTCCGGCACAGATTCGGACCCGCGTACATCTTTATTGTTAGACGCGTTAGGTACGTGAATATTTGACGAAGCATTGTGCGTGTGTAGCGTAGAAAGTAGAAATCTTGCTTTATTCACCGAATGCACGTCTATCTCCGTCCGTCAGTCAACGACTGCTGACGTGTGCAACTTTGGTGCGTGTTTGGTGTGCTGTTTCATATCTTCTTAATATTCCCGTATTGTAAAAGAATGGGGAATGATTTTTGCTTTCAATGGCAATTTCCATGGCGCAAAATTGTTGTCAGGTAGCGGTAAAATCTTTCTTAGCATGTCAAACGCTGTGGACGTACAGTTATCAGCATATCCCTCATTTTATTTTACTTATTTAAGTAACAAAGACTCAATACATTTTTGATTTCATTACGGTTTAGTTATCAAATTAAAATTCTCAATAATCAGATACATTAAAATTAAAATTATAAATAATTAATTAATAATGTCAACAAATTCATAAATGTCAGTCACAAAATAAATGACATTTACGTAAATACAATTAGGATGCCAATATCGAATTACCAAAATCAGGATAAGATATATGTATATGCCATATCTTATCCTGGTTTTGGTAGTTCCTTTTATACTGGTTATACTGGTCGGCAACCTGTTCTACCGAATAAAAAGAACTATTTCATTGGCCTACGTATCTAAAACCAGTACAAGACTGCGGAATCACAGTTTTACAACATTACAAGAGCCTAAATATCTTTATTTGTTTGTGTTTCCTTTAGACTAAAATATTTTTATTTTTTTATTTTATATAGTAGACAAACACGCAAGGGTTCTCTACTTTACACGTACGATAACATAGGACATAGCTTGTTTTTAACGTGTTAATGTTACAACAGAAAAAATTTACTACCTGCCCTTTTCCCACTAGGGGGTTATTACAATATGTCGGCACAATGTCTCTGTTTCCTATTTATGGGAAAATAACTAAGTTACACTAACAGTATTATTCATTAAAAAGTTATCGGAAGTTAATAGAAGGTTTTAAGCTTGGTAAAATACGGTTCATGAAACAATAACAACAAAAACAAACATTACACTGAAACGCATATTAGCCGTAAAACGTTCATTATCGGCTTCATAACTTATGAAGTATCGAAGGCTGATACCACAGAATTCAAACAAAAACAGGATCCCTGTCTCTAAATCACGAATGAAGCAATCAAATAGCCGTCATTTTATATGTGTGCGTGATTTGAGGGTTGCCATACACATGATGTGGATGGCATGAATCCCCTTTACGGATTTTGGATTTCTTTCGGATTTCGGATTTCGGATTTCGGATTACGGATTCGGGTTCGGGTTCGGACATCAAGCAGTACGTAACGTACTTATCATCCTAGCGTATATCCCGGTTTGTGCCAGGGTCCGTTTTCCGATTTAAATTGCACACTTTCAACAAAGCACATTTTCAACACCTTGCATGTACCCCATCTCTTTAAGGTAACAGGGCTAGTCTATTTGTTTAAATTCTCTGGCTGATACTTTCTTTAAACCTCTGTAAACCTAAAATCTAGGATCAAGAACCTAGATCCTAGCCTAAAATAGTGGCAAACATGGCCGCCGTCACATAAACAACAGACTTTATTTGCCTTGATTGGCACGTGATTCGATTATTGACTTTTATCCTGAAGAGGAGGCAAAGGAAATGCATCCATACAGCCATGACTTCTACCATTTTTCTTGCAACTCCGTTTTGATACCATTTCGGCACATTAATCTTTTTTTGAGACTTAGCTACAAGCTATTTTATGTAGGAATTTTAAAATACGTTTTAAAGGCCTAATGAGTATTTTAGCTAATTAATGTTTTAAACCTACTAGATAATATAAAGTATATATTTCTATGAATAAGACCGTAATATACCGGTTATAAAAATAAATGTCAGTCCTAACGAAAATCACCACTCAGACCCTCGAAAACTGGTTATTAAAAGAGAAAAATACATTTGATATGAAAGAGAAATATCATTTTCTCTGTTAGCGATACAGTATTTCGTTATTTCCTCCCAATGCCTGCTCGAGACAGTATCTTGCTCCGACGAACTGAAATAGTCTTCGAAAACTTTTCCGATGTACTTTGTTGTACCTAGTTAGATTATGAATACATTTTTACTCTTGTTTATACTGAATGTACTAAGAAGCGTCGGTGGCTTAATGGTTAAGGGGGCCGACTACTATGCGAGAGGTACCGACTTCGATCCCCTATGCCGCCTTGTACTCGTTTAGTTGACATTTGTTCATAACATCGCCATCGTGAGCTGAAACATTGCTATTAAAAAAAAAAAAAAAAAGTGGACAAATTCACACAGCGCCATCTAGCCCCCAAACTAAGCAAAGCTTGTGCTATGGGTGCTAGATTACTGATATACTACTTAAATTCTTTTTAAATACATACTTATTATACATAGAACACCCAGACCCGTAACAGAAATTAAAATTCATCATTTCAATTTCTGCCGGCCGGGAATCGAGCCCGGGTCCTCTTGCGTGGCAGCCCACCATGTTGACCATTGAGCCACTCAGGTCAATCATAATCATCTTGGCGTTAAAATCCCGCTCGAGGGCCTGGGGTCCGTTTTGACTTTGATCCAGGATTTGGTCTACCACTAGTAGTCTACTACTATCTGACCTCCGTGACCCTGCTACCGAAGAACCTGACCAGATTGAACAATGGTTACACATTCAGTCGCCTGAATGTGCATCGGTTAGCATTCAAGTAATGCACATAACTCAGAAAAATTACATTGGTACATGGCCGCAGTGGAATACGAACCTGGTACCTATCGCTTATTAGTCGGATTCCTTAACCACTTGGCCACCGACTTGCTACCAAATACACAGGGTTATTTGAGTGCTCAATGACAAGCAGTTACCGTAGCCTATGGACGTTTGCTATATGAAACGAGGTATCACGAGCATTTACTGAACCAGCAAAAACTTATTCAAAGCCCTTATTATAGAACTCCAAAAAAGAAACATAATGTATGATTGATAACGTTCAGTTCCAGATATTGCCAAAGAGAATTTAATAACTTTTAATATTAGCTTGCACACTGCAGGCGAGGAGACACTGCGAGTGCGATCATGGACTTCAACCCGAATATAGAAACGGTAGAGGTCTCACAGTGCCCGGGAATGCACAGGGTTCCAACTATACTTGAGTGGCAATCAGTGGCACTATGCGTCGGTCAAAATGAACAAACCTATTGAACGCCCGTATTCTCCAATAATACTTGGACAAGTACTGTTTGAGAATGCATGTCTAAGTGCATTTTATGTACAACTTTACTGGTAGACACACACTTTATAGCCACTTTTCCTTTGCTAGTTTAAGAAGTTTCTTCACAAGAGTCTATACCGACGTACAGAGTTGGCGTTAAAGGTAAGTAATCGAAGACATTTGTCTCATAGGCAGGCCATTCTGGTATATAAATACGAAACGATAAAGTTACCATAGGCGGGCTGTAAGCTTGTTTGCGATCTTAGTGGTGTAAAACACACACATATTGAACAAGCAAGTTGCTTAGTGGGGTAGACTAAACCTGGCTCGCTGTATGTGTTCTACCGGCTTTACGTACAATGGGGAATGTGTTCTTAGAAACATTTTGATCTAGTGACCACGGCATAGTTCCGCCATCGCACGTACCACTCGCCGCGGGCTGGGTACTCATACCCACTACGTAGACCCTCGAAGACCCTTGGTGTCCATGCAAAGATACGAAAGAACGTTTCTTGCACGATTAGGATGTAGAATGAGGTCCAAGTCACAGTGTTTCCTTTGGGCTATTGCATGGGATCGTTCAAGAGGTACATTAGAGGTCTCTTTAGAGGGGGACAACGCATTAGACCCCTAGTATTGCTGATCTCCATAGGCGGCGATGACCACTTTGCATCAGATGGCCTGCTTGTATGTTTGTCTGCCGTATAACTATACCTATATGAATAATTTGACTGAGGTACATAATAGCATCGGGCGTTTCAATTAGGCCGGCGATGTCTGTTTGTTTATCAAATTAAATTCTGGCGTGAATACAATCGCTCTGTGTGACAGGCATTAATCTACGTTATTCAGTTGCGTGTATTCATCGCTTCCGTAATAAATTGATGACCAATTGTTCTTCTACCAAATCGATTTGTTCTTGACTGTTCTTCTAACAAAGTCGTAAATCGCAGCTTATAGCACAAAATATATTACTCTGATCTGATCTGTGTGATAGCTGTTATCGGAATAAAGAACGCACAATTTTTTTTACCCCGGTAAGTTTCAATTAAAACATTACGCTATAATTATTTTTATACCTTCCCTCTCGTAAATGTTGCACAATACGTCAACGCGATATATTGTTCACGGTACTTAAAAGGCGAAGAGTTGCGGTAATTCAAGGATATAATGGGTAGGAAGTACTATGTGTTTGCTGAGTGGGGTCCCTTTTGCACACACCACCACACCACAACACACCTACACTACCCATATATAGCGAAGATTTTGCAGGTTTTTATTGGCTGACTCTTTATGTTGTGATTTTTCTCTTACTTTGTACATTATTTCATTTTGTGGCGTTGTTTTTCTTAATGTTATTCTATTCTTTTTTTTATTGTTATACGGCAGACAAACAGACAAGCGGGCCACCTGATGGAAAGTGGTCGCCGCCGCCTATAGACATCAGCAACACCAGACGAGTTACCAATGCGTTGCCCGCCTGTGAAGGGATCTCTAATATACCTCTTTCTATTATATTCTTCTATTCCATATTATTTGGCTAATCCAGTTTTTCACGCGCATTAAACCCCAATTACCAGCTCCATGCGAAGCAATTAATAGTTCCATCAGACATTATGAATTGACATTACACTAATAACTGTGTGGACAAAGGAATCGAATAACTGGCTACATCATTAGTAAATTGGATATTGGTTAACCACGTTTACTTTGCCGCAAATAACTTAACAAGGCTTTTAATCGTCAAAATGTGTTACTGTTACTCGGTTACAATAACAAGCTTTTATTAAATTGACTGTGTGTGTAATATGCGGTATGTAGAATATAGCGACAAACCGTCAAAGTAGACGACGACTAATATCATAGCGTCAGGTGGTAGGACTATATCATGCCTGAGGAATCTGGCTGGGTGAGTATTACCGCCTTTTCTATTTCTGCCGCTAAGCAACAATGTTTGTACTGTTGTTTTCCGGTTTGAAGGATAAGGTAGCCAGCGCAATTATAGGCATGAGGCATGTAGGACTCTGCCTATGGAGTCCGTCTGGGTGAGCACCACCGCCTTATCTATTTCTGCCGCCAAGCAATACTGCTTGCACTGTTGTGTTCAGGATTTAAGGATAAGGTAGTCAGCGCAAATAGGCATGAGGCATTTCATCTTTGTCCTCACAGTGACAGATTTATGTTTATCAAAATAAATGAATTGAATTGAATTGAATTGAATACTGAGTGAATAGGCGATTCCTAGACAGGCATGCGCCATCTTCTTCTGCATCGTCACTTACCACCAGGTGAGATGGCGGTCAAATGCCTGGCTAGTCTATTTAAAGAAAACACACTAACACCCTTTCTATGTTAGAGCTTCAACGCAGCAGTTATTTTTCACGTGAATAGAACACTGATCAGAATGGTCCGAAATACTGTCCGCAAGAAGTAAATGTAGAAAAGAATAACGAACAATGCTATTGAGGTAGTATTGTAGGAAACAGCTGTAATTTGGCACATTAACAAAAAAAATACCAAGCAACTGCCGCTAATTGCATACGCAAATATTGTTCAGTTTCTAACAGCAGAAATACGTCGTGTTGACGAGACAAAGCCTTGTAATCTCCGACGTGCGTCCTAATGTGCTCGTTTTATGGAAATGTCTGCGATGTTTCCCTTTGTTGGAATATTTCGAAATTTCGCCTAAGGTGTTATTGTGCTGAGTGCTTGTGTTTTTGAACGTATCTGTAGACGTTTAAAAACAGAGCGTCGGTGGGGGTCCGACTCGTATCCTGTGGTACCGGGTTCGTACGCCAGTGATGCTATTTACCAATGACTCTTTTCTGAGTTATGAACATTGGTTGGACACTAACCAACGCGCTAAACGTGAGCGAAAACATAATTAGGCGACTGAATGTGTAACCATTATCCAATCGGGTCAGGTTCTCCTGTTAAAAGTATCATGGATGTCTGATGGCAGTTCCACTGTAATTACCTGATGTGCAAAGTCCTGGACCATAGTCAAGGCGGAAACTGAGCCCTCGCGCGCGAGAGCACAACCGGGACATTGTCGCCAATAATACCTTGATAATACGTTTAAATCTAGTCAATGCACACAACATCCGAGTATTGAACTTTGTTATTTATATTTTGTTTTACTCCAGCTTCCGCATGAAAGGAATATTTAGGGGACGAAATGAATTATAAAAAGTTTGAAATAAGAACACGCACAATATTATTTTAGGCCCAATTGAATTTAATATAAAACAAAGTCCGTCCAATAATCTCAACTATTGTGCCAATTCCAATAAGGTTTTACGTGGATATAGGGATTAAGTAAATCTATAAAATGTAATCACTTCTTCGTTTTCCCGCTTTATCGAGGATCCCGCATTAAGTGCTCCAGCTCAATACCAGCGCAGAACGAACTGACGAACCAATTTTTATTCCAATCGTGGATCGTTTTAAATCCCCTTTAAGTTAGCCTTCGAATAGTCAAACGCACCTGCGGCAATAGCAGTGGAAATTACCGATATTTTTTCCGGCAGCACCGAAAATAACGGTATTCCGCGATATCGGTGGTTTCCTATCGGGACATATGAAGTGGAAAATAAATCACGGTTCGCTTTCGCAATCCAATGGTCTGAAAAATGAAAACTATGGGCTGGTAACTTCGAGTCTACAAAGCGATGAACCAGGCGTGCTAAACAACGACCGTGTTTCTGAACGGTATTTAGTGTTTGTTTATTGAGGCATACGTACATGTTTTTTTTCTTGTTTGTTTGTTTTGACTGTTAAAGAATAATGAGAGGATAAGTTTTAAGTTGCATCTGTGGAGCTGTGTATCTACGTACTATGTAATTTAAGTGTCTGTGGTGTCATTGGACCGATTTCGATGTATTTTTAATTTGAAAGTCTCTTTAATCGAGATGGAAACATTTGTGTAGTCTTTGTCGGGGGCTTTTGACATCACAAGGTTAGGTTGTTGTTAAAATACCTACTTATAAACACTTTTGTTTCAATGGTTCTGCAAATATCGAGGTCCACTGTTGCCAGTAGTTGTGTCTGTAATTATATGACTATCACTGATATAAATATGATAAAAAGATTGAAATGTAGTATTGTTAGCCTTATTATTTTAACATAGCTTAGTTAATATAAAGAAAGCGAACCCTGGCAGTAGCCGGGATTGACCGCACGGATCATGATGTTGAGTTAGTATGAAGCAAAATCTGTCCGATATCTCAACTATTGTGCAAGTTCTATAGGAATATAAATTCACCGCGAACAGGAACAGGTAAAATACACCGCAGGCAGACATACCTAAAAGGTGTATTGCGGATCCCTAAAAAATTAACACATTTATATTAATTCGTTCTCGTCTTACAGTGCGCGTAAACTCATTTGGTTCCAGCGGCAGTACTTGAGTGGAGATCGGCGCAATTCCATCAAATTAATTTGTCAATCATAGAACCGTATTGAACGCAGGGCGTGAGAACGCGTAGTAAGGGCCCGTTTATACGTCGCCGCCTACAAATCGTGTACGCGTTGTCACCGCGTAGCGCCCGAACAGAAATCGCGCAGCTTACCATATTGGCGCGGACGATGACGCGGTGACTAGGCGGGCGCTACGCGTTTGTTTACAAATAGTAAAATAAGCTTTCTGTCATTGGTATAGAAACCAAATTTGTATAAAAATTTGAGACAAATCACACAAAAGTTGCGTACGTTTATATGGGCTCTAATGCTACGTTACTTGCATTACTACAAGCATTGTTTTTAAATAAGGGCGTAAGACTTTTTATCAGCTCTTGATCTGACTATTATTTTCTTTGAGTGACGAACTCTTCCTGCGTACCTCACACGATCAGCTGACGAACCTAACGAAGCTAACCTACAGCATATTGCGATTTTGTGTATACCATGTTGTTTAGCTATTTATAGGCAGTTGTTTTTACCGTGGCTGGCGTTCGTTAGGCGGCCTGGGAAATAGGGCGTAAAATCGACGCCTCGGGTCCGCAAATCAATTTGTAAATATCAACGGAGGCTGCTTGTGTGGGTTTAGTGCGGGGCCATCGCGGTCAGGTGACTGTGCACGAATTAAACGTAGTTCGGTAAAGGAAATTGGTAATCCCGATTTCTATTAGGTTTCTTAATTTTCTTTATATTGCCTAAAGCGCACGGACGGACGGTCCATCTGATGTAAAGTGGCCACCGTCATCCAGGACATCTGCAATTTAAGGGGAGCGGATACGGTACCGGCCTTTGAGGAACCTGTAGACATGCCTTTTGAAGAACCCCATATTGTAGTGCAGAAAGACTCCGGGAGTGATCTCATTTCATATTTTACATGTGCGTGGTAAAAAGGCTCGTGATGCCCATACGTTAGTTGGTTGGTAGGCATCTAGGTGGTTTCTACAGGTGTTGAGGAAATGAAATTTATCTCCAAGCTGAAAGCTGTAAGTTGACGCTGAAGTGGCACTAGACTAGCCATATCTGTGGAAGAGCCGGCAACCACCCGAGTTCCAATTAAATTAAAAAAATTGTGCTCAATAGTGCCTAGATGGTGGCGAGATGAAGTAGGGTTTTCGATAAAAGAACATTTATATAAATAATGCGTCTCTCAAAAATATATAATTTATAAACTTTACTAGCCGTAAGCGTTCACCATAACTTCCATACTTCATTACGAAGAAATGAGAACCTAATACCCTTTTCGAGTCCGATATTGTAACAGAAATGGCAATAGCTAGGGCAGATGTAGATTGCACATTAGAAGATGCTGCAAAATATTACCTTCAGAAGGAACAAGCAATTTCTGTGTACCGAATCACGGATATTGCTGCTCGATTGCTGCTCGCGGGGATAGAGGCAATCGTTTTACATCTTCCGAGACTGAAGAGCTTCGATCAACTCGAAAGGGTAATGACGAAGATGAGACAAAATTGCGGAGATATGGGTATTCTGATTGAAATACAGATCTTCGTTACACGCGTTATGACGTAGGTAACTACGACAGAGCGCTTACGCGAAATGATGTTAAATACATAGGTAGGTTCGGTGTTTGTTCTCAAGAACTGTTTTAACATGATGTCTACATTCTATCATCGCACCGCTCGCCACGGACAGGGAGTTCTTCCTCACACCTTGGAGCCAAATTGGGCGCGAACTGTGCGGTTCCAAAGGAATTTTCTCTCACGCGCATTAAGGTTGTGGAATGAACTACCTGGAGAGGTTTTCCTTTGAGAGTACAACATGGAGTTCTTCAAGAAAGGGGTGAAAAGGTTTTTACAGGGTCGGCAACACGTGGTTGATGCCCCTGGTATTGCAAACGTCCATAGGCTGCGGTGACTGCTTACCATCAGGCAGGCCGTAAGCTTGTTTGCCACCTTTGTGGTATTATAAAAAAGGGTTCCAGACGAGGTGTAGTGTCTTTTATTGATATAAATGAATACTATGATTATATGATTATATTAAACGGGACTCCCACGCGACGTACCTTTTCGATTTGTTTTCCCAACTTTTCGTTAACTTTTCAACGTGAGGTTACACGCACCGTGGTTACTAGAAGTCCCGTTTAATATGTGTAGTATGTATAAAGAACGCGAGTTTAGTTAGAAACTAATAGTATGTAGTGCAATAATAATGTATATTCAATGAATAAATAGGTATTAATTGTGTTTTATTAAAAGAAAAGACTAAAGTAGAGTATTGTGTCGTCACAACACTCCCGTTATAACGCGGTGAACCCTATAAGGGGGGTGTTATTGTGTTACCCGTGCAACATGTTAAAAAAATTGTTAAACAACTGTTAAAAAAATTTAACTCGAAAGCTGAACGCAAACGAGCGTAATTTCATTTTGCGTAATTTCAGTTGCGCAATCTAATTTCAATGTGTAACGAACCGTCATTTAATGTGGAACTGCAAAACACCGCCCGTGAAAATAAATCAAATTGAATCAGGTACTTGTACATGTTTGTGGTGAGAGTTACCACATTCCATAATATGGGCTGTCTGAGCTTTGCCAAAGGGGCTTTTTTGTCTAGGGAGGCACACGGACGGACGGTCCACCTGAAGGAAAGTGGTAATCGTCGTTTAGTACAGTAAACATCTGTAATCTAAGGGGAGCGAATGTGGTGCCGGCCTTTGAATTCCTTCAGATATGCTTTTTGAAGAACTCAAGTGTAATAGAAAGACTTTGGGAGGGAGCTAATTCCACAACTTGGGTTGTAGGAGAAATGCTAGTAGTGAGGTAGTTATTTACACCTCCACCAACGACACAGCACGTTTTATTGGCAAATCCTAGTTAATCAAAGAGTACGTACCCCGAGTGCCTCCTGGGACAAACGTAAGCAATACTCACAGCATACTGAATATAATATAAACTAATAATTATGTTGCTCTTGGGCGCGAAGGCCCGGAATCCGCCTTGACCGTGACCCAGTATCAGGTTGGCAGAGTAACGGGGACATTGATTGAATAAGTACTGCCATGTTAGGTGTAGACGTTTCCCGCAGCAGGAACGACTCAAAGCGAGAATCACAGACTCTCTCGTAATGCTCTAAAATAGATATCGTACTAATAAATCTAATCAGAACACCGTAATGGGGTCTACATCGAAATTCAGTCGGGCAATGTTATAAATTGGTTTCCAGTGAGCTCCAAGCTTCGTTTAAGCAAAGTGCATACGAATTAATATGTGCACCATATGGTAGGGCTACTATATTGAAGTTGAAATTAAAAACAAAATCATAATTTTGATTGAATATTCATTATAATAAACAATATTTGTTTACACAGAAAACATGATTCTATTGTTTGTTAGTAAAATGCAAATCTTATAAATATTATTTGAAAATTTAAAAAAGCCAAATAGACGGATTGCAAGATTGCAATTTTTACGGCTCCGCTACCAAAATTTTTTTTCCCATAATATTTTGTCCTAACAAAAAATAATTTGTTACGTACGACAGCCGTTCTGAAATTATGCGCAAACTTACAATATTTTGATCAGTTTTCCTAGAGATCTATATTTTAAAGATAAATTTTACTCGCTGATAATGTTAGCTTTCTGTAGATGAAATAATTAAAAAAATTTGTTAAGTAGTTTTTGAGTTTATCCATTACAAACTAACAAACAAAACGACCAAAAATCATACATTTTCCCTCTAGAATATCTGATAAAGATAAATCAGCTACACAAACGCATCAATTAAATTTTATAGTAAACCTTGGTCTCCGACTACACCTACGGGAAAAATGCATGACATTATGTATGTATGTGTGTATGTACATAGACCGTGATAATCCACATCCGAAGCACGAACTTAAGCACTGCACTCTAACAGTTCAAACGTGTCCAGTCCGGCCGCAACAAGCCGACACCGCACCTTAATTGGACAACGGACGTGCTAACTCATGGGGAAGTGGGCATTTATGAATTGGGTGCGATGATTATGAGTACCGAGTGAGAGAGTAGATTAGTGAGGTAGTTGGTTTTGGAATAATTGAAGTGCTAAATGAAAAAATGCAGATTTTGGAGGTACATATGTATATGGTTGAAAAAAAATGTCAAGAAGTATATAGGGGACTTCCATTTGGGGTACCCAAAAAATAGTGTCCATATAAAAAATGTAGTACATATATTTTATTTATTATTTCTAAACATTTTTTCACAATTTGTATGACACCTTTGTTAAAAATTTGTTATTCTACCGGACGTGGTTTTTTTTATTATAACGCAGATAGTTACTTTTTATTTAAAGAAAAAGTGTAGTTTCTGACCAATGCTTTTGCTAAAATATAGTAGATTTGGCTACTATATCTTTTTCCAACAGGATATAATATCTTGACCCAAAATAAGTAGATACTATATTATGTAGTACGACGCGAGGATGCCAAAGACCGGGCGAAGTGGAGAAGAATGGGTAGGAAAGCGGACCCTGGCAGAGGCTGGGATAAGCGCTAGGACGATAATGAATACATTATGTAGTAGATTTGACAGGTACACAACAACTAGTATATAATGAGCTACCATTACCATGGACGCGCGTACAAATCAGAGACGGTCCACATCTAAAACAGGACGGGTTGAGATACTGTCTTCTGTATCTCCAACACAGTTGAAAAAGTACTATGAAAATTGGTTTACCGTATGCTAAAATGAAAGTATAAAAAGAAGGTAAGGTACGTAACGGTATATATTTTTTTATAATTTTTTTTTTTTAATTTTTTCTTTACTTCATTCCGGGCACGCAAATAGCAATCCTCGTATTTATTTAAAATTTCGCTTTCAAAACCTTCAATGAGATGCGGTCTTTTATCGCGTGTGATGTATTTGGGATGGCCCTTTAATCACTGTTATGCAAACTTGATATCCCCGTTTGCTTTGTCCAGATTCCCTTTGGCCACTGCTTTTAATTGGTCCTCGTGGTTCTATAATTACGAGGATTGGAATAGGGATTTTAGCCTTTATTATACGTGAGGAACAAATATCACGGGAACACGGGAAGGAGAGATCGGCCCAAGAAGCGATGGCTTGACGTCGTTAACGAATGACATGGGTGTCAACAAGCTCATCACTAAGGATGCCGAAGACCGAGCGAAGTGGGCCAGGAAGAGGAGGAAGGCGGACCCCGGGCCCTCACGAGCCACGACACGAGCCAGACATGACGCCGAGATGATGATGAGACGCCACTTTATACTATAATACACTTCTTTATGCTACATTGGGTATGCTATACACATACATTACATATACTATATAAGCATTAGGTAGCTCTACATTTGCGGCTTCTTCCCCTAGTTGCAAATCATGTGTTGTGATGTTTCTATTTACCTTCAATTTAGCAGTTTGGCGTGATTGAAGGCAATCACGTCAAACCATGCAAATATCAAACAACTAAGCTCAAGTAGGCACATCCACTTTATTATTAGTAAAGGAAATTATAAAATTACTTAAATTGCTTTATTGATTCACAGGTTTTCATTTCGAGTAAGTGCATTTAAGCTAAGATTTGGCGATTTTAAAGTGAACTGTTATGTTTTCATAGGGTCAGTTTCTGTTATTTTTTCAGAATCAATAGACAAACAGGCATGCAGACCACCTATGGGCCACCTGTTGGAAAATGGCTACCGCTGCCTATGGACATTAGTAACACCTATCACAAATACATTGTCCACCTCCAAAATCTCGAGACACATGCTCTGGGAGGAAATACTTAAATACTAGACTCCTCTATAGCCAACACTTATTCACCGGTAGGAACACAATACTAATGAATACCTGTACCTATTATTATTTGGCTGCGGTATTCTGTGAGGGGTACTTGTCGAGAGGCGCCATTTTGAACGGCATAACCTAACTCTCTTAATTTCCTTAATAATCGACTCGTAGCTGTCGAATTCGACCTCTGCTGAGTGTTGTAGGTTGTTTACCCTAGTTTTTTAATAAACTATGTATATGTCTAGTTTTAGAAAAACTGGCAGATATTATCAACAAAGTTTGTGGCACTTACATTGAGCATATCGTTATAAAGCACATACAATGGAGAAGTTATCAAAACAATTCTAAAATGTCTACTCCATTCATGTACTTCCATTCAAGTCAAAGTAAACTCTATGTAAATTAAAATGTTCAACACCCACACGCCATGTTCGTTTAGACATTCGTGCACCTAACAACCTGTAATGAATTCTGAACAAATAAAACACGAAATACTATGTGTAGGTACTGAAGACAAATAATATAGCAAAATAAAGTAAATATAGATAGAACAATTGAGTCTAAAGTTGATTTATTGTCGAAAACAAATACCGCTGCTGGACTTTTTTTTTAATTTAGTCTTTGCAGGCATTTGACCGCCATCTCACTTGGTGGTAAGTGACGGTACTGCCGAAGATGGAGCATGCCTGTCTAGGAACAACTTTACTCTTGAAGCCTCGAAGGCGTCCAGACTTAAACTCCACAAGCCTCTATATATTACCTTAGACATAACATTAAAACTGTATAATGTAGATCCGCAATATTCTTCAGAAATCCATAAAAAAACATTTCAATTTTCTAATCTATATTCTTAAAGCCATCGAACATTCTCGCAAAAAGTTAACGAGATCTGAAATTGCCGTAAGCCGCAATTTCTCCGGCGCGTCAGCCCGTCTTATAACGGCATCCATTAATTATGAGGTGACATCACAAAAGTGCCTAGTCACTTAGTTTAGTAGCGTCAATAACGACTTGAGTGGTGGATGGTGGATGGTGGAGCTAAAATGTTTAAAGAACACTTAAAGCACAGTTTTGATAGCACTAAGTTTTTACAAGCTGTTCGTATGTGTGTAAGTTGTCCGTCAAAATTTGCAAAATATTTTTCGATCATTTGTTGGTATCTGTAACTTGGATGACAATGTATATAGTACCATGGAGCTGGTCAGATGATGGAGTCGGACTCAAAGGAAGTAATGAACGCAATTAGACAACCTCATCGTATTTAGGCTCTTCGGAATGGTCTTGATGAGTAGGTACTTATAACACGCTATAAAAGCTTGTTATGAATTTCTTCTTTCATTTGAGAACTTATTTATTTATTGCCGCAATGTCGTAAACTTTGTAATTTTGCCCTTAAAAGGCAAAAAGTAACTTAAAAATTTAGATAGATATAAAAATATCAAATACGTAGATAATTGAAACACTGTTGTAGGGTTGTACACACAGGCACATCAACCGTTAGACTTTTATTTATTTCATACTACAGTCTACACTTTATGAAACATATTTCCTTAGCAAGACCCAGGTGTGGGCAGAAAACTAAAAATATCTTCACTAATTTGATTACACTAGTCAAGAGCTTCGTCCGAGATGACAAAGTCAAGGGTTCTGACCTTTATACACTCTTTAAGTATCTAGTCTGCAATCCTTAATTATGTAAGCGTGTAACGAGCCTGCGACAACCTTCTGTGTAGTAGGGAAGCTAACTATCGGAATCTGAAATAATTTATATCTGTAGGTATCTGTAAGATCTTCCTTGGGTTGCCAAGCTAGTGTACTAAGTAAGTAAAGTATCCGTACCCAAATCCGAAATGATAGCTGAGAGTCCAAAAGTGGTTGTCCTCGGAATGATGTGATCAACCTTTTTAAAAAAAATGTGTCAGATTATTTGTATTAAATATGCAAAATTCAGTAACATATTTAAATTATGTTATTGAATTTTGAATTTTTATTTCTAATTTAATGATTCGATTCAGTTTCGGTTCGCCTTCGGCGGTCTACTCGAACGGCATATTCTAACTGTCGGAAGGAGGGCCGAACTTCACCTTATGTTGTATTTAAGTAACTTATGTTCAGGGATCATTTGAAGTCTATGGGCCCATTTATACGTTTCGCCGCTTAAAAACCGAACAGTAAATGCGTACGCGTCATCCCCGCATAGACACCGCGTCGCAACCGGACAGAAAACGTGACGTATACACTATTGGCGCGCACACGACGCGGTGACTGAGCGGGTGCGACACGATTACTGTGCGAGTGCGACATGATTATAGTACGTGGACTATGCGAGCGCTGTGCGTTTGTTCAAAAATAATATTTCCATAGAAACCAAACTTGCATAAACAGTTGTGACAAATCGTGCAGAAATCCTGTACGTCAGTACGGACTCTAATTTAACAAGAGACATTATAATACGTGCTGTTACGTAGATTCTGATTTTGCCTTTTGAAGAGATAAGTTGCTGTTACTTTGTGAAAAAGACGCAGTCAATAATCTTTAAAGCTTTATAATGACTTTATTTCTACATCAATTTTAATATATAGTTTGAAATTTTAGGGTTTTTTTTATTTTTTAGTAGTGCATTAGTAAAGTATTAGTAATAGTTTAGTGGTACATTCATCTTAAAACTAAACAGTGGGTTTACTTAGTTATTTATAAATGTGCCACCAGCACCGTCTACCACAGATAATTTCAAAAATCTTTAGGGGAAAGAATGGTCGTCGTAATACCTACATACGTTAAATTAAATTCTTGTTAGATAATGGAAATTTCAATACAAATGTATTTAGTACCTGATAATTTCTATTAAATAGTTTAACAGACTACTAATCATAAATTATAAAGCAAAAGAAAGACATATAGGTAAATACTTGTACAGACAGCGCCAGAAGCATCCAAGCTCAGTGACATTTATTTTGAGTAGGCCCTTATCAATTTGTTAGGATATTTTACATCTTAGTTGTTCAAATCATTCCGGCCCATCTACCTCACCTAGCTGCCTCTGACGCTGTCTGCACAATACACTTACATTATTATGGCACATCAATAGAACGCGATCCGCAACTAGTTAGCCTAGTTGTAGATTACCCCACTACCCGAACACAGACATTGAAATTAGGTTTTGAGTGTTCTATTAGTTTGTAAGTAAGAATATTATTAAGTTGAGAGAGGTTATAGGCTATTTAATATAGTTCATTTAAGTAACATATTATTGAATGCTTTTTAGTTTAGTAAGTACCGTACCTCTAAAGATGCCAGGACTCATTCTAAATATATCTATATTAATAAAGTTGGTGTTATAGGAGTGCACCAAACGATAAAGCGGCGAGCGTTCACCAGCGTTAGTACGACATCGAGGGGTAGCAAATAGTTGAGGTACATTACGACAATGCGTTCTAGCAGGGAGTTTGTAACATAATTTGTTCGTGAGTGGAATACAATCACATCTGTTATGACACAGGTCATATAATAACATTACTTCAAGTTGAAGACGTCTGCATTTAAGTTTTGTAAGTGCATATTTCTTAAGGAGCTCTTGATATGGTAAGCGGGAATGAGAAAATTTGTAATATATGTTCCGCAGAAATTTCTTTTGTACCAATTCGAGTGCATCTATGTATTTTTTATTGAAAGGGTTCCATATAGGCACAGCATAATCAAGCTGGGATCGCACAAGAGATTTATAAATATAGACAAATATTGAATACTGCTAGAACTTTTTACAGGAGCGCATGATAAAACCATACATCTTGTAGGCTTTCGATATAATATGGTCAACATGTAGATTAAGATGCAGTTTACTGTCGAGTATGACCCCTAGGTCTCGTATGGATGTAACATCATCTATATAACTGTTACCCAGCGCATACTTTGCATTGTGAGCAATTCTCTTTTTTGTGATAGTAATACGTTTACATTTACTGAAATTTAGACTAAGTTTATTTTGGGTGCAATATGTGGAGAATCGATTTAAGTCGTTCTGAAATCTGGCATGGTCATCGTCATCGTTATTCATATTGTATAAATAAAAATGATATAGGTATTTCGTATCAGGAAAAATCTCTATTATCCTTATCCTTATCCGAAACTTACCTACCTTGATAATACTGGACACGTCGCAGGGATGTAGAATGGTATAATTTGTAAATAATGGTCGCACCTCAATGGGGAATGATATGGAGTATGGAGACAAGGCAGATGATGGATTGACACGATTTTTTGTTTCGAGTGTATTTTTGAATTATCCAGCAGTGTAGTGAAATACACTGCTAGATCATTTAAAAATACACTAAATAGAACTAACTACTATACTGAAATAGAAGGGAATCTGCGCTGGGTACCGTGCCTATGAAAAAAATAGTCCTATCTGTTTCAATACCTTGGTGTGTAACAACTTTCATTTACAAATTTTAATATAAATGCATCAATTTCCCTGGTAAGCCCCGGTATTACAGGCAGGAATGTCGATACTTTGGAATTTTATTCAATAAATTCAAGTGCAAGCCGGGGTCCGAAGTGGCAAGAATAAGAGAAGACGTATGAAAAGAGTTGTGGATATATGCGAGGCTAGGGAGTTGTGTCCGGACAGAGCAAAGTGGCGGTCCATAGTCTCTGCATATCCCACCTGTGTGACAAAGGCGTGAGCTTTATGTATATATGTAAATTCAAGTGCATTCAATTAGTTACCATTCTCCTTGAACTTGATTTGAAATTTGAACTTTATTTGTGCAATACGCTGCGCTAAACACCGGGGCCTGGTCTATCGAGACAGAAACGAATATAATATCCATCTAAACTACCGTTTTACTAAATCTGATAATACGAAAAAAGCAATATAGGTCGTCCCTTTATCTCATCTTCTTCACGTTGTTTACAACGCGGCAGGGTACGTCATCCAGTTTATTATTATCCTACTACGGGCTGCAATCATATTCACCTACTAATGATATAGTATTCGTGTCTTGTGGCGAAGACGCTGCGGTACACGCTTGCAATATGACAGTTTGTTTACGCCACGTTGAAACACCTCAAGATTATAGGAAAGCGTATATTCGGCTACATTTCCACGTTCATGTCTCTGAATTAGAATTGGTAACAGTGGTTAATGTAGAAATGGATATAGTTCATACCTTTATATCTAAGATTTTTGTAAATCTACAGCTCTACTAAATGTTAAAAGTTGAAACAATAAACGGTAATATATTTATTAGTACTAATTAATAATGAATATGACATAAGTATATAAAAAAAAAACAGAATTAATCATTGCATCACCCATCAACACAAATGAATTCACAAAATGATTAGTCTAAATTGAGGGTAGTTCATTCCAACTTACACCTAAGAAGAGGGATAAAACCAGAAAATAATTAAATAATTATTCAAACACCCCTCCCCAAAAAGCACCGCGTTCAAATGTACCCATTATCAAAGCCGCATTGCCACGCTTAAGTAATTATGAGTTACGATCTAAATTTTCATCTTTTGTTAATTGCTTAATGATTGAAGGGGAAAAGAAATCTTACGATATTCAATTTATATCAAATTATTCTACACCTGGTTAAACACCCATACAGTGCAATAGAATAAGTAATATTTAAATTATTATCTTCTCTTTATGTTCGGTATCCAGGAAGCAAGTGAATACTGAGTTAACAGAATACTAAGCCAAACCGTATTTTCTCAGATTCCTATCGGCATTTGGACATCAGTCTTACATGTCCGAACATAACCATCCATCTAACCTTGTCGTCCATTTTCGTGAGAAGCAGCCATTGTGTCGAGTGGATAGCACGGAAATTGTTCCAGACACTGAAGGAAATCAGAAGAAAATTGCATTTAGTATGTGAACTATCACGCGACCGGCTCATCATGACAATGTGGTGGCGGTTTTTGATGTGTTTGTTATGTTTTCTATCAACAATGTGGTAATGTTGTAAGTAGAATAAACTAAATTAGTTGCAATCCTTTAAAGTACAGCATAATTGACAATGATATGGATCTGGTTTAGTTGCAGCATGCTTCCGAGACCGATAACCAATAAGCAGCACAGTCAGAGTTTGGGAACCGGATGGGTAATCGTTTTATACTTTGACGCTAGGCTAACTTGTTAACAGACTCGATGACGGCGGCGCTGTTGGTTCAAATTTCAAAATTGCGACACTTAGTTCCAGTTTGTGGCGCTGTAATTTCATGCATGGACTTATTATTATACATATAAGTTAATTATGGTATGTCAATAGGCGACCCGAGAAGATTGACTTTCTTTTGTAGAATATGTATTCCCGCCTGTAAAATTCGCAAGTAAATTAATAATTTACCGCAAAATAGTTTAAGGTCCTTTGCACTAAATCTTATACAAACTTATTTGAACTGCACAGATAACTTTGAATCGCTAAGATGTTGGTTTAGGTTTGCTTACACGGGTTATATCGGTGACGGGGACGGTGCTTAAAATTTCACCAAGGCTTTATGCGAACTTTGGTTAAGTCCAGGTGGATTCTTGCTGATATTGCTTTGCATGTTAGTTAGTAAATAGGTATTGAAAATAATATTACAATTTTGGAAACTAAGAGCGATGGAATTAGGTTCAGCTGAGTTCGGTATTTTCTTTTGTAAAATATTAGATTTTTTACTTATTGTCCTTTGTACATTCTCATCAATAACAATCTTCTTATCAGACTAATAACTGCCATTGTTGCATTTTGAAATCTTTAATAGATAAAATCCATTTACCATTACCATTTAAATTAAATCGTTCTGTAGACTCAGTAATTTGTTTTAAAGCTTACTTCAACATTTACAGTGCAGCACCAGGGACCAGGACCTTTAGTAGTAGTATTATTACCTGAAACAATTACAAAAACATTTCTTAGCTAAAAACATAAGAAACATACGAAACATTAAGAAAAATAAAATCAAATACTACCAGTCATTTGTATCATATAAAAGACTAATGGCTACTTTGAAACAGAATGTGCGTATAGTTTTCGTTTTAATTTTAAAACATATTTACACAGGTTTGTCGATAATAATAAAATAGGGGTCGACCAGAATGAAAGTGTAATCAAATGAACAAACAAACACACCTACAATTTCTTTTTTTATTAGTATACAATATAAGCTGAACGCCTTCAAGGCTAGACTGAAAAAGCTGTTCCTAGACAGGCATGCTCCATCTTTGGACGCATCGTCACTTACCACCAGGCGAAAAGGCGGTCAAATGCCTGGCTAGATTTAAAAAAATAACCAATCCATTAATATCTGAGCGAAGAAAGTCGCCGGTCAAACCAGTAGTCCATTAATAACCCAATAAAACTTATAAGCCGCCCGTTCAAACTCAGACTAAGCTCATCAAAAGAGGCAAAGAAGGCGAAAGCAATAATTTCAAGGAAACACCGAAAGGCAATTCAATTTTATAATAACATTCAACTTTGAAACTCGCCAACCTTATTGTTATCAGAGTATCTGTGGCCGTGCCAAATCTTGGAGTTGTCCAACTCCTTCTCTAAGCCAGGGGAGGATTTCAAGTTTTCAAGCATTCGCTCGATGCATATACATATATAGATACCAACGACGTATACGTATCAGGTTTACTGTCAAATAATAATAGTATGATTATTGCACAGCACGGACAAGAGCTAAAGAAATGGATGAAGAGGCCTTGGAGGATGCCTATGTCTGGAAGTGACCTGTGTCATAATAATAAAATTTAACCAGCATTATTATACTTTTGGCTTTTTTCTATAACTACATGGATTTGTAATTGCTCGTTTGGGCTTGGTGTGGGCTTTAGCTCATTTGTCACTTATGGTAAAAAATGTAGAACAACTTTGATAAAAATATGGACGTCCAGCATCTGAAATCCAATGCACTAGAGATAATAAGGCCCAGCGCTCAATGAGAGGAAAGAAAAGCAAAGGATTTTTTGGGGACGAGTCAATATATACCATATAGGAATGCCTATAAAGTTGATATGTCAAACTAGAGCCGTTTCCATACCCACAACCATTGCCAATGGACTTTCAACTTTATTGCCATTCCTTTAAGTTACATTCTCACTCAATATATATCCCTTACCCGCTCCAATTCTGGCTCCGTGCCTGCGCTCCCCCTCTCACCTCTCCCGTCAGTCCGAAGGTCCTCGAAAGGAGCCGAAGTACACTTGTAAATTTTATAACAAGCTGAAACTTGTTGTTCCAGCGGTTTACACAGATTAATGAAAAATGAGTTTAATGATCCAGGGACAGATAATCGTGATTTCGGCCGCCGGGGAGTTTAATATCGTTTCTTTTTGAACAATAATGACTACAATTTACTTTGCTTGTCTCATTACCCTTTTGTTTATTTAAATTATATCTTAAATATATACCCTGTATTATTGTTGCATGAAACCAACCAACCTAAATGCGTGAATCATACTCCTTATTAGCCGTGTGGTGTCCGGCAGAGTAGAATAGCACCAATCCCTTATTCTCATGGGTGTTGTATAAGGCGACAAATGTTTTCGAGGCAAAAGATTAAGAGTCTCCGTAGTCTGGAAATTGGGCAGCAGCATTTTCCATTGTTATATTTAAACACTACGATCTCCAACCCGCCTGCCAAGCGTGGATATTATGGCAATAACCTCCCCTTTCGTGGGAGAGGTCCTGCAGTTGACTGTTACGGACTGTGATGATGATGATGATGATGATGATACTCCTTATTAGTTCCCACTTTATAATATAGGAAGACCACCCCTTCTTGCATTTTACACACGTTTATTTTTCAATCGCTTTTTAACTGTTATTGCTGATGTGCAGATACTTGGTACTAGATTCAGAAGACATGTGTTATTTTTTTCTAAGGAATCTGGGTGCTTCTCCTTGTGGGTTAAACTCTAGCTGGGCTCATGCCTTTTGATAACCCCATGTTATAGTGCAAAGGAAAGACTTCGGAGTGAGCTCTATGAGCTCATTCCACATCTTACACGGGCGCGGTAAAAAGGATCGCGTTGTCCGTACATTAATTGGATGCCGAGCATCTACATAGTGTGTATGAAATCTTTCCTATCGTCGGAAGATACGGTGGCGGAAAAGTGACGGTGGCACCAAATTAAACAGTTCTTCGGAAGATTCCCCGTTGTACAGACGGTAGAAAACACACAGACAGCCAACGTCTCTCAGGCCTAAGGGAAGATAAGATCCAATGAACATTTCATTTGGCTTTCAGGTTGGAACGTTTAAGCTAGCTTCAAAATTGAATATTTTAAAACTATCAATAATAAAGTGGCTCTTTTTTTTGTGTATATTTGTAATGCCGATGTAAATCCTGGCTAAAGATGAGTTAGTGATGGAGGTTTACCCGTCTCCAAAAAAAGCAATTTCTTGATCTTATTTCATATTAGTCTAGCTATGTTATTACTGCTTTGGACAGTCTAATTACGCTGATTCTACTGTGTGCTCATTCAATACAACAATTTAACATTCCATTTGGGCAGGTAAATCATGGAGTGAGTATTCAAGATTTGTTTAGCCTCAGGGTGGGTTGCGCCCTCGCCCAGCTACCCCGTAGCTCTGTGAAAAATGTTCGTTATGATAAAACGGATACTGCCCCCGGGGCCCCATCGATCTACAGAACCCTACATTTGAACAGTCATTTTTGAAATATAATAGGTGCCCACTGCCCGTTCCACCAACATACGATTTTATTTCAGTTTTTGATAATTACGTTACCGCGCTGTAACTGAGTGGTATCCCGCAGGGTAGAATATTAGCGTCAAGCCTTAATCTATTTCATTGACATGTATCGTTGAAGACAAATCGTCGCCTCAGCGCTGGTTTATCCTGTCTTAGTCGGCAGATTCGTGACAATTTTTGTAAGAATTGAGCATTTAATGATAGAAGCATACAACTTGGTACACGTATACTACATATGTAGAGGGTTGATTTTGGATATGAGGCCATCTTTGATTTCCCCTATAGCAGTAATGATGGACATACAAAATGGCGACCTCTGAATACTGTTATACACAAATGTTTTATTGTTATTTGACGATTGTTATTTGTTTTAACTATGTATGCAAGACATAATTATACATTTATTCAATGACAGGTAGTACGCACCTTTATTTTTACCCGACTGCGCAACGAAAAGATGGGTAATGTGTTTATCAGTCTATGTTTGTATGTATTTGTTCCTTTGTTGCGCTGTAGAGACTAAACACGTGGGCCGATTTTGATGGTTCTTACGTCTATCGATTTGTCATAATCTTACGGGTGTCACTGAAGACTTGAAATTGATCAAAATTTTATATGGCGACAATCAGCCGCCATTTAGTGAAAAATAAAAAAAATAATGTCGATAAACTATGTCATGTGGGGTATCGTTGAATAGGTAATGAAAAATCATTATTAAGTTTCTCACACTATTTTCCATTTATAAGGACCGTATAGGATCTATAACGATTTAAAGTTAGTTAGTAACCAGTTTCACTTTTTTCACTTCACTTACACTTTCATGGTACCGTACTTTTACTTTTTCCGTTAAACATTTTATTTAAGCAAATTATGTTATAATTTAAGTATCTATGTCTATATATAGGTATATGGTATAAAACAAAGCGTCTTCCCACCGTCTGTATTTAGATTTTATAAACTACGCAACGAATTTTAATGCGGTTTTCAATAATAGATAGAGTAATTCATGAGGAAGGTTTATAAGTAAGTAAAAAAAAGGTAGGTAGGGGAAAAGTAGGTGTATGCGAACGAAGTCGCGCCGGGTTCACTAGTAATGCATTTTGAACAAAATGTGTCTACATATATTTTTTTGAGATTATACTGAGATTTATTACGCATAGAACAACAACTACTTGCCACTACTATACTATTTATTATTTAACATCATCTAAGAACATTTAAAGGCAGCATTAACAAACTCTCTGAAGCCGAAATTTTAAATGTCCGCCACTACTGTAAAAGGCAAAATTTGAGATGGCCTTATATCCAAATTTAAACCTTTATATATGTAGTATATGTGGTCCAATGTGTATGCTTCTATCATTAAATGCGCAATTCTTTCACATATCTGCCGGACTATCTACTGTTAGTTACATTTTTAAATAGAATAGCTTAATTTTTAATCTTAAGATTTGTAGGTATATCTTAAAAAATATAGAAATACCTTCAAATCTAGAAAGTGGGTATCTCTCTAGATAGAACAAACGAGCACTGAGATGACGAAATAAAGGCAGACGAGCTACTAATTTATTTTGTCGTTTCAAATTTTGTGCTCGCCTGCAATTGCTTAAGGTTGTCTCTGAATTTTGTATCTGAATGTAATTTGAACATTTTTGTGTAAGTAATGAAGAAGTTATCTATCATAGTCGGGTTTACTTTACATGACGCCACTAAAGCACATATGAAACCAAGGAAAGCTGTTTCCATAATCGTAACTTTTAAGTACCCTACCGATGCAGTTTCAAATCTACCTACATTTACAGCCACTCCGCCCAGAAGACATTAAAATGCTAGATAAGTGCTCTATGAAGCGTTATGCACTTCGCTACGATTTACTGGCATTTTAGTGCCTGAGATTAAAAGCATGTACAAACCAGTATCGATCTTAATTCGACTAATTACGTGTATAGGTATGTTAATGCCTATCTGTTTGTTGAGATTTTGGCAAATTATTCGCGAATTTTTGCACACGGAGTAGGAATGAGTGGGCTGAGTGGTGTGTTTTTTGACACAACTGTATAAATATAAAATGGATTTTCACTAACAAAATTGTTATGGCAGTGTTGATGGGTTTTCTATACGGATTCATTACCGACTAGGGCCCGGCGTGACTTCGTGCGCGTACCTAGTTTACCCCTACCTACCCCATTTTTCTTGATTAAAAATCCTCTTGAATCATTCTATATATTGATGAAAACCGCATTTAAAAGATCTAAGGGTACATAGATACAGAAGGTAAGAAGCGACTTTGTTTTATAGTATGTATAGATATAGTGTCTACCAGCAGTAAGGTTTTTGCATCTATATGAAACCGAGGCGGATCGCTTATGAAATATATCTAAATAAACACAGAGCACAAAACCTGTGCAGAACACTAACGAGGTATCGTCAACAAGAACGTGCAGAATCGCACAAAATATACAGCGCTGTAAAAAACTGTTCTCTCAGCCGTTGTACGAATTACGAGCATTCTAGCCGTTTATGTTGCTAGGCACTTTTCGTACGGAATGTCAGTGTCGGCAGGTTTTTTAGCTGCAATAAAACTCTTCACTGCACCTGGTTTTACATAGCTTATGCTGCATTTCGAATGAAGGAAAGGCGGTCAAGGGCTTGTTGGAGTTGGGATTGCTGCGGATTTGGTGGGTCGGACTGATATTTTTCTTCTTAATGTTTTCAATGTGTACATACATACTATCTCAATCACGCAGAAATGGCTAAATAAATTTGAATCAAAGGTATACTGTTAGTTTATTACCTGGATCGTATATATCGGCTATAACTTTTCCCGTTGAATATGGTTCCCACGGTAACTCGGGTTATCCGATTTTACGTAGACGCAGTTGCGTAATGTTTAATAATTTACCTAATTGTTGAATAATAAATCGATAAGAAATTTTAAATTAGAAGACCTTTCAAAGTTATATTATAAAGTTATTATTATAAGCAGCTTGTATTCCTAAAGTTGAACGTTAAAGTCGCAACTTCTGAATCGTTGAGAGAAATCATTAATCACTTAATTAATCGCTGTAATTGGGTAGTTGAGAAACGTCTTCGTCATCCCAGAAAGTTTGCTATAATATTTGAATATTTGCTGATCATGCTTAATTCGCTGAACCTAAAGATTTCAAAAAGTTTTCACTAAGTAATAAATAAGCAAGTAGAGCACGAAATTCCACCAAATTATAAAGAGTCGTAACATATAGGCTGACACATTATATATGGAACTAAAGGCTTAATAAACCAAACATAGCTATCACGGAACGGGAACGGGCCTGTAATATCTATCCAAATTAATATTTGTTTCAAATTAAACTCGCGTTCTTTACACATATTATCCGAACGTTGGACGTATTCGTGGACATCGTGGGTGTTGTGAAGTGAAGTTCCGGATCAACAACAAACTGACAATTCTATGGACGCCTACGAGCATCTATGTAAGGGTAGGAAAAACGCACATCATCGCAGCTGTCACCTCTCCACTGTAATCTCGTGACTACGGTGGGTGTAACCTTACCGAAACGTCGGGAAAACAAATCAAAAAGGTACGTCGCGTGTGAGTCCCGTTTAATATAATAATATATCCAAATTAAATTACTTGTGACAACAATACCATGACCGTTATCAACAAACAATTTGTAGTTCGGCGACTAATTGTCGCTAGAGCCTCATGGCTTACGTGACATCCGCACATTTCAAGTTAATAGAACGACGCCACCGAAACTCGCCATGAGAATGACAAAAGATAGCGGGCGACTTGAGCACGTCATTAGTGCGCCCGGGAAGTTTACTAATTGGGCGAGCTAGCAGGGATGGGCGGCAGTTGTTGGCCGAAACTATTCGGTTGGTTAGGTCGAAGAAAAAACCTAAAAGCGACCTTTTTTATTAGCGCTAGCTGGGCGTTTGACCGATATTTTTACTGGGAAGTGACGATGCGGCTGGGAATTGAGTATGCCTGTCTAGAAACAGAATATCTCGTGAATCTTTGTCTTATAACTAAGATTTTGGTCAAGACGAAATGCAAGTATAAACTTACCTGACATAAAAAAGCCAAGACTCAATAAAACTGTGGTATTGTTCCTAAAGAACACTATATTAGCAAAAAAAAATATCAAATCCATGTAGACAGTAAAACAACATAGGGAATAATAACAAACCAACAGGACACCATTGCCGTAAAAAGAAATAAAGGCGTTATTTCTCTGTGAATTTTACATAAATAAAGAGTTGAAAAGTGCAAAGTTTGCTTAAAATTCCTAGCTATACCAAAGCTTGATTGTGGTGTGTGAATGTTCAAAGAAAATTCTTCGACTTTCATAAAATATTAGAGTTCTGACTTTAGGTAAGTTAAACCGTTTTACTTTTTGATCTTCGTTGCAATAACTAAGTATTTTTGCATTTAGTTGAAATTTGTTATTTTATCCAAAATAACTAGTCGACTGTTCGTTTAAATTCGGAGATAATATTCAAGATCAAAAGTGTAAACAAATGGGCCCCTATAAAAAATAAACCCAGGGGGTGGATTATTAAAAATAGTGTTTTTTGATTTTATTTCATTTTGAATGTGATAATTTTTATCAGTAACAATGATTTTAAATAATCCAGCCCTTGGGTTTCTTTTTTATAGTGGCAATTTGTTTACACTTTTGATCTTGAATTTCATCTCCGAGTATAGTTCACTTTATCTCTTCGAGTTTTGCTAAAAGGGGTTATTATAAAGTACATAGTTAGGACATGTATGTTCTTTTAAACCGACGAAATCTCGAAAAACACAAGACACAAGTTGATATATATCAGACCCCGTAGACGGAGGGTGGAAAACGCTGTTGGCCGACAGTTCATTTATTTTCGTACATTAGGCCGACAGAACGCTAAATCGGAACGGTTTATCTCGACAAAACGCCAACCGAATTGCAATCGAGACGACAAATCACTAAATCGACAAACCTTTGAGAGATTGAATGTTATCCCTTTATTGTAAACGGACGACCTAGGCTTCGAGTCAGCTAATTTGCTGGGCTCGATTCGCCGAAGCAGTTCAACGGCAGTTTTAATTGTAGCAGAATACCAAATTACACGTTATATTGTCATTGAGCTGCAATTTCAAAAAAATTACAAATCAAGCGAGCCATTACTAAAGTTCCTAGAGGATCGAACGATGCAAGAGGCACAAAGACGTTGGAGGGGCCCATGTCCGGCAATAGACCTCTCGCGGCTGATATGATGATGATAATAAAGTAGTTCTGAGCAGTTTGCACCTATGCATCATATAGTAGTATATGTTATTTATTTATTTAACTATTTATTGCACACAATAAAGTAATACAGAGATATAACATAGATATAACTGACACAACAGGCACTACTATACTATAGTTATTATGATTCAGCAAATAAAATCCTAGGTCTAGTGGTGAGAGGGTCCAACTCGTAAGCGAGAGGCCCCGGGTTTAAACCCCAGTCATGTACCAATGACTCTTTTCTAAGTTATGTACATTGATTGTACACAAACCGATGCTTTTACGGTGAGGGAAAACATCATTCGGTTGCATCATCAGCAAGCGAATGTGGAACCATGTTCCAATTTGGTCAGGTAACAGGTTCCCCTGGCAACAGGGTCACGGAGGTCAGATGGCAGTCGCTCCACAGTAATTACCTGATCTGCCAAATCTTAGGTCATGGTCAAGGCGGACTCCAAAATGATTACTTTTTATACGTGACATCTGTCTACCCCTACGGGATAAAAACGTGAAGCTAAGTATATTATATATAGTTTTGGATTCTTTAAAATTGCATAGTCTTAAAACCGAAACCTCTCCATTGTCACCACTAGAAAGCTTCTGACTAACTACGGGACACGACACCACGACATATGCGCTCGGACTTCGAGCATGTTGTAGACATGTGACGTCACAAACTACAAATTTACACAGTCTACAACACGAGCGATGTTGTTTTATTTACAGTTGTAGATAAGGTCAGCATTTAACCTTAATTTAGTCAGGTAAACAAGCTTATGTGGATATTGCATATCTACTTATGTAATATAATAGTTTTGTAAAGGGGGCTTTCGGGGCTACCTTTAATATTGTTAAAGTTTAGGCACTGGACGAGCAAGATCTTAGTTTAAAAATAATTTACTCGATAAAGAATTTCCTGCGCCATATTATGTATTAAGATGCTAGAGCTAGAGCGCCGGTGGCCTAACGGTTAAGGTGTCTGACTCGTACCCGAGTTTTGCAGGTTCGAACCAAACTGCCACCAATTACTCTTTTCTAAGTAATGGACATTAGTTTAACACTAACCGTTGCTCTTACGGTGAGATAATACATCGTGATAAAACCTGCACATTCAGGCGACCGAATGAGTAACCATGATCAAATCTGGTCAGGTTCACCTGGTAGCAGGGTAACGGAGGTCAGATGGCAGTCGCTCCACTGTAATAACATGATCTGCCAAATGTTGGATCATGGCCAAGGCAGACCTCGGGCCCGCGTTCGCGAAAGCACAACCGGGAAATAACGCAAAGAGAATTTTTTTATTTACTCGATGAAAAATTTCCATGGTATTATTTGTTTTTGCTATTGATATTATTATTTTTTCTTTATATCGAAAAACATGTTGGTGACTGATGTTTTAACATAAATATAACAGAAAGGACGGAGCAAGATGCCGTCTGTGAAATTTAGGATGACGCGTGGAAAAATACCCAATCTTTCATCAAGAATATTTTCATGCCATGCCGCAACGGACAGACAGACTAACAATCAATCTATAAGGCGAGCAAAGCCACAAGTAAACGCTAGAGTGCCCATAATAAATATGTTTTATTATCATATTCATCTTGACGTTAATGTCCCAGTTGTGCTCTCGAGAACAAGGGCCCGAGGTCCGCCTTGACCATGATCCAGGATTTGGCAGGTCAGATAATTACAGTGGAGCGACTGCCATCTGACCTCCATGACCCTGCTACAAGGGGAACCTGACTATATTGGATCATGGTTACACATCCAGTCGCCTGAATGTGCAGGTTTCATCACGATGTTTTCCCTCACCGTAAGAGCATCGGTTAGTATTAAACTAATGTACATAACTCAGAAAACAGTCATTGGTACATGGCCGAAGCGGGATTCGAACCCGGGACCTCTGGCTTACGAGTCGGATCTGTAACCGCTCGGCCACCGACGCTCGTTTTATTATCATATTATTAGTGTAAAAATTGCTTCTATACGCTCTCATATAAAGTGGGATAATGGGTAGCCTATGTCTTGCTCCTCCCTCCTATGAACTGTACCTGTGACAAAAATCTGGTTAATGGAATGATCGGTTTATACTTGAAGTATGACAAACAATGAGGGATTGATTTTACAATATCACGAAAACCTGTTTGTTTCGACTTGTCGATAGGTATTTAGGTACTGGCATTTTTATTCAAGCGACCTGTCTGTTTATAATACCTCTACAGTTTAAATTTGTTGTTAAGGAAGACCATTTAAAGGAAAAAATTATAGTAATGGCATGCCAATTGCCTCTTTAATCTATTCAACCAGTCTCAGTCTGTGTGAGAGATATATTAAGAACTATTTTAAACCTATATTAGAATTCTAGATATTATTTTAGTAAATACCTACATTTATATCGAATGCTGGCATTCCACAGGCAAATTTAATACGAACAATTTAATAAAACATCCCCCAAGCTCTCACCGCAACCCCTACATATGTTTCTGGCGTTAACAGCGTTATTTGGATTATTAAATTTGGAAGTACCTACAGCCGTATTAAAAATAAACGTTTTATCTTATTAAGCTTATTTTACTAATTTAAATCTGTATAAACGTCTCCGCTTACAAACCTCATCACGTCCGCCTAGTCACCGCGTAGCGATGGACCAGGAAACGCGCAGCTAACGCCCTATACCGCGGAGATGCTACGCGGTGACTGGGCGGGCGCAACGCGGTAGGCACGCGGATGATACAGGGTAACTACGGAGGGAGGTGCTGCGCATACACAATATGATAAAACAAGTTCAGGTGAAAAATATTTTTTTCACAATAGCGTCACGGTCAAGAACCATCACGATTTCATGAAAAACTGATGAAAACTGTTATAAACTGTTCTACTTTTACAAATTAGTTTGAGCGAGAGACCAATGTCTGCTATTGCCAAACCATTTGGCACGAATTGTAGTAACTTCACAAATTAAAAAAGACCTGTAGCATTTTCTTTTGAGTATTTTCAACACCAGATAAAGATCGCAGGTAACAGCTGGATGCAGAAGGCACAGGACCGACCTTTGTGGAGATCTCTGGGGAAGGCCTATGCCCAGCAGTAGGCGTCTTCTGACTAATATGATCAACCCGCCTGCTTAACGTAGAGATTGTAACAATGCCAAATTGAAGAAAACTTAAGTCACCCAGCAGTGAATTGTTATGGGCTGTTGATGCGACGTACCCGACAAAAACTTTTCAGAATATTTTTAATCGACAAAGAGCCTGACACGGTTACTAGAATATTTATTTCACTCTTAAGGTCAAAATTCTAATAGTAAAATTTTAATCCATGAAACGTCTTAAGTTTGCACAATATAAGACAATAAAAAAAAACATTTTGGCTGTAATGTCCCAGTTGTGCTCTCGTGCACGAGGGCCTGAAGTTTGCCTTCACCATGATCCAAGATTTTCCAGATCAGGTAATTGCAGTGGACCGACTGCCATCTGACCTCCGTCACTCTACAACCAGGGGAACCTGACCAGATTGGATCATGGTATAATATGTAAGACAACACAACCCTCGAATTGAGTTACAGAATTACCAAAACAGTACGTTGGTACTTATTATTAGTTCAATTTTGTAACTAAAGTCGGCTACTAAACATTAACGCGTTATTTCTCAGGATTGGAAAAACCCAACCACTTGAACGAATATGTTTGGGGTAGATTCAACCCTTGGCAGTAGTAAAGGGCGCTGTAGGTCTGTATATTAATCTCGATGGAATTTCATTACGGCATTTTCAGCGAGGCTCTGGACTATCGAAGCTAAGGCTGTGCCATTCGACATTGCTTTTATACGTGACTCTTGTCAAATTGCGCCATAAATATCTGTAGCGCTATTAAAAAGTATTTTGGGAGTATATATACTTTATTAGAAGTTATTAGATATTTATTAAAGGTCTCCTTAGAGGCGGGCAAAGCATTGGTAGCCCCTGGTGTTTCTGATGTCCATAGGGGTCAGTGACCACTTTCAATCAAGTGGCCAGCGTGCCTGTTTGTCTGCCGCATTACATAAAAAAAATATACTCGACTGCGACAGAAGGAGGGTTATGTTTTTCGAGCGTATGTATGTGTGTCAATTTTTTTTACACGGCCTACAGCCCTAACGGCTCTATGGATTTTAACATACGAGGTGTTGTTAGATTTGTATTGGTCGCGCGGGTTGTCAGCCAGAACTATGTGTGTTTGATAAAGCAGCCAACAGACGTTCCGATCCTTGGTACTAAATCTTCCTAGCCAAAGTGCACTCACACCAGACTCAATCCCACTACCGCCATGTACCAATGACTCTTTTCTCAGTTATGTACCTTAGTTGAACACTAACCAATGCTCTTACGATGAGGAAAAACATCAATCAATCAATCAATCAATCAATCAATCAATCAATCAATCAATCAATCAAGGAAAAACATCGTGATGAAACCTGCACATTCAGGTGACTGAATGTGTAACCATGATGCAATCTTCACAGGTTTCCCTGGTAGCAGGGTCAAGGTCAGATCACAGTCGCTCCACTGTAATTACCTGATATGTCAAATCCTGGACCATGGTCAAGGCGGACCCGGGCACAACCGGAACATTAATGCTAAGATGTTTATATTTATTATATTATTTGAAAAAAAAAGTGAGCAGAAATACATAGTAGACGAAAACAGCAATTTCCTATTTAAAGACCAATTATTTATCGAGTAAAAATGCGTGAAACAAATTTCCTTGTGTTACGTGATTTTCCGTAACACGCTTGATGACACAGATATTCGATATCACCAGGAAAACGCGTTATATAAAATAGATTGCTGGAAAAAACCCTCCCCTGACTCAGGAGATGCGGACTCGTTCTTTTTTCTTGAAATGAAATGTCCTTATAATCACACTGAGTACCACGTCAGAAAACTGATATTAATATTTGTATTTCTCTCGAAGAAGATTTCTTTCAGAATTAGTAGGAATTTCTCAGCTATTTTGATGGTTTCGCAAATATTTTTTTAATTGGTTCATCAAACATGGAGGAAGAATCTAAGTAATTACTTGAAGTTTTTGTTATTATATGCCACTCGTAACAAACCTGCCGACAGCACTACTAATGGTAAGCGGTAATTAACTGTCTCCCATAACATCTACGATACATGCATTTAGTTAGACCCTCTGTAAAATGCTAACCTAAGCAGCTGCTGTGATAGGATTTTGTCGGTGTCATTTCTACATCGTGGTCAAACCTGTACCACATTCAAGAGATTCAATGTGCGACCCTGTTAACTGGTTCCCCTGTTAACAGGGTCACACTGGTCAGGTGGTAGTCGCTCCACTGTATTTACCTGATCTGCCAAATCCTCGGGTCCTCGCGCTAGAGCACAACTTCGACATTAACGCCAAAATGAATTGCGTATATCAAATAATTATCAGAAAGATAACAAGCGTATCTATTATCTATTGACTTGTAAATACCGACACAACTATATTATCTTTCACTAAAAATATCCTAGCCAAAGCAAAACTAGCACAAACATAACAGATCATCTTACGCAAATAATAATTAATCAGGAGAATCTGATAGGCGGCATATTATTACGAGAAAATCGACAAGTAATTGGAATCGATAATTCATCACAACTAGAGATGAAACGATAGGCATATTCTTGTGGAAACTTAGAAGAAGCACCCTTATAAGGACCAAGGTATTCACGAATGTTTTACTTTAGTTTACCAATTATTTAATTTTAATTTGTGAAATTTAGATTTCCGCTGGTTTCTAGTGCAGAGGCCAAAGTGAATCTGGTCTGGTCTTCATATTTTTGTTATATTGTCAGTCTCATTGTAGAAATGCAATTCTTAAGACTGTATATGAAGTATGACAGAGCGCTGTTGATGAAAAAACTTAAGTTGGTGATTTCATTTCCGCAGCCACTTTTAAAAAAAAAAGTATTTAGTATACGTTGATGTAATTTTTAAAAGTCTTTTGCGGTTTCTGAGGGTCATCTAGAGCTTGATTACCAGCCGGTCAGAAGATGGCGTGATAAATTTTATTATCCGTCCTTAATATTATTAATGTATAAGATGTATGTGTGTATGCATCTATTTTATCGGGTATTTCAGAATAGAAGGAAGGTGTAACTTACGTTACGTTCTTCTGAGCCATATGCTTTATGCATATTCTTTTTATCACTTTTTGTATTAATTTTTTTTTCATTTCTTGTAAATATTTCCGTACTATTACATTTGTTTTCTACATTTATCGCTGTGCTTTTTGGTGTAAAACCCCGTGCCGAGCCGTGGCGAGGTCTCTATCATAAGAAAGAAATCTGAATTTAATTCTTGGTATTGTGCCAATATATTGTGATAGTCATCGTTGCTTTTAAGTATATCGTCCATCGTCATAGAAACCATGTCAAGGAACTTATGGTAATGATACTGGTAAATATATCAAAAACAGAGGATACTGGTGTGATTAAGGTTAAGTGATATCATGATGTCGTAGAGGTCGTAGGGCGCTTTTGAATGTATAGAGAGGCACAGAGTTTAGTGCGGAGGGTTATATTAAGGTTGCAATTCATATGTTTGTGAAAATCGTCGATGAAATCGTTGTGGCTGCTGTAGTGGCCGATGACAGGGAGTACGGCGAAGGCGACAGGCTGTACCTGAAGAGGTTGCGGGATGCATCCATCCCATTCGACTGCCACGAGCGCAAATTTCGGAAACTGTTTCGTCTTTTGCGCAAAATGGGACAGCATGTAGTTTAAACACTTTGCGCGAGACACCAGCTGCATGTGGTTACCGTTCCGGCACAGCTTAAAGTACTTAGCGCTGTACACTTTTTTTCATACGGCAGCTACCAGACCGCAGTTGGAGTAGTCAGCATCCTGGCTCAAAGCCAAATCCAACCAACTAGTACCCACTTCAGCCATGGCTCATGACTCTCATCCTGATCCAGTTGCTGGGTCCCCAGAAGAGGCCTATAATAAGTGCCACGTACTGGCAATATAAACTGCCTGAAATAATATATGAAATTTGGGGTTCTAAAAAACAAATTGAGGTGCCTCCATAGCCACAAAATTCTGCACTACGGCCCTGAAAAGGCGGCAAAATGTATAGTTTCCTGCTGCACAATATACAATATGCTCTACCATTCAAATTTTAAAGAAAATGTCAGCAGTGATGCAGATGGCAGCAGTGATGAAAATTGTAGCAGTGATGAAGAAGACACTTTTTTTTGAGACTATCCAGGCATTGAAAGCCATCTCAACTGGTGGTAAGTGACGATGCGGCCGAAGATGGAGCATGCCTGTCTAGAAGCAGCCTATTCACTCTAGCCTTGAAGGCGTTCAAATTATAGTGATCAGGGAACACACTCGCAGGCAATGTGTTCCTTTCCTTAGCCGTTCGCATTATAAAGGTTGAACCAAAGCAGCTCGTGCGGGTAGCTGGAATATTCACGACATAAGGATGAAGCGCTCGCCCGGATCGCGTTTCCCGATGGCGAAAAGGGGCCGGCGGAATGAGGTCGTGCAAATGTTTCGTACACTCTCCGAAATGCAACAGACACGCAACCCTACGCCGATGCTCGAGGCTCTGCAGCTTAGCCTCAATCAATTGCGGGGCACAAATTATCTTTTTTGCACTTTTTTTACCGAATCTAAAGCGGCCAGTTGGTATTTGGCTGATCCATCCCAGATATGGCAGCAGTACTCCATGCATGATCGGACTTGTGCTTGATATAACTGAAGCAACTGGTTTGAAGTGAAGTACCGCCTGACCTTCGAGAGGATTTGGAAGACCAAGTTTCTTGGCTGCAGTCTTAGCTTTGGATTCGAAGTACTGTCCAAAGTTAAGATTGGTTAAAAGCTCAACACTAAGGAGCTGTAAGTTATCGGTAATTTCCACAGTAGTGAAGAGAAAAAAGAAGACGATGATGATGGTGAAGAGGCGGATAATGAAGAGCAGGACGCCCCTGCTGAAGATGAAAGAAATAACGACAGCTTTTCAAGTGCAGCTCAAAAACGACGAACGTCATTAATTCAAGGATATTTTATTGATTTAAATAAAACAAAGCATAATTATTAAAAACTCGTAACTTTCATTAATAATCTTTACCAACCAAGTACAATACTATATACAATCTTCTTCTAGATGATCCTCCATCTCGCCATTTCTACGATCAATCACCACGGCGATTGATTGCCCTGCCTGCCTAATGGCAGAGGCCAAAGTCTGCTGCCTGTGTAATCGTAGACCGGAACAGGTCATTGTTCCCGTCTAACGAACCAATTAGCACATCGGCTAGTCTGGGTCGCAGAGGCCTTGTACCAGCGGACTGTCGTCTACGAGGCGGGACGAGATAATGATGAGTCCGTCTACTACTCGGGCATTAAGTTGGTGGTTGTGATAGTGGTGTTGGTGATGGTAGGGGAGGAATAGGGAATGGTTCAGGCAAAAACTATGGAAAACGCTGCTGACAATTTTTTCAGTCTTCGAAAACTAGATCTCTAGCCTCGAAAAAACATTAGCCTCGTACGACACCCACGAGTGTATGGGGTCGATATTATTCTACTCTGCGAGACATCACACGGCCAAAAGCCTTCCTCAATCACCTCAAACCTACACTAAAATTATTCAAATATCTGCCAAACCGACCCTGGTCTAGGGGCATCTAGCTATGGAACTTGATAGGTGACCGTTTAGTATTATAAAGCTAAATGACTTCAGCACCGCAACGGGCTCGCCACTGTTTAGGGTGCGCTAAATCACGTCCACAAGGTGGATTGACGACCTGGTATGGATCGCAGGCTGCTGGATGCGGACCGGCCTTGGTGGAGATCTCTGGGGGAGGCCTATGCCCAGCAGTGGGCGTCTTCTGGCTGACATGATGATGATGATGATGATGATGAAATCGCGTGAATCGGGCGATTTCATCGAACGAAAGACGTGAATAGTTTTTACATTAAAAATAATTATTATTATAAAATAAATATAATCGTTTTTGACAATACATTCCAAAAATATGACTCTTTACTGAGTTTTGTACATTAGTTGAATACGAACTGATGCTCTTAAGGTAAGGGAAAATTTCGTGATGAAACCTGCACATGCAGGCGACTGAATGTGTACCATGATACAATCTTGACCAGGGAATCAAGGAAGTCAGATGGTAGTAGCTCCACTGTAATAACCTGATCTGCGAAATCTAAAGTCATGGGCAAGGCGGACCCCGGGCCCTCGTGAGCACAACCGGGACATTTACACCAAGATGAGACTCAAAAAATATCATAATTATTGTTTAGAATCAACATTTTCACGTAAAAGCGGTTTCCATGCACACACCGTACCCGAAACAAGCAAGAGGTCAACACATTTTCATAACGACCCACCTTCGCCACAACAGTCTACATTCACATACGGAATTTTAAATAAATAATGGGCAACTCACAAAACGCACGGCCTTGCCTTGGGCGTCGTATGTCAACGAAATGTTTTGCTCCCTTGTTGACAGTGGAACGTACTTATGTGCAGCGTATTTTGTGACCCTACTACACTATATTGTACTAAAACATTCATAGTGTAGTGTCGCAGAGGTACTAGGTGTAATGTGTACTGCGTTCCATTTTTGTGAAACCATTGGTCTGTAGTTAAAAATAAAAGAACCTAATGGCAAAAAACTTATGTGCTGCGTATTTTATGCACCTGCTACATTATGTTAAACTAAAACATTCATGGTGTAGTGTCATAGAGGTACTAAATATAGTGTTTACTGCGCCTCCATATTTGTGAAACCGAATTGGTCTATAGTTAAAAATTAAAGTACTAGCGTAATGCTAATAAATTCATGGTATTGGCGAATCTGCTGTGATAAGGGATCTAAAGTTCCAAAGTTCTAAAGCGAACCCTGGCAGAAGACGGAATTGATCGCTAGAATGATTAAGACTACTCTGATTTTTAATAATTACGAGTACTCCCCTACAAATTTGACTGCACTGAACTTCAGTTAGGCTTAGTTAACGCCTAAATGATTTGAATTATTCCTAACAAGAAAAAGCTTAGCATCCACACCACCATTTGGTGGAACTTAAACTTGCTTAGTCACTCTAAACAGCATGACGCCGATTTAGTGTATCGGTCAAAAAGGCGAGTGTATGATTTACAAATAGGTCAAAAATGATAGGAAGTAGTACTCCCTGGCCAGACCACCAGAGTTCCGGAGATCTGGTGGTCGGGCCAGTTCGTACCTACAAATTCTGATTTTAGTGATACAAAATAGCACAAATTTAATGTAATTTTGTATCACCAAAAGTTTTTATTTAAGTTTCCATGGTTTAAATGCTATTCAGACATCATACATTTACCTATACTTATTTTAGTACAAATAGTATAATTTGCGTACATTCATATAATTCATTTTTTATTTATGTCAAAATCATACACCCACCATTCAGATCGATATGATTTTGCAACGCCTTAATGCTTAGGGATATCTTAAGGCCTTAACTTGAGCGTTGCCTAAGTTTAGTTCAATCTGACAGTAATGATATACCTTGACAAAAGAATAATCTATGCTTGACAGACTCCTGTTACCAGGTAGTCGGCTAACGGCCCGGACTATTAAAACTTCAGCAGAAATCAGCTTCGAGGGAAGTTTAGAAAAAGTAAAAGAGGAAACTTCGCTGGAGGAAAAACTGCAGCCATTTCCATTTCCGCTTTTAAATATTATGAATAAGCAGTGAATTTCAACTTTGAATGGGTACCTTCACGCATTATTAAAAATTAGTAAGAGGTAGTCTTCTCGCTGACAAAGTCAGTATGGTTATAGATATGTAAGTAAACTAGATAGCGCTCGTCAGTCATTTGTTTAAAGACAAAAAAATTATGTCAATATCTTCGGTGCCAAAGGAATAATGTCAGACACGCATGCGCTCTATCGGTATTTCTGTCACTACTATATTTTACTTTTAATTTATTAACGATAAAATATGTAATTTATCTTAGATTATCTTACAATATTTGGGTGCTTAAGTTATTCGTTCTGCTTTAACTCCTCTCATTACTTTACTAAACATGAATTATACCAAACAAAATCCAATGTTCTGAAGTAAGTGCTGGTTGATGGAGGAGATAAAATCTCTCAAAATAAATAATTATATTAATAACATTTCCACACTGTCCATTGTCACCCAAAGCCCGGCTAACTAAATTCGGGGGTTCATCGAATAAACATTGCCTCGATAACAAAGGGGTTATGCGACAGACGCATTAGGCAGGGCTAGCCAGGGCTAACAAGAGCTAGCCTCGTCAACGACGCGATTAAAATTCATTTATTGCACCCTCCACTGTAGTACGATGTGAGAATTACTATTTGCGGCCATTAGTACGTTTAAAGTTTTAGATTTACTAGACTGTGCACAGGCCGTGTGGTGTCCGGCAGAGTAGAATAACACCAACCCCTTACACTCGTGGGTGTTGTACAAGGCGACTAATGTTTTCGAGGAAAAAGATCTAGAGTCTTCGTGGGCTGGAAAATGGGCAGCAGCTTTTTCCGTTGTTATATTTACAACACTGTGATCTCCAACCCGCTTACCAAGCGTGGAGATTATGGCAATAATTCGTGGGAGTGGCCCTTAGTCCTGCAGTAGACTGTTATGGGCTGTGATAATGAGACTGTGCACAACCGAAATTAACGCTAAGATGACTTTTAATGATATTGCGGGTTAAGTCGTTTTTCTAGGAGTAGCCCATTAATTAGGCAGGAGTTCTTTGATAAGACGTTCGTCGTAATACTAATAATTCGATCTAGATTATGTAGCACCATCGTCCTTTCGCACAAACGTTAATCGACTTGATTTCGACAAATAATTTGTTGAAGCAACAAACCGTCGAACTACAGATAATCGATCATTTGTAGTTCGAGCCAAGGTTACGGACTCGTAAGGGGAGTCACCGTAGTTTCGCTAGTCAGCCACATTAAAGCCTGATTAAAGTCTAGGTGACTTTAATGTTTTAGCGAAACTACCAAGAAGATGTAAGGCAGAACGGTTTTTTTACTTCTATGAGTAAGTACTATCGCTACGATAAATCGAAAGATTGGGTCGATACATTTTTTTCTTATTATTATATTTTTTTTTTATGTTATCCGGCAGACAAACAGGCATGCGGGCCACCTGATGGAAAGTGGTCACCGCCACCTGTGGACATCAGCATCACCAGGGGTGCTACCAATGCGTTGCCCGCCTACAAGGAAACCTCTAATATACCTCTTGAACGATCCCATGTCATAGTCCAAAGGAAACACTGTGGCTGGGAGCTCATTCCACATCCGAATCGTACGAGCGAAAAACGTTATTTTGAATCTTCGCGTGGACACCACTAGAGGGTCCACGTAATGGGGATGAGTACCCAGCCCACGCCAGGTGGTTTTTCCGACTGTATTGAATGTGGCAGGTTGTGCATAGGTGGAATAACGTTTTATGGGTCTATTAAACCTCTACTATCGCTACTAAGTGGCATATTTCTTGTACTCGATGACATATTATGACCTACGCTACCCTCACAGTCTATACGACCCCTTCTTTTCAGCTTCGCGGTACAGACTGCGTCACGACAAAGCCAATATGTAACTTGTCTCTCTTGCATTCACTTAAACTGTTTTGCTCGCTACAAAGTCGTGCTAAGTAGGCAGGTGTGGTGCCCGAGGATGTTGTAGACTATTATTTTTGTATAGTTATAAAAAAATCCATTATTACTTTTCCATCCATTACAACTTGGTTGATTAGCTGGAACTTAGGTATAAGTACATTACATACAGATAATTTTTACTTGTTAGTGCTAAGGAAAAATAATCACTTATCTTTATCTTTATCTCTGCCACGCACAAGTCCTACATGGCTGGTCGCCCTACCGTTAGCATGGCGAGTGTTGCCAATACCAAAAACTGAGTTAGATTCTAAAAACTTATTTTATAATCACAGTTCACAGTTTTCCAGCTGCACGAAAATGAACGCATCTTAAGTAAGCTGGATTAAGTTAGGCTACGATTCTTACCATCAAGTGAACGTTACCACTCTTCATCAGGTGGACAGTCTGTCTGTGTAGATACACAGGAGGTCCTTACATATTATTGTTGGGCGGCACACTTTATTCTGCCGAACGTATGTATGTATGTGAACTCTTTATTGCATAATAATTAAATACAAAAAGCGAAAAATGAAATTTTACAACGCAAAGGCGGGCTTATCCCACATTGGGATTTCTTCCAGCCAACCCCATACCCTTTGAAAGGAGATCTAAAGAGTGGTGGAGGCAATACAGAGCACTTATAATTAAATTATATTTATTTCTACAGTATTAATTAACCTAAACAGAAACTCAATTATGTTTAATTTTGAACATGATGGTCTTCTAAATAAATATATAAATATAAATAGATATTAATATAATATATACTATAGCTATACAATATAAATAAATACAATATTATATATATAAAATAACTCTATTAAAGTTCTTTGAAGGAGAATTGTGTTCGAGCATTGTGAATGTCGTCTGGCAGAGAGTTCCACAGGCACGCAGCATACACTCGAAAAGATTTTCCATAGGCAGCTGAGCTATATGTGGGAATTGCTAGTTGGAGTTCTCTGCGAGGGCGCAAACGTGGATTTGCCGACGGACGGAATTCGAATATCTCGCGGAGGTACAGAGGAGCTGTGGGATTAACGATAATTGTGTATAATAATCCTAATATGTGGCACTCTCACCGTCGCCGTATAGTCAGCCATTTTAATTTGGTTCTGTATTCGGACACATGGTCAAATTTACGCGGCCCATAAACATATCTAATACAGAGATTCTGCAACCGTTCCAGCCGAGACAGAAGTTCCTCTGTGGGATCCAAGTAGGCAACGTCCCCATAATCCAACAGAGGAAGGATCAGGGAATTCACCAACAAGAGCTAAGTCTCGAAAGGCAAAAAAATTTGTAATCTCTTGAGAGAGTGAAACGATGGAAAGACCCTACGGCTAACCTCACCGATGTGCGTCGACCATGACAGAGTCTGGTCGAATAAAACCCCCACGTATCATAGTCATATTGTAATGTAGTTTTAATCATAATGTTTTAAACTAACCCGGTCATTACTGCATATTTTAAAAGTATGTTCCGAGTTTCCTACCGCGTACCTTTGTTTACTCGCAGCTTTCCAGTTGTCCCGTTGTGATGGGACGCTAATAATTCAAATTCATAAAACATAACCCTCCTTCTGTCGCAGTCGGTTATAAACATTGGCGTCGTTCGAACGTTTCAATTTGCTAACATAAGAGGCTAAACACCCACATGTGGCACCTACTTAAAATTCCGAAAACCAAAAGCAATAAATTCCCCAAAACGCAACGAGCTTAATTACAAGGGTCACACTAGTGAAGCGCGAAAAAAATAAAAGTTCGTAATTCAAAATGTCAAATAAATTCACGCTGGGATATCGATGTAAAAACAATACCAAGAAAGCGAACAAGCTAGCCATAGAATAAAAAACTATTATAAAAACAAAGGTTTCAGATACATTTAAATCAATCTGTATTCTAAGTCTTACGACTTAGGGATGCTTATCAAATATGATATTACGCGGCAAACCGTTGGACAATTTCAGGGACGAACAAGCGAGACAAAATCAGTCGGTGGTGAAAGGCGCATACGCGGGAAGCGACGGGGTTGGGAGATTGCACTCCCCGCCACAAGGGATGATGCGCAGGCGTCGGTTGTCATCCGTAACAACCAAAGGACACCAAGCAACACAAGCAAAGAAGAACCTTATGTTAATTAGAGTAGATACTAAAATTGTAATTAGTAATTAATAATGGTCAGCGAGATGAACGAGGGGTAGAGGGTTGACACTTCTTATTTCGGAGCGGAGCGAGGCGGCTGGGCGAGCAGCGGAGCAAATATTAGAATCTGATCATAAAGTTTAATAATGTATAATTAAATAATATTTTAATTTACTATAAATTAGAGTCAGTGTATATTTGCTGTCGGCGACAAAAGTTAAGTTGACACCTATTATATTTATATAAATCGTTTGGGTCTATATTGTATCGAACAGATTAATTACATTGATCAATTTCATCAATTTATATTAATATCCTCACTACTAAAGATTTCTATAACATAGTTTAACTCAGTAAAGACGGAAAGTAAAATTTACCCAATCGATTGACATTTACATTTAGTTTTAACTGTAATTATTAACTATAAATTATCTCTACGTGAGATAATTTGAGCATGGTACTATTGGAATAAATATTCCGAAGTCTATGTCTTCCATCATCCAATCAAGTAATTAATGTGTTTGATATATCTCTGTATGAGATGAATGTCTGCTATTGTTTGATTAAATTCAACCAAAGCCTATGTATATGTACTTATATATTGCGCGTAATTCACGTTAACGTTAATCATCACGTTAACTCATCCCTGCGTGATATAGTCGTAATGTGGCATTATTTGAATAAAATGATAGTCAAACCTACCTATGTCTAAAATGCGACGCTTGGGAGTTCGTAATGTACTTATATTGAAATCATCATCAATGACGAATACTTCAAAATTTATATTGTTTATTGTAAATGTTTGGTAATAAATACATGTAATAGCTTAAACCAACGGTTTATTCATAATGTTATTAGACCAAAAGGCGTATTGGCTGTCCCAGCTTATACGACTAGTCTAATTAACGAATATACCTATAATCTATATTATTTTTAGGCCAAAAAGGCATGTGAGTTGATCAATCTCCACATGACTAGCCTAACACTTGTTAGTAACGCGTTAATGAGTCGAATACTTCATTAATAAGTTATAATTTATATTGACTAATTGTTTCATATTAACTTACTTAATGAATCTTATGTTTTATTATATGTTTTAATCTTGCAAACCAATTATGACGCTTTGACTTTCAATTTTGTAGATGTACATTATTTGATATGAACAGATAATTGTTTGAATAATATTAATTCAGATGTTAATTCATTAATTAACTATAATTAGATTTAATTGGGCGGAACTGGTTTTTGTGGACTGACCCGTTTTCCAGTTCCTATAGGTATTGGCCCTAGGAATCGTTCGGTCAGAATCACGAATTTCTTTATTGTCAGAAATTCTTGGTTAAAATAATAAAAAGCTTCAATCGTAGAGTCACAATTAAGTAAATAAACGTATATTTCTACTTTAAACTCTACCTGTGACTTTAATTCATATTCCCGCATACCTTGACTTATTTTCAGTAAATTACTTTCTAAGTTGGCCCTAAGTTGGGTTTCTAAATTACCCAGCATTGTTACAAGTAACTGCATTCTGGACTAATGGTACTCAAATGTCTTAAATAAACTCATTTGCTTTAGAGAAAGTCAATACAAATATCCATATAACTTCTTGCAATTTAACGCATGGCATTCGAGTTTTGATTTAAAGTAATACTTATCAAACCCTAGTTGGTTCTATATTCAGTAAGATTGAGACACCACCGTTGTTGCGATCCTTCATCTCGTGAAACGTAGGGAACTAGCTGTCCAAAGGATCCTAAATTGAAAATAAAGAAAGAAAGGAAAATACAAAGGGGTGCCCCATTCTCAGATGAAGAGCGGATGTGGTTTAAATATATGAGTATGATAACCCTACGGGGTTACAAAGCTTGACAGCGGTATATCAAAGGATATACCTTAGTTATCTTGCCAGGCCAAGGCAAGCTTAGGGAACCTTGGGGATCAGAAAGCTTCGACACCCACCATCGTGGTACTCCTTGGAGCACATGAAAGGAAGCAGGTACACGTTAAAAGGTCCTAGTAACTGACTAATATCGGCTGGGAGACTGGCTCCTTTGTGACCCACTTCAGGGGGCTCAACTTGCTGTCTTTAACTAAAACTTTATTTGTATATCACTCGAAGCATTGCCATTGACGTAGTGGAGTTTTATTGCAAGTTTCTGTCATCTCATTTTACATAGACACTAGAAATGAACTAACATTACAGTTTAAGGCATTTATAAACCAATCATGAAATCCTAATCTCATAAAGTTAAATGGACTGTCGGTGACGGCCTATGTACAACCCATTTTATATTGGACTCACATACAATGGTGAGACCGCTTCACGTGACGCGCGAGACTCCATCGACTAACGCTAGGTTTCTAGATCGACACTAGGACCGTGACATCTGGGGACGTAATGGTGCATATTAGGGGGGACCAGCACATCTGATGCCGATTGCCCAGGATCTAGGTTTTGTGTCTCAATTAAGCAGGCACATCTAGATAAAAGAACCTTTTAAAAATAACACAACGTAGACAAATTAGTTTCATTGTAAAATAAGACGATCACAATTATTTTAAGTATTTATAATTAAATACTCATTTCATTGCAATCCTAAGTGGAGAAATAATAAAATGAGGACAATTCTTTAATTACTAGCATAAAACAAAAACCTAGGTAGTACTGATATCACAAATATGTTTGGTCTGAACGTCCGGGAGAGGAGCTGATTGTATAATCTATTAACTTATAAATAACTGAAATCGTTATACTTGGGTTGTGAAAATTGTTAATTGCCATTTTATATTTTGTGTGTTTATTGTGTCATTCCACAGGGCGAAACTTGTTCGTTTTCAAAACATTTAAATTATAGTAAATTATGCGTTGAATAACAATATTTCAAATCAAATATAAAGTACATTGGCTACAGAATCGCGTTAGTTTTCTTGATAAAATACAAAAATAATAATAATGTTGATATAGAGTGATTACGCTACCTACCGCGCAGCTTAGTAGGGAATAGAGTTGATAGAATACATGTGTTTAGGATACTTAGATGGAAAATAGTGTTACTTGTCAGTCATTATAAATTTGCGTTTTACTAAAATGTAGTTCGCGATAGGTAACAGACATGTTTTAATTGAGCTAAGAATGTTAGAGATGGTTGAATGTGTTGTAATATACGATCGAAAAGCGAGCTAATATATAGTTCTGCTAGATCGTTAATATGTAATCGTTATAATTCAAACGCAAATAGATTACATTTTTGTTGATTAAATAGACAACGTAAAACCAAAATCGCATTAGAAATTAACAGGATAAAATATTTGCAAAATATCTAGGTTGCATCGCATAAAGTCCACCACAAGACTTTAACCTTTATCACATTAGCAGAGAGGTTTGCAATAATCTCCACGCTTGTCAGGCGTATTGGAGATTGCAGTGTTTGATATGCACTATACTTATGTCATCATATTTAATCCCTAGTTTTCATGCGATGTTTGATTATCTAGATGTCCACTTAAAATATTTGATGGACATAGCTAATATAGATATTATATTACTAAACATTTTAAAGTAAAGTACAAACGGCCAGTAGGGTCGAACGGAAATGCCAATGTAACATAAAAAAGGGATACACATCTTGCGACGGGGCATTAACATTTTTTCTGTTTGTATGAATGAAGTACCCTACAATTAAGGAATCCATAAACTATTGTTGCAAAAGTAGGAACGCCAGAAAAAAATAACAGATGTTTAGAAAGTGTGCCCCGAAACTGAACTCAACTGGTGCATTAGACGAGATAACATGACGCAAAAGAAGGTCAAGTTTTATGTAGAGTTAATTGAAATCCTATAACGCTTATAAACGTTATCGGTTTAGTGAATACCACAATATCATTGAGAACCTATGACCAAAATGGAATATGCTTCCCATTTGAAAATAATAGCGTTTTATTTTGTGTTAGGTATATTTATAAACAAATTACTGTCAGGAATTAGTCTAGGTCTAGGTAGTCTAGTAGTCTTAGGTTAGGTAGGGTGGAAACATGTAGGTAGTAGCAACTAGGTACGATCATCGTTTTAGTGATTAGGGATTATCTTTATCAGTATTATTACGATTTATATAGTTGAGAACTAAGGATACATATCAAAGAATATGTACTGTTTATTTCCAATGGAATTAAAGGATTAAAATGGACTCGAAAAACGACGTCTAATAATATGTAACAAAGTGTTACAGTTACTTGATCTAAATTTCAAACGGGTAGTATATTATAACATAACATTAATTTGTGTAAATACTTATACAGGGTATTCTTACGTCTTCTATACTTATAAGCTTATTTATGAGAGCGTCGGTAGCCGGGCGGTTGTGTATCCAACTCGTAAGCGAGAGGTACCGGGGCTCCTGTGCTACAGTCACCGTAATTATTACAAGTCATAGCAATAGTGTTACAGTTACTTGCAAGTATATATAACTAAGAAATTGTTCAATTACAAGCTCACTAAGATCAGAAATAATGAAATATATCAGTATACAGAAGTCGACTGTCGGGTATGCAAAGTGTGTTGTAAACAACACTCAACTATAACAAAAGTACCCATTATTATCAGGTATGTCCCAAAACTACCTCCCAATGAAACAGAGCATCATAAAGCGTTGAGAACGCAATAAAATATTTTGTACACATTACAAAATAACAATCTATGGGTTGGCGACAAAATGCACTTTGAAATGGCGAGTAATAATATTGGGAATACTTTATTTTATGGGGAACAAATATGTTACTAAACCCACAATTACGTAATAAACGTAATTCATTAATCAAATCAAGATGTGCACAGTGTGATCGGAATGACCATGTGACACCATATCTTAATTTCACAATTCAAAAGAAGTGAGTACGTAGCTTACCAAATGAAAAAGTGTAATGCTGCGGTATTTAAAAGATATCACATTGCTTTAGGTAGATTAGACTAGAAAGTGTTTAGATAGGTAGTTCAGATTAGTTTATTGTCTAGGCAAGGTAGGACACTGTTAAACTTGTAGGTTAGGCAGCTAGGTAGTTCGATACTAGGTAGGCAACCGTACAGGTTAGGCATTTTAATTTATATAGATTTAGGTGTATTTAGCTAGGTAGGTTATCTATATTTGTTAGGTTAGGTTAGGTTAGCTGAATAATAGGTATCGATGAATATTACTTAGTTTAGATTGGGTCGAATGGTTTAGGTTAACAATATTTGTTAGGTAGAGCCGGATTAGTTAGATATAGATAGATTATGTTAGGTTTATCCACTTTCGGTAGATTAGGTTAGGTCGAATGGCTAAGGTTAATCATACTTGCTAGGTAGGGTCGCATACAACTAGATTAGGTAGATTAGTTTTAGGTAGACTAGGATAGGTTGTTTCACTTAGGTAAACTTGGGGTATCTAGGTAAGCTTAGGAGTGTTAGGGTAAGTAGGTAGCGGAAAATCAATGTAAATTACTTCGTACAAATGAAAATTTAAATTTGAAAAAAAAAGATAAAATAAGATAATAAAACCCTTTCATTTGCTACGTTGTAGAAGTCAAATCATCTAGATCTATATCTTAAAAGAGGATGTACATTAGTCGCATAGCATGGGAGAGGGGTTTTTTTTTTACAATGCGGTATATGTAAAATATTACGTAAATGTTGAATTAAAATTTGGATATGAAATTGAATAGAGAAAAATACTTAATCTTGAATGGTTTCGTTTGCAGAATAAAATCATTGATTAATAATTTGGTTATGAATTCAATTATCCCATCTTATGAGTTGAGTATTATGTATAAAGTCAGGAGAACTATCGATTCCTAACTTTCTACAGGGAGAGGTATGTGATGGGACGCTAATAATTCAAATTCATAAAACATAACCCTCCTTCTGTCGCAGTCGGTTATAAACATTGGCGTCGTTCGAACGTTTCAATTTGCTAACATAAGAGGCTAAACACCCACATGTGGCACCTACTTAAAATTCCGAAAACCAAAAGCAATAAATTCCCCAAAACGCAACGAGCTTAATTACAAGGGTCACACTAGTGAAGCGCGAAAAAAATAAAAGTTCGTAATTCAAAATGTCAAATAAATTCACGCTGGGATATCGATGTAAAAACAATACCAAGAAAGCGAACAAGCTAGCCATAGAATAAAAAACTATTATAAAAACAAAGGTTTCAGATACATTTAAATCAATCTGTATTCTAAGTCTTACGACTTAGGGATGCTTATCAAATATGATATTACGCGGCAAACCGTTGGACAATTTCAGGGACGAACAAGCGAGACAAAATCAGTCGGTGGTGAAAGGCGCATACGCGGGAAGCGACGGGGTTGGGAGATTGCACTCCCCGCCACAAGGGATGATGCGCAGGCGTCGGTTGTCATCCGTAACAACCAAAGGACACCAAGCAACACAAGCAAAGAAGAACCTTATGTTAATTAGAGTAGATACTAAAATTGTAATTAGTAATTAATAATGGTCAGCGAGATGAACGAGGGGTAGAGGGTTGACACTTCTTATTTCGGAGCGGAGCGAGGCGGCTGGGCGAGCAGCGGAGCAAATATTAGAATCTGATCATAAAGTTTAATAATGTATAATTAAATAATATTTTAATTTACTATAAATTAGAGTCAGTGTATATTTGCTGTCGGCGACAAAAGTTAAGTTGACACCTATTATATTTATATAAATCGTTTGGGTCTATATTGTATCGAACAGATTAATTACATTGATCAATTTCATCAATTTATATTAATATCCTCACTACTAAAGATTTCTATAACATAGTTTAACTCAGTAAAGACGGAAAGTAAAATTTACCCAATCGATTGACATTTACATTTAGTTTTAACTGTAATTATTAACTATAAATTATCTCTACGTGAGATAATTTGAGCATGGTACTATTGGAATAAATATTCCGAAGTCTATGTCTTCCATCATCCAATCAAGTAATTAATGTGTTTGATATATCTCTGTATGAGATGAATGTCTGCTATTGTTTGATTAAATTCAACCAAAGCCTATGTATATGTACTTATATATTGCGCGTAATTCACGTTAACGTTAATCATCACGTTAACTCATCCCTGCGTGATATAGTCGTAATGTGGCATTATTTGAATAAAATGATAGTCAAACCTACCTATGTCTAAAATGCGACGCTTGGGAGTTCGTAATGTACTTATATTGAAATCATCATCAATGACGAATACTTCAAAATTTATATTGTTTATTGTAAATGTTTGGTAATAAATACATGTAATAGCTTAAACCAACGGTTTATTCATAATGTTATTAGACCAAAAGGCGTATTGGCTGTCCCAGCTTATACGACTAGTCTAATTAACGAATATACCTATAATCTATATTATTTTTAGGCCAAAAAGGCATGTGAGTTGATCAATCTCCACATGACTAGCCTAACACTTGTTAGTAACGCGTTAATGAGTCGAATACTTCATTAATAAGTTATAATTTATATTGACTAATTGTTTCATATTAACTTACTTAATGAATCTTATGTTTTATTATATGTTTTAATCTTGCAAACCAATTATGACGCTTTGACTTTCAATTTTGTAGATGTACATTATTTGATATGAACAGATAATTGTTTGAATAATATTAATTCAGATGTTAATTCATTAATTAACTATAATTAGATTTAATTGGGCGGAACTGGTTTTTGTGGACTGACCCGTTTTCCAGTTCCTATAGGTATTGGCCCTAGGAATCGTTCGGTCAGAATCACGAATTTCTTTATTGTCAGAAATTCTTGGTTAAAATAATAAAAAGCTTCAATCGTAGAGTCACAATTAAGTAAATAAACGTATATTTCTACTTTAAACTCTACCTGTGACTTTAATTCATATTCCCGCATACCTTGACTTATTTTCAGTAAATTACTTTCTAAGTTGGCCCTAAGTTGGGTTTCTAAATTACCCAGCATTGTTACAAGTAACTGCATTCTGGACTAATGGTACTCAAATGTCTTAAATAAACTCATTTGCTTTAGAGAAAGTCAATACAAATATCCATATAACTTCTTGCAATTTAACGCATGGCATTCGAGTTTTGATTTAAAGTAATACTTATCAAACCCTAGTTGGTTCTATATTCAGTAAGATTGAGACACCACCGTTGTTGCGATCCTTCATCTCGTGAAACGTAGGGAACTAGCTGTCCAAAGGATCCTAAATTGAAAATAAAGAAAGAAAGGAAAATACAAAGGGGTGCCCCATTCTCAGATGAAGAGCGGATGTGGTTTAAATATATGAGTATGATAACCCTACGGGGTTACAAAGCTTGACAGCGGTATATCAAAGGATATACCTTAGTTATCTTGCCAGGCCAAGGCAAGCTTAGGGAACCTTGGGGATCAGAAAGCTTCGACACCCACCATCGTGGTACTCCTTGGAGCACATGAAAGGAAGCAGGTACACGTTAAAAGGTCCTAGTAACTGACTAATATCGGCTGGGAGACTGGCTCCTTTGTGACCCACTTCAGGGGGCTCAACTTGCTGTCTTTAACTAAAACTTTATTTGTATATCACTCGAAGCATTGCCATTGACGTAGTGGAGTTTTATTGCAAGTTTCTGTCATCTCATTTTACATAGACACTAGAAATGAACTAACATTACAGTTTAAGGCATTTATAAACCAATCATGAAATCCTAATCTCATAAAGTTCATTGACAAGTCCATTTGACTGTCGGTGACGGCCTATGTACAACCCATTTTATATTGGACTCACATACAATGGTGAGACCGCTTCACGTGACGCGCGAGACTCCATCGACTAACGCTAGGTTTCTAGATCGACACTAGGACCGTGACATCTGGGGACGTAATGGTGCATATTAGGGGGGACCAGCACACCGTGTCTGTATAAATATCGGGATACTTTACAAGTAGCCCAAAGGTATGAACAAATATTTGGAAACCCGGAACATACTTTTAAAATAGATTTACTCATTAAAAATCTTTACCTAACACATACCATATTCCTCTTTCAAGTGCGATTATTGGTCAAAGATATCGTGCGAACACAATGCGATCAAAATTCATTTATCGCGCAGTCCGCCGCGCCGGGATGAATTCAGGGGTGGAATTTCGGGCGTGAAATGCGACTTGCGACGCGGTTTGAATATTTTCCCATAAAAATTGGGAATAGGTACTTATCTGGTATCGATGTCACACTGTGGCTTCCACTGGAATTCTCGTAAAAAGAATTGTAAAAGATTATTCAGTAAGTTTGACAACGTTTTTAATCCCCGACGAAAAGAGGGGTTTATAAGTTTTACGTGTGTATCTGCAGCTCTGTAGCGATGTGTGTCTGTTTTCTTTTTGAAATTTGAAAGCCAGTTTAATAGAGATGGTCCATAGTTTTGTTACATTGAAGTCCGTTTAATAGTTAAGAAAACACCTATTTTAATAAATGGAAAATTCTTCGCGGGTTAAGTATCCGACGTTTTCTGTCGTGGTGGCAAGGAATTTTACAATTTGTGTGCTGGTTGCTACGAACTTTGACGCGTGAAATTTTAAAACCGTTAACACTTTCTTACGAGTATGGTACTTAAATCTACATTTAATATTCGAGAAATTTCATAAAACTTTTTATTATGTACTTACAGCAATTTATGGCATCTTCGCATTAATGTCCCGATTGTGCTCTCGGATACGAGGACCCGGCTTGACCATGATCCAATACTACATTCCAGTAGTACATATTTATCTAACATTATTCACTTAAACTTATTAGATATTACTTATTTTTATGCTACGCAGTGAAAAACGGTTTGAATACTAATATTTATGTATTGATTTTACCAATGAAGATTTGATTTTCAATATTAAATTCCGTGCAACTTTTAAACGATATCATCATCACCACGGCCCGTAACAGTCCACTGCAGGACTTAGGGCCTCTCGTACGAAAGGGGAGGTTATTGCCGTAATCTCCACGCTTGGCAGGCGGGTTGGAGATCGCAGTGTTTAAATATAACAATGGAACATGCTGCTGCCCATTTTCCAGACTACATAGACTCTTGATCTTTTGCCTCGAAAACATTAGTCGCCTTGTACGACACCCATGATTGTAAGGGGTTGGTGCTATTCTACTTTATTTAAACGATATATTTTGACAAAATTCTCATAAACCACAGACATATATTTTGGTTTCTAAATCGCGTCTCCAAAATTTCATTGTGTTTGATTGGTTAATATGATAATTATGATCAAACGTCGTTTGTATGGAGTTCGCTAGCTTTAGGTAATCGACCTATATCACCCAGCTATAACCATGTTGAAAGATGGTTAAGCATGATGCTGACCCCGCAAAAACTATTTCACATCCTTAACACACTAGTAACTACTAATATTCAATTTCAATATCTACTTACTATATCCAATCAGGTCCTAAATGTATCTGCGTCGCTCTCTCATTTCCCCTATAAATATGTTCGCAATCGAAATACATTTGATTGGTACATACGCTCCCTACTCAGCCTGAAAGCTTCGCATGAATAGTCTTATATTTTAGTCCCAATAAGTGGGCAATCAGCCCAACAATTTTTGCTCTCTATTACTTAAGTGAAAGTTCCTACCCAACTGTTGCTATGTGACTTTGTGAAACATTGTAGGTTTGAAAATTGTTTCGTAACTGGTTACGATAAAAACGATAATATTTATTGACGTGAGACGTCTCTTAAAAGTATTTACAGGATTTTCAACCGCGTATCTTGGACTACGCATTAGAAAAAATTTCATAATGTGATACTTATGACATGGGGAAAAACATAGGATATATTTAATCGAAGAACAAAGTCACGGGTAGAACATGTATCTAACATAAATAAATAACAATCACTTTCACGGGCTGGGTTCCGCCTTGACTATGATCCTGGATTTGACAGATCGGGTAACTACAGTAGAGCGACTGACATCTGATTTCTGTTACCCTATTATTAGAGGAACCCGATCAGATTAAATCATGGTTACACATTCAGTCACCTGAAGATTTCTCAAGATGTTTTCCCTCACTGTGTGACAATCGGATAGTGCTCAGTTAATGTATATAACTCAGTAAGAGTCTGTCATTGAAAATCGAATTCGGTACCTTTCGCTTACGAGCCCGACCCGTTAACCACAGGGCTAGGAACGCTCTCAACATAATATCCAAAATAATAATGTGTACATGTATCCTGGCTCCGATAGACCACTCGCCTCTCTTCCATCACTGGCCAACATGACGCGTCTGTCAAAGTTAAGATTGATTGTAGGGAACGCCTACAAAAACACCCACTGTCATTATCCTAGCTGCGAAGGTAATCTCATAGATTGGACTGTCGAGCTTTGCTTTATTAGATTTTAGATGGATACAGTTTCAAGTTACGAAGTGCAATTCTCGTTTTGGTAATTTGAGGCGATAAATGTAAGGGGTTTGTGGAACGACGATGGAAAGTAAAGATAGTGGTCCTTATAAAAAACATTTTTCTGTTTTCTGTGGTGCTCCTTGTACCAATGAGATAAATCGATAGATATGTCAGCAGGTATACATGTGCTTTTTACTTCGCTAGCTAGACATCACGATCGGAGCATGTTTCGCTGTAGAGCATGCAATGCAATGCATTTGGCACTTACGCTCTAAACACGTAAGAGCAAATCACGGAAACCACTACAATTACAAAATTTCATAGGCCTAAGCTAACTTCACCTGCTCATGGTCCCTGACGAAAAGGGCTATGCAAATAAGGGCTCTAACGAATTGGCTTTTCCCTAACGGGTCAAAACATCCCAATTATTTGTATGGAAAGTTCTATTGGCTGGAAAGTTCTAGTCAAACACCGGACAAAGTGTCTGAAACCGAGATTTGTTGCTAGGATAATAATCATGAGCAAAAGGAAGCCAGAAACTAAACGTTGCGCTCGTCCCAAAATCTGATATAGTTTGTTTACGATATAGTCATTTGGGTCATCTGTGGCTAGATTTATTTTTTATTTGGGTCACCAAGGGTCTATGTAGATACCTATCAAATAACTTTTTCGGGCGAGTAGATTCTGTGAAAAGGGGCGGATAGGACTAGGATGCTACATTGGGTTCAGTTTTCAGAGAATGTACGGAATCCGATCAAGTTACATAACTAAAAATTTAATTTTGTTGAAATTACAAATACCGACAGCTTCAGTGATCTGTGACTACCCACGTCAATGCCCACCACAATGGTTCGAATGTCCCTGAAATGGACGTCGCTCTTTATTAAGTCAAACGCAGAATATCGGGGCCATTAATTTCCCTTTCTGGTCACGTCGACGTGGTCTCCTTTCTGAGAGGTCCCGCCCGCTATCGCAACCAGTGGGTGGATGGGCGAGTGCATTCGAGTATGCCTTGTTGTATGAATTTTCAAAGCTATTGGTCACGTGCGCATTTATGTTGCAGGTATGGAATTTATGTGCTGCATGTATTGTACTTAAAACACATCTTAATGTTTTTAAAATGGTAGGTAATAGAATAGCTGATGCATCAACGCCTCGCCACCGTCTTTCCACGCATGACGTCAGAAGGATTCTTGAAAGCCCCCGCGAGAGACGACTAAATGGCGGTACGGATATTGTACCTACCTACCTAAGAATTGTATACAACGTATCTACTGCAACTAACTCGCCGGTAAAAGCTAGCACACAATATAATAAGTGGCAACATATTCATTAAAACAAAACAACACAGCTGCCGAAACGCGCAACCAATCAATTCCCACAATCCAAACATATTGTGGGTATTATTAAAAGCAAAGTTACAAATACACGTGGGAATATTTTCGCCTGTAGGTTCCTCCAGCCGCGCCATGAGTGATGGGTTCGTATTAAATCGTACTTGTTCTAATTCGCTATGCCAATTTAAGCTCTATTCGAGGCACATGAAGTTGTATTTCGATCGCTTTTGCCGGATAGGGATCACGCGGACAAGGATCTACCGATTCAGAAACGGAATCCACGTGATCAGCTGGGAAATATCCGGCAAACGACTGACAAAAATGTATTTATGAGCTACTCATGGATGGTCTAGCGGCAGCGACTTCTCTTAGAAATCCTTGAAGAGATGTGACGAAATTTGTGTGACCAATGAAATTCACATATCACATTCGTACTTTATGGCGTTGTGAAGAACCCATGTTGACGAAATGGAACAAACATTTCAGAGCGCTGAAAGAAGTACCTGCTATCTTGGTATGTTGCTATCTTGAATTTACTATGCGTCTGTCGGATCTTCGTCTTATTGTTTCTAACATCCTGAATATGGTTAAGGAAATGAGCTAGTTGAATCCAATTTCAGTAAAGTGTTTTGTTTTATCTCATTGCTAGTACGATTTTATAGTCTGTGTTGCTAGAGACTATTGTGATTTTTTTTTACGACAACCTATGTATTTTATAGTAACTTTATAGTATTTGACAGATTTTAAATAATAGCTGTATTGCATAGAGAAAAAAAATTATATACAGAAGCAGAGAGTACATTTCGAGTTTAAATACGAGACAAAATGTCACACATCTCTATAACACACACACTAATGCAAATGCAGGGACGGAACCAGGCAACCCATCTGCAGCAAAATATAACTCATCATGAGTTATATTTTGCTATGACTTTCTACTCGTAACGGACACAAACAAATCTGACTTGTTGTTCGCTCCAGATGACTATGCAATTTTTTTAAACTTGTCTATATATTTTAATATTGACATTATAATAAAAGGTAAGGTGTGTAGTGAATCAAAGCCATGCCCTGATACCTACCACCGTCTTTTCGATCTCTCGATCCTACATACCGTGAATCGGGAGTGCATGCTTTTGCAAAAAGGAGGGTTATGATTTTGACCGGTATTAATGTTTATTTGTTGCCTCATAACTTCTAAACTAAGTAGGTACCTACCTACTTACTTATAGTTATAAGCGTCTTCATTGTTCACAGGTTGGCCTATGTGACTTCATAAATTTAATATGATGCCTTATGACATAGTAATGAAATAAAAAAAATAATGAAAAGGATAGATTCATTAATATTAAACAAGCAGCATATTCTTTATTTTCAGTAAAAATTCATATAATGCTGGTGCAGCAGGACAGAAGGGACTTGCATCTAATTATTATCTTGTCCTTCAAAATGTTTACAACGCAGCACTTCCAATTTGCAACCCAGACATAACCATGTCTGGTCTTTAGGAAACCTAGAAAAACAAATATTTATGTAAATAAACGTAAATACGCGATTAATCCGTTGTTTCATATAATGTCTGAACATTAAAAATGTCATCTAGGTACGTTTTTGGCATGGAACCCTGATACATATAAAATTGTGGACCACTATTCACAAGATTTGAGTAACAAAATACTATAAAATAAATACTAAGTCCGACCCTGTTAGCATCAAAATATTCTCGTACCTATTTAGACACCGAAATATTGCTCAATTTGCCAATAATTTTAAATCTATCTCTAATGGCATGTTGTTTTAAGGTAAAGCATTTCAATTATTGCAAATTCACACTATTTCGATGCATATTCTTGTCACAATTTCTAAAATTTATTTCGGATCGCCGCGACCACAAATGTTTACTTACCGATGAAAGGATAATCCAGGTGTATTTCCATACTTTGCGCTTTCACATAAATGTGCACTAAATTACACACAAAATTACAATCTTATAAATGATTTGATTTATATTTTATTAGGAAATTATAAAATTTACACCGATGTTTCAAAAGAAACGTCAGGTCGTTAGGCCCTCGAGCAATATGTCGAACGTTCACAACATTGCGCGCGTCACTTTCCGTAAACTTATTCTAATGGATGAAGAAACGGGATAGCAAGATTCATAATCATTGTAGAGCGAGCGACCAGGGAATATCTGTGATTTGTGTTTAGTCTGTTATGTCTGTGCTGTATTGGCTAAAACGACTTGTCGTCTACAACTGTATACTGCTATGGGGACACGCTGCCGACTGGCATAATGTACTTGTTCTGCAGAAAAGGGCTATTCGCGCGATTTATTAATTGGGACCTAGAACTTCACTTAGAGATAGATTCAAGAATATTGACATTATGACAATGCCATCACAATACCTTTATGATAACTTGATCTATGTTCATAAAAATATACACTTGTTTATGAAGAACAGTGATGTGCATAGTAGGAATACTAAAAATAAAGATAGACTTGTTACTAGTTCTTGTCGTCTAGCCAAAGTCCACAAATCATTTATGGGTCAATGTGTACGCTTTTATAATAAAGTCCCAACAGATATACAGAATTTACCATTGAATAAATTTAAAGCCACTATAAAAAATAAATTATGTCAGAAAAGTTATTATAGTATACCTGAATATGTGAATGACAAAAGTCCATGGAACTGAGCTGCAGTTTTAAACAGGTATTAATTTAGTTAAAATTAGTATGTAAATATAATGTATTAGTATATAAGACATTAAAAAAAAAAAAAAAAATGAATTAACTTAGGCTCTGTGGGTTTGTTGCCGTTTCTTTACCACGGAGGACCACCTAGGAAGCGGCATTAACATTCCTTCCCTTCCCACACTCGGTGTCTTTTGGTCGCAGCGGGGCTGGGGGGCGTCTACTCTGCGCGGACTGCGGTAGGGATGGCGTAGGATAAGATAAGGGAAAAGTAGGGGTAGGGTTAGGTTAGGTTAAGGGGTAGGCCGGGGTAGGGGTGGGTAGGGTAGGATAGGGGTAGGCTACGGGCAGGGTAAGGGTAGGGTGGGAGCAGCTACCTAACACAGGTATTGTCGGACATGGTCCGGCCGTTGTCGGCGGGGGGTGGGTGTGCTGCGGCCATGGGGCGGCCAACATGTCATTGTGTGTATCCTTCCTAATTTCCTACCCCCTCCTCTTTGACGATTGAAAGAGATATGTAATATCCTACTCAATAAAGTAATTTTGAATTTTGATTTTTTTTGAATTTCAACTGCAGCAATGAATGAAGTCTTGCTGGTCCGGTGACTCGTGCTTTTGTGACTCCATGTACAATCAGCTGCTCTTTACCATACGTTAAACGTATGGAAGGGGGCTTCACACTGCAACTGACAGTCCCCTCCGTTTGCATTTGCCAATCGTGCTAAGCACAAAATACCTAATCAAATCGGAACATCCTCGTAAATAAAGGACATCCTCTAGTTGTGGCTTCGTATTACTCGCAATCGTGCGCCAGGGACGACGCTTAGTGAAGCCGAGCTAGCGGATGTTCATAATTTAGGTACCTCGGACATCAGTACTCCAGCTGTGATTCCTATTCCAACACGTTACTCGTGCGTGGCTGTTGAGTGTCTATTTGTGTGTTATAAAATCTGGCGTCGGTGGCCTAGTGGTTAACGTGTCTGACTCGTAAGCGAGATGTACCCGGTTTGTACTCAAGTGTGGCCATGTACCAATGACTCTTTTCTAAATTAGACGCTAGGTGAACACTAACCGATGCTCCTACGGTGAGGGTAAACATCGTGGTGAAACCTGTACATTCAGACGACTGAAAGGACAACCATGATCCAATCTTGTCAGGTTCCCCTGCTAACAGGGCCACGGAGCTCAATAGCAGTCGCTCCACTTTAATTACCTGTTCTATCAAAATCGTGGTCTAGGCGGGCCTCGGGTGACCAGTTAGGTACGGGCTGTTCGCTGTCTATACGAGTAATAAAATCTAAACACACCTACTGTTAAAATTACTCTGCCATGACTATGTCCCCGCTCCCTATTTCCCTAACCAAATAGCCACATCGTTTGTTTGCTTCCGCCCGGGAAGCAACCGCGTCGTGATTGCATACCTGAATTTTGCTGGCAATGAATTCCTAATTCATTCGTGTGCAGTTGCACTGTTGATTTGACTGCTTACTGTTCATACGTAGCAGCTAAATGGTGAAATTGCAAAGGTTTTTTGTGTTGTGAACTCATAGAAGCTGTTGGTGATTGTTGATAACATCAACAGTATCCGCTAAGAACCCATATGATAGTATAGTATTATAAGTTACTAGATACCAGCCCCGCCAGCTTCTCACGGATGCAATTTAGAGTCCCTGATTCTGTACGATTTCGTGGGAATTCGGCATAAAAAGAAGCCTAGATATGTTTCTCAAGGCGTTCCAAAGCTGCCAAGGTAAACGTTTCATGTTAAAACGAACTACCTTGTGTTCCGACACAGCCCCACCCGATTTTTTTGAGGTTATCCAATACAACCTAACAAACAATCAGATCTTTTCTGATGAGAAAATAAACTAGTTTTGATTTAAAAACTTTGGTTAATATTGTCTAACAAGTTAGTTGAAAGAGCTAAGTATTCCATATCATTTGGTACCTGTCTATAGGTACATTGTGTTTAATTAAAGTTGATTTGGTTTGCAGAAAAACTAGAAAATCACAAAAAATCAATTTGCGCGACTACTAACAATAATCTCATTTGAAAATTTCCAAGCGCCTGCAAAACATGTTTTAGCAAAATCACCTCTTTAGAAATGTGCTCGGAAATTTTCATTGTTGGTTTAAGCTTCGTCGCTAACCAAGCAATTCTACAGCTCAAGTTTTATCTAAAGCAGTAATCAAGTAGCACGACAAGTGTTTTAAGGCACTGTACACAATGGGCTGAGCGCCGGGGGCATTGCATTTTGACTGTCTAAGCTTTTCATACCGTGGAGATAGCTCATAAAGGGGATTGGCAAAAATTTAATAAGGATTGTACATTTTTTGACACTATTTTGGCGGTGTAGGTAGTGAATATACTAGCAAAAGTACCTACAACTTTTACTAAAGCTTATGCACTTCTTATATTAATCGAGTTCTGATGCCGTGTGGCAGGAAATCGCACTAATTATGATAGTACTAAATTTCGTATTCACGCGCGTTTTGCATGTAGAAGACGACGTCATTGGAATGCCAACTTACACTTGGTACAATACGGACTTAGTTCCGAAAGGCCTAAATGCTGTTATACTTAATTAATTGAGATCGATCGTGTAAGAGATTGCGATAATGAAATTCTATTTAGCGAGTTCTAATGAGAGTTTATTATTAAACCATTTAGTAGATTAGCAAAAAATTGCTCGCACAGAAACAAAGGCGCTTTCTTTCCCTTACTATTATATATTTGAAAGGAATATGCCAGGATCTGCTGTCAAGTATCCCATTACCGACACTCTAAGGATATTAACACCCTCCCAGTACGTTCAGAGCCTAGACGACTTGCTATTCGAGTGTTCTCGAACTGTAAGATTGTTTGCACAGCTGAGTCCTCGACAACTTGATCCTCAATACACTGTTTGTCTATTAGATATGAGTACAACAGCGGCAGAGAGCATTGGTTTAAAACGGATTATGGTAGCGAAGGGCGAAAGTGGTTTGGTGGAATATCGTACGCTTAATTCGTTATGATGAGTAAAGTGAGTTTTAAAGGTTTTAAGACTTCTTGTTTTATTTTTTGTCTCTTGAGGTGACTATAATAATGGCATACGATAAAAAATAATGATGAAAGGTAAGATTAATCTAACCTAAACCCTACCTAACAACAACACCTTAACAGTAAGCTTGGGTTTTAACAGTAGGTTCCCTAAACCGACGAGCATGTATGAAAAGGTTTATGAAAAAATTGTTAATGAAACAAACAAAAAACAACCCATAAAAAGTACTATACCGACATAAGCATAAAAAATTAAAAAGTCATGCACTCTGCTGCCTTCCGGAATTGTAGCCAGGAAGCTAGTAAGTAAGTCGTTGAATAGCAATGCTTATTCTCTGAGCAAGGAACGACCTAGCTCTCTGGTCACCTGTGGTGTCTTTTAGATATTTCTGAAAAAAACTTTTTAGCGCTGTAATCCCACGGACCCAACGTCTCGACCCCAAGCGGCTGAAATAAAAAAATCTGGGCAAGCCTTTCATATTTTCGCCGCTTGAGGTCCTAACGAAAAGGTTAGCGTTATTAAATCCGAATACCGACACCAAACGAATTGGACGGACAGGGGGATTTTATGTATAACACCATAGTAAAACATGAATAATCTTCCTATACACGCTACACAGCAGCCTAGTACCAGGATATTCTCAGTGCGAATTCCATGAGTCCGCTCCGACGCTTCGACGCTGACAAATTTCTCCCCAGGGCGCTGTAGGGATCCCCTCCGAGGTTTACGGCCAATTGAAACAATATTGAGCCGTACAGGCTTTGCTAAATAAAAAACTTTGGCTGTAACACAGAACGGGAGCAATGGAGGGAGAAATGGTTCGAGGGGCGATGAGAACGCTTAAATTCCGATTAGGCGATAAACGTAAATGTGGTGTGCGGCTTAATAGATTTGAGGGCCTTCCTTATCTTCTTTTAAGTAAAGGCTAGGCATATTATTTTAGTCCTCACAGTGATAACGCATCCGCGCTTCTACAGTTCTGTTAAGCTGCAACCTAATGCAAGAACGTAGATATTATGGGCAACAGTTGCCGGTTCCCATCATGTGGGCTATCCGCTACTTAATCACTGAATGGCATAAAACAGAATAAGCGAGCTACCTGATGAAAAGTGGTCACCGTTGACTACAGACTTCAACAAGACCAGGGGCGCCAACCAAAGCGTTGTTTATCTATAATGAGATATCTAAGAAACCTCTTTCAACTATCTCATTTCATAGTTTACAGCAAACACTGGGCCACAGCTAGATTCTCATTCCACATCCGTATAGTACGACTTACGAGTATGCTGAAGTATCGCTTGGATCGGTTAAGCACTTCAAGCTTTTCAGCATTCCGTACCTGAAAAGTAAAAAGAGAACCCAATTACGAAGAATCCGGTATGTGTTCGCCACAGGTCTTATCTTTGGAACAGCGATAGCCATCATCTTATACATCTTAATTTTTACAGAATATGTGTTTCTGTAACCGCTATAACAAACAAATAATAACGAATTAAAAATGGTTGAAAATTAAGGAGGGGGGAGGGTTTATATTAGAAACATACTTTATCCCGTATATACAACCCGTTAGGTTTTCAGAGTTTTTAAGCTGACGTATGCGTGTAGACTAGCTGCTAATTACTCATAACTGATTCTATCTCTTTTAGACTTTTATATGTTACGACTGTACGAAGCTCGAACGGATCGAGACGAGCTGCTCCGAAATCGGATGAATACGTAAGCAGCAGAAAAAAAAATACTGCATAAATAAAATAAATAAATAATTATAATTGCATAATTTGATAAAAAATGCTATGCAATAGCTTTACCGCGGCAGTCCCCGAGTGCCACACGTATTTTTTTTTTAATACTTTCTCTATTGCAATAACGGCAATACATACGAGCATAATAGTTTGTATGGTTATAGTGCTAAAACCGGTCAAGCTAGAATCGGACTCGCTCTACAAGGTTTCGAACTTAATCAAATTTAACGAATTACATGTTGGTTTGGCATCAATATTTTGTGGTTGGTAATCGGATACTGTTATCTAATACGGAACCCTTTATATGCCTGTTCGACTCGCGCTTGAACGTTTTTTAGTAACAAATTTATCCTAACCATCCAGTCCCAGTAAGAATGATAAAAGGAAAAATACAATATCACACGCCACCATGGATCCCAATACTTTATACTATGTGACAGACGATTTTATTTGATTACATTGTTTATTTACACTTAGTAATCTAATTATAAGCGTCTCAATTGGTGAACTTTACACTTATCTTAGGAATAATATAGCATCATAATGAGGTAACTTTTACAAATTCCTTTGAGATAAATATAAAATAGTACAACTGGGTCAGTTGTCAGTCAAGTTTGAAATTCTTCTTTATTCCAGAAACAACACAAACACCATCGCTATAAACGAGAATTTTAACCGTCGATTTAACCTGTTCAAGCCGTGTACAGTATTCGAATATTAATTAATTTCCGATACATAGTTTCCGAGTTATAGATTCCTACGTAGCGTTCCATCGGAACTAAGTCTCGTAATAATTTGGGCCGCGAAGTTGAGAACAACCGGCTGTGAGGCTCGATGAGCAGTGGATGGAAGTTCCGAAGCCACCGAGTGGAAATTTCCACGAAAGTTTTCTATGGAACCGCGGTGGGTCAAGCGCGTTTGCCAATTTTAAAAACAAACCTTGGGGGCCGTGCCCCAAAACTTGGTAAATTCGTAGGTAGATAATGTATGTGATAAAAACATGTGTTCCAGGAATATGAATTATTCTGTATTTTATTATTTTATTTATTTCCGACATCTCTCTGGGGTGACTTTTGCATTGATCTTTCAAACTGTATAGGTATAGGCATGACTTTGAAGCTGTATCAATTGCGTCCAGAGGACTTGTGAACCGCGAACTCCGCGCTCGCAAGCAGTTCCACAAATGTACTCACTGGAGAGGTAGGTAAAGATTACATGTAACAGCCACTTTATATCTGGCTTGACTCTGAAACGTCTCCACTTTACCTCTGGCTTGGCTCGGACACATCTCCACTTTACCTCTGGCTTGAGTTGGACACTTCTCCACTTTACCTCTGACTTGGCTCTGACACATCTCCAGTTTACCTCTGGCTTGGCTATGACATATCTCCACTTTACCTCTGGCTTGGCTCTGACACATCTCCACTTTACCTCTGGCTTGGCTCGGACACATCTCCACTTTACCTCTGGCTTGAGTCGGACACGTCTCCACTTTACCTCTGACTTGGCTCTGACACATCTCCAGTTTACCTCTGGCTTGGCTATGACATATTTCCACTTTACCTCTGGCTTGGCTCTGACACATCTCCACTTTACCTCTGCCTTGAGTCGGACACGTCTCCACTTTACCTCTGACTTGGCTCTCTTTACCTCTTGTTTGGCTCTGACACATCTCCATTTTACCTCTGGCTTGAGTCGGACACGTCTCCACTTTACCTCTGACTTGGCTCTGACACATCTCCACTTTACCTCTAGCTTGGCTCTGTCACATCTAACTTACCTCTAAATTGATTCTGACACGTCTCCACTTTACCTCTAGCGGCTGATACATATCTCAAGCCTCACATATACCCACAATTCTTTTCATGCGTCCTGTTTCATATTGAATTATTGTCACTGCAGGTGATCTTTTTGTGATTGGTGATTGGTGAGCTTTTTGATCGTTCAGATATTATCAGTGAATAGTTTTCTTTACTCTGTATGAATAAAACAAATAAACACGTTACATTCGTACAAGATGCCAAAACAAGCTAAGTTACCAAAATGTATAAGAATATCAATCTGGCCCGTGTCAAGATTTGTACAGAAATAGATTGTATCCAATATAGAGGCACTCGACAACCGTCTGCACACTACGGTCTCAATCTACTGCCAACTTACAGTTACCCAGTTACGTAGTACACGTCATGTTGAGAGATAGTTAGCTTGTACTGAGTTGTTGTTGTCTAGTTAGGATGTAAGTTTGACTTTCACTCAATAATTCTACAATTAATAAAAACAACAACATTCGCCAAAAAGTTTACCCTTTTTAAAGGGTCCCTACCATCCCGGCATACCAGCATTTGGCCGCCATCTCAGCTAATGGAAACTACGATTCGGCAGAAGGTGAAGCATGCCTAGAAACAGTTTATTTACTGTGGCCTAGAAAAAGTCCTATAATAACTATTAAAAATTGGAGTGGATCCATTCGCCTGCTGACTGATCCCAAAACAATATATTCTCGGAGTCTTCAATTCTAATGTAAATATGTGTATCTTCTTAGCAACCAAACTATTTACATATTCAACATTGACGTTACTTTTCATCAGGTGAGAGTCAAATGTAAGCCCTGTGACGCCAGTTGAAGCCAGTTCAAATTTTATTTTTCATATTGTAATTATTCCGTAACGAGCAAAACAGTTACTTAGTCTGCGTCTTCCATTACCAAAACTAGCTTAATATTACATCGTACTCTTTTTCGTCAATTAAACAAATATGCACCCTATAAAATACTCAAATGTTTATTGCCTAAATCATAAATGTACATACCTTTAAAGATAGTTTTACAAATATCAACCCTGATAAGCACAGCAACATTATAAACTTAAAAACACTATGGCTAGTTATTATCGTGCTTCTAACCAGCATAGGTAAGTAATTCATAATTTGGTTAACGCTCTAAATCCCCACAAGCAAACCCTAGACAGCCGCCCTGCTCTATTAATAACATTATCGAATATTCTCCCGATCGATATGTTACAGCGCTAATATTTGATGTCTAAATGGCTACCACTTTACTAGGAACACAGTAAGGCCACTGTCAGATCCGAGAATGTTTTGGTGTTAGAATCTATCGGTTTATTTTCACGGATTTGTTTTATAATAGGTTCAGCTTATTAGGTTCGCTAACGATATTAGGCGGCGTATTATTCTTAAACGGAGAAGATTATGTGGGACTTCTACCCACCCACTAAAACCACCACGTTGTCTCTCATATTCTCTTTCTCAACGAGAAAGGAGGTATGCCTAACGAGTAGCTTACGCTGGGGACCCAGAGACAGGTTAGGCTGAGCAAGGGCCATTAAAATCCGTTGCGTAGTTTAAAAGATCTAAGCGTACATATGTACATACATAGATACAAGGGGACAAACGCCTGGAAGCGACTTTGTTATATACTATATATGGATTATTTTTATAAAGCTGTAGGTGGTTTATCATCGACATATATCGTCCCAACACGATGTCCATCACTGTTTGGATAAAATATATAAAGTTGACTTTTTAACGTTTTCCCATTTCTCTCACACACTTTCATCAAATAGTAGTTTCAGGATAAAAGAGTAATATGATTATTAAACCCTCTATTCACATTCGCGGTTAAAACTTCATCCGCATAAAATAACCAAATTTCGATTATTTCTAACAGGTGGGGGTCCTTATTTCAACGGTTTAGATAAAAAATTAACAGAGACAGATAGTAATTTTGTCGGATAGCCGAACTGCCAAATGAACCCTGACGTTGTAGAACAATTACAAACATGAATAAACTCGTACCCATTGCTCAGCAATTCCTAGAAACTGACCTTTTGAAGAGACTATGTCGTCATTGCAGCATTTTATCGGCCAATCAGTAAAACTCGTGTCAAAGTCAATCAATCAGTCATAAATAAATTATGCTGATATTAACGATTGCATTGAGTGCATACACACAAAGTAAAAAATGGCCCGACTGCAAGGTTTAAGGGATCGGGGGATTTTCTGTTAGTTATTATATTTGATCTTCTTCCTCTTGTGCGACAAGCTCTTAACAGAGCCGTCATCGTCGCCTCACAATTTCTTGCCATCTCCATCTGTTTGCTGTCTTCCTTGTACACTCTTGTCATCGCATGGGAGATCTTTCACGCGGTATTTGATCTACGGAGGTGTAAATTGACTAGCATCGCCTTTAACAACATCTATTAGTCGAAGGTGCGCTTTAGGTAGGATGATCGATTGATAGACGAACTCAAGAAGAAGGATTTCAATTACCTATTTCATTATATCAGCCGAAAGACTGCTGGGCTAAGGCCTCCCCTAGAGATTTCCACAAAGGCCGGTCCTGTGCCTTCCGCATTCAGCTGGTACCTGGGATCTTTACCAGGTCGTCGGTCCACCTTGTAAGAGGCCTACCCACTCTGCGTCTTCCGGTACGTGGTCACCACTCGAGAACTTTACTGTCCCATCGGCCATCTGTTCTTCGAGCTATGTGCCCTGCCTACTGCCACTTTAGCCTGGTAATCCTTAGGGCTATGTCGGTGACCTTGGTTCGCTTGCGGATCTCCCCATTTTTGATTCGATCGCACAACGAGTGTCCGAGCATAGCCATTGCCGTTTGTATAACATGCTCACTGTTCTTATAAGGCCCATAGTGAGCGGCCACGTTTCTGTTGGTCATCAGTGGCAACACACATTGGTCGAAAACCTTTGTCTATTTATAACCTTGTAATGATTACATTTTTATAGGTTTAATCATTCATTTTTGTTCTGGTATCCAAAGCTATAGCGTTGTAAATTCATCCGTGACCAGAGTTACAAGGATGATCCTTGAATTATTCAATGCTTTCTCCTGAATCCACTCCCTGAGATTGGTTGACATTTTAGCTTAGTTTGATAGTCCTCGCTACTTGTAACATTGGTATACATAAAAAAGTCACAGCGGCAGTTTGTATTATATTAATATAATAACTATAATTAAATCAGTTTTAAGTTTAGCCAAAAAACTTAACCGATTTACCTAAATGAAACAAAGCAAAAAAAAAGCTAAGAACCATCTCGATTAATATGCCTTTCTAACAAAAAAAACCGTATCTAAATCGGTCTATCCGTTTGGGAGCTACGATGCCACAGCAGACACACAGATAGACAAACACACATACCAAACTTATAACACTCTTACGTCAGGGATTAATAATGGACATCAACATTTTCTGTTGTGTGTGTTTAAACACGTCCTACCATGCGTGGAGAATATAGCAATACCCTCAACGAATGTGAAAGAGGCTCAAATCCAACAGTGTACCGTGACGGGCTGCTGACTCAAAACTTACACTTAAAAGCCTTGAAACTCGGTACGGTACCCACTACGTACTGTATGCGGAAGCTTATTTATGCATGCAGTGTTCTGCTAAACTACCAATTTGCGAACTGCTCTCGTGTAAACAAATTGCTCGCAGTTACCGCGACGGAAGCTGCTGACATTTCCAATAACGCGGACGGGTCTTGAGCCTTGAACAAATTTTACGATCGGAATTATTTAATCCATAGTTATTTTTAGTTGAGAAAGTAATTGGATTTGATAATGGAGCCAGTGTAATACGATTGTTGGTTTGAGTTCCGTGCCAGAGGGGAAATGGGTCCTTATTAACAGTTTAGCTACTTTAATTTCGGTATATACGTTTGTGTCTTTACATTGGTCAAGGACAGTGGTGAGTGGCAGGCGCCCAGACAATCCCTTTGACGCATTGTACCAAAAATGCAAATAATCATACACACAAATGACCGTATTTAAATACGCAATATACCAGACACGTAAAAGACCACATAAAAGGTCAGAATTCAATTCGCAATCGACCAGATACGCAAAAGGCCAGAATTCAATTCAGAATAATAATCCTACTATCTATGTTCGAAGCAGTTTTCAAGTTAAGTTGACTCGCTACTGTCCAATCGATTTACACCGCTTCACTTACTCACTGTACTTATCAAATGCTAAACACTTGACCTGTGTAAATTGGGCTTTAAGAACTCTCCTGTAGATTCTAGCTAAACGATCCGAGAATCAGGCTTGCTTGAAATAACTCGGGTACATTTTTTACTGATCAAACCAAACTACATTAAAAAGTACGGATTCAATTCAACTATTTGCAATATTTCATCGGGAAACTCCACAAACTTCCAAAAGACAATAAAAAGACCAGTGCAATTTTTTATTTTGTTTTTATTAAAACCTGTACATATTTACAAACGCGCAGTCAGTCAGCTGTTCAGTAGTAGCGTCCATAGCCGTAGGGGTACGCTCCGAAGCGGGCGAAGCCGTAGGGGTACGCCCCGAAGGCGTAGGGGGCGGCGTAGGCGATGGGCGCGGCGTGGGCGATGGGCGCCACGATCGCGGGGTCCTTGCGCACCACGGCGTTGAACCCGCCGGCGCCGGCCGCATAGTCCACGGTGCGCTTGGTGCCGTCGGCCTCCAGCAGCGAGTACTGGCCGGCCACGTTGTTTCCCACGCGGGTCTCCGCCTGGTTCTTAAAGTCGCCCGTCCAGGGATCCGCCACGCCGTACGAAAAGCTGCTGAAGTCTGCGCCGCTGCCGACGGCCACTGCGACTAGCGCCAGAAGCATAACCAGCTAGGGATGGGAGAGCGACGTGTAGATAAACACTGGTTAGGTATATAATTGGTTACAATATACTATTTAATGACAAACGAGCAGATAGCCCACCTGGACAAGCAGCCCTGATGTAAAGTGGTCACCGCTGCCTATAAACATTAACAACACCAGGAGTATCGCCAATGCGCCCTCTTCTGTCACACATTGCTGTGGCAGTAAAGAGGCAAATGCCCCTCCGGCAGTAAAAAGGCAAATGCCCCTTTGCCAAAGCCACGGTTTCCCAAATTCCCAGTCCCCGAATCGTACGGGACCTGACAGCAGTTTTCTTGCTCACCTGCTTGTATTATGCCAGTTGATCAAACGGCAAAATGGTGATTGGGCACTATAAGTGTTTAAGTTTTTTATAACTACTGAGACGAAAAATAAACTTACGGCACATGTATGTATGTGTGTTAAACACCTGCTTGTTTACATATTCATCTAAGCAGTTACTGTCACTCATGGACATACATACCTATTCCCTATGAACAACACATAAAATAGGCATTTACCCATTGGAATCAATAGGCAGTTTATCGTCAAAATATAAATCTATTTATTTCTACTTAGATATAAATGCGTATTTCATGTTGTACCTTCAATGCTAACACTAACTGATTAGATAAATAAACGTAAACAAACTGGTGGAATTTAGTTAATCTAGCGATGAACATGATTGTCCGACACCTCATCATCACAGCCCATAACAGTCCATTGCAGGACTTAGGGCCTCTCCCATGAAAGGGGAGGTTATTGCCGTAATCCCTACACTCTGCAGGCGGATTGGATATCGCAGTGTTAAAAATATAACAATGGAAAACGCTGCTGCCCATTCTCCAGCCTACGGAGACTCTAGAAGTTTTGCATCGAAAATGTTAGTCGCCTTGTACGACACCAACGGATGTGAGGGGTTGCTGCTATTCTACTCTGCCGGACACCACACGACCAACGTCAGATAAAAGTACTAAATAATAAAAGTACTTAAAGACTATTAATAACATTTTCGTTATATTAATCTCAGTTAAGGCTACATTAATTAATTAATGCAATATATTAGGCGATAGAATATTTTAGGCCCATCATCGTTAATCTACATTACTGATATCGAAGTCATGTACGCACTTCTTGTTATATAGTTCGTGCCAAATGGATTGGCAATAGCGGACATTGATCTCTCGGTCAGAACAAATTTATAAGCGGTCAAAGCGATAGCTGTAACGCTTTAAATAGCGACATTTACAATTTAACGTTCGCTCAAAGGGCTCATACAAGAGTATAATTAGAAATGTGATGGTCACGTTCGCGAAATAAAAATACTGCAGTGGATGTGCGGAGTTACGCGACTCGATCGAGTACGTCACGTGCACGTACATCCGTGGCAGCCTGGGCGTGAGGGATATCGCTGATAAGATTGAGGAGGCTCGCCTGCGCTGGTTTGGTCACGTGTTGCGTAAGCCTCAGGGATATGTGGGAAATAGGTGCCTAAACATCCGTATCAGAAAAGAGACCTCATGGGCAACCCAAGAAGCGTTGGATTGACATCGCTGAGCTGGATGCGAGAGCCAACGGCCTACGACGCAGGATGCCGAAGACGGGGCGAAGTGGAGGACAATGAGAAAGACAAACGGACCCTGGCAGAGGCCGAGATAAGCGCTAGGATGATAAAGATTCGTTACAATTTAACGAAATAGAAACGTTTAGAACAATTTTCATATAACTAATAAACTACCTATATACTTTTTTTGTATGGATCCTTAAGAAGAGATTACTTACCTTAGCGATCATTTTGAAGTAGTGTAGTAGAGTACGTAACCACTGACAAATCCTGTGATAGTGATACCTTAATTGCAGAACGCAACCTTTATATAGGCACACAGATGCAGATTAAGCTGGTCCACTTTTTATCTCAAATAATTGTCAAAGAAGAAAATCAGGAAGTAAACAAGTATGGGCGTCGCAAAAGGTTACCGTCGATTGAACGTGGAACGAGAAATCTGTACCTCGTTATTATGTACTTAAAAGTTTACGCTTCCATTGATTACGTATTTAAGCAAACAAAGTAAGTAGAAGTCCAAGGGAGCAATGGAGTTGGAAAACTTTTTATCGGGAAATTTATGGCGTTCGCCGAACAGATGCTGGGGCACCGAGATATCGGGTGCCGAGTAAAAATTTTACACCTCGATCAATGCTCAGGTTTCCCGAAACATTTTATATTTTATTTTATGTTTACGATAAAACGTGAAAGCGTAGGGGTTGATAGAAATAGCTTGCCATGTGGAGTTGTGGCGGTAGGAAGGTTGCGCCTAGGATAAAGAATTACAATGTAATTTTTAATGATAAACAATGTAATTTTGATCCCATTACGATAGGATGATTCATTTAAAGGGGTTTAATTTGCATACTTCATTTAATTTTCCATACTTTCATTCGTGTTTGAGTGTTCAGTAATTGAATTATGGTTTATACTCTTAGTAATGTATTCAATTAGATATTCAATTATGTATTCAATAAAGTTTATGATTTATAATAAAATACTTAAATCGTAAAAACCACAAATCGCTGCCGCCGTTGTTTGATTTGTGCTTTTATTATTTGTATTTTTCTTTTTCATTGCTTGGTTTTCAATTATACATTTATTACCGGCCCGTTGCACAAACATATATCAAAAACGTCAAACTCTTCAAAGAATGGATAAATAAGGTTACATTAAATTTAAACGTAAAACGTTCCCCCTTAACATGCAATCACAACTTTACTGCTGTATGTTTGTGTTGTAGAATTTAGTGTCAAATAAAAAGAAAGGGTCTTTTATACTGTAGTATCGCTAGAAAATAGTACATCAATAGGAATATAAATAGAACTTTAAAGATTTTTGTACAATCCATTCATTTAAAAGACTTTAAAAGAAAGATAAACCACTTTTGTTTAATTAATATGAAGTAAGCGCCTAAGTAGTTAGGGCTGATAAATATAAATATAAAACGGCCAAGCCGTACATTCTGACTAAAATGTAGGGTTTCTAGAGTTAAATCTCATAACTCTTTCTCAAAGAATCCGTTAAGAGCTTAAGAGGCTTGCCCAACAAATTTTACATGGAATGTTTTTAGTGGAATAGTGTTTCTGATACCTTTGCTTGTGAACTTCCGTCATAGATTCCAAGGCCCGAAGGACAAACATAAATGTTATAAAATTTGCTTTCCTATCAAGCTAATTTCACTGATATTAAATACTTTTTTCTTTGTTTTATTTCATTTCAAAATTCTCCGCCACTAATAAAGTCTAAACAAAACATCCGTACGTCATTATTATTCCCATTACTCAAACTGGAGCCCTAGTCTGTATCCGGCGGCAGGAAATGTGTCCCTTTGTCCATGCACGGACCTGTTGATTTAGTTATTAGGAGCTACGTACACGTTTCGCATTAGTAGGTAGGTATATGCCTTGTATCGTGCAACCCTTAGACCAGTGAGTCCGAAAAATTGCTTCGAAAGTCGGACCAATGGATTAGTACCACCTCCTTATCTAATTTCACGTCACGCAACAACATTGTTGGTTTGAAGAATAAGGTGGCCAACATATCTTTTTTTACATTATACAAGGCAGGCATTTCACCGCCATCCCACCTGGTAAGTGACGATGCGGCCGAAGATGGAGTATGCCCGTCTTGGAACAGCCTATTCACTCTTGCCTTGGAAGCACCCAGAACATATTATAAGAAAATAGCATTTCATACTACATATATCTATAAACAAAATAGTAGGAACAGAGTTTCATCCCGCCGTCTGTCCCTATGTATCTATGTACGCTTAGATCTTTTAAACTACGCAACGGTTTTCAACCATAGTATAGCGATTCATGATAAAGGTTTTATAAGCAAGAAAAAAAAGAGTACACTATTAGCAGAATACAGTACTCTGCAAAAGCTAATTACGGCACAAGGCACCGTACAACGCAGTTAGTACACGCCCGCGCTACAGTTTCATTTTCATCCAAATTATGATACGCAGCCCGCTGTTGGCTGTCTAAAATTATATTTACTCGTGTCCTACCCGTAAACATACGGTATACGGTAATTGCACAGGGTGGTGTAAAATTACCCGGCCGTTTATTTATACTTCTACTCTTGAATTGCGAGTGAATGGGGTAAGTTGCTTGTAATGTGCGTAGACGTGCGGGTTTAAGGGTTATTTATTATTTATTTATTTATTTAAAACTTCATGCACTGTTACGTACAAAGGCGGACTTAAAGCTTCATAGCTTTCTCTATCAGTCAACCGGAGAGTTGATAGTATGAGAAATTACAGGGCGGGTTAGGGGGGGGTTAGGTTATTTATTTATTTATTTATTTAATACTTTATGCACAAAATAGTACAAAGGTGGACTTAAAGCTTCGTAGCTTTATCTACCAGTCTTCCCCGAAAACTGGTATAAATAAAAAAAAAATTTCAGGCGGTGCACAAAAATTTACAACATTACACTTACGTACCTAATAACAAACACAATTCTACCCACTAGTATTCACATACCGAAACACAAAAATGATATTTTTTTTTTTTTTTTTTTTTTTTTTATGTTATCCGGCAGACAAACAGGCATGCGGGCTATATTATGGAAAAACCAACAACAACAAGATAGCACAACGTACTTGAATAAAAATCTCAATCAAGTGCCTACCTACCAAGATCATTCGCAAAAATAACATTATCGTTGTAAATTATTTTTTTAGGGACGTCATTGGCCTTGGGGTTATGGTATCCGACTCATAAGCGAGAGGTACAGGGTTCGAAGCCCACTGCGGCCATGTACCAATGACTCTTTTCTGAGTATGTATATTAGTTGAGTGCTAACCGATGCTCTTACGGTGAGGGAAAACATCATTATGAATCCTGCACATTTAGGCGACTGAATGTGTAACTATGATCCAATCTGGTCAGGTTCCTCTGGTAGCAGGGTCACGGAGGTCAGACGGCAGTCGCTTCTATCAAATCCTTGATCATGGCCTGACCCCCAAAATCACAACCAGGACATTAACGCCAGATGGTTATTATTATTTTTATTTATCTCTATAAATTTTTTCACCAGGTGGTAGGACTCTGTCATGACTATGGAGTCCACCTGGGTGAGTACCACCACGTTATCTATTTTCTGATTTAAAGGAGTAGGTAGCCAGTGCAATTACAGGCATGAAGCATTTCATCTTTGTCCTCTCAGTGACAACGCACCCGCGGTTCTGCATTTTTGTTGCCTGCAACCTAAATGCTTGAATCGTAGATATTACGGGCGACAGTTACCGCTTACCATCAGGTGGGCTGTATGCTCGTTTGTCAGTTCGTAGTATTAAAAAAAGTTCATTTATCTTGTAAATTCTTTCACTAATATGAAGCTAGTTAATTGAAGGACGGACGACCTGGTAAAAGGTAATACGTTTAGAATCTTGCCCGATGAGTTACCTTACCCGGCCAAAGCAGCGGCGGGTTAGGTTAGGATACGTCGAGGTCATTAACCAAAGGCAATGATTGATTTTAGGCCATTAAGCTGTTAACGAGGGCTATTAGTTCAAGGAATAATTGAACAAACTAGAGGCAAATAAATACATTAGGTCTATGTCCTATATAAAAAAATAGAGTTCCTTTTTATTGTTCTTACTCAATTAATGGGTTAAGCTCGCCTTTGTACATCTCTGTTACTGTACTGTATAATTATGTCATATTTGTGTACAATAAAGAATAAAGAATTTAAGCTAATATTCTTAAAAATGCAATTTGTGGAAGTAACAAACATTTTAACGCAAAAAGTATTTAAAATCACACTGAGTACCAAGTCAGAAAACTTGTGACTGGACCGTAACGAAAAGATCTGTTGTCTTACCTTAATAATTGCAAAACTATTAGTCTTAGAAACATGAATCTATGTCATTTTTAGCATAGGTTTACAGTCGCTGTTTAGACTTTGAATTTGCGTCGGCGTGGATGGAGCCGCGGGGGAGGGCCACTGAATGAAATGAACGAAATGCGCGCTCCCGCGCATTTCTATTCAGCGTAACTCATGACCCACACGGTAATTCTTGCGTGTATTTATTGAGTTTGTCTACAACAATCGCTCCGAATAATAGGTGTTATTTAAACAATATTTGTAATAAAAATAAGCAAAAATATTAAAAAATATACCTATAGCGATTACGAATTACTGAATACAATAAAATAAATTATCAGGTTAATAATACGTGGAGCAGACTAATCGCACATCTGCTGGTTTCACCTTCGTATTTTCTTACTCGCATGAGACATATCTACAAAGAAGAACTAGCCGATGTATCCATAATATCATAATAGCCTGTATTTTTTATACCACTAAGTTGGTAAACAAGCTTACGGCCTGCCTGACGGTAAGCAGTCACCGCAGCCTATGGACGTTTGCAATACCAGGGCCATCGCCCACGCGTTGCCGAACCCTGTATGTATCCATAATATCAAAACAGCCTGTATAATGCTGTTATTTGCCATATGCCAAGGAGTATACGTTATGTATGCTTAATTAATTAAAAAGTAAATTGGCTTTTACATTCCTTTCTTGTTGAAGAAACGAATTTTACCTGAGAAAATGATTCACCTTTATTTTTCATGTGTACAGTGAACCGCAAATTGTTTACTACGACGCAATTAAGTTACCGTCTCATTGAAGATGATAAAACTGTAAATAAAACATAGAAGTAAATACTTTCATTATCTTGCGTTAAGCCCCGGGCTAATTACGTAACTCCGTTACTGTCAAAAATCATCTTGGCGTTAATGTCCCGGTTGTGCTCACGAGGGCCCGGGGTCCGCCTTGACCATGATCCAAGATTTGGCAGATCAGGTAATTACAGTGGAGTGACTGCCATCTGACCTCCGTGACCCTGCTTCCAGAGGAACTTGACCAGATTGGATCATGGTTACACATTCAGTCGCCTGAATGTGCAGGTTTCAGCATAGGTCTGTTGCCCTGTTTTATGTACCTGTTTTTCCTCACCGTAAGAGCACCGGTTAGTATTCAACTAATGTACATAACTCAGAAAACAGTCATTGGTACATGGCCGGAGCGGGATTCGAACCCGGGACCTCTGGCTCACGAGTCGTATACTGTAACCGCTCGGCCACCGACGCTCTCTACGTAACTCCGTTACTAACTGTTGTAATTTTAATGACAAAAATGGTTGCTTTTGCAGTTTCGTTGCATCGATTCAGTTGCTAACAAAGTTCAATTGCAATAAACTGAAACTTTTAAATCAATCATACGTAATCGGAAAAGTAACAATTTCAATCATTGAATTCAGAGAATTGTTGCTAACAGCTTTACGCAATTAGCCTACTGGTCAACCTAACTTCGATAACGGTATTAGGAGGCACACCTAAGGAGTGGCGAGCTCGATGCGATGCTTAAGTTCGACGAGCTTCAAAGTACGAAACGGTCACCCATCCAATTTCTGGACATAGTTAGCTGTGCTTAACCTTGGTTATCGGTCTCGCAAGTACGCTACTACTACACCAGTGTCGCCTACATGACTACAACCCTCACCATTCCAGAAATATTAAACCTTAAAAAGTTATAAAATAAACAGAATTGGTTCCGTAATCAACACACAATTATGGCAAATGCGTGTTAAGGGGGAACGTTTTTCATGCAAATTTTATGTGACCTTGGATATAATTTCTTTTAAGGGTTTGATGTTATTAATGTATGTTTGTAATCAAAATGAGTTAATAATATAAAACAAAGCAATCTTCTTCGGCCTTGCTATATTATTCTCATATTATTTGGGATCAGCACTCCTTGTACATTTTCACCACAAGGGTCTATTTTGGGTCATATTCGTATCAATATTTGCCGCTCGCATATCATTCTGTAAAGTCATCAATTAAGTTGTCGGTGGTCGTCTGCGGCCTCTCTTTCCCTCCTCCATCTTCAATACTCTCCTTATGACGTTGGATACATGACGTAGCTTTCTTCCCGCTTTATTACGTGGCCAATATAAAACAAACCAATAAAAAAGAAAAATAATGAAATCAGAAAACAACTCCATCTAGCGGCGATTTTGTGGTTGTTTCGATTTAACAGCTTTATTATAAATTATATAGGAACCCATTTCGGACACCATTAAATACATTTACTAAGAGTATAAACCTAAGTTACTTAACCTAAAGTTAAGATTTTAATAGATTAAATTATCTATTTTACATATATCTACATAAATTTAAACCTATATAAACAATTAAATTATTATCCACTCGAAGGAATGAAACAATAGAAACATAAATTTAGTATGGAAATCGAACCCCCTTAAAGTTAAACATTCCAACTAACTCGGTCTCGACCACGAATTGTTGGTTAAAATTATGAAATTTTCCACGAAACCCAACGTCATATTTCTGGCTCAGCTTTTGATGTTGTTCCACACAAGTTGGTTTCAGAGTTGGCTATTTTGCTAACCTCCGGGCGGAGGTTCAAAATACGAGAGAATGAGGGCCCGTTTATACGTCACCGCTTGCAAACCGGGCAGAAAACGCGTACACGTCGCGCCCGCATAGTCACCGCGAAGCAACCGGACATAAAACGTACAGTCTACCCTATTGGTGCGTATACGACGCGGTAACTATGTGGGTGCAGCACGACGATCTCCACAGAGATATCCAAAAAGCCGATTTGTGCCTTTCGCATCCAGCGGGTACCTGCAATTTTTACTAGATCGTCGTTCAACCTATAAGGAGGCCTAGCTACGCTGCGTCTTCCGGTACGTGGTCGCCACTCGAGAACTATCCTGCCCCAGCTGTTTTGAACATTTTTGACAAATCGTGCAGAAGTCCTGTTGACTTATTGGTCTGAATAATAGTTTTATACTACGACATGGGGTTCTTCAAAATCAAAAGGCATGTCTTCAGGTACCTCAAAGGTCTGCACCGCATCCGCTCCCCGCAGGTTACAGAGGTCCTGGTTGACGGTGGCCGCTTTCCATCAGGCGGACCGTCGTTCGTACTAATCCTACTATCACTAATATCCTACCCACTAATGCGAAATTTGAAAAGAAAGAGCATGAATGGATGGATTACGATTATAGTTAGAGAGATAGAGTATTCGTTCAGTAGTATACGAGTATGGTGCAATTACTACTGAAAGGCTTTTGATAAAATTTCCCAGTTTTGCAGCTTGGCAGTTATAGCCCCGATTAGCACATCTAAAACTCTAAAACTTAAAATTCAATGTGCCCGAGGAAACGGGTCTGGAACGTCATTTAACTGAAGAGTGAACGCTCAATTCAGATGTCGAAAGTCTATAAGAAAACATAATGTGGATGTCTATAAGTGTTTCAGGAACGAAGCTTGTAGTTGTAGCACCCAAAGCTCTGCCTTTGTGAGGCATGCGTACTTGTCGTGGCTTATGGAAAGCTGAAACTCGCTATTTACAGTCTCATCGTTAGTGAGTCTGAATGTAACCGAAATACAAGCTTAGAATAATTTTCGATAGACGCGGGGCGTTTAAACGACTTTCAACTTATCTTTATCTTTATTAAATGGAAAAGATATGTATTTTTGTTTATAATGAATAAACTCAAAAACTACAGCGCCAATTTTTTAAATTCTTTCCCTAAAAGAATGCTACATTATCACTGACAATATGTCTTAGATTATGCCATTATTACAATATGTAATAATAGCATAGTCTAAGCCTGAGACAGGTAGGCGGTTCAAAAACTACAATCCACCATCACAGCCCGTAACAGTCCACTGCAGGACTTAGGGCCTTTCCCACGAAAGGGGAGGTTATTGCCATAATCTCCACGCTTGGCAGGCGGGTTGGAGATCGCAGGATTTAAATATAACAATGGAAAATGCTGCTACCCATTTTCTTACTACGGAGACTCTTGATCTTTTGCCTCGAAAACATTAGTCGCCTTGTACGACACCCATGAGTGTAAGGGGTTGGTGCTATTCTACTCTGCCGGACACCACACGGCCTAATCAAAAACTACAGTAATATGATTAAAATGAAGGAGGGATATACATTTATACAACTATAGGCCGAAATGTATACTAAATATAGTATATAAAGAAACTATAAAATACACATAAAAACTAAAATCTTAATAGGTAATGTAATAATGGACACAATAACCAGGATTACATAGATATATACGGAAGATGTGATAATCGCAGAGAACAAATAAAAATAAAACGCAGGGTAAAGTAAGACTCATATACGACAAAATGAAGAGAAAACAGTGAAGTGAAGTGGGTGATAGGTGATGAAATAATGAACACAACTAGTTACATTACATAGGTATTTATTTTGGAAATATGTGATAATCGCAGAGAACAAATAGAAATAAAACGCAAGGTAAAGTGAGACTCTACACGACAAAGTGAAGAGAAAAGAGTAAAGTGAAGTGGGTCGAATGGCAAGGGAATGCGCGTATAATATTTTATTATTAATGACCATTCACCGCTTTCTTAAGAATATTCTGATGTCAGATGGGAGCAGATTCGTGAGCAGAGAGTATTTAAATAAATAAATAAATGAATATGCTTGGACAACTTACACAGCGCTATCTAGCCCCAAAGTAAGCAAAGCTTGTGTTATGGGTGCGAGACAATTGATAAACTACAGATATATTTTTAAATACATATTTATTAGTAAATTTGTAGTTGTGCAGTACTCGCTCGCTACAACTTGGCAACTACGCTGTTCAAAACGACTCAGTACTTTAATTAAAAATTAAAATGCGCAAGTAATATTTATTGAACAACATTTATAAAGTTATATAACAACAAATTAAAAAATGCAACCTAGCCTAACAAAAAATCTTTATGTTTGTATGTATGTATATGAGTATGTATTATATACTATTATGTATTGTGTATGTGTTTATATTTCGTTGTTTAATAATTTATGTAGGTATATAGTAGATACGTCAATTTAAGGTGCATGCCATCTGCGTCTCGATTTTGCCCTCTCTCTTGTGTTGGTCTTTCTTTAGAAATAAATTGTACCTGTTGTGATATTATCTGTATGTAAATTTTGTATACTATTTATTGTGCACAATAAATGGTTAATAAATAAATAAATAAAATAAAAAAACCCTTATTAACTAACCTACAGATAAGTTGACCCAGGTCCCCCGAATTTGAAAAGGTGCCCAGAAGGCTGGCTACGTTGCGCCGCTGGATAGCGAGGCTTATACGCTGACCCAAGAAGAGGCCAGCCTTCTGGTCATTCTTAATTTCGAGTACTTTAATTATCTTGTATTTTCGTGTGGAATTTAAAACTAATTTTCACCGATGGTGGTTGGTGGTTGGCAGCTCTAAAGCCGTGCTAGGGTAAATACCTCACTAATTGCCTGCTCTGGTTTGCTCGTTACTCGAGCTAAATTAGCTACTGCAGTTGAGTTTTGCTCAAACCCTCTTGAAGCTTACTTTATTTGACGTTTTCACGAACTCGTTCTTTATAACATTAAATTCCGTAATTTGCGGGAAAATATTCAAAAACAATTTTATAATTATGGACTTCCGCTGCACGGCACTACCTACTTTATTTCTGCACTGCGCGCAAACGTGAATGCATCATCATCTAGACGTTAATGTCCCGGTTGTGCTCTCGCGTATGAGGGCCCAGGGTCCGCGATGACCATGATCCAGGATTTGGCAGATCAGATAATTACAGTGGAGCGACTGCCATCTGACCTCCGTGACCTTGCTACCAGGGGAACCTGACCAAATCGGATCATGAATGCAGATAATAACGTCATCGTCCGAACACATCGCGTTGCATTGCATTGCATGTATAAAAAATTACATGAATGTGAATGGTGCAAATCTAGTCAGGACTGCAGCATGTGGAACAATATCGCCTTGCTTACCCTCTGTACATACTGGTAATGTACGGATTTTAAAAATACTGGCTTGGTTTTACCTAGCTACTCTTTTTTGCGCGCTTTATAGTTAAAGCCAAAGTCAAAATCAAGACTACATTTATTTATTGATAAGGACATTAAATATCTGTTTTAGTTGTCAAAAGGAGGGGGAAGTAAGAAAGTAGGAACAAAACACACAACGATATCTGGGCCTCCCCAGGGCCGGACCGTGTCCGACAATACCAGACAGAGCCCGCCGAATCTAGGCAGAGCAGGCTCTGCCACGCCCGACAAATTATGCTATATTTTATTTGCCATAAAGGTCTACCCTAAAAATAGATATTCCTTCTTCTTCGTTAAATTAGATAGGTTTAATTAGTAGTCTTAAATTAGGCTCGACTGGGCATGTTATGTATCGGGAGTCTAAAAGCCATTCGTTGAATAATGAGTTGGTTTAAAGGGTGACTTACGCTAATTATCCTATTAGCTACATCAGTCTGGAATCTTTGGAGTACATTGTTACGGCGGAGGGTTGTCAGGAAAGTGTATCGAGAACATATCACACTCTCCTGTAGCCATTACTAAGGTTTTCATAACCATAAACCATTTGCCGAACGTTCTAGAAGCATGCTGCAAGTTGTTCGGGAACGTACCACACCATTTCGAAGTCTTTATAATGACTTATTACTAAATAGTATACTGAACAATCTAGGAATGTGTAGCAAGCAGCATTGGGAAACCGAATATTCTTAAATGACACATTTCCGATTTCTGTTTATTAAATGTGTGAATTTCCCGAAAAGTGTTAAAGTAATTTTATTTCATACATTTCTTGTCGAATAAGGCAGTATATAGGTACATTTCCTAGGAATTATATATAATGATTGATTACATATAATATTTACGGTGCCGTAATACCTACAAAAACGAATAACGAGGCTATAAATTTGTGTTATTATTACATAGATATCTTTTTAACTTAAAATACTGCTTAAAACTACGATGGCCTAAGTTAAGGATTAGGTAGCACTGGCAATGGCAAGCTACATGGACTTTATTCAGACTTACACTAGTCTGTAGGTACCTAAATAATGAATGTCGGCCTGATTTGGCTTCGTATACTTAAGAGACAACGTTTTACGTAAACAAGCTAGCCGAAGTGCATTTTTACCGCCAAAATCTGTATTTGTACGTAGTTAACATGGTTGATTGTGACGTCACCATTGCGGCACTAACAATTCAGCATCTTTTCCATTGAATTATCTACTTCACAGGTCCTGCAGGATCTTCATATCCAGAACTATTACAATCAATCATCACTAGGTCAATCTTCACTATCTGGCAACAACAAATTAAGTGTACCTAGTTATAGCTAGTTATTAAGTCTAAATAGCTAACTGTACACAAGAGAAGAATAATATCACTTTGTAATAAGAGCTTTTGTTTTCTCCGCCAACAAACTGAAATGCAGTTTGGCGGTAGCACTTGAACTGTATTTTGTTTGTTTTTGGCGTAATAAACGTTTGTTTTTATTTAATTATGTAGGACAAATAGATTACCGGCAGGTTAATAACTCCGCCTTAATTAAGGGGAAGGTCCTCTGTCGCTCGCTGCAACCGCGGTGCAGTTTTAATATTTATGAGGCCGCAACTGGATTCAGGTAGATAAGCAAAGTTCGGTGAGTCGCAGGGAATATTCAAAAGGGGTAAGTTATGCATTTCATTCGGTTTTGCGTTTGTTTTGTATTGTTTGTTACCTAATTTAGATGCAATTTGTACTTGGTATTCGGTTACTGTGATGTAGTAGGGATTGTTTGTGCGATGACATACGGGGAGAAAGGACACCTCGCTGTTTACTAATGTGCGGTAAGGGGTCCGGTCGAAAATATTGGATTATGCAAAAACGGCGGAAACCCCCAACACTCAAATATTACTAAACCACTAAATGTATTTTAATGAAACAAAGTAAAGAACCTAAACATGAAACTGGCTTTAAAAGTATAGAAAACCGCTTCGAAATCGGTCTATATGTTCGTGAGCTTGATGCCACAGATCAGGACATACCCACAAATACACACGAAAAATGTATGACCCTCCTCTTTTTTCGTCAGGGGCTAAAAACTTCTTCTAGATCATGTTTATTTTTGAAAGCGAGTATGGATTCAGGCTGTTCAAAGTCTTTCTTTATTGAGTCGTTCAGGGATGGCGAACCAATGGCCCACATGACATGGATGACACACGGTAAAAACATCACGGCGCGCCATTAATTTAAAAAATGTACCTATGTACCACTATGCCAAACCAAAAGGAAAGAGTTTAAATTAAATGAAGTAGAAATACTTTCGAGCAATAATGCCTCAAAAAAGTTGTCCGAAAAAGCTGGCTTTTGCTATAAAGTTTATCAATATTTTGATCTACCTACTCGAATTTATACTTATGAGTTGTTATTTTCAGAAATAATTAACATTAAAAATTCTCTTTGAAACCGTTTGTCCATAGGTATATCACTAAGTCTAGATTCTTTAGCGACACGTCATGGCCATATTGTTACTTAATTTTATAAAATACATCAAGTTAGCCAATAAAGGTTCGCCATCCCTGGAGTAGGACATTAGCGTTGCACTGAATAAGTAATCGTCGATCAATCGAACTGAAGGTAGCACATCGCCTTTGAGAATCTTGTCTAACTGCCATACCTATCCTTACTTCAAAACCAGGTATTAGCCAACTTAGGGTGCTGTTGAGAGGAGTGTCCCCCCAGCGCACTTCATACAAACCAGCCAGATCAGACCCAGCTTGGTCTTTCTGATATTCGTTAAAATAGATCGTTCAAAAGCTCAACGTTTATTATAAAAATGTAAAAGCCCGGTGCAACTTTAAAATGATATATTTTAACAAAAAATTAACAAACTACAGATACCTATAGATATTTCTAAATCGAATAAAAATGTTATTGGCTTTGATTGGTTAACATTAAAATTATGATCAAACTATGTTCGTGTGGACCTTTTTTACGCTCTCTAATTGTCTTTGGGTGAAACATGTAGGTATGTTACATTACAAAATCTATTAAAACATTTTTCAAACAAAAATAACCAAACCTGAAATCCAACAATTAAAATAAATATATCTAGCTACGCCTTAAAAAGGATATAACGAATGAAACATAGAACTTTTAATGAGCTTAAATCATTGGAAGCTTCACCGCTAGGACCAGAAAAAAGCTCCGTCCGTGCCCATCAAAAGCTTCACAGGCCGAGAGACGTAAGATTAAAATAAATTACGGACTTTTATCTCATTAACGCCGGAATAACAGCTGTGTCTTGTCTTGGCTGGCTACATTTTAATTGAAATTACTTTTGAATCTTCTTTAAATAAACTTTTTGGAGGGATCATGTTAGATTGACAAGGAATAAAAGGACTTATAAGTAATGTTTACTAGCTTTTGCCCGCGACTTCGTCCAGACCCGTTCCCGCCGGAAATATATTGAATTTCAGGATAAATTATAGTTTATGTGCTATTCTGGGCTATAAGCTATTATAGTACTGCTGAATTTTATCATAATCCGTTCAGTAGTTTATGCATGAAGGTATCAAACATCCAAACATACATCCATCATTAGAAACTTTCGCATTTATAATATAAGTATATTAATTATAAGTAGGATACGTGACTAGGAAAGTTTTGAGATACACATTTTTTAGAAAGAAATTAAAAAATTTTTGAAACATCTTTTATTTATATTTCGAATTCTGAAAGCTATTTTGTAAAAAAACAAAACGGAAAAAATGTGACGATATCTTTTTTGCATTTTGTGCGCTTTTCCTCGCAACAAATATTTCTAGCCTCAATATTTTTTTAGAATCTCAAAACTTTCCTAGTCACCTAACGTAGAAGTGCGTGAAGAGATTCAACACATTTTATCAGTATCAAATTAGTATGTCTGTTGCATCGTAGCTCCCAAAGTAAGTATTTGTCATCGGCTTTTCAGCATTAATTTATTAAAGCTTTATGAACTACATGTTCAATGACGGTCTCAAGATAAAAGGGCTAAAAATTTTATTAAGTTTTTGATATAATTAACAAAGAACGATAAATAGTTTAAGAGGCGTGCAAAAGACCAGCGCATGTTAGCTGACATATAATAATTGAAACTTATTTTTTTATAAACCACTAAGTTGGCAAACAAGCTTATGGCCTGCCTGATAGTAAGAAGACACCGCAGCCTATGGACGTTTGCAATAGGTACCAAAGGCAATAGGTACCAATAGGTACCTATTTGCAAAACTCCTTTAAAGGACCTTTAGTTACAAAATAATATAAGTAACTATGCCGAATAAAAGCAGAATGACCCATACCCTTTTTAATTAATCACTACCAAAGTACTGTATTCACACGCAGGAAGAAAACCGACCATAACTCATGCCTCTTTGTTGAAACGTGAAAATATTGAAAGCAAAAATGAGATTTATCGACAACATATTTCAAATAAATTGTTCTTGAGAGAATGCTATAAAGCATAAAAGGGGACATTATTTATACCGCTGAATGGCATTTATCAATTCATAATAGTGACGTGACTAGTTTCGGTAAAAAGGTAAGATTTTTTTCTTTCCGACAGCTTAAGGCATCAGTAGGCTAATTAAGTAACACTGTTGCTAACAATTCTCTGATTTCAATTATTGAAATTGTTACTTTAGCAATTCCGTATCATCGATTTCATGGGTTCAGTTGCTAACAAAGTTCCATTGCAATAAAAACTGAAACTAGTAAACAGATCATACGTAATCGCAAAAATAACTATTTCAATAATTGAAATCAGATAATTATTGGCAACATAGTTACGTAATTAGCCCACTGCACCCCGTAGACCAAGAACATCATAGCAGACTTGGTACGAACATGTCCTATACAAATAATTGTAGCCGCCATGCTGACTTTCTCCACGTCAAGTCTCTACTTTGCGCAAGGTTTGCAAAGGTGCAAGAAAGTCTTTAAATTCATCAAGTAAGAGCCTATATAGACTATGAAGGTGCCGTAGGTTATTCTACGTCATCGAGTACAAAAAAAAATTCACTTTTTTTGTGACTTTAATGTGACTGAAAAGCGAAACTGCGAATACGATGTGAGGCAGAGCAGTTTTTTTTCACTACTAGAACCCACACAAGAGGATAAGCGATCCTACACTGCGATCTCCACCGCGACTGCCAAGCGATGGCAATGCCTTCCATTGGTGTAGAGGAGACTCAAGTCCAGCAGTGGACTATCTTCATAGAAACGAACATATGTAAGCACCTATGAATAGAAAAGTTAATCGCAGAACCAACTTGAAGCAAGAGTTTGTGTCAGAGTAAGCAGACCAAGTGATGAATCTTATAAATCTATATCGTCAGATAAACATACAACCTAAATATCTACTACTATAAGCTATCTTTGATAAAAAAAATTACTACCACTCGTAGAAATGATCTGGATAAAAGATAACATTAAAAGAAAAGTAGTGCAGCCATAATGACGCCAATCCATCAATCAGTCGAATCCGCGATCCAACAATAACGCGGTATCTCCACACTGAGAGATTGTGGCCTCCAAATTGTTCCAGGTCAACTTTCTCGTTTATCTTTGGGTCGCTTAAAATAGAAGATTGTGTGGACATTGGCGCTGTTTACTTTACTCTGCTGGCTTTTAAAGTACGTAGATATTGTGCCTGTGATGCTACGATATTTGGAGGCATGGAATAATTTCTTAATGGGAGGGAAATTATGTATTTGGGTGTGTAAGGATTAATACTTACCTCTATATCGTTAAATCTCACAGTTTCTCTTCGTGTTTTTTTTATGTTATACGGCAAAAAAGCAGGCAAGCGGGTCTCCTAATGAAAATTGGTCACAGCAACTTCAGCAACACCAGGGGAGTTACTAATGCGTTGCCCGCCTCTGAAGAGACCTCTAATATACCTGTTGAACGATCCCATGTCATAGTCTAAAGGTAAAGGTGGTAGGTTCTGAAATGAAGATCCGTACGTAGCTGGCTGAAGTCATCGACATTGGTTTTTGAGTCGCAAGACTGAAGCGGTAATGGATACGCTTGCAGCTCATAAAACCGATGGAGGAAAAGTTCTCGAGTGGGGACTGCGTACCGGCTGTAGATAGGTGAGCTTATTAAGTTAGTAGGTAACCGATCAATACAATATCAAGGCCTACGCCCAGCAGTGGGCCTCCTGCTACATTCAACTATACCTCGGGATTAGTTTTTCGGGATAAAAACTGGCCGATAATACTATATGAATTAATATAGTACTAGCTTAAGCTTTCGGGTTGATCCAATAAGTCTTACAATGTTCGACGAATAATTTAGTATTTTCGTATGATCAATATAATTATTCATAATTCATTTGACATTTACATCACTGTTTGCGTTATTACGACTTACTCTCCCCCTGTAGTTGTATATACGTAGAGATATAATAATTTATAGGTACTGACTTCAAAGTTTAGCGGTAAAATTTTGTAGGCATACCGCGTAATTGAGGTGATTAAGTTTGTCGATTAGTAGTTTTAGTGGTGGTTTACCGTTTACTATATTATTCTAATTAAGACATCGTGTAAAATCGTTTTAAGTTATAGCGATATTTTAATCAACAGCATTCAGAGAAAACCTTGAAATCCGAAGAAAACTACGTATACCTTTAACATTAAATAAAAAATAAATATGCTTGAACAAGTTCACACAGTGCCATCTAGCCACAAAGTAAGCAATGCTTATGTTATGGGTGTTAGATAACGATAACTCTACTGATACTTTTTTTAAATACATATTTATTATACATACTACACCCAGACCCGTAACCGAAATTAAAATTCATCATTTCATTAAGCTTGGCTGGGAATCTCCGGGGACCTCTGCGTGGCAGAACCAACTGAACCATTCAGGTCGTCAAATAATAATCCTTATGAATTGAATCATCTTTTTGATAGTAGTTCCACCATCTATCCATTTGCTAGAAAGTGGATAATTGACAAATTTCTTGGATTTATAGACTCTTTTAGTTTAACACGCAGTTCAAAAAGATACCTACTTAATGTGTTTGTTTAGGTGCTCCTGACCTGCCGTTTTTGAAACAGATTTTAGAATAGAATAGAATAGAATAAGTTTTTATTCACACACAATAACACATCACAAACATATAACATATTTAAAATGACTCAAAAACGCTTGAATCACTGACCTGTAACAATACAAGTATTATTAGAGGTCAGCAACTCGAATAAAAAAAAAACAACAAGTAAGATTACTTACCGGTGTTTTGGAAAACAGTTTCAACCAAACCCTATCCGACAAGATTTTACTCAGAAAATAAGTAACACCGAAATCACAAAGTATCGAACTTCGTCAGATATCATCGATTTATTAATCTTTACGATTTTTCCTAAATGACGACAGGACCGCAATTTACTCAAAGACAATGTTTCTGTATTCTCAAGAGCCAGTCTACATGTTTAATAATACATTTAATACGGTTAATAATACACCAATACGTTCTCGTGTTCTGTCAGCAATCCTCTTAGGCTGATTACACGCGCTAGTGCCCTAAACAATCTACTTGAATGGTTTCATTACAAACTAGATGTCTGTCTGTCTGTACAACGAGTAGGCACAGTCAACAGCGCACGACCTAACTAAGACCAGTATAAGATAAGCTAGCGTCTCTATAGGCGAGCATAGCAATGTAAGCTCCTTTTATACTGGATCTTCGTGAGTCAATATGCGGTTTCTGTACATGACAGAATGAGGAATGTGGCGACTTAGTTACTGGTACAATTTAATCTATAAACGTTTGAAATTCGAATGATATTACATATTAATTTGAAATATTTCGTGTATTAGGTGTGGAATAGTCTGTAGACCATTTTTTTTCTAGACTTTAACAATATAGAATACAGAAAAAAACTGTTTTGGAACCTTTCCGGGCATTTTTGTGACAGCTTTTATTAATTAACTGACAGCTCAGTGTCATACATATATGAAGCTCACACCTCTGTCCCACAGGTGGGGTAGGTAGATAGACTAAACTGCCACTTTGCTCTGTCCTGACAAAACTCCTTAGCCTCGCATATATACATAATTATTTTCATACATCTCTTTTATTCTTGCCACTTCGGACCCGTCTTTTTGACTGATTTGATCAGTCAATATTTTTTTAGGAATAAGATTTCCTATTAGGTTTTTTAGTGATTTGCTGAGAAAGATCTCAATTAGAGTTGTATGTAGAAATATTTTAAAACTAACCCTACAAATTGACGACTTGATTGGTTCAGTGGTCAACATGCCGGTCTGCCACGCAAGAGGTCCCGGGTTCGATTCCCAGCCGGGCAGAAATTGAAATGATGAATTTTAATTTCTGTAACGGGTCTGGGTGTTCTATTTATAATAAGTATGTATTTAAAAGTATATATGTAGTATATCAGTTATCTAGCACCCATAGTACAAGCTTTGCTTAGTTTGGGGCCAGATGGCGCTGTGTGAATTTGTCCACGACTATTTATTATTATTATTATTTTTGCTTTTCTTTATGTTGTCTCAGCCACTCAGTGTGACCGGTGACATGAGTGACGCTCACGGGATTACTCCAAGTGAGCTACACTTTCATTCTGTTTGCGAGACGTATCTTCCTGAAGGAATTTTCGCACAATTCGACAAGTATTTAAAATTGCAGCTTTCTGCATATTTATAAATGTGTTGTCCGGCAAATCGATTGTTTTTATGTAGTGTTTTAAATATTTTGGTATGATTCCCGTATTGGAGAGCACAAGAGCGTATTCGGTACAGCAATATCTATAATAAATCCATGTTTTTCCTGTTAGTCTATTAATGTGATGTCAGGTCTGTTAAAATGTATAGTTTTGTCTGTCAATATAGCTCTATCAAAGTTCATTGTGTGACTAGCGCTCTCATGTTTAGACGTCGGATATATTCATTTGTTATGCCTTTTTTTATATCGATATGGTTTATGGCCTTTGCCTGTTTAATGCCTAAATATTTATATGTTTCATTTCCTTTCATCACTGCAATATTTGTTTCTTCTCTAAAGCTATCATCTCCTTCTCATTTGTCTCTGTGTAGATGAAATATTCTACATTTGTCTTAACCAAAAATCATTTTTATATCTGTACTGAACTGCGCTGTTATCTCTATTAATGTTTTAATTTGTTTAGGTGATCTGGAAAATAATTTAATATCATCCATATACTAATGTCTTTAGTTAATTTGTAACCGCGTTTTGAACAATTTAAAAGTCTATTCAGAAGATTAAGTGCAAGACAGAACCATAACGGACTTAGCGAATCCCCCTGGAATATGCCATTTTCAATTTTGATTACTCCTGTACTTACATTGGACTCTTTTGAGGTGACCGTCAGAGACGTACTCCAGTTTTCCAAGACATTTTCCAGGAAGGTAATTATAGTTGGGTTAATTTTGTAAATCTGTAGTTCACGTATTAGCCACGAATGAGGTACACTATCAAATGCTTTTTTATAGTCAATGTTAGCCCGAGTTAGCGTGTTTTAATATTGTAGCATCAATGGTAAGCTGTTTACTAGTGGTTCCGTTTACAACCTTTTTGTTCTTCTGCCAAAATATTGTATTTATCTAGATGACTACAGATTTTATTTGTTTTTCCATAAGTTATCATTTTATATAAGGTTTGTAGGCATGTGATCGGTCTATATTGAGAAGGGTCAGCTGTACTATTACTTTTCGGAATCATGTATGTGACACCTCTTGTTAAGAATACAGGCGGTTCCTCAATTCCGGTGATAAGGTTTGTTATATTCTTTGCTAGTACTCTGTGTAGAATATGTAGATTTTTATACTAGAAATTATGTATACAATCAACACCCTGCTACCTTTCAGTTTTTCATTTTTCTTGTTACTATTATAATAACTTCTTTAGTTATTTTGGCAAATTCCATTTCAGTTATTTTCTTCGTCTTTTATCCAATCAGCCCTCTCGTTATGCTCATTGTCTTTTTTCCCCAATTTAGCCAAATAGTCAGTGAGTGCCTCTTCTATTGGTAAGTCTGTAATGCTTTTGTCAGTTCTATTATTTAAATTTCTTCGTTAGAGGGATTTTTCGTTTGTTGTAAATTGATTATTATGGTTTTTCCAGTCTAATGCTTTTTTATATCTTGCCAATCTGTGAGACTTTGCAGCTAATTTTTGCTTTAGTGTATTGAGATACTCTTTCTGTCTGATATTATTATTTTCATGTGATGAATGTACTTTTGTTTCCTTAAAAATTGACTCTACCTTTGCAATTAAATTTTTCGATCTATTGTTGTTTATGTACTGCGTTAATCTTCCGATGTCTGCTCTTAGACTTGCAATGTCTTTCTCTAATCTTAATTGCCAGGGGGGCTTTAAATGAGTTTTCCTTCTACTTTCGTAATTTGCTGTGTTATTTTGGATTTTGAAACCTAGCTGCCTACAGATTACCAAAGCACTACAATATACAATAGTATGAATATGACTAATATCGGAATGATAAAGAAGTGGTTTAAAATTTTGGTGTTGAAGATGATTTCGGTCGAGATGTTGGGTCTGTGCCCAAGAATTGCGAGATAGTGGTTTGCAACTCCTGCATTAATTTATCAATTCGATTGTTATATTCATGCGTTTGGTTAGTTTCATTATTTATACTAAAGTTTATGTTAGGGGACATAAACAGTAAACAGGACAGTTGATTCCTGAGTTGGAGTGACAGATTGCGTCAATGATGGCAGAGTGTCAGACTGTGTAGTATCCGATTGTATGGTTGGAGTAATAGTGTCAGATTGTATAATTTATTGTGGCAAATTCTCAAGGTCTGAATCCTCATTACGAAGTTGTAGAGCTATTTACTGTTTCAATTTATCTAAAACCTCGTCAGATAACAGTTTGTTCCTAATAATGACTGTCCTTTGATCCTAGATGCGCTGAGCTGTCACATTAATATTCGGGTATTTCAATTTAAACTCATCATACAGGATGTCCCAAAAAATATAGGCTGATTTTAGCCAAAGTAGCCCATCAAGTGCTACTTTTTTTAAATGATTATGAAAGCTGAGAGTCTGAAAAATTCTTGAGACTTACTTAGGAATTTTGAAATCACCTGTTTAAATTTTTTATTTCAAGTTGAAAATTTAGATCATAATTCATCAACCGTAAATTTTTCACTTTAAACCATTTTCATGATTTTCATCAAAGTTATGAAGCTGATTATTTTAAGCATAAAAGAACAATTTAAGATGATTCAGTTGCAAAAAGAAATATTTTAAAAGATAGTGTACTTTTTTTTAAGATTTTTTTTAAGTTTGTAAGTCGATAATTCTCAAAAACTCGAAAAAACGTCATAACTCGAAAAGTATCAAAAATCGCGGAACATACATGGGGGTGATTCGGATACCTCAAGGGGTGCTCTATCTTTGGACTTTCGCTCGACACTATTTTTTGGGACACCTGTATAATCATTTTGTGTACATAGTCTTATCAGTATCTAATGTTGTAATATATTAATATGTACGCATGATAAATAGGTTAAGGTCATTGCTCCATTTCATGCGTACTCTTGGTTTCCCAGCTTTGGTGGTCGCAGATTTGGTGGCACGTGCCCTCTGCGAAACATGCTCGGCCGGAGTACTTTCTCTACTATAGACAGTGTCAGTTCGTTGGTCATTTGTTTCTGCTGCAAATTGCATACTTGAAGACGGAGACGTCACAGTGGACGAGAATGGCGACCTTGAAGAGGTCGCTGGTGAAACAAAAATGGCTTCGTTTACTGTAACAGGCTCACAGGCCTGGATAGATTCTTTTTTTGTTTTTGAACGAGTAATCATTAAATTTTATTCCCACGAGTAGTAAGGGGCTTCAGACGTCCACCACGGCAGAGCCCTGCGTTCACCGTGGCAAGGGTAATTAAAACTGAGTGTCCCCCGGTACCCAGAGTCCGCATACTAAAAGCTAGGCTCCCTCCTAGCTACGCAGCCCTCGGCGTATGCTGTTCCACCTTGGCTTAGGGTGTATCTCTCTTGGTCTGGATCCACGCCTTAGACCTGTCCAGCATGAGTGGCTCTACCGGCATAGCTCTAAGGGTCATTAGGTCACGCAAGCCCCGCCACGACGACAACGTGGAGATACAGTAATAACCCCGTATTATTATAATAACTAAATAAACAGAAGTACGTGTATATTTTTATTAAACCAACACTCCAAATTACAATAACAAATATCTTCTAATCAGACCTAAAAGCAAACCTCAGCAGATCCCCACCAAGGCATCGTATTGCAACTTTTTCCTTTAATAAAAGCTGTGGCAGAACGAAAGGTTGACTTTAACAAGACATGTAACATGTCGAATTAAAGGCTTGTAAACCCTCGGGAGTTGATAAAATTACACGCCTTTTAACAAACGGAATTCCGATTGGATTCCAAAAATGTTTTATTGATGCCAGGACTCTGACAACCCTGAGGAGTAAGCCTGGATGGGTGCGACAAGCGAGCAATATTAGCATTGTTGTGGTTGTAAATTCTCTTTTTGAATGGACCACTGGAAATGCTCGTAATTTTGTGATGTCGAATCGTAATACTTGTCCAAGTAAAGTAGCGTTACTATGCGAAGTAAGGCCTTCTTGTGATGCTGGATAGTCTCTTATAAGTAAACGAACTGCGTTCAATCAATCTATGTTGCGTTCATTTTGAATAGGTTTTTGGAAACTTGGACGTTAGCGTGCACAATGATGTAGTAACGGTTCTAAATAATGGTAGCGCCACATTAGAGTGATGTGATGTGACGTACATGATGGGCATGGGACATCAGCTCTCATACCAAATGTATGAAAAATCGCATATTAGCAATACACTTGTCTTACGAGACGTGGCTGATGTGACCAAATCTGACGGCGTGTGCGTCAGAGCCCGTGTGTGTAATGGCGCGATATGATGCGTCACGCATAATTCGGCCCGCAGACTTAAACACAGACTTATGCACAGATACTTATGTATGATATAAGGCCCGTATATATCGCGTCACTCGCGTCACATGGCATCACGCCGTGGCGTAAGTCTAGAGTGGCTCTAATTTAACGTCGTGTAACATCACATTACTCTAATACGGCGGCACCTTAAGTGTGTTAGTCTAAAGCCTTTGAAAATACTTCCGATACAAAAGTAACTTGTCCTTTACAAACAATAGCCATAATCTGGCGCTCAACTGGGGCAGGTTGAGAAAGCAAAGGTTGCCAAATAAAGGAGTACCTACACTTTTGTGAGAGCCAAGTCCGGCACTCCCATGGGGCTGGGAAGTAAACTTTTATTGATGCGAACGTTGATTCGATCACCTGGGAAATTTGCCGGACTTTCTTCAGATGTTGCTTTTGTTGGAAGTAAGTAATGCTATCCCTAATTTAGAGGTAGAGAAACTAGCCGTCCCCGCGGTTTTCACCCGCCACGTGTAAGTTCTATTTCTGCAATCTAACCTTCAAACTTGCAACGCCTTTAAAAAAGCGGTCCATGACCACTTTCTAAATAATTTGTAATGTCTCCGCCAAAACGGAAACTACAGGAAAGGATATGTTTTTTTATAACCAATAGAATTTCATAAACTTACATTTACACGTCTCGCCTCCGCGTAGCTTCAGTGGATATTGTGGCTCGGAGGGAAGAGAAGATGTCTCGTATTTGTATGGTGCAATCAAAGCGGAAATATGAGTCTAAACTCGCAGACCTGGACGGCAGCGCAAAGAAGAGACAAGCTCGGCGCATGAAGCTTAGTTCCCCTCTAGCCAGTACACATTAATTTCCTCTCATAACAGCTCAGCTTTAGCTAGTATCTGTTATATTATTAACAAAAAACACTTATAGTCTTGTTAATTACATATATTTTATTTAGTTTAAATACGGTGCAACACAACGCATAGCGCGGGAGATGATAGAGGCTGGTGGCGACACCTACAGTAACGCTTTAGAACTAATTACATGAAGGCGCGAATTTTAAAAAGTTTAACAGTATCTAGAGATATATCTCTACTTGGCACAGCTTCGGTATATCCAACCTACCCTATCTCTGCTTTGGCTGAATCCGTGCCTAACCCGAAATTTCATACCCATAACATCCCTAGATCAAGTTAAAAGTCCCTCATAAGTATACTAACGTGTCCGGTTTCACTTTCCAAGACACCAACTTCGCCTCTATCGCCTCCATGGCCCCAATTAACACAAACAACGAGCCGAACACGAACTACAACAAAAACAAAGCGAAACCAAATGCGTTAACATGGGAGTAATCCGATTTGTACGTACAGTGCCACCAACTTATTTATTCAGTGGACAAAATCGGAACTAATGCATGATTGTACTAATAATACACATTGAATCGTCCACTTCTTCCCCACTGGTGACGCAAACAACTGAACAGAAAAGTTGGTCGCTCTGTAGCTGAAGTTGCCTCCCCTCAGGTGACGTCTTATTAACTTTTCATATCGACCTCTTGGAAAAGTTTAAGTTGAATTCCCGCAGGTCGAAATGAGACAGAAACAGAATTATCACCTCATAAAGTCATTTATAGCTCCAACTTATATTTTATTTACGTTTCGAGTTGGAGTTTTGCTCGAGAAACAGGTGTGTTGGAGAAAATCTATAAATGGTTTATTACTTAGGTCAAAATTAAATTCAATGTTGCAAAGGTTGCAACATTCTGCGTAAATGGTTTTAAACTTGCTAGTTTTAGGAAAGAGGAGAGATGTTCATGTACTGTTGTTGATTATGACTGTCTCTTTATAAATCGTATTACTATGAAACGTGAAACTCTTCTATACTCTTCATTCATCAATGTATTTATTTATTTATTTATAATTTGGGTCACTTACAGCGTAATAAACATAAAGTGCATCCAATGTAAAATCTTATGCTAATAATAAGTCTCCACCTTACATTTCACCTATAACAATCATCATCATCATCATTGGCCTTAGACATCTTTTATAGACGATTTAAACAGCGTCAGTGCATCTTTACAATAAAACAATAGTTACTAAATATTAGATTACTAATGACTGAGAATTCGTATCCCTAATGCAAACATCACAAGGCACAAAATACGTCTTTATGAACACTAAGGCGCCTAATATTGAGGCTCAAAAGCTGTATCTAAAACCACTTCACTGATTTAGAACAACAGCGTTTATACGAAGTGAATACTCCATTGAAATATATACAAAATATTGCAAAATTATCGGAAAATTTCCACCTGAGCAGCTACCAACTCGCGGGAACTGCCAGGAAATGAAGATATAGCGGCGAGTGAATATTGGACGCTATCAGCAGATAGATAAGTATTATTTTCAATATTCACTAGCGATGAGATCCTGTTTCATATAGTCCTTTTCGAAATTCAATCTGAACCCTCGTGGATCACATATACGGGCCCCCCCCCCGCCTTGATGTTTTCCCTCACAGTAAAAGCATCTGTTAGTATTTAACTAATTTATATAACTTGGGGAGGGCTATTCAAGTGGTCATTGACGTTATATGACGATGTCTAATGACTTATGCGGATTGTTTTGGTTGTGTTGCTGGTTTTTCTTGTCCCATTTCTTTGACGTTAAGATATTTACTACCCTCATTGACGAAGCATTATTGTGAATTACATTCTGTTGACGGGTGTATTAGTATTTAATTACATTGACATTTATTATTGACTTTAATTTAACATGACATGTATTTAATGCTAATAAAAAAAAAAAACTAAGAAAAGAGTCATTGGTACATGGCCGCAGCGGGATTCGAACCCGACGAACCGACGCTCCCACATATCCATAGGTGCAAACAGTTTTAATTCCCCTTATTTTAAGAAAAAAAAGAGTAACGTAAATTTTTTCTTACATGACCGTTTCTACTCCTTTTACATAATTCCTTCGATTGTTGTTTAAACCTAAGCATCACAAATATTTACAGTATTTTGAATTTATTCACAATCAACTAAGTTGAAGAGCCATCAAAACTCTCGCCATAAAATTTGAATGTAAATGGGACGCGGAGGATTATTGCGCCTCAAAATGCTAGGTTGTGAAGTTGAATTAGACAATGAAATTAGTTCAAATCCTTCCCAACAGAAATTAATAATAAAATAATAGTAATGAATAAATTATAAACTTATTAATTATTTTTACGAAACACGCAGTCATTGTTTACAAACAAACAATTACTAGCTCAGATAGTTTACAAAGTAATTCATCTATGACGTGCCGACGAATGAATACAACAACAAATCTTGATTTAAAAAGAAAAATACATCACTTCTGCACTCGCCGCGACTTCGTTCACGTGGCGTCCTACCCTAAGTAGGTTATAGACCATACCCTGCTCCTATTAAACATATTAATTTTGGCATGAAACTTTACCAATCTCGCAGTTAAATTATTCGTACATCTGCCCAACGCTTTACCAAAACATTGAAATTAATGTGCACTTTGACCTCTTCATGGAAGGGAAAACGGTAAATGTCACGAGCTTACTGTTTTATGTAGGTTTGGGTGATGATCTAAAATATGTACTAACCTTGCACCGCAACAAGCTCGCCTCTCATTTGTTGTGCCTAGGCTAATGAAGTTGACTAAGCGAGGTTGACAAAAGCCTTCCGTTGGGGATCCTGAAACTGGCTTACCAGTTTCGGAAGCCGGTTGGCACCCAGTGACTATACCTATTTTAGTTATTGATTTATTATCACGAACTTAATGACTAAATTCACGAAATGAGGAGCATCGGTGCCCGGGTGGTTGCGGTATTCGATTCGAAAGCGAGAGGTACCGGTTACCAAGCCCACTGCGGCCATGTATCAATGAATATTGCTCTTACGGTGAGGGTAAACATCATGATAAAACCTGCACGTGCAACTGAATGTGAATGTAACCATGATGCAATCCGGTCAGGTTCCCCTTGTAGCAGGGTGTCACGGAGGTCAGATGGCAGTCATCATCATCATCATCATCTTGGCGTTAATGTCCTGGTTGCGCCCCCGCGCAGCACGTGAAGGCTCAGGGTCCGCCTTCCTGCTACTCTTGAGAGGTCAGATGGTAGTCGCTCCACTGTATTTACCTGATCGACCAAAGCCTGGATCATGGTCAAGCCAGACCCCGGGCCCTCGTATGCGAGAGCACAACCAGGACATTAGCGCCAAAATAATAATAATTTATTTATTTATTATCACGAAATAATCTGGCAAATGAAATCAACAAATCAATAAAGGCAGACGTCATAACGAACCACATCCACATAATACCCTCCACACTTATTGCAATTCAGAGATTCTTCAGATCCCCATATAATACGAGATGTAATTACGCAATTTTATTGGGCATAAATGGAGGTGAGCTCGGGAATATAAAAATATAATAAAAATTATTGCTCGACAGGGTCGCAGAAACAATGCTCATAGAGAAACGCTTGCCTTGAAGGCAGGTTTTACCTACGGCACGAAGTATCTGCCACCAGTCGATTATCTGTGACTGTGCATTTGACATTTATTTAATAGGAAAACTATTTTTATTAAAGTCTCCGGAACTTGTTATAATAAGCGCTCGGTGCACAATACAGTGCAAAATACATTAATACAATTTTACTTTTACAATTTTAGAATTCGACATAATTACTGTAGCGGTAAGTTACGTATAAATATCGTATTTCATAATACTTGTTCAAGGTAATTTAAGGTGTTGGTAAGATAGGTAGATTACAGGCAATTAATATAAATTTTTACAATTTAATTTTGTAGACGAATTTTTATTATGGATTTTTATTCTTATTCCTAATTTTAAGATTTGATTCTAATTCTGTGATTTAGTATTACAATTACTTGATGAAGTGATACTGGTTTTACAAATGTAAAGTAGCATAAAAATTACGATTGTTTAGTATTGTATTGTAATACAGATTCTCGATTAGACAGATTCTAAATTCGGCAGGTTCGCTACCCGACAGTTTCTTGGATTCGACGGATTAGCCGTTCAGCAGAAAATGAACTTCCTCCCACGCACACTGAGGTTGTGGAATGAACTATCTGGGGAGGTTTTCTTTGAACGTTGGAGTGAGTTAAGACTTGATGAGTGCTGGAGTGCTCGCCAAATGCAAATGTCAACATGTTTGTTGAATTTTTTAACCCTCAGCATAGTACTGTATATATTGTATTAGTAAAATCAATTGTCAATACAGCCTCCTCAGATTAGCTGTATTGGAGAGCGCGCTAAGGGCGGCTGCCCGGGATAAGGGGTTGGTGCCCTTGGACATTTCGTTACATAGAAATTTGAGTTTCATTAAAACATACATTTTGTAAACTTACAAATAAAAGCACTATTGACCATACATTTTTTGTTTAGTAAATGTTGAAAAGATGAGAAAGACAAACTAAATGCAGATGGTTACAAAGTTAAGAAGATTGGAGAGAGGAATGAGAAGAGTGCAACTCTTAAAATGATGATAATGTTGAAATGTTGGAGTATCAGCCAGCTGCTGGTATGGAATTTGATGCTGCTCGTATATTTGTGGATTACCCGCGTTTAATAACTAAAGTTGTTCACAATACTTACGTTGGAAGTAATTTACTAGTGGTTCGGCAGTGGTGCAATAAACTATCGGTTTACGTTCCTCCAGTCTCCAGCAGCAGACTCGGTCATAGGCTGAAGCGGATGAGCTTTAAAATCAGTAACACAAAAGCAACTGACAAAGAACAAGCTTTTGTACGCAAGTTCGGACGCATGGACCACTTTCATAGTAAAAATTTGTTTAAAGTACGTACGTAATGCAAACGGTAGATGGCGCTGACGGCTGGTTAAAACGCGGTGACGGGCGAGCAAGCGATTTCCCCATACAAACTTCAATTCGCTATTTCACCTCTGGCAGATTAATTTTTGAGATAAAAAGTGGCAATAGTAGTAGGTATGTCCTTCCGCAGATTGATATCAGAACCTATCAAATATAATAGGTTTTCAAATCCTATTGTATGTTACAGAAATTAGCCCGTTCAAACAAGTAAAACAATCCGTTAAGCTTATAATATTATTATTACAGAGACCGAAAATAAATTGCACTTGACAAAACTCCTTAAATAAAGATTTTAAATAAATAAATAAATAAATCCCATAAAACCAGTTTGAACTGATTTCGAGACTTGGACCGCAGAGCGCTCATAAAACTCTGAAGCATTTCCAACCAGACAAGCGCCTACTACCCGCTACAACCAAATTAATTAGCACAGTAAATAATTGATGAAGCCGTAGATTGATAGAGGAAGCTATGTTTTAGGTAGGTACGTGGTATTTAAATTGGGTGTTTTTATTACCCGACTGCCAACGCAGGGTTATATTTTACTTGTAATACTTGAGACCAGGGCAAACAAGTAGAAGGAAGTGCTAGAAAACAGCGGTTTTCAGCTGAACGTCGCATACATGGAGTACATGTATACATGGCTGGCTGCAGCGCGAATCTTGAAACCATCAATATAGGTAACAAAGCTGTCTATAGAATAGATAAATTCAAACATCATGGATCCGTGCTACACGAGTCCGGTGATATCGGCCTCGATGTCAAGTCGCGAATTTCTGCAGCTTTGAAATCGCGGCAGCCATCTGCTACCCTAAAATCCCGATCAAACTTCAAGAACTTATATACAAGAACATAATTAGGCCCGTGATGCTCTATGGCTGCGAGACTTAGCCGGCGCTGACGAAGCACGTTCGCGAACTCCACGCCAATGAAATGAAAATGCTGCGGTGGATGTGCAGAGTTACGCGACTTGACCGAGTACGTAACGAGTACATCCAAGGCAGCCGTGGCGTGAGGGACAAGATTGAAGAGGCTCGCCTTTGTTGGTTTGGGCCCGTGATGCGTAAGCCCCAGGGATACGAGGGAAATAGGGGCCTAAACCTGCCGGTCACAGGAAAGAGGTCTCGCGGAAGGCCCAAAAAGCGATGTATCGTCATCGCCGAGTGCGATGCGAGAACCAATGGCTTACGACGCGAGGATGCGCAAGCCCAGGCGCCCCTAAATCAGGCGAAAAGAATAAGAATAGGTCGGAACTTACTCGGAAATCATTTCATTATGTAAAATGCTTTTTAAGTAAGATGTAAGTACCTTTGACAAAAATAGAACCTAAATTAATGAATTAAAATCAAATGTTCCAACTTTGCCGACATTTAATTTTTATTAATAAAAATCGAATCGGGAAGGTACAAATCGGTATGGAGGTTTTCTTGTAAGGATCACCCACGGCTCTAAGGTTTTCGATGATGATAAAAGTACATACTTAACTTAGATCAGAAAACTAAACCAAAAATTTCGCAATAGAAACCTGAAAGCCTAAATGAAGAATAATGTGTAAACAAAAAAATAACATTGGCTCCGAGCGAAATTCGAACGTATCTAAGGATGTCATTAAGATACAAGTCCAATAACCACTTCGCCATCATCCAACGCGGCTTCCTATCGCAACATAAAATCTAAGCTGCCTCTTCAGATTCTAGCCAAGGCGCTTCACCCCCATCTGAGCTTCGCGACTAGGATATCGATCAAAGTCTAAAAATATGTTTATCACCCTTCTCGATACAGCTTTTAAGTCTTTGCCAGCTGTTGTTATTAAAATTCTGTTTTATGCTACAATTTCTTTTATCGTATTATTATTTTGATGCTCTCCTTTAAAGTGTGAGAAAGGCACGCAAGCACGATATTCAGCAAATTCACACCACTTTTCACCATAGCTTGCTTTGCCTTGTGACAGATGTCATCAACAATAAAAAACACAATGCATTGATCATCATCATCATGCATTATCATAGTTTTCAATTCAATTCAAATTATTTATTTGATAAACATAAATTTACATGTCAAATGTTATTAAATTCTTAAGTAGTCATTATTCTTAAAATAATGTTACAACAGAAAAAAAAATATCACAATCTTAATGTCATAAGGTCAGTACACCAAATAACGTATTTTGTCCAAGGGAGTTAATTGCAAATTCAGATGCTTATTTATTAGTCGCTAAACATCAAATACAGCATTTTCTTGCATGTATTTTAATGTGAATATGTTACTTAATGCGCGAAGTCTCGAGGATAGATGTCATATGTCCCAATGTTATAAAGTTGTCCACTTTGTAAAGAAATTGATAAAGAAAAGTACGTGTACCTTACTATTTTAAGTCGTAGTTGAATGGCGTATGGATAATATGCACCAACAAAAATAAAGGTAAAATATTAGAACATGCTCATAACTCTCTCTCTCTCTCATTACCTGCACGTACATCTGAACAGCGAATGCAAAGCGGATTAGCAATGAGAAGGAAATCTTAAAAATATTTCGAATACTGGACCCTAAGTCTGTTAATTTACGAACAGATCAATTAATTTCTCAATTGGATCTCAATTGGAAGTTTGACAAGTTTTTGGTATTATGCTATTAATTCAAGATTGGTTTTCTGATTCTTCTGACAATACGCGGAGCGAGCGAAATCTACAAATAGAAGAAAATAATCATTTTAGCATTGATGTTCCGGTTGTCCTTTCGCTCACGAAGGCCCAGGGTCCGCCTAGACCATGAATCTGGATTTGGCAGATCAGGTTATTACAGTGGAACGACTGCCATCTGACCTTCGTGGCCCTGCTTCCAGTGGAACCTGTCCAGATTGGATCATATTTACACATTCAGCCGCCCGAATTACCAGGTTTCATCACGATGTTTTCCCTCACCGTGCGCAATCTGCACATTATTTGGTACAGTCTCTTCTGAAGGGGGTAAGCCTTTCATACAAATTTTGTGCAACCTTATTTTTCCACCCTTTCAATGGTATAACGTTTTTAATGCATGTTTGTGCACTGGCAAATAAACTACTTCAGGACAGGAAAACACGTCGATCCTGCTTCGTTTTCGCTTCTAATAACAACTTTTATCACACTTTCGTATATATTATTATAATGGCACCTAAGGATGCCTTTCCTCTTTATAAGTATGCCAGATTTTGCATTATGAAACAGTTACTGCAAAATTTATTACTTCAATAACTTTTTACGGTAACGTGGCTTAATGGCTAATTTATATGTTTTTACTTTTATTAAAACATGAAGTAAATGAATGCGTTCTAGTTTTAATAACTGTCGAAATTAAAACATAGCTAGAAGAGGAAATATTAGATTTTTGAACGTAACTGATTTTTTAAATTCTTTCATCTATTGAAAGACGCACAACCAGCAACAAGTTCTTTTTTACAAAAGAAGAAAGGGCGCGACGGAAGCAACGGTGGCTGGTGGAGCTTCGTCTTGAAACAGGCTAATAAATTTTCAAACAATAATATTTTCTCTAAATGATTCTGTAGTCTAAGAAACTATAAAATCGATTTCGAAAGTTCTGTCGCTAATATGATGCTTCATTCTTCCTCATTATGGTACTTTATGACCCGTAAAATATTGTTTAGAATCGGGTAGAAACATGCATCTAGGGTAAAAAAATGATAGGATAGAAATTGTTATCTATTGACAGTTTGACAGCTGTCAATTGTTCTACTGTTGGAGAGGTCTACTTTGAGAGAGGCTTTGTATTAAATTATCCCTCCATGGTAGTACAAAAGTCAATACATAGCTCTACATTACATTTTTCATCTATGCGAAAGTATGGATGAATGTTTGGTTGCTTGTTTGCTACTCCTTCACGCAAAAAGTATGCACTGAACGGATTTTGATGAAATTTTGCAGTGTTGTAGCTTATATTCCACAAGAACATAATCGAAGATGATGGTGTCTGACGACTGATCATAAAGAATCATCGGTAATTTTTATTGTTAATAATTACTCTTATTAAATATTACTGCTACAGAAAAGGTACACTATTTTATATTATGTCCCGAGCAAGAAAACAACGTGCTTCATATTTATTCAAAGTTCTCATAAAAGTTTAGATTAAAGCTACAACATTGTTTGTCCATGGAGACATATCTTATTAAACTTAGTTACTCTTTGTCACAAACAAATTTACATTTATCAGATCGCACTTCAATGGAATGAGAAAGTTTTTGTTATGTACAGTCAGGTAAATTAATGTTTAGTAGTTTAGTCGTAACGTCTTCTTAATTAGATCGTATTAGTATTAGGAACAACGCATAAGGACAAATCACATGTTGGAAAAAAGTAACAGACAATTTTAGACGTATATGTTAACTTGTTATCATCATCATCATCATCATCTTGGCGTTAAATCCCGGTTGCGCTCTCGCGCAACACGCGGGGTCCGCCTTCCTACGGCGCCTTCCTTCCTTATATATTAATTTGTTATATGTACCTTCAAAAATTTATTATTTAATTGATATTTTAATATGCAACTAATTGATTAAATTTTGATTTAGGGAATTAATTTGTACTCTTAATTAAATACTTAAGATATGACATAATTTAGATAATGCATGCCCTCTCTCACTTTGTTTGCAATGCCCTAACAGGGTGTCACATGTAAGTACTATAAAATATATTGTGAAATCTTTTAAAAACTGTGATACGCAATAAATGAAATGAAATGAAATGAAAGTATGAATATACTTTAAAATTGTAAGATTTCTTCGCTAAATTATTTTGACAGAGCCCTACACCAACACCATTCTCTAAATTACGGTCAAGTTCAGCTATTGTGTGGTAAAAACATAACCTCCTTCAGACGCAGTCGGAAACAAACTGTAGACTATGCTGAGCGCCCCTCTATTTCTTACTGTTTGGGTTCCGATCAAACCTATAAAACAATGATAATTTACAATATAAATGCCAATTTAGTATGTAGATCCTAAATGAAGATAACCGTTCATGTTTATAGTTTGACCTAGAGTGTGGTGGCCTAATAGCAAGTGGCGAGCGGGCCCGACTCGTAATCGTGAGGTACCAAGTTCGATCCCCAGTACTGCAATGTAGCAAAGACTTTTATGAGTCATATACATTAATTGAACACTAACCGATGCTCTTATGGTGAGGGAAAACATCGTGTCGAAATCTGCTCACATAGGCGACTGAAGATGTAACCATGATCCAATCTGGTCAGGTTCCCCTATTAACTGGGTCACGGAGGTCAGTACCTGATCAGCCTAACCGGAATATTGACGCTAAGATGATTATCAATCCAGATTTGTCTCGAAACATTAGTCATCATAATTGAACATCAGTGCGGGTATATATGGAAATCGAATCTGCTAAATTCGCTCAGTTCCACCCTGCACTTTAGTATCATCTTGAGGGTATTATGATTTCTACAATCATTTCAAAATATTACGTTCTAAGTAACATTGTTTTCCAGTTGAGACAGTATGAACAGAGGTTCATATCTATAAAAATCCCTACCCGTTTTATTGCGTACCTATATCAGTGAAGGGTCCAAAAGTACCCAATAAAAGCATTGGACGCAGTGTTAAGCAATCACATCGTCTCACAGACACCCCATCCGAGCTTTAGTATGGATATCAAACCGTTTATGGTTTGGTCAGATTGACGGCAGAGATAAGTGATTCATATATTTATCTATAGATTTATAATATTGAATAATTGCATATGCATTTATTTTATACTAGCTTTTCTAAGAAAGTTTGTACGCGTGTACTAGTTATTTAGGTGACAGTTTCTTTATAAGGAAGTCAGATGTACCCTCAACCAGCGTAAATGGATGAGCTGTATGAATGTGGAGGAGAGGTGAGTATCAGCCTGTGGGTTTGTATTTTTATTTTCCATACATTCTATGCCATAGCATGGGACCGATTATGCTATTCTCCTTTCACATTGAGAATTTTCCAATTTCTTTTTTTTATTGCCTAGGGAAGCACACGGACGGACGGTCCACCCGATAGAAAGCCATATATATGAAATCATTTTTGTCGTAACTGGTTATCAAAAATCAGTACAAAAATCATGCATATTTAATTAGATTATCGATTTATTGTCACGATTTTTATTGTATGTGATATGAATACCTTGTTGGTCAAGCATGGTTGCCGAAGTGGAATGCCGTTGAAATCATATCGTTTCGTAGTTAAGTGATGTGGTAGAAACGCTTTGTTGGAGTAGAGCTGTAGTTAAAATACGAGTATGTTGATCTATATAAAGTTCCATATTTTCTGAGTAAATCCTTGTCGAACAGAATTTTTCGGCATTTAATTTTTAAACCGCTCACCTTGAGTAGAACTGTTTTCAACTATGATTTTCAATATTTTAATGCATAACGCCGATTTTCCCCAATTTTTTTACGTTCCGCTTTCGCTGTTGCCAATGTAATTTACAAAATATTGAATGTTTCATGCCGAAAATAAAAATTGAAAACCGTTCCGACTCGAGGCGAGTAGTACAAAAATGGAGCCCCTGTATGCCCCTTTCGAATCGGATAGGGGGTACTCCGTTACACACTTTATATTTAGGTATACCTATAGGTATATATGCTCATTAATACTTTGTACGATTGATACAACTGACTTATGAATGTAATGATCATCATCATAGCCCGTAACAGTCCACTGCAGAACTAAGGGCCTCTCCCACGAAAGGGGAGTTAATTGCCATAATCTCCACGCTGGGCAGGCGGGCTGGAAATCGCAGTGTCACAAGAAGGTAATGATGTTTGCTTGCAATTCAAGATGGATGTGGCCATTTCTTTGACGCGTTCCATAGCCTAAATTTACCGACAGTATTTTATAAATTATCCGATGCATTAGTTAGAACGTCTTCAACCGTGAAAGTGTTTTCAGATATAGTCTGTCTAGAAAGTCGTAAAAAATGTCGTCGTGGGGGCGCTACTTGACAGCAGGAGTACTCTGACACAAATTATTTGTTGCAAGAGCAGTAGTTCCTTTTTATGACTTTTTTGACAGACAGTTCTCCAGTAGTCCGCTTAACGAGTGTATCTCTTTGCTTGCGGATCTATTATCCAATAAATCAATATATCTATCTATAGTTTCTCATCATTGACCTCTCGGACGGAACTAAGTTGTAGGTGGTCTATCGTATAATGCTAAATACTTAAATTCAATAAAATTATATGTAATGGAACAGCTTATAAAATTTTCATACACTTTTCATGAATTAGTGCCCAGAATGTGCTGGTACCATAAAACACAATTACAAAAAACATTATCCCCAATTCCAAAAACCCAAATTAAAAAGCACGAATGCTTTCAACTAAAAACAATCCGATGAGAGAATTAAAAAAGCTTAGTCTGTCGCTTTCAAACGGTTTCAAAGCATTGGCCAGGAAACGATGCTTTTTGCGAGATTTTGCAGTGAACTATCCTTCACTGCAGCTACCATTAAAAGATTAAATGACGCTCTGCAAAGGTTTTCGTGGCGTGGTCGAATGCAAGCAAAGGTTTGCTTGTGGTGAACTTAAGTATATCACACCAACAGCAAACAACATTTTCTTTCGACGTAAGTACTCGTTCTTGTACTTGACATAATGTTAAGTAATGAATGACTATAATTATGAATTTTGTGGTATTGTGTATCAATGTAATTTTTACATGTAACAATGGTTAGATTAACTTTAAACTTAACAGTTCACTGCTGAACTGAAGCTTCATTCACATCAACGAATGGTATGCTATTATCTTCACGCTTATCAGGCGGGCTGGAGAACGCAGTGTTTAAAATACACACCAGAAAACAATGCTTTTCCCCATGGCACTACTGGTATGCCAGGCGGTTGTGTAAGGGGAAGAAACGCATTTAATTCTGGTCTACGATGTCCTAGTTAGCCTCTAAGACATTAGCCGCCTTTTTTTATTTATCATCATTATCATCACAGCCCATAACAGTCCACTGCAAGACTTAAGGCCTCTGCTATAATGTCCACGCTTGGCAAGGGGTTGGAGATGTGTTATAAATATAATAATAGGAATTTTCAGCCCACGGCGACTCTCAGCCTTATATCTTTTGCCTGGAAAACATTAGTCGCCTTGTACGACACCTACGAGTGTAAGGGGTTGGTGCTTTTCTATTCTATCGGACACCACACGGCCATTATTATTATTTTATATTTATTTTAGGTAATAAGTGCCCATAGATTTAATATAAAATTTATAAAAAACAATAAACAAATACTATATTGACAATAACAAAACTATAATAATGTAAAAACAACAAACTAATATTTAAAAGTACACGTTCGAAATTTTAATTACACTGTTTGTGTAAGACACATTTGTGTTACGTCTGTGACGACAGCACTCGCAGTTTTCAACAACACCTTTTAGCCAAAACTCTTATTTCGTGTTGAGGGTGCCTAAGTCTTTTATAAGACCCACACGTTGACACAGAATATTGATAACTTTGGTAGAGTTGGTGCAATACCTTTTACTTTGCTGGACACTACACGACTAACTGTAGGACACTTAATTAAACATAGGCTATCTTACCAAAGTCACGGAATATTAAGTCCTTTAACAAGAAACATTATAAAAATAAAATAATTATTTTGGCGTTAATGTCCCAATTGTGCTCTCGCGCACGAGGGGACCGGGGTCCGCCTTGACCATAATCTAGGATTTGGCAGATCAGTGAGCCTGCTACCAGGAGAACCTGACTAGATTGGATCATGGTCACACATTCAGTCGCCTGAATGTGCAGGTTTCATCACGATGTTTTCCCTCACCTAGAACTTCCTTTAACTAGAAACATAGTAGCGTACCTGTGTTGACGCAGGTTTACGTGGGAATCCGTAGATTTCAACTCTAAATTGTCGAGATATCCTAGAGAGTACCCACAGAGACCAGTTCGCAAAGCTGGCAATTTGCCCCGTGAATTTGTTTACCCTATTAATCGGATTACAGCAGTATTAGTAGTCGGAAACGAAACTTAGTTAGAGGAAACTCGATATTCTAGATTTGAAACTGTGATTGACTTGGCACTGGGATCCACGTCTGCAGTGGCAGTGTTAATTTCAAGGACTTATTGCGCCTACAGTTTTCGATTACTTTGTTGACCGTTAATGTGGTTTTGAGTTTTTATTATAGTGTTTGTGTCGATAAGCAATCAATTAATAAGCATTGCCATTTTTTTTGCTTATTATTATTTTTATTATAATTGCACTGTCAGACTGATGGAAAATGGTCACCGTCGTCTCAAAGAGAGCAAATGCTGTTACGGCCATTGAGGTTCCTTTGGACATGTCTTTTGAGGAAACACAATTTGAATAAAGACCTTGGAAGTGAGATCGTGAGTATTCTTGCACCTCAGATTGGATGATATTCCACACTCCGAGTGTGTTATAGCGGACAAGTGACACACCAAACTAATCAGTTCGTAGGAACATTCCCCGAAATATAGACAACACAAGAGAATACAGAGAGAGCTAACGTCTCCCCGGAGACCTTGAATCTAATCCATCTATAATCAAGGAATCATCGACAGTACAAATAGTGCGTCGTTGTACTTAAATGTAATGGTCAAAATGATTGCTTATCACAACGGTTAATGAATGTGGAAGATGCGTGCGAGAGAGATCTGTCACTACCATAGCAAGTAGAACCAGATGGTCTCTTCCCAACCAATTGTCGAATAACAAAGTCTTCAAGAGACATGAAAGCGTATTAGAATTTATAACTGGACAGTGAATTGCCAGACTTCCGCAGTGGCGCGTAGTGCGGCACTCCAAGTTGCGGCAAAACTTTGAATTGTACTACTTTTAGACCAGTTGCGGCTCTCCGAACTATTATTGAAATAGGATCTCCGGAGCATCGCTGCATGTCCCACTTTTGTACCGATATTTCTATACAAGGTTTCTTACTTACCTCAATATTACATAACCTAGGGATTTCGAAGAAGAAATTAGGCACCAATATTAAATTATCTTAATCTATTTATGTGACGCAACATATTCCAGACTCTCCTTCTTTTGCCACAATTTAGGTTCTGAACAATCGTATCTGAAATTATTTGTTAAAGTAAGGCAGGCGAGCCTCCGAGATACAAAACAGCTCACTTGTACCGCGCATATTGTTTAGGTATCTCGCTTGCACAGTCTTATATACTTCCAGTTTGGAACTTCCCTCCTGTATTTGCGCGATAAGGGCAACGTGCTTCTTGTACATAATGCCGAGTATGACATTAATATTAACCACATTATTATGTTAGAATATCTAAGTTCTACAAATACGGTTCTACTCCACCGTAATTATCTGAACTGCCAAGTACAGGATCATGGTCAAGGTGGACCTGGTGCCTTCGTGCGTGGAACCCCGGAACATTAACGCAAAAATGATTATTTTCATTTTATATCTAAGGTCTACAAATGTGACACAGGCTTCTGACAGCGTCCAACGCAATCTTGTCGCCTAATCACATGAATACAGCAACAAATTAGGGCTTTACGATGTGACATGACCGATATCACGATAAATCGTGGTAAAATTACAAAACGGTTCGATCGAACCATCTATTACGTTTGATAAACCAACTGCCCGTAACCGTGTATTAAACGAATGGTTGGTAAAGAGAGATAAATAGGCTATTAGCAGGGGTGCCACAGGTGCCCATTCTGGGCCCCGTTTTATTGGGCCCAAATAAACGTCGCTCCAAGAGCTTTCCACTGTTAAGAGGGTGAGTACAGCTCTTTGGAAGGCTCTGCGTAAACACATTTGTGAGGAAAAACTACCCGAATATTGTAGATAAAAACGGTTGACTGGTAGGAAATAGTTCATTATCTTCGGTTGTCCACGTTGCCAAGGTAGTTCGCAGTTTAAGTGCATTATATCAAAGGTTCAGCTTGAACAATGCTAGGTTTAATTTTGTTTATTTTGAACTTTCATCGAAGTGATAAGTGTAGAATAAATATCATCGGTAGTCGCCTCACAAGTCCGGCGATCAGTTGTTTCATTATTAGGAATTTAATATAAGGTACAATTTAATACAAAGTTCATCCTTAAACGACTGTTTTCGAGTATGTAATTGGAACACTAATGAGTGTTGATAAAATATATTTCGTATTTACTGAAATATACAACAACAAAATTATAAGACCTTTGAATCCACATATTTTGTACAAAGAAACGATTTATATTATGTGAATTAGATGTTGTGCATTTAAAATCTTCTATTCGACTACGATTGACAAAATAACATTTTTCCAAACAACAAATTTGTAACTTGGAATCCATTTCTCACAACCAAGTATCAAGTATCTTTAGGCTTCCATGCTAATGCTCATTTTGCTTTAAAGTGGATTTAGCTGATGCCAAAATAAATGTAGAGTGAAGAGCGTTTCAATGTAACAGATTTTCCACGACAGGGGAGCCGCATAATACTTAAAATGGTGGAGCCTCTTGAGCTTGGAGACATGAGACAGTTGTGTGGTTGTACCACACAACGAACTAGCTCCTACTTAGACTACGTACTGATATAAGGGTGGTAGGTAAGTAAAATATTGCAAGACTTGACAGCTTGGCCTTACATCGGGCAAGACTTATAAGGAAATACCTCTTAAGAATAGTTTTTTTGTTATTAAATACCTATTTAATTAAAATACAATTATCAGTAATTTTTAGAATTTTTGTAACGGCTTTCACCCGCTCGCAGAAAACAACTAAATTGCCGTAAGAACCAATAATACTCAAGGAATAAAATTTGATTTTCCTTATGATAATCAGCGGTAATGTAGCACTCTATTGGTGAAATGGCTCTTAAAATCGGTCGTGTAGTTTTTGAGTGTATTCGTTACAAATAAAAATATAAAGGTTGTCTCTTTAAAATATTTCATTATTAAAAAAGATAACTAAGTACGACACTACTGAAGTGCTTCCTACATTTAAGGGTAAATATCACAAATATATCTGCACCACTTGTACCAAATTCTCTCTTCACAAGATCACATACAATACGGCCGTGTAATTGTATAAACATTAGAAACACCCTTCGCAGCACGCATTCACGGTATCAGCTTTCAACCGCGCGCAGACAACAACCAACTTTGCCGCAAGAACCCATCATTTTGTGATAATATAGCATTGTAACTTTTAAAATCGATCCATTTATTTTTGAGTTTATTAATTACAAACAAAAAACAAATATTTTCCCTTTTATTATTAAAAAAGATTACTACGAAGGTATTACACTACCTAAAGTGATTCCTACATTGTACAATTATAAATACGAGTATAATGTCACAAAAAGATCTGCACCACTTGTGCCAAATTCTCTCTTCACAAGATCACATAAAACACGGCCGTGTAATCGTAAGAACATTAGAAACACACTTCTCAGCACGCTTCACGGTATCAAACACAATTTCCTGTACATTCCCGATTACAATCTTTACAATAAACATTGTTTTGCTTAGAATTTCATATCATATAGAACTCTGATACCTATAGGTATTTGCAATATAGGTATTGTATTTTCACAAGTGCTCGCGACATTTCTCCTAACACGGGTCTTAATTCCAGAACGCTTCGTTCCCAGATGATCCCATTGCTAGATTAATTATTGAACAATACAACAATGAGATCGGTTATGTGAGCGGCAGTGGCCTAATAGTTAAAAGGTCCGACTCATGTCCTGAAGTCGTATGGGGTTCGTACCCCAGTGCCGCCATGTAGCAATTACTCTTTTCTGAATGATGTACATTAGTTGAACACTAACCGACGCTCTTACGGTGTGTGAAAACATCGTGATAAAACCTGCACGTTTAGGCGACTAAATGTGTAACCATGATCGAATCTTGTCAAGCTTCCATTTTAACAGGGTCACTGTTGATCTGCCAAATCCTAGATCATGGTCAAAGCGGACACCGGGCCCTCGGGCGCGAGCACAGTTGGAACATTAACGTCAAGATGACATCATCATCAGGGAACAGGGTTGGGACCAATTGGGAATAGAATAAGAATAGCTTAAATAATGTGTGACATATTTGGGAACGGAACCATTTCCTATTAATCCATTACCTATTGGTTAAAAGATTTCACCTCTATAAATAATCTTGGAAAACAATCAATATTTTTAAAGTTATAAACAGTTAGCATTAATTCTACGTATAAAATGTCTGAACACCTTAAAATGTGAACAAACGCAAATGGTGAAACTGAACGGGTTCCTTGTTTACACCGAAACCCTAACAATGGTTTACCCATTTATCTATTATTGAAACCTGAAAACAAGCCTGTAAAATATTATTCATTACGTAGAATATTGTTAATTACATTATCTACAAAACGTGAAACTTCAAACGTAGGTGCCTATAGTAGCTACATCCTTTTGTGTTTTGTTTTGTAAATCGAGAGGTGGTTCGTACACTGTTTAAAGTTTTCGTAGTGCAGATGTGCTTATTAACATAGTGCAATGTGGCTAGTGATATCGCATCTCCAAGCAAAATTTTATAGTAAAAATGGCTGATAAGTGCTAGTCTGTCTGCTGGCTGACTCGCGCGCGGAGGATTTACAAATATCTCAAGAACGATGATAGTAACAGGTATTGCCACATATTTTCCTGTAAACATATACCCAACTCTTGACTAACATGAATTATTTCAGACTTTTAGCTCAGTAAACTTCGGAGAAAAGAAGAAGAAATAAGTCTTTATAACTTGAAAAATATTGAACTAAAGATTATTAAAAAATACATTAATCATATCTCACACAATGCAGTTTGCGAACATACAATATTTTAATATTCTAGGTTGCTCCCCAACGGTGACCTCACACTTATTTTAAACTTGTCTATTTACTTTAGACATCCGCGTTTGGATCACAGAAATTGACATGTGCATCTTTCAACTTAATCTGTCTAGTAGTTTCGGATAAAATTGGCTGTGAATTGGGTACGTTAGTATTTAAAGTCTTTGGCTGCGACAGACGGACAGAAGGACACACGAGTGATTCTCTAGAGTTCTAAAGTCTAGGGAAACCCTAAAAATCATAAAACAATGCGCAATATGTGGCCATGTTCAATCGTCAAAAATATTAATTCATACCGTATTTTTAGGGATGGTGGTAGGGGTGTGATGAATTTTTACTTTTATTTGCGGGTAGCCACGCTTTATGGTCACACGCACTCTTTGTCTAAAAAGGGGTTTGAATTTTACATGACGCTTAGGAGCTCTGAATTGTTTATACGCTAAGTTTCTAAGTCTGGAATTATGTATATAGCCTCTATGTATCTAATCTTTGGTATATTGTCATTTGACTAAATACATTGTCCGCAATAGATATAAACTTGGGCAAGTCTACGGTAAGGTCAGGCCATAACTGTACGGTAAAAATCTCTTCCGAATTGGAGTCGCTCGACTGGGGAAGTACATCTTATGGAATATCGCAGCCAGACAATACTATTTTTTAATGCCTAGGGAGGCTTACGGACGGACGGTCCACCTGGTGGAAAAAGGCCACCGATGTTACGAACATCTCCAAACCAAGGGGAGTATTTTAAATCGTATTGAGTTCCTGTCTCCATGGGGGTTGCTAATGTCTTTAAGTAGATATGACTCCTTTACATCAGGTGCCCGGGCTGCTTGCCTGTTTGTCTAGAGTATGACATAAAAACAATGCTTACGCAAAATATCTCCCGTAAGAAGTAGATAAAAATAATCATTCCCAGAACCAAGATCTACATATCTGCACTTAAACAAGATAAGAGGCTAGCTGTGGAAGTTTAAAAAATAGTCACACATGTGCTTGCAGTAATAATGTCAAATTGTAAGCAAAATTTATTACGCCAGAGAGGCTCTAATTGGTCAGGATCAAAGTAGAGTTCCATTGTTCGTATTCAGGCCTTAAGAATTTTCAGCTTATTATTTGCGATCATAAAACTGCTCATATATTTTACTTATCAAATTCGCTGTCTTAACTTAAAAGTGCGGTCGAACATATTGTAAGTTACATTGGATTTTAATACAAAGTAAAGTACAGCGCGGAACATCAATAACTTTGTAACATATTTTTAGGAAACGGAATAAAAACGGCTAGCGTCAACATTTTATTGGACTTACCAAATGTTTAGATTGTAAAATGGGTAGTAACATCGCAGAATCTGGCAATAATGGCCATCTATAAAGTAAAGGGTAGCTAAACTTATGAGCTACATTGAAGCTATTCTCAATAGACCAGAGACTACAAAATACTCCAGGAGGCCTACTGAAGCAGGAAATAAACTCTGCATTTCGCATTTCTCGATCTGTAGAGGAAATTCTATAAAAAGCTAGCGGCTTACAACGCAAGGGAGCATGCTGAAGTGAACAGAAAAAAGAGTACAAAAGCGAGCCCTGGTAGGAGCTGGGATTAACCACTTGATAATGTTGATAATACATTACTTATGCACACACATGATGTATAACAATAACATTTATTTATTTATTTTATTTCATTTATTCGTTTTGTCTGTGCATCACTTAGGGTGCCCACTGAAAACCGGCGACTGTCGTGGCATATGCTGAGTGTGGCCCCATTGCACTCTACACACACTTTTTCCGTAGATTTATTTATTTATTTAATTATTTTCGGAAGACTTACAGCTATTACATGGTAATTGATATCTTATGCAGTTAACAGGAAGCCAATTACAAGTCTCCACCTGTAGGTCCTGTATGTCTCTCTTTTACTTTTTTTATTGTAGTGACGTGTGTCTAATGTGTTTTATTTTACTTTACATTACTATTTATAATGGCAAAGAAGGACAATGACTATAACTGAGTAAAACTTAGAGTAAATAATGAGTAATATTTTTTGCGTAGAAAATAAACCATTATATTTTTTAAAAGCCCACGTACACCCTTAGCCACTAAAATCTTCGCACAAATGTTTCTTAAATACCGCAAGTGAGTGCAAAAGGAAATATTTTTACAAATCCCCACTGAAAAGGGATGAAACGGTGGCGTGAGAACATTGAATATACACGGGAAAATACGAAACTAGTCCACGCGGATAAGGGCTTGGTAAAAGCTTGGTAAGTTAAAATCCTACTTAACTACTTAAGTGATGCAAAAAATCTTAAAATTCTTATAATATACTTGATCTCCGTGACAGCTGTTATAGTGAACACGCAATTTTTCACGTTTAAATACACTTACATAATGACATATTTTATTGATGTTTACTGGTTCAAATAAAGTCATGATCTCATTATCATCCTAAACGACCAATCTCCATTTTACCTGGTCTTCGATATCCTCGAGTCGTAGTCGTAGCTGATTGATGCAATCCATCACGTCCTCGGTCTCCTGCGAGACCTCTTTCCTGATATTGGCTGGTTTTGAAAGCTATTTACCACGTATTCCTGGGGCCTACGCAGCACGTGACTAAAGTGATCACACAACGCATTTTAATTCATTAGGTACTTTAATATCGGTTATTTTTTTACCGCGACCATTCGTGTGGATCTGTTTTTTCTAATTCCTGTTTATTTTATTATATGTACAAAGTATAGAACAAAGTCCCACTGTCTGTCTGCTGTCAGATTTTTTAAACTACGCAACGGTTTTTAATTTAGTCTTCAACAATAGATGGAGTCATTCAAGAAAAAGGTTTAGAGTAAGAAAAAAAGGTTAGGTAGGGGAAAAGTAGGTGTAGGAAAGGAAACGAAGTCGCGTCGGGTCCACTAGTTTTCTATAAAGTTGTTTTAAGTAACTTTTCTAATAAATTGTTAAAAGTAAATAGCTGTAAGTTAACATTATAGTGCTATAGTGGTTCTAAACTAGTTTTTATGAAATATAGTATGAATATAGCTAGAGAGTGACTTGAAGAAGGGCTATTTTCTATGATGTCACGTCTAGAAATCAAGGTAGATAGACAGAAATTCAAAAATTGTATTTCCTACCTAGTGGGATAGGGGCAGGTAGAAGATGAATCCCCCCAAATATTGTTTTCGTTGAGTCCTACAGTTTTATTGCAGCTGTTACAGATACCAACATACTTTTTCCATAATTCAAAAACATCAATGACTCGACTTGAGCCTCCTGCACATTTTGTGGAACTTATTGAAGATCGCAACTTGAAACACACAGACAAAACGCTGCTGCCTATTTTAGGTCACGGAGGGCTGATCTGGCTTTAACCTGGCTGGTTACCTTTTAAAATCTAAGACATTGGTCACTTGTACGACATCCACCCCTGATAAGAACGCCGTCGCCTGTCATTTGTTTTTGCATGACGCGCCATGCCAGATTCGCGTTTACGTGTGTTGTCATAAAGATAAATATCATCTGTATTTGAAAAAGACACTTACGACCTATGATAAATATATTATAGCTTTTTTCGTGAATTCCAGGTTTAAACAATTTAGTTAAAATTCCTCTATACTTAGCTTACTATATGATGTTCTTATTAATATTGTTTATTTGATCCAACCATGTAAGCGGTTTAGGACGAATCCGTAAAATAATCTCCCAAAAAATATCGCAGTAAATTAAAAATATATCATAAAATTCTATTAATCGTGTTTTTGGTTACAAGAATACTAAAAAAGAATTCAAAGAAGAACACACTGACATTTCATGTGTCTAAATCATACAGCTTACCAGAATCTGCGCTCAAAAACCTTTTGTTTGTTCGATCGAATGAAAATCCATCTACCACTTTACGAGTATGTAGCTAAGGTACTCGTTAAGTATTCAATAGATTTTCATACGCAATTCATAAATGCATAAAGTTCCCAATAAAGTGGACTACACACAAGTGCAGACGACGTGAATAGCAGTCCACTTCCGCCTGCCTTTATTTGTATTTGCAAAGTGCTTCACTTCACCATTCAGAAAGCAGATGAAGAAGGATATTGGCTATTATCCACTTTAGGTACCTGGAAACAAATATATTTCCATAGACCTGTATTGAAGCTATTAGATCCTCTGAATAAGAAATGAAGGAAATATTGAGTCGACGTAGTCTGCGGGTGTTTTGCTATATCGAATCTTTATTAATACTTATTTCAAATGTGGAATGTATCCGTCTGTCCGTATGTGAGCTTAGACGACTAAACGAAAACTAAACTGTTCCATCTAAAGATAGGGCTAGAATTTTGATAAGAGGGGAAATGACAATAATAAAAAATGTCAAAATATAAAAATAAGAATAATAGATTTTCTGAAAAATATTACTAACCCAAATAAAATAAAAAATGAATTTCTTTTGATGATGTCTGCTGCCACTGTCTGCTGCTGCCGTATACAGTTGGCTACATACTCGCACCCTTACTTTAGAGGCATAAGTCCAACGGTGACCTTTTAAAGTCTGTTTAAACTATGAAAGTAGATACTAACTAAATTATTTGTCATTACGTTTTTGACATAGGAATTAATTGCTTGACATATTAAATTTAATTGCATTTATTAACTTGGATTTGTTGTATTTTTTATAATATAGCAGACGCGGATAAAGCATTAACAGAATAACTAAGAAAACAATTACACATAGACAGTACACCATAAAATAATTACGTAAATATAAAAAAAGACCACTTCCTTTTACCACCAGTAATTAAATAACCCGTGTCCAATCATAACACAATAACCCTTATAACAAACAGCTGCTAAGGTATTGTCTCACAAGACATAATACGCAAGATTAATAATATTACTTACGCTGATTATCTGCTGGGATAGGCAATTATGAGGCCGAGAGCTAGCGCGTGCCACATCTGCCAAAGCTTATCACTGTTATCCGTTGAGAGATTTTTCCTTAAGCTCAAGGGGAATGTTCCCGCTTACACCGCTCCTAGCCCACTGGTGGGATCACGTTCGATTTTGTTGTAATAAAATCACTACTAAATTAAGTACAAAAACTTCAATATAAACTATGGCGTAAAAAACTTCAAAGGAACCAGGAAACATTGGCCATTCTGATGGACTTAAATGTTATCTAGAACTGATCAATACCTTGAGGTTTAGACCTGGAGACCTAAGATACAGACGAAAGTCTAGTTTAGGGTCCAGTCTCGCAATCTTGAACTGTAAACTGAAAATTGTAACATATAACACTGTATGTGAGAATTATTTTTGTTTATTATTATTCTTAACAGTAAATTCTATAATCGAATTCCAGACGTAATTAATTTGCTGAATTTACAACGTCAATAGAATCGAATAATTTCACAATATAAATAAACGAAATGCTAACAAAAGGATTAAATGCTTACTATATATAAACGTTTATGTTCGTAATTCTGTTATAATGAGATATAATTTACATGAATAAATAATAGCTATGTTAATTGCGAGATGACCTCCAATTACCTACGTACATCAACAATAGTTAACCTGTAGACAAAATCAAAGTAAAGGATTACACATAAATGCTTCTACACCAATTGATCACAATAGTAGAAAAAGTATTATATAATGTAAAAAGGCATTGATTAATTCTATGGTAGAATATAGGGGGTAGGGGTTTTAGTCGGTAAGAATACGGCATTACATGGGTTCTTCATGGTACTTCCCAGGTGTCCAAGAGGATTTTCTCAAGCAGCCCAAAAATAAAAACATGAACGCTTAAGTTTTAACTAAAACATGCTTAGTCTTAAGTAGTAACTTGCCGTAAAATGCCTTATTGTATATTTATTTTGGTTCAAAGACTATAAGACAATAGTATTGTCATAGAAGTTAAACGGGAAGAAACCTCACATCTCTCGTGGCTTAGCACTTAGCGGTAATCTCCAGAGGGATTCCTTCACCGAGCCTATTTAATCCGCAATTCCCACAGCTGGGCATCGGTCTATTTAACGGAAATCAGGTCAAATGGGAACATTCCAGTGCAATTTATCACTTCGGGATTAGTTGAGATTTTCTGTATTTTTATTTTACTACTAAACCTCATAAACCAATTAGTTCTTATTAAGTAACGGAAACAGGCACCTACATATACATAGTCTAGTCTGTTTATAACGAATTCATTAAAAATAAAACCTTCGATAGTAGTTACTCTCTTCGTTTGAAGTATGCACCGAACGCTAAAGTGCATCCGAAAGGATTTTCGCTTTGAAAGAGACGGGAAGCTGTTTTTTACATCTGTTTTCGTAGTTCATCGTCAAAGGCTCCAACTCCATTGATAAAAAATGTATTTAGTACAACACATTTTAGCATCAAAAGTATGAACTAACCTGGTACCGAAGCGTGTCTCCGCATGTTGAAGTCCGGAGCAGCTTCAGGGTGCGAAGATCATCAGCTGACGGCACCTAAAACACACACTCACAAACACGCGACTTAAAATAACACCAACAAATAAGAAACTTATAAAAATAATGCGATAGGGACAGGAGTAGGAGTCAGTAAGGAGAGGGTCACTGCTAGAACATGTCGGCGGGAGACTTTGGGAAGTTAAGTTTTGCACGTGCGCGGCGGAGTTTGCTTCCGAGTTCGGATAGGACCGCGTCGGCGGGTGTTCGCTGTGGCTCTGGGCGGGCGGCGAGCGTCGGGGCGGGCGGCCCTCGGCGGCGGCGCGAGAGGTGGCCGCCCTAGGCGCGCCCGGTACCAGGCTCGCATAACCCCTTCGCAGGTCGCGGCTCGCGTGGCACGTGCGACGCGACGCACCGCGCATGTCCGGCCGCGGAAAGCGCGCGACGCGAGCGGGATGCCCACATGCGCGGACGTAGGGGTTGGAGCGGTGCCGACGGCTTCTAAATTCGGAAACGACGAGGGAAGCGCCAAGCAGTCTGAAAAGTTGCGGGTGTTTAGACGCACACTACGGTACGGCGTGTGGGCTATGTACGCCGTTTGCTTGTAGTGACATCGTTTAAAATCGAGTGAATTTTAACTAAATGAGACGTCTATTTTACAAAAAAATGATGCCTTTGATAATAAAATGTTGAGTAAATTGTATGCCTTAGTATACCATGCCTTAACATATCATAAAATAATTATGAATATATTTATGAATATTAGATAAGTATACATATAGAATTTTACAAAAATAATTTTTGTAGCTGTAGTTGTGAATTGCCCGCGTTTCAATGTTTATTCATGTTACGACGACGTCTAAAACGCACCCCTACACCTATCACACACCTACTCAATCACTCACACAATCCCGTAATTTCAGCCGTAACGATGTATCGGTGCGTCCTTCCCACTTCTAACTGCCTAGTACCTCTAACCTTATTACTGAAGTTTCAAGGAAAACCGCTGTGCCTGAAAAGAGCTTTCATGAAAGCTCGAAACGTCATAATATCATAATGAAAGCCGACGTTCTATTTTGAGGAGCTGTTTGAATGAATTTTGTTTTTTACTGGAAATAAATCCTACATTCTAAAATCTGTTTATTTACATTTTTTGGTATTAAGTCATAGTCTCTTTGTAAACTTAGATCTTATAGTCGTTCGTAAGAATTTACAAAAAGTAAAGTAAAATCACCGTATAAACAGATTGTAACGTAATTTCTTATTTCTACGGCACTATTAAAGACTCGTGAAACCCAGGCATCAGCAAAAGCCAACCTTTCATTTCCTCTTACACAGCAGAGTTGCACATTAATCCATCCAGAGACATAAAAACAAGACCCATCAAAAACCATCAACACTTTTTGCGAGGCCGCCATAATCCATCTTCCCTATTTGCCGCCCCCTCTTTGCCTCCCCGTCTAAACGTCAACGTGACAGCTGGGGATGACAGTGACGGGCTCTCGTCCATTACGTCACGGCAGTCACTCCCGCTCAGAAAGTACCAGGAGATTAGAAATTGTAAGGAGGAACGAACGCATTGAAACATTCAGGTGTGGAAATAGACCGCGCCCCGGCGTGGTGGACGAAAATAGAAACTTTGCGAGGGCGTCCTCGCTTGCTTAGGACAGCGCCATCTAGCAGTGTTCAGTGGAACAAATTAGCAGGTGCGTATTCTATTTTAGTGCGGTATTGTGCGAGCGTTCTTGGAGGGTTAAATGCCTTACTTAGCAAAGTTAAAGTTAAATAACACATTAAAAAGAAAACGATAAATCAAGTTAATGCTATTTGAAGAATATACTCGATTTACAACAAAATGACGATATATTTGGCTTACGTCGTCATTTGAGCCATCTCAACACACACATTTTAATTGTATTACGTAATATTTTTAAGCTCTATAGGAAATTTTATACATAATCCAAATATATGAAAATGAAATTGTTTATTTGCTTTGCTTAGGTAATAACACAAAGAAACAATGCATTTGTATAAAGAATATATGAATCATGCGTTTGTTTATATCAGTAATTGTTAAAAATCGTTAAGAAAATAGAGATTTTTCGAAAAGGGAAAATTCAAATTTTCTTAATTTTCCGGGAAAAGCCTACAAAGGCCTCTCGCACGGCGCGTGGAGCGGCAATTTAAAGGTTAAAAGGAAGCGTTCATTCTATCTATGCAATTACTTCAACAACAGTGTATTAGAGGTCTCTTTAGAGGTGGGCAACGCAGTGGTGTTACTGATGTTTATTGAACTGTGTTTATTGAAATGTGAACTATTATTATTTGACATGCAAATATTTTTTATTAATTACCCCAATAATGGCATTATATCTAATTTAATTCATAGTTTAAGCACAAAGTATGACTTATTATTAACAACCAAACGCAAAACTTCTACACTAAGCAGATTAATGACGCTCCGAATAAGGCTAAGTTTCTTTGTTTTTGATTATAATTATATGACATTATCAATCCGAATTACGTGTTTGTGTATGTTATTTGACAAATTAATTACGATATGTAATATTCATTTTATTTTGATGATGTTAAATAATTGGATGACATGTATAAATTTTATTATGTTAATACTGTGCAATGCCATACCTATTATTATGGTACCCAGGTACATCCTATTATGTGTACCTATGTACCTACCATACTGTACTGACGTGTAACTTAGTTATCAATAAAGAATTTGTATTTGTACCACGGCGGTGACCACGCATCATCAGGTGGCCTGTTTACCTGTTTGTCTGCCTTACATTGATATAACTTACCTATTCGGTCCGTTGCAGTCGACTTTTATTTATTTATTTATTTTTAGTCTTTTCGTAGTCAGATTTCCAGAAAGTTATTTTTTTCGATTAAGGTTACTACAGCAAAGTCGGTATAAAAAGTAAACTCTGTACAAGTAAATTATTTGAACTATTTTTGACGTTCAATAGAACGAACACAATAAAATCGAATGAACTTATACAATAGGCGTGAAAATCTGTCACCACGCCACTGCCACAGTACACTGTCGACTCAATTACGTTGGTACCTTTTAGGGTTCTCTCTCGTTAATTTCGGAGATGAGATTTTGATGGAAATTAAGCATGTGTACCTATACTTAGAAGATGTGAGAACACAACCTATGTACCGCTTATGAATAACGTAAAACAGAGACTGAAACAACATCAGATACACAGATACACCCATAAAACTTATGACACCTGTCTTGGTTCGTCAGGGGAATTGGTTTTTTTTAAGTAGTCATTGTCGTTCAGGACATTTGCAATCTAAAGGCAGCGGATGCAGTACCGGCCTTTGTGGAAGTACCTGTAGACTTGTTTTTTTGAAGATCCTCATGTTATAGTGCAAAGGAAAGACATCGAGAGGGAGCTCATTCTACAACTTGCACGTGCGCGGAAAATAGGCTCGCTACGCCCGATAGTTGGATGCCGGGTACACAACTGTAAAGTGATCAGGCACTCCATAGAGTGATAAAAAGTTTATTTTTATTATGCTATGGCGGGATCCGGGAGCGTCGGTGGCCGGGCGGTTGAGTATCCGACTCGTAAGCGAGAGGTACCGGGTTCGAATACCGCTGCAGACAAGTACCAATGACTCTTTTTTGAGTTATTTACATTAGTCGAATTGTAACCGATGCTCACGGTGAGGGAAAACATCGTGATGAAACCTCCAAATTCAGGCAACTAAATATGTAACCATGATCCAATCTGGTCAGGTTCCCCTGGTAGCAGGGTCACGGAGGTCAGATGGTAGTCGTTCCACTGTAATTACCTGATCGCTAAATCCTGGATCATAGTCAAGGCGGACCCCGGGCCCTCGTACTAAAGAGCACAACCGGGACATAAACGCCAAGATGAATATGCTATGGCGGGAACCACTTGTCTGGTTTTATTTAAGTGAGTACTTACTTCATTTTTAATGTATATGAAAAAAAAACTTACGAAATAGTTTCGGCAAGTTCAATGTCAGTTTTTATTGAGTTGACTAACTTAAGAAACTGGTTTTCGGCAAGAAATACGTATTACAAATTATGCACACCTACGTACGAGTAGTTTAATTATAGACTCCATTATTTAACTCGTATTACTAGTATAGTGGATAAAATATCATACACTATCATAAGTCTGATGATGATGATCTTGTGGAGAGGGAAAACATCGTGATGAAAAAAACACATTTAGGTGACTGAATGTGTAACCATGATCTAATCTGGTCAGGTGCCCCTGTGAACAGGCTCATGGAGGTCAGATGGAAGTCACTCCACTGTAATCGTCTGATCTGCCAAATCCTGTCAGGCCCTCGTACACGAGAGCACAACCGGAATATTAACGCCAAGATGAGTGTTGCAAACCCTAAATCCTTTTCACCCTTTTCTTGAACAACTCAATATTGACATCTGTTGACCAAACTCCAGGGTGCTTATTCCATAACCTTAGTGTGCGTGGGAAAAAGTTATTTTGATATACCGCTGAATTTATTTATTTATAAAACTTTATTGCACTTTAAATACAATTGGCGGACTTAAAGCCGTTAAGGCTTTATCTTCCAGTCAACCAGAGTCCGCGATAAATTTGATTCCATGGCACGAGGATTGTGCCAAATAATCTCCATGCTGGTCAAACTCGTAATCCAGATTACGTTATACAAAAAATACACAATAAAACATACATACACGTGATACATAATAAAATATTGTTCGTAAACATAATTTATAGTTTTTTGTCATTTTCCATAAAACAATTTTATGCAAAATGCATAAATTCATATTGTTAGTTATTATTGTAAAAAGCGTAAGAAATTGGTTCCCAGATGACTGATGTACTAAACGAGTTGCTCTAAATATACAATTTAGATAAGTTGGAACAACTCAACAGACTACAGGGAGTATTTTTTATGTTCAATAACTGACAGAAAAAGTCAGATAACCAACCAAGTTTACTTAAACTCAAATATTCAATAATAATAATAGTTCAATTATATTAGGTATTTGGGTGCACGTCATATCTGCCTCTCTATTATAGCCCTCTCTCTTCGGTACGTCTGCTGTAAGACATTTCTTTTTAGAAATAAGCTGTACCTTATGTGATTGTTTTCTTTATGTTCATATTATTGTAACTTTCATTGTGCATAATAAATGGTTAAGTAAATAAAGAAATATTTTCTAAACTACACACCCGTTTTTAATTAACGCTAAGAACAATCTCGATTAAACTGCTTTCAAATAGAGAAAACCGCATCCGCATCTGTTCAAGAGCTATGATGCCCCAGACAGATATACAACGCCACATATACCTACACACATAAAATTAAAAAAAAAAGCTTTTTAGAAATAAGTAGTAACTGTTATGTCGTTCATATGTATGATATTTCTCTATGTACTTTATTGTGTGCAATAAAGTATTAAATAAATAAATAAAACTTGTAAGAGCCCTTTTTTCATCGGGGGTTAAAAATTTAATGTTTTTTGTTCCATTTGGGGTTTTGGTTCTATTGTTGTCGTGCTCCACATTTGTCTTTTTCGTTTGAAGCATACTTTTAGTTTAGTAAATACTTAGTACCTACATATTCATTAACTGCAGAAAGTTCAACTTATGGACGGAACCAAAGCAGCGCCGTATCTTGCTATGCGAACCCTAAAACAGCTAGCAATCGATGACGGCTACAAATATCTGTTAGCCGCGGAGTCGCTACTACAATCATTATATATGGATGACCTTTTGGAAGGATGCGACACATTAGAACATGCAAAGGAGTTACAGCAACAGCTGATTAACATTCTACAAGGAGCTGGCATGAATATTCGCAAATGGTCCAGCAACATTAGACATTTGAAAGATCATTTAGCAGCTGATCAGATGGACACCCCATTAGAGTTTAAATGCTCAGAAACCAGGAAGATATTAGGTTTACGATGGAACCCCAATTCGGATTCGTTTACCTTTCAAAACTCATTTGAAGATGAAAACAAAGGTAGCGGCCTAACAAAGCGACAGCTGTTATCGAACGTGGCTAAAATATTTGATCCTCTCACAATTAGAGCTAAACTGCTATTCCAAAATACCTGGTCAGATGTACAACTAACGTGGGCTAAACACTTATCGCCGCAAATACATAGCCAATGGAATAAATTACATAACAGGAATGTGTGGATTTACACGTGCTGCGAAGAATGCGCACAGCGCATAATTTGTAATAATGACGTGCAGGTGCTAACATTGAATGGGGATGGTATCATTGAGATAGGTCAAGAATGTACTATCAAGGACAAGACGTTTTCCATATATGGACACAACAATTATATAAGCAAAATACAGGTTGCGAACGCCTTATCTTTTCCAGCAGAAACATCAATTCTCAATCGCATTGTTAACATAACTAAAACCGCGAACCAATACACCTGTCAATCATGAAGAGTTATGGACGGACTTAAATACACAGAATAATAACATAAAGACACAGTCAAGTACTACCCTTAGCGTCCATGATATACACCAGTATTCTGTACTGTATGGTACAATATCAATATTGATTTTCGGATTAGTCATTTTCTTGACTATTCGTTGGTGTAAGATGAGAAAAGATGGTGGGTGGATACAGCGGAGAGCTCAGTCGTGGTGCGTCTGGACGCACTACCACGACATCAACCATCAAGTGTCAGTGCAGTGAAAAGTGAACTGCGTATAATAGGACCACGCTAAGTCCGAATCGACTGATATTAGTAGAAATTATAAAATGTGGATATGGCAATAATCTGGGGATAATCTGTCCTTGTCAGTCCTTGTCAGTCCGTCTTGTAAACATTCAGATATTTGGCTTCAACTTGTACTTTTAGATTGACTAAATTATTAATCATGCTGAAATTTATCACTCTCACTTCCTTTTTAATTGTTGTGCCCAATATTTAATAATATTTTTTTCATAACTCACGAAAATAAACAAACCTCCAGAAATCAAATTGACTTTTATGAATGACGTTCTATTATTTCTAAAAAACTTGTCATAGGTTGCCATACAGAGTTTTTTTTTTGTTTTTTTAATAAGTTATTCGGACTTAGCGTGGTCTTATTATAGCTCTATCTTGAGCGTTAATAAAGCTACTCTAACAACACCACGCACGATGCCGAGGTCGGTTAAACTTAACATACCCACAGTGTGTAGTGATAGTGAGTGAAAGTGAATGATTCAAGTTACTACAAATTGACATTTTAAAGACGGACTTGGCATCAATTTTAACGGCGAGTACATCACTCACGTCAGATTTGCTGACGATATTGTAGTCATGGCTGAAACCCTGGAAGACTTGGGCAAAATGCTCAATGACCTCTGTAGTGCCTCTCAACAAGTACCTGGGTCTTAAAAGGAACATGGACAAGACGAAAATTATGTAAAATGACCATGTTGTGCCGACTCCAGTGACAGTTGGAGGTACTCCACTAAAAGTTGTTGGATAGATCACCACTAAACCACCATCAATTCATAATAATTAGATTTTACATTTCATAATGATTTACAATTCATAATGATTCGATTTTACAAAATAATTACAGGGTCCCTAAAAATACGTAACAACCGTGTCTAAACCTAAATATGTAAAATATGTAAAACCTCTTCACTTTAACTGCGTTTATCTCAAAATCAATTCGTTAAGACATTGCAAGTTTTTCCCCTGTGCTTTTCAAATCTATTATTACTACTTAATGTGGCTATTAAGAGTAGTCTATGATTAACATACAAAACCACCAATCATGATCATCATCATCTTATGTCCCACTTCGTTGGGTCTTCGGCATCCTTGGTGGTGAGCTTACTGGCACGCATATCGTTTCTTGGGCCGTCATCTCTTTCTGCCTGGCGGGGATAGCATGGCGAGACATTTGTTCCCCACGTAATTTGCAAGACATGATCATACCATCGAAGGCGGCACTCTTGTAGTTTATCTGTGATGTCACGAACGCCAAGGCTTGAATGGGGGCGTTTCGGACGCGATACTTCCGTGTAACACCACAAATAATTCATATCCTCCTGCTTGTGTCACTCTTATTGGGGCCACGTCTCGCTGCCGTATAGAAGAGTAGGTCTTATGATGGTATTATAGACCTATCACATCGGCTTAATCGGCATCTTGGAGTCACGAATGACACCTGTCACCTCCCGCCGTTTGGCCCAAGCCGCGGATATTCGGGGTTTGACTTAAATGTCGATGACCCCGATTACTCTAAGTAGAGATACCAGATATCTAATCTAGACCAGATGCGCTTGACTTCATTTTCGCTTATGCGCACGAGTATGGGATCTGCACTATTGTAGGCCATGATCTCTGTCTTCTGTATCCCTCCATGAGAGTTCTCAGGGCAAATAGGAAGAAAGAAAGAAAGACATACGGGACCCATCGTCCCACAGCCCCGCCGAAACCCATACTGACACTCAGAGATTTCACACTCTCGTCGGGTCCGCAGGCCAACAAAGCATTCAAAGAACCATAACTTCATACTTCGTCTACATAGCCCCCTCGCTGCAAGATGTCGCCTGCTCGCTGGTCGTTTGCCGGGCCTCCCCGAACGGGGTCCCACTCGGCAGGCTAGTCCCGCGCCGAGGGCGACAAAGAAGAGCTAGCGAGGGGTGCAAACCCCACAGACCAGACTGTCATCATCATGGCATCAACCGGCACCACATCACCACAAGCCGAGGCCCGCGCTCCCGTGCGTGAAAAGCCGGGAGCGCCAAACCAAAAGACCGGCCCGTTTTAACGGACCGCGACCCCACATCACCGCCCGTGGGCATATGCCCAAAAGCGTTCTCCCCGCGAAAATGAAGTGAAGAACCATAAAGGTATTAGACATCGCCTTTATACGGCGGCAGTTAGTGCACTCCCGCACCGAGCCTTTGCTTTTGTAGATTGTAGTAATACACAGCCTCTACTGGTTGGGTACCTTCCAGGTTAGGAGAATGTGGTTTTGAAGGTCGATAAGGATGCTCACACCACGAGAGCTAATTGATTTACACAAGAATATAAAAAAAATACTAGCGAAATTTTCAAATGTTGAAGTTATGTGCAGTGCGTACCTTAAATATTAGTTAATATGTAGTTTAAATATTAAGCGAAATTTATTACCAACAACAACAAAAATGTCCATTTCCATCTGCAGTGGTTGTCCCGCATGATAGTTGGTCCTTGGCGCGCATGATTGGTTGGTTAATTAACTCAACTATGAATCTGGTTATGATGAAGAAATCCAAGCATCTGATCACCAACAAGAGTGGAAGGACCGCCACCCAGATCGATTACTTTCTCACTCGAAGAGACAATATTGGCAAAGGTTCCACCTGTAAGGTCATACCCAGAGAGAGTGTCACTGCCCAACACCGCAGTATTAATATATAAATAAACATCTTCGCGTGGAGGCTTCAACTCCGCGAGAATCTGCGGCATTGAAGCCACCATGCGCCCCCGACGTGGACCGTGATGTGGAAGGATTTGCCACGGTCCAGAAGAAGAGTAGACGTCGTGCTGCTCAGAATTTTCGCGGCACTGCAGTAACTAGTCCCAACTTCCTGCTGCGCCCTGCAACACCGACGACAGCGCTCTACCTGTCTCGCCTTCATTACACGGTGACGGCAAAGGACGTGGAAGAGCACATCCGCATAACCAAGAAGTACCTCGTGAGGGTCCAGCTCTTGGCATCAAGCCATGAACGTATGTTCAACTCGTTCGTGGCGTTGGTTCCCACCGCAGATTTGGATTTCTTCATGAGGGAAGATTATTGGCCGAAGGGTGTGGTGTACCGGCGATTCCGTGGGCGACCCAGAATTTCCGGTGCCGCCGAACGACATTAAGTGTCAATTACTTTTTAAGATTATAATAAATTATATTTTTATATATTAGTTTACAATTTATAATAATTTGTATGTAGGTATAGGTTTTATCATTGTCTGTATTTTGTATTAGTTTATTTTGTATTTATGTTGTTTGTGTATTTATAAATATGGGCCTCAGTTGCCTGAAATAAATGAATAAATAAAAAATAAAAATAAAAAAAAATTAATGCGACTATACTTTGTCAAATCTAGGATGATAATTTTGACAGTTTACCGTAGGGATGGGGTAGTATAAAATCGTTAAAGAATTTATTCGATTATCGATTATCATAGAACTTGGAATCGATAGTTGCATGGTTATGCTGTGTATATTATACAAAAGAAACGGTTTTTTTACTTTTGAATTAATAATTTTTTAAAACAACATTAAATCCCTTCCACGACGACAATTTCAAAACGTGCATATTTTTATTCGGTCAGTTAGCCTATTCCGTAGAATACACACGAGTCGAATTCGATGTTGTGAAAGGTTTTTTTAGGGTGATTTTAAGTGTTCGATTATTTTACTTGAATACCGATTTTCGATTGTCTGTTGTTATTCGTTATTCGTGGCACTTCACTAAAGGGGCGGTACCAGTCTATGAAGTACGACATTATCCATTATACATTTTACTGGAAAAAAAACACGACACTTCATAGGCGTGCGCCAAGAACCAAGAATTAGTGAGCTGTCAAAATTATCATCCTATATGACAAAGTATGAAGCATATTTGTATCGCATTCTTTACAAAGTAATCGCAGACGTACATTGCGTGTAAGTCTCGGTAAATGTAAATATTTCAAATTTATACATAGATGCATTACCTTTGCTTTTCTTGTCCTTATTATTGTGTAAATAAATGATATTTTGACTTTTTCAGGTGGGTGGTATAGTTTTCAGCCACTTACTAAGTATTACTACCTGGGAAATGTAATGGAGGTATATTTCGAAAAAAGTCAAGAAAATGCTACAATTACCTACTAAAATAATAGTCGTCGTGTTGTTTATTTTACTTTAAAATGTTGAAAAAAGTGTATAACTTGAGTGAGATAAATAAATAAAATAAATGTAATAGAAACTGAATTCAAAGAGAAACAGAATCATGAATGATGAATGCAAATGGCCGCCATTTTACTCGTATATGTGTGCGTGATTTCAGGGTTGCCATGCACATCATTTATCTTGCCCTCTTTACGAATTGAGGTTATTAGGTTATTACCCCAGTACTAGGTTAGCAATACAACTTTACAATAATAAAAAACACACAATATTTAATTTCAGACTTAATTCTTTAATTATAATTAGTCACTGTAACGATGTGGTCCTCTTCCTATCCCTACGGGAAAAAGGCGTAAACTAATTCTTTATTTTATAATTTTTATAAGAAAGCTCACTGTTACCCAAAGGGCAATGGAAAGAGCTATGCTCGGAGTCTCTTTGCGCGATCGAATCAGAAATGAGGAGATCTGCAAGCGAACCAAGGTCACCGACATAGCTCTAAGGATTGCCAGACTGAAGTGGCAGTGGGCAGGACACATAGCTCGAAGAACAGATGGCCGATGGTGCAGTAAAGTTCTCGAGTGGCGACCACGTGCCGGAAGACGCAGCGTGGGTAGGCCTTGCACAAGGTGGACTGACGACCTGGTAAGGATCGCAGGTACCAGCTGGATACGAAAAGCACAGGACCGGCCTTTGTGGAGATCTCTGGGGGAGGCCTATGCCCAGCAGTGGGCGTCTTCTGGCTGATATGATGATGATGATAATTTTTATGTACTGAATGTTGTATAATGCTCGTGTCAGTAGGTATAAAAGTTTAAATAAAGGCGAGAACGCTCCAAAATTAAAATCCTATTTGCACCGTTAGATCAAAGTGGAATGTGTTTTTCATAGAATAAGGGCCATTTTTGTATCACGCCTATTGAAATACGTAATTACTTTCATGCCGCTTGACAAGTGGCATGACAATAGTATAGAATAGTGAGGCAATTTATAATAATTTTAATAGATTTTCAAAATTTACTCGGTTCAGATAATATATTTTGTAAAACGAAAACTCAAAAATGGATTTGGATTCGGTTATTTTGACAACCTTTGAGCAAAGATGTGCTTCCGACCTACTAGGATAGCCACCAGCAATTTACTTTGAAAAGAATGACATAATTAATTTGGGAATTCGGATTCCCGATTCCGGATTTCATTCGGATTCGGACATCATAGTAGTACGAAACGTACATAGGGAGACCAGGTAGACAATATAGTAAGAGTCATATCTCATAAAATCATCATCTCCATTTTCCTACCGTTTATCCCGGCCAGGTCACGCTTTCCGACTTAAATCTTCCGTCATGCTTATGTAATTAATTTTTTTTTTTTGAGTCTCTAAGTTCTTTAGAAATAGTACCCTAAAATCTTCAGAACCTGATTTGTCTGACTGAGTCACAAATGCAATACATAAAGAATTCCACATTTTTTGAAAAAATAATTCTTAAAAAAACTAGCCATGTCGTTCTAACTTTTGTTTGGAATTTACACCAAAGTAAATACAATTTAAAAATGAGAATTTAGTACGAATCATCATTGCTAATGTGTCGTAGGTAATTAAAAAAGATAATGCAATCTTTGCAACATTTAAAAAAAAGTTGTGTTATCGCTACGAAGTGGCGGCAAAGTGTAGTTTCATTTTTTTAATTTATTCATACTTAAGTATATATTCAGTACACGTTCATTAACTGCAGAAATTTCAACTAATGGATGGATGAAGGTTCAATTTGATTATTGTTTGTGTTTGGCTGCAATAAATTTTAATAGCTTTGTTGACAGAAAAACCTCATTTCCAATGCCATTATGTTTTTGAGAATAAAAGTACAATAACGACAACACATTAAGCTTTATAAGCGAAAGATAAAACATATTTTTATTCGAAAAAGGAAACAGTGTTCTTCGTTACAAGAATATTTAACAAATTACACTGGTCATATCCGTCCATATTAATATAGTCAATACTTAACTACTTAACGTATCCGCTCTCTAGTTATTATTTTAATATGATTGCCTTCATAACTTTCCTCACCGAGTAAACTGTTATTTGTTCAACGAGTAAGCAGGATAAGTAGTAGACCGGCTGCGAACCGTCTATTAACTAGTGGACTCTGAAAGGTAAGAGACAATGTTCATGAAAGCGCCCGAAAACCTCGGCCGAAAGCATCGAAGCCCGAAAATCATCTGTTTGCAGTTAAACATCGCCAAAACAAAGTACATGGTTAGCTGCAGCGCAAATCTGAAATCCATCCATATACGTTACGAAGTCAATAACAGTACAGATAAATTGAAATACCTTGGATCCGTGCTTCACGAGTCCAATGATATTGGGTCCATGTCAAGTAAAGATCTATGCAGCCAAATCCCGAAATAACTTAAATGACTTATATCTCATCATCATCCATCAGTCCACTGCAGGACTAAGGGCGTCTCTCACGAAAGGGAAGGTTATTGCCATAATCTTCATGCTTGGCAGGCAGGTTGGAGATCGCAGTATTATAAATATAACAATGGAAAACGCTGATGCCCATTTTCCAGCAAACGTCCTCGTCCTCCTCCGACCACGGATAATCTTTTGCCTCGAAAACATTAGTCGCCTTGTGCGACACTTACGATTGTAAGGAGTTGGTAATATGCTACTCTGCCGGACACCACACGGTCAGTCAGAGTCAGAGTCCATGGATGCGAGACATCGCCTAGTCGGATGCGAGAGCCAATAGCTTTCTACACAAGAATGCGCAAGACCGGGCGAAAACTGACATTGACATGTTGCAGTTTATTGATAAACTGCAATAAAAACGGCGGCCACCGCCTTGAATCCAGGGCGCATGCCAGAATTACCCTTACCACCTTACCACGTCGACTACCGTGCGCACCGGCGGCACGATCGCACATCGGCAGCAGACAACTGTACGCGGACAGCAACGAGACGGCAGCTGTTTCTATAGTAATGCTTGCAGTCCGATAACGTCGACTGCCGCCTACAAAGTGCAGTCCGTGTACATTATAAGCACTAGGTGACAAGACGACTTGGCAGGCCAGTCTAAATAATCATCAAGTTACTTTTATTGAACCTAATAATACTACAACTTTTGCAGATTGTCGAAAGGAATTGAGTTAAGCAGCCATGGCGTCGAGCGAGGATGCGCCAGAGTGCGTGTTGCCGGGCGCGCTGTGTCTGGCGCTGCGCGTTTCGCGCTGGTTCGGCCTGGCGCCGCTGCGCCTGCGCGACAGCCGCGCCGCGCCGGCGCCCCACCTCTCGCCCATTACTGTATACTCGCACGCTTTACTAGTGCTCACCTGTAAGCTTCCAATTCACTATACTTTTTGTCAATAGTCCTTTTACCTATTATATGCTTAGTTCGAGAGTACCCTTAACCTACCAAAGAGCTTGTAGGAAAAGGTTTATCGATATGGAAGAAGTATAAATAGGGAAACGATATTTTGAATGTATGTATATGTTCAACGCTTGGCGAGTTGACTCTTTTTATTGTCCCGTAAATTTTTTTTCCGAAAAATCAAATTTTTGTCTCATTTGATAGTCCTAGAAGGTACCCCATAACCGGAACACACTACACCCCTCGCTGACATGAGCAGCTGTTGATACTGACAATGATGGTCACCGCCGGACTGTGCTCCAGAGCCAGACCGCGTCCGACAATGCCAAATGAGATGAAAAAATCCATGCCGCAGCCAACGTAAAGCACGAAAAACTGACCCGTCAATCTTAACTAATTATTTCAGGTTTAAATATCATTTCACTTACTTATGACAAAAACAATGTAAGAATTACTTTCGAGGCGAGGGAAATTGCGACTGCGTTAATTGGAATGATTCTTAATGTTGCTATATATACTGAAGGGGTGGTGAGCAGCACGGCCAGAATGAAGTGTATAGTCGATACTTTGCTTAAGGTAGATCGGGTGAGTACTCTTCAACTTGCCTGTAGTGTAACGGTGTAGAGTTGACCATTAACATTGTTTCCGACGCTGTCGCTCAACAGGTGATCTCCTAGTGTATCTAATACACCGTTTGGCTATTAGATACACTATTGCTGTTAAGAGTCAAGGTGAGGCACTCCCTGTTTTACTGGATGTTGATATTTTTGTCCAGCAGATGCGCCACAGTTGACGGGTGTTGCTCCGATAGCTTGGACATTAACGCTGGTGTCCTTCAAGGCTCGGTACTGTCTCCAACTCTGTTCCTCCTTCATATTAATGATATGCTGTCCAATGACGGCATTCATTTCTATACGGATAACAGTACTGGAGATGCCTTTTATACGTGTCGTGCGAATATCCCTCGTGTCATTGTGGAGGAAAATCGCGAAATACTTGAATCTAAAATCGAGAGTTCTCTATTTAGAATCTCCGATTGGGGACGACTACATCTAGTCGTCTCTCACTAAGATATGCATTCATCATCAAGAAAGCTCCATTCGTAGTTGCTACTCAGTTCGAGGATACACAGCTTACCATCTCTAAGAACTTACATATCCTAGGTATCGACATTTCCATTGACGTCCAGTTTCGCAGTCATTTGGAAGAGAAGGCCAAGATCGCATAAAAAAACTGGGTGTGCTGAACAGCTTGAAACGATTGTTCACGCCGGGGGCAATGACATCTCCTACATAAGGCTCAAGTCAGACCTCAGAACTTTCTCCCACGCACACTAGAGTTTTGGAATGAACTACCTGGATAGGTTTTCCCTGGAGAATACAAAATAGATTTCTTCATGAAAGGGGTGAAAAAGTTATTACGGGTTCGGCAACGCGTGGCTGATGCCCCTGCTATTGCGAACGTCAATAGGCTGATTTAACTGCTTTCCATCAGGCAGGTTGTAAACTTGTTTACCACCTAAGTGGTATGAAGAAAAGGTTTCGATTGGTCATGCGTATTGTAACTGCCCGTATTGGTTCTGAATAGTCAATCAATGTAAAAGTATTAATTTGTCAAATCTTAATTTTGTTTTGATTCGTCAAACCTGCAATCCTCTTTTAAATATTTCTTAGAAGATTTGACTGAAGTAATTTTATTACCCACAATAAACTAAATAATTCTGAAGCGGATTCTACAAAAGAATTGGCTTTATTGAGCCAAAGTGTTTGGCTCTAAAATAGCTTCAATCTCTTGTGCAATCGCTTGCATCACTTCATGGTGTACTATTTGGTTTATCAAGTAAATAGTTAATTTCAGGAAAATAAACTCCTTTTTTCTGCAGGTGATTCTCGGCACCCAAGAACGCTTTGGAGCGGAACAAGAACAAGTAAAGCTGCGAATTTTTACAATATTTATCTTTGTGTTTCCCACTGTGGTAACCTTACTACCTTACTACAAACATGAGATCAGTGAGTACTTTTTCTCTTTTGAAAGATTCCTAGAAACGATCATAATATCTACGATAATTGTAATGTCGACTTGCAGACTCTATTATGATAAAACATAAAAAAAGGCTTCCGTTATGATTCTAGAAGCAAATCGTATTAGTTTGTTGTAACTTTTGTTCTCTTACTACTTTGACACGGGTGAAACCGAAAATGACGGTTATCAACCCCTCCCTCACCCCTACACTTGCTTTTCTTCTCCGAAGTAATTGAAGACAGTGAAACAATTATAGATGAGAGCACATTAACAAAGAGAAAATCAATCTACATTCAATTTTCAAAAACTAATTGCTTAACTTATTTTGATACGATAACTAGTTTTTACAATACAGCCTGATTATTACGACAAAGTAAAATAAATGTTTTATTTTATCTTTCTACTCAATTTGTGGGAAAATGACAGCAGGTACGAGAAAGTTCCGTGGAGATATTTAAAAGCTTATTAATTTATCTAGAAAACGACATCTAATTCACAGTAATGTGAATAATAGTTATCGAGATACAGTTTACCGCGTAGTGGTGTTCCCGTGCGGATTATATACTCTCCCGGATTATATACTTTTTGGTAAACAGTGTTTTCTTACTTCGACCCTGCTGAATAAAAAGTGGCGGTTTCAGGTTTTCGGTTTTAGATCTACCATTTGGCTAGTAGCCTGCCTCTAGCTCCTGACTGTGTGCTGATGTTGAGAACAGTCTTCAAGCAGTAGTTAGTAAATAGAAGAAAGATTAAAATAAAACATTTAAACGAAATATAATGTAGATTAATTAAATCGCTCTTTGACGTTTTGCTCCTGTCTGTAACCGTTGAAACCATTAAATGCAAAATTTGAAAAATCCGCTTTGGAGAGGAAAAGGGGGTGATGGGGGGCGGTGTTGGTAACCGGCAGTTTTTGTTTCAGTGTGATAGAATTAGTTAGAATATATTGGTTACCAAAAAATAATATGATTTGCTTCTAGAACTTCGCTAACTATACAATGTGTCCCAAAAAATAGTGTCAAGCGAAAGTCCAGAGATAGAGCACCCCTTGAGGTATCCGTATCACCCCATGTATGTTCCGCGATTTTTCATACTTTTCGAGTTCTAACGGTATTTCTGAATTTTTGAGAATTAACGACTTATAAATTTAAAAAAATTCTTAAAAAAAAAGTACGCTATTATTCAAAATATTTCTTTTTACAGCTGAATCACCTTGAATTGTTCTTATATGCTTAAAATAATCAGCTTCATAACTTTGATGAAAATCATGAAAATATTGGTTTAAAGTTAAAAATTAACGGTTGATGAATTATGATCTAAATATTCAACTTGAAATTACAAATTTAAACGCGTGATTTCAAGGTTCCTAAGTATGCCTTAAGAATTTAGCAGACTCTTAGCTTTTATAATCATTTAAAAAAAAGTAGCATTTGATGGGATACTTTGGCTAAAATCGGCCTTCAAAAACTGCAAAGTGGAAAATTCTTAAAATTAGCCAAATTTGCAATCAGATAATTACAACATTTTTTTGGCTAATTCGTTATTGCAGATCATTTAGGCGCACCTTACCTTTTTTACCTGCCAAACAAACAATGGACCGAGAGGATAAAAGACTGAATTATTGCTATCTCTCTCACTCTCATTGGAAAGAGGGGATTGCAAAGAATGGTATTCATGGAATTTACTACCTGAGTGATAAGGGAATGAGGCGGGGGGTGCGGTATGGGCAATGGTCGTGTTGTGACTTGTGTTTTGCTCTGCGTTTAGTCGTTTGCCTGCCTTTGTTTGTGCTTTACGATACGCTCCTTTGATTATGTGATAATTTAACTGACAAACTTTGCTTTCTTTACGGACTTTGAGTGCGATTACGATTTGGTTGGTGATTACATACGGAACTTCGACGAATTTGGCTTTCTTTACGGACTTTGAGTGCGATTACGATTTGGTTGGGTTAGGTGGACCAATTTAGCGTCAATTTATGGTCAGGCATCTTAAACGGAGAGCTGATTGGACCGTTCCAAGTACCTGACCGACTGAACGGCGAAGCCTATTTGCAATTTCTACTAAATGATCTTGACAACTTATTATAAGATGTAAATCTACTAACGCGCAGGAACATGATATTCCAAAATGACGGCGCTCCATGCCACTTTGCAAGAGTTGTAAGAGAGCACTTAAATAAAAAATACCCAGACAGGTGGATCGGCCGTTGAGGACCCATTGCGTGGCCGCCACGTTCCCCCGACTTGAATCCCATTGATTTTTTTGTTTGGAGATATTATAAAGAATTAGTTGACACCAAAAACATAAGTAACGTAGGCGAATTACGAGTTAAATTGAGAGCGGCAGAAGAAACAATAAAAAGTAATAGAACAGCATTCATACGACTAAAAGAAAATTTTCTTAGACGATGCAGAATTTGTATCTAGCACCAAGGTCGTCTTTCGAAAACTTTCTGTAAATAAATAATTTATAACGATTATTTACTATTGTTTTTTAAACTCAAATTAACCTCCAAATGTTTATTAAATCGTTGCTTTCCTGCAGTTAATTTTGGTAAGTTTACAAACTAATGAACCTTATAAATAATAAAATGAACAATAAAATTGTTTTTATCTAATTACAAATTTGGCTTATTTCAAGAATTTTCCACCTTGCAGTCTTGGAAGGCCGATTTTAGCCTTAGTAGCCCATCAAGTGCTACTTTTTCAAATGATTATGAAAGCTGAGAGTCTGGAAATATAGACATACTTAAGAACCTTGAAATCACGAGTTTAAATTTTTTATTTCATGTTGAAAATTAAGGTCATAATTCATCAACCGTAAATTTTTCACTTTATACCAATATTTTCATGATTTCCTTCAAAGTTATGAAGCTGATTATTTTAAGCATAAAAGAACAATTCAAGATGATTCAGTTGCAAAAAATAAAAATAGCGTACTTTTTTTTTTAATTTTTTGAGATTATAAGTCGATAATTCTCAAAAATTCAGAAAAAACGTCATAACTCGAAAAGTATGAAAAATCGTGGAATATATATGGGGGTGATTCGGATACCTCAAGGGGTGCTCTATCTCTGGACTTTCGCTTGACACTATTTTGTGGGACTTCCTGTACAATGCGTATGGCTCTGAGCCAGAAAGTTCTACAACAATGGTAAATTTCATGGTTAAGTAGTTGCTGAACGTGACGAACAGACGGATAGACTTATGATCACGCTCATGTGTCTATTCAGAGTTTCTTTTACCATTTTGGTTCGGAACCCTAATTATATTTTTTTCCCAATACTAAATAACAAATTTATTTTAAGATATGTTCTCCGGGAAAATCATAATGCATCAATTCGTCACAGTGGTGGGAATGACGTTTATAAATTTGCAATTTGTGCTCGTCGTAATTTCTCTCAGTTTAGCTTTGAGAACTGTTACAGACCGAACTAGTACAGTATTTGCAAATATTAACTTGTACAGTAAGTAAATTTTTCATGTTTGTTATAAATGTGGTTATCACTCTAATGTTTACCTTCGCATTACCAGTCGGACCTTGCGTCACGTGCAACTGAAGTTCCACAGGGCAAAGTTTTTATTAAGTTCACTCAAAGAACAAATAATATCAAGTTGTGGTTATTGAAGAAACAATTGACAAACTAAGACTATATTTTTTTTTTGCGATACTTGAATATCAGTTTGAGCTTCGCTATAGAATGTAAATGCCGTCATAAGTAATATCCAATTACCAATTTGCTAATATTCCAAGGTGTGTAGTAAAGAAAAATCGCAAACCACTTGTGTTGAAAGTCGAGAGTCTCCGATTGAAGACGATTAAACTAAGTCCAATTTAACTGTTAACTGTTAAAAAGTCACAACAATTATGTTATGGCTTTACGATTCTTGTCACACTACATAACATCTCGAAGAAAAATTGTATCCTTGGAGTCGACATCTCTAGTGATCTCCAATACCGGACGTATTTAGAAGACAACGTCAAGTTGATATCTAAAAACAAATTATTGCTCTCATCTGTGGGCGGGTACATGCTTACTAGATTGGTCTTTTATATTATCCAAAAACATGACGGCAACACGCTGGTGATAACCTTGGTATTGCAAACGTCCATATGCTATGGTAACTGCTTACCGTCAGCCGGGCCACACGCTTGTTTGCCACCTTAGTGGTATAAAAATACTAATTTCATAGGATATTACCTATGCAGGTTTAGAGGCTACGGATATGGAAATTGCTAAGGCTGCACTGCGCGACGCGACGCGACGCTGCTGTCAGTTGAAAGCAGCCGCCCGCAGTCTGTGTCTTCGTTTCAGCCATCACCTTACGATGTCAATGACCTACATCGTTTTCTCAATTTCCTGCTTACTATATTTAATTACAAAAGTTTTGAGTAAGTATACCAATACAACTAAAATATCTAAACGACAATTTTATACAAATTAATGACACTGGGGAAGAACATTCAATGTCACTATTAAAAAAATATATATATTTTTAAAGCAACATATTTTTTATGGCACCCTTATTTTATTTATACATACACACACTCACGCCCCCATCCCACAGGAGTAAGAGACAAGCCACAATGCCACAAGCTACAATTTGGTACATCTACTTCTGTTGCCCTTTTTACTTCTTCTTCTTCTTCGGCCTTGCTATATTATTCCCATATTATCTGGGGTCAGCACTTTTTTGCCCTTTCCACATACCTACATATTTTCATACGTTTCATTTATTTTTATAACAAAAAGATTTACAAGTGTCCCAAACAATACGTAACAACGTAAATATGTAAAAAATTTAAAACACTTTTAACTTCGTTATAGATATTACACGTTTTGTCCCTGTGCACTTCAAATCTATTATTATTACTTCATGTGGCTATTTGGTGTAGTGTAGTATGTATGTATGTATGTAATCTCTTTATTGCATCAATTTATAACATTGTAGTCATGTGCATACAAAATCACTTATCATCAACATCATAATCTTAGCGTTATGTCCCACTTTGCTCGATCCTCAGCAGCTTTAGCGGTGAGGATCGACCTCTCCTTCCCGTGCCTGGCGGGGGTGGCATTCGACACGTAATTGACTAGTCTGCGTAAGACGTGGCCATACCATTGAAGGCGACACTCTTGCAGCTTATCTATGATGTCATGGACACCAAGGCGACCTTCATTTTCTACTGCTTGTGTCACTTTTGTAGGGGCCAAGTCTCGCTGCCGTATAGGAGTTCAGGTCTAATGATAGTATTATAGACCTGTCCCTTCGGGCCCGCCTATTCGGGCTTTGACGACGCTATCGATGACCCGGGTTGCTTTAAGTAGAGATCCCAGATATTTAACCTGATACTTGCGGTTGACTTCATCTTCGCCTATACGCACGGGTAGAGGATCCGCTCTGTTGAAGGGCATGTTCTCTGTCTTCGCCATATTAATCTTCAGACCACCGTTCTCAAGTGACTGCTTCAACTTTTTTACACGTTGGACTAGTCAGTAGTCCTTTGACAGAATCTGTCAGCGGAATATCGTCAATATATATGACCTCATGATAGTCTCGAATGCTGTCTGACAGTACGTCTAATATCATGTTGAACAGAAGTGGGCTAAGTACAGAGCCCAGATGTACCAACAGCAGTCCTAACTATGGTATCGGAGTTGCAGTACATTCTCGAATAATGCCAATATAAGCCTCGAGCACTGGCTAAGACGTAGACATAAATTTAACCTGCTTGAACCGCTGCGTCCACCAGATCATATCCCATGGGACATAGTCAAAGGCCTTCTGCATGTCCCGAAACAGGAAATGCAGGGGAGTGTTCTTTGATCTGTATCCCTCCATGAGAGTTTTCGGGGCAAATATGAGGTCCATTGTCACAAAGCCCGGCCGAAACCCACACTAACTCGCCGATATCGCACACTCCTGTCGGATCCGTAAGTCAACAATGCATTCGAAGAGCTTCATGGTGTTTGACATCACCTTTATACGCGGTAGTTAAAACTCTCGTGCACCGAGCCTTTGCTTGTGTAGATTGGAGTAATGACACGCATCCTCCATTGATTGGGTATCTTCTCGGCGAGGAAGACGCATTTATGAAGGTCGGCAAGGATGCTCACACCACAAGAGCCCATCAATTTTCACAAAAATATAAAAAATGAAATGTATTACCAACTATAACTCAAATGTCCATTTCCATCTGCAGTGGTTGTTCCGCATGACAGTTGGTCATTGGTGGTCTTGATTGGTTGGGTACTTAGCACAACTATGAATCTGATTACGATCAACGAGTCCTCGTACACACTACATGTAGAGGTACGTGTAACAGTAATTTTATTTAAGTAATAAAATAATACAACATTGAACTGTCTCTTCATTTTTAGTTACCACATTTTTTACCGAACTAGTGCGGTAAAAAATGTGGTACTACATAGTATCACGGAGGTATTATGGCAGTCGCTCCACTGTAATTATCTGTTCAGCCAAATCTTGGATCATGGTAAAGACGGATACCAAGCGCTTGCCCGTGACAGCACAACCGGGATATTGACGCTAAGATGACGCTAAATTATAAAATAATACAACATTGAACTGTCTCTTCATTTCTAGTTACCAGACTTTTTACCGAACAAGTGCGGTAATGTAAAAAAGCACGCGTATTTATTGTCGACATTATAAGTAAATAAAACCTGCACATTCATCCGCCTGAATGTGTAACCAGAATCCAATCTGGTCAGGTTCCCCTGGTATCACGGAGGTATGATGGCAGTCGCTCCACTGTTATTATCTGATCAGCCAAATCCTGGATGATGGTAAAGACGGATACCAAGCCCTTGCCCGTGACAGCACAATTGACGCTAAGATGACCACCACCAGCAGTAAGAAATAAATTTGGTCACTTTCGGCCAAACAGACCATTCGCTCCAACCGCCAAATCCTGTTAAGGCGTTTAGGCAAGATTTACAATGACGACTCAAAAGAGCTACTGACTTTGGTTACTGGTATAACAAATAACTATTTTCTATTTCTAGGAATGCCGTTTAAGCAGCGTGGTGAACGAAGTAAGCAGCGTTCGCGGTCCATTGCGTCGCGAGGCAATGCGCGCGCGCCGCCGCATCGAACTGCATGGCGCTGCGCTCAAGCCCGCGCGCATGTTCACGCTGGGCCGGCCGCTCACAGCCGCGGTAATAGAATAGAATAGGATAGGGTAATATAAAAATCGAGTAAAAAATAATCGATCTATTTAAAAAATAAAAACAACAATTATTGCACCTATAGACTAATGTCCGATTACACTAAACTTAGGCGACTCTTAAGTTGGCGCCTTAAGGTATTCCTAAGCATGTAAAATCTATGTCATAAAGTTAAAGAGGGACTTAGCAAGTTTGGTGCTGAAGCAGTGCTTTTTCTTAAAAGGAATATTTATTTAATTATTTATTGTGCACAATGAAAGTTACAATAATATGAACATAAAGAAAACAAACACAAAAGGTACAGCTTATTTCTAAAAAGAAATGTCTTACAGCAGACCTACCGAAGAGAGAGGGCTATAATAGAGAGGCAGATATGACGTGCACCCAAATACATAATATAATTGGTATCTATACAGGGTGTAAAAAGACCGCTAGCATTAATTGAAACCTCATATTCTACCCATAAAACTAAACAACTTTCCCCAAGAAACATACCCGCGGAAACTCTTTGTTTAGGCAGAAATCGAGATTCTTTTAAAAAAAAAAAAGTTGTATTTTTGTACTAAAAAATATCAAGTATCGATAACTAAATCGTTCACAATTAATTTAGACACCTAAAGTTCAAATTTAAGTTGAAATAAATGCACTGTAAGTAAAAGAACGCAATGTAAAGCGTGCGCCCGGCCGCACACGTGTTACTACCTACCTACTCGTGACGCGCGCACGGCCGGAGGTAGGTACTACCTACAGCGGCCGCGCGCGCGCCAACCAGCCACCGGCCGTCCGTGGGCCCATGCGCATAGGCAGCAACACTGCCATGCTACCACTCAGTAAAGTTCAACAAGACAGGGGTACGCATACCTTAATACATTACCTAGACGTTTGCTTACGGTCATTCACATTATACTAAAATCGTACCCAGCACCTACCTACCGGCGATATCAGCAGTAAAGTTCACGATCGAAAGTCCTACCTACCTAGGTACATGATTGTATGACGACCATTCACATTACATGAGAATTTAACGTAGTAGGTATTTACCGCGGCGCGCACTTGCATGATCAGGCACAGGATCAGCTGTCTTAGGTAGACACCTACCTAACTTACGTACACGTTTGCTTACGGACATTCACATCATACGAGAATCGAGCCCAGTACCTACCACCTACCTACTGTCGATATCTGCAGAAAGTTCAGTGTGGCGCCTAGCCAAGGTATACCTACTAGTTAGGTTAAATACGCCAGAGCGGCCGCCGCGCGGGGTCAGTGCCCACGGTCACGTGGGCGAGCGAGAGCCGTGCGCTGGACGATGTACATTGCGCGTCGCAATTAATTATTTTTTTTAGGTAGCGAAATTATGAAGTCATTTCCGCGGGTATGTTTCTTGGGGAAAGTTGTTCAGTTTCATGGGTAGAATATGGGGTTTCAATTAATGCTAGCGGTCTTTTTACACCCTGTATATATAATAGTAATATTACCTACATATATAATGAATAACACAAATACTAAATACAGACCTATAAATATATAAATATATAATGTTATGGATTGCAAGTGGAAAGATAATACAATTTTACTCTTTTTTTTAAAGTACCGAGTGAGGTACTGTTACGAACAGTATGCGGAAGCGTGTTCCATAGCCTAGCCGCATGAACAGTAAATGAGTTGGTGTAGCATTCAGAATGATGAGGGGGAATGGAGAGGAGTGTCCTGACACTTGAGCGACAGGGTAAGTCTTGAGAACGGGAGAAACTAAACCGGTCACGGAGATAGGAAGGAGCACGAGAATTATAAAAATATTGAAAAGAAGACAAGGGATATGGGTATTTCTGCGTAGGCGCATCGGAAGCCACTTGAGCTGAGACCGAAATTGGGAGATGTGGTCATACTTGCGTAAGCCAAATATAAAGCGAATGCCGAGATTTTAAAGGCGCTCAAGATTACTCAATAGCTCTTCAGTATCATCGAGATAGCAGGAGTCAGCATAATAGAGTAATGGAGTTTGGACAATGGTTATTTTGGTATTCATAGGAAGGAAATATTGAAGACGTTTGAGTGAGTGATAAGTGTGGTTAATTTTCTTGCTCACGTTGTTGATTTGGGCCGTCCACGACAGGTTAGATTCAAAAACTACCCCCAAATTCTTTGCAGTTTTGGTTAAAGGAATAACCGATCCATTATAAATAATCGAAGGCACTGAGCCATCACTAACACGCTTGTGCATGTAGGTACTACCAATAATCATCGCTTTTGATTTATCAGAGTTGACAAGTAAGCCGTAGTCTTTTGCCCATTTCGAGATATTGGCCAGCACTGAGTTGAAATACTTGAGGGCATTTTCAGTATCATCAACACTGAAATGGTGGTAAAGCTGCAAATCATCGGCGTAGAGATGGAAACTACAAGGGATAACAGTAATTGATAGTATTTATGAAGACAGAAAAAGGAACAGAGAGGACGCCACCCTGGGGTACGCCCGCAACGAGATCACACCAGTGTGAGTTAGCCTCATTCAAGCAGACCCGCTGCGTGCGACCCCCAAGATAGGACTGATGAGGACAGATTGAGGGAGCGAAGGACAGCAAGGAGTAAATCGTAATCCACTGAGTTGAAGGCGCTGCTGAAATCCAGAAGGGCGAGGATAGTGAGATTCTTATTTTGAACTGCCCAGCGGACGTCGTCAGTGATTTTAAGAAGGGATGTAACAATGCTGTGCCTTGAGCGGAAGCCAGACTGATAGGGAGATAATAAATTATTGGATAGGACATGATGTGTAAACTGCTCGTGGACGATATGTTGAAGGACTTTGGAGAGGAAAGGTAACACTGATATAGGACGAAAATGCGCGGGAGAACTGGGGTTGGACGTCCTAGGAAAAGGAATGACATTGGCGGATTTCTGCGCAGAACGATTTTTAGCCTGATCACGCCTGCCCATCAGCTCTCTAATGATCTGAGTTAACCAAGGCGCTGGAGTATGTTTTATTTTTACCTTTCTTAAGGGAGCATGTGAGTCAAATAGAATAATTAGCTTAGTGTTTAAAATGTCAACCTTCCCATCTATCAGAAAAGTATCGTAAATTCGAGACCAGTCTACCAGAGATGCATCACTCCTCAGAGCCTTCAAATCAATGTTATTAAAGTTGCGTAGGAAAAGAAATTTAGGTTTGGGTCTAGAAGGACGGACTTTATATGACAAATAAATGAGGTCGTGTTAGGAGAAGTTAGCTGGAAATTGACCATGTGATGCGATATGATCAGGTTAGGTTAGGTTAGGTTAGTCTATTAGAGAAGGGACACAATTAGGGAAGTGATGCGTTGCCGAAAGGGGGAGGATATGAAGATCAACTGAGGACAAAATGTTCAGCAGTTTATGGGCACGAGAGTTATCTTTCAGTAAACATGTATTAAAGTCGCCCAGGAAGTTGACATGTTCATAATTGGTGCGGAGAGTGGACAGTATACCATCAAGTTGACCGAAATAGTCGATGTAAAGATTAAGGCTATAAAAAACTCCAAGTAAAACTTTTTTGTGGTGTAAGGTGAACTCAATAAAAATATGTTCTGCTGATTGGCTGTACTGATTTGGAAAAACGCTAACGATTTTGTAAGCAATATCTGCCCGAAGGTAGATTGCAACACCGCCTCCCCCCTTGCCAGTACGGTCGTTACGTACGAGTTTGTATCCAGGGCGAGGATAATGACAGGATTAAAGTGACGGCTTTAGAAAAGATTCTTAAACTAAAATAGCATCTACAGGTGCGCTGCTAAATGTCGCCAGAAGATCAGAGTGATGCGCTAGAACACTCTGCACATTGATGTGCACGACATTAAATTTTTTTGCGCACTTGGAGAATATCGATTTAAGCTGATCATGAACTGATATAAAGGTGGAATCACTGTCGCTGTCTGCACTCAAAAAGTTGTCACTTGTAGGCGAGCAGGAGAAAAAGCTGTCATCTAATAGCCGTATATCCATAACAATATAATACTTACAATAAATATGAATATATTAAAATAATATAATACTTATATCAACGAAAACCTTAACTTATTAAAATAATTACTAACAAAATTTCAACTAAAACTGCCCTAAAACACAATTAATACTTGCCGTGGTAGATACAAATTAACAAAAATAAAATATTAACGACACGGAACAGCTCAAACAGAGAAAAAGAAATACAATTTTGTAATCGAGACTAGGCTGAATGTTCATACAGCCTTTGACATACTGTACAAAGCAAGAGAGTTTATCTGTGGTACATAAGTTTGATTTGGCAATGACATTGTTTTGACAATTGACTTTGACAATAATAGTTAAAAAGTGATAGATGTAACAAATTAACCTTAGAAGGCTATAAAAATAGTCATGTCACAGGAGTGCGTCTCTTTCGTTCAAGCTGCTGGGAGATTCCCCTTGTCGAGGGTTAAAAAATCGTATGCTACTGTGACTGCACATTCTCTTGTTCCAAACTCTCGCCATAGTTCTCAATCCGTTTCTACTTCTAAGGCGTCATCGCCACAACATTCTTATCGTAAGACCGTGTGGGTTCCACGGTCTCCCCATCCGACATTTTCTCCGGGTTTTGATAGTGCTACATATAGTTCTATCGTTTCCACGCCCGTATCTGCGTTACCCAATGGTTCTGCACTTAGAAGTCAGTTCAAAAGTCCTTGTGGCACGTGCTCTTATGGTGCTTCTGTCGATAACGACTCGTCCATTGGCGAGTTGGTTTCTCTTTTATTAGATATTATTGTTAATTTTAACAAGTGTTCATTTTCCCTACCGTCCCCGTTTAGTTAGTTTGTTAAGTTCGAACCATAATATCCAAAATGCTGAAGGCCCTTCAAAAGTCAGATCTGATCCATATGATTAACAAGCATTATCCCGCTGTTCTGGCTATTTCAGAGACATGGCTGAGCCCGGGCACGAATTTTCGTATTCCGGGCTATTCATGTTTCATGGATGATAGAGGTGATGGTCATGGTGGCGCATTGTTGTTGGTGAATCGGCTGTTGTCGTATAATAGGCTGGATTTACCTGTTTTTTCTTATAAAATAAATGCAGTCGCTATTTCGGTGTTTAATATCTCGATTTTATCAATTTATATTCCCCACCCCGATATTGCTTGTATTCCTGAATTGAATCTGATTTTGGCTTCGCTTCCTTCTCCTATATTGGTGTTGGGTGACTTTAATAGTCACTGTCCTATGTGGGGATCCTACAAAGTAGATAGTTTTGCTCTTTTGTTGTTGGATGTTTTGGATGAGTTCAATTTATGTGTTTTAAACGATGGTCGCCAAACTCGAAGAACTTCCCCAAATAAAAATTGTAATTCTGTGGTAGACCTTTCTCTGTGTTCGCCCTCACTAGCTTCCAGATTGAATTGGAATGTCCTTGCCGACTCTTGTGGTAGTGATCACTTTCCCATCCTGGTTTCCTTTCCAGGTATGTCTCTTCCTGCTAGGCAAGTTTCCCCTATGTTAAAATTCCAAGCATTAAGAGCCAAATGGGTGGAGTTTGCCAAGTTCTGTGAGCTTGTTGCTCCTTCCCTCCCTTGTATTGAACCTCAGTGCATACCGTTAGCCTATTCTCAATATACCTCTATGTTGTTGGATGCGGCTATTGCTTCAATACCTGCAAAAAAATCTCCCTCGGGTGTTGTGTCCTCCCCTCCCTGGTGGGATAGTGAATGTACAGATGTGGTTAGGAAACGTAAATTTGCGGAAAAACAGTTTTCTAGCGTTTTATCGAAAGAGAACTTACTGCAGTATAAGCATGTGGCTGCTAAAGCAAGGCGTACTCTGTCTCAAAAAAAGAAAATTAGTTTGCAGAATTTCTGTGAAAGTCTTTCCCCCTGTTCCTCTTCCTCTTTGGTGTGGAAGAATGTGAAAAGATTCCGTGGTTCCTTTGTAGACGGGTTTGCAAGTAGGCTTGCTCCCCCGTGGGTTCCTACACAGGAGGAATCCCTCCCATTTTCTCCAGTTATCTCTGGATCTTCTGGTTCATTATTGGAGCAACAGCTCAGTGATATCGTAAAGCCCTTTTCATTGGAGGAGCTAAACTTGGTACTCGATAGACTGAAGGATTCTGCTCCGGGTTTTTATGGTATTCCTTATTCGTTTGTCGTCAAGTCGGGTGCTTTAGCCAGGTCCTACTTATTGGATCTACTTAATTGCATTTTTGAGTCTGGGTCTCCTCCGGATTGTTGGTGCACCCAGGTGATCATTCCATTATTAAAACCAGGCAAGGATCCGAGCTGCCCATCGAGTTATCGCCCCGTAGCTCTTTCCTCTTGCTTGGGGAAGATTATGGAGCACCTTATCAATCTGCGTTTGGAATGGCTCCTAGAAAGTAAGGGCGTTTTCCCTAAGAATCAGTTCGGGTTTAGGAAGGGTATGGGTACGATAGACAGTCTTAGTGTTTTGGTTACCGATATTCAGTTGGCTCTGTCTAGATGTTTTTCTTGATGTTTCTGCTGCCTATGAAAGTGTCCTTCTTCCGGTTCTTAGACAGAAACTACTTCAACTAGGTGTCCCTATTAAATTCGTTCGGTTTATTTCAAACTCACTCATGGCTAGAACGATTCTCTTCCGTTATAATGGTGAAGTCTTGCCATCTTCGAGAATTGTTTGGAGGGGGCTCCCTCAAGGATCGGTTCTGAGCCCTTTACTTGATAACATTTATACTAATAATTTGAATAATTCAGTGAGCAGTCTTTGTGAGGTGTTACAGTATGCTGATGATTTGGTTCTCTATTCGGTGGATAAGTGCATTTCTGCTTGGGCATCTAGGCTTTCAGCTGCGGTTAATTACTTAGATGAGTGGTTAACCAATAATCGTTTATCCATCTCTGCCCCTAAAAGTAATGTAGTTATTTTCACAAGGAAGAGGAGTATACCTTCCCTTTCTATTTCCATTGGTGATACTATTATTCCAGTTCGTTCTGATGTAAAATTTCTGGGTGTAACATTAGACTTGCGTTTCTCAGGGAGATCACATTTTTGCAATGTTGTTAAAAAGGTGAGAAAAATCATAATACTCTACGCTCGCTCTCTGGTGTCTGTGGGGCTCCCACCTGTATACGCAGAAATTATTTTATAATGCTATTATTCGCAGTCACTTTGATTATGGGTCATTTCTTTTGGAGCCTTGCAACATTTGTGCTTTGGTTTCCCTGGATAGGCTGCAATATAAAAGCCTTTGTGTGGTTTAAGGTGCTATGCGCTCTTCGCCTACTAACGCTCTATTAGTGGAATGTGTTGATCCACCCCTTCGTATCCGCAGGCAATATCTAGCGGACAGGTTCTTATATCGTGCTGCTTCATTCTCAGGGCATCCGTTGCTTCCCAAGCTTCAAGCCTTTTTAGCTTTGGTTGATTCTAGTAGTTATTGGTCTCATAAGGATCTTCCATGTTTGCTCAAAAGTTATATAAAGCTCACAAAATTACCTTCACCTCTTTGTCACTTTGTGATGAGCCCTCTCTTTGAGTCTCCTTATGACTCCCTTATTTTTTTGCCGCAGGTTATGTTATATTTTGGTATTGATAAGGATTGTCCGTGTGCTAACTCCAAGTTAAATGAAAAACTTGCCAAAGATTGGCCTGGTTGGTATACACTTTACACGGACTCTTTCAAATTAGTGATGCGGTGATGTAGGTTCTGCTGTCTGGTTTCCCAGGTATAAAATTATTTTAAGTATTAAAAGTTCCCCTTTCACCTCGGTCTTTACAGGGGAATCAATTGCGATCTTAGAAGCTCTTTTGTATGTCGAATCTCATAATCTTGATAAGCCCATAAATTTTTCGGATTCACATAGTTGTTTGGAAGCAATTCTGTCTAACCCATTCTATTCTAAAGTTAAGTATCCAGTCATTTTTAAAATTCGCAACGCCATTTTCCGTTGTAGTGCTAAAAGTCTCAGGGTGGTCCTGGCTTGGATTCCGGGGCACTGTGGTATCCTTGGTAATGAGTCTGTTGATCATCATGCCAGGGATGCCATAGTCTCTGGATCCATGAATCATTACAAACTGTCTTGTCATGATTTGCCCGCTCTGGCGCTACCGGATTTGTATACAGAGTGGGATAAACAATTAGAACTCTCAAAGTTACTTAAAGGCAAACGTTATTTTGACATTCAACCAACTGTCCCTGATAAGCCTTGGTTTTTTCACTTTCGTGGGGCCTCCAAGGCTATTACTTCTGTCATCTGCCGTATGCGTCTTGGCAATGCCTGCTTTCCTGTCTTTCTATACAAACTTCGCATTCGGGACAACTCGCTTTGCGAGTGTGGTTTGGACGAAGGCTCTATGGAGCATATATTTTTTAGCTGTTCTAACCTTCAGTGCTCGCTTAATGATATATTACCTGTTGATATTCCTCGTCCTTGCCATCTAAAGTATTTGTTGTCTTTGGTACGCACCCCTTTCATTGTTATTTTGTCTGCTTTTATTAAATTAAACAACATTAGACTGTAATTTAAAACTAGTAGTAAGCTTGTTTTATCGTTAAGGACTACAGTAGTGCGTGTTGTGTTGTTTATATTTTTCATCTATTTATTTTTAGTATGTCATTTATGGGAACCCAATAGACACCTCGTTTTATTAATTTTTTAACTGGCTATATTTCTTATAACGTGTTGATGTCAGTTCATTAGTATTTAGCAAAATCGCTACATAGCGGAAGCCACAACCTAAAACAAAGAAAGAAAGAAAGAACAACAAATTAACCTTCAATTTATTTAAAAATTAAAAAAAGGATGTAAACATTAAATTTAGAAAGGTGGTATACGGAGAAAAATAACCTACCACACCACAAAGGATCTACAAAGTCAATGCAACCGAACAAAATTAAGGTGGTCGCTTAGCCCTAGTGCTGCGGACACGGGGAGCGGCTGACGCTGCACCAGTTTTTACGGGCGCGGGCGCAGGTCCGGCCTTCGACGAAGTAGCTTGAGGCTGCGACAAGACCAGTAGCTCTTCTTGTGTCGTAGTATGTGCCTTCGGCGATATTCGTGCGACTTTGGCAATTGCTTCCGGATACGCCTTGATTAGCGCCTCCAATTCACTACACTGCTCTATTCTCCTCCGCGTCTTGTCGGGCAGTAAGATAATGATCCTGCCGTCAGTGGTCCAACTGTTATGAACTTCAAACAGTTGTCGCGCAGCCATAAAAACATCATGCTTGGATTTGGTCAAATATTCAGACAGGGTAATGCCTGAACCCTTCAAGACGGTCTTAGAGGTCCATACCAGTCGCCGGTTATCCAGGTCATGAAAGCGCATCAACACTGGCCGCGGTTTTTTTGTCGAGGTGCTAGTTCCCATTCAAAATTGTTAGAGGTAAGTTCCGTCAATTTTAATTTGTTGATTGTTTTAGTTAATGAAGGTCCTAACTTCGAAAAAAAAGTTCAAGTACTTGTAATTTTCGGCGGTGGGACCATAACCCTATAATTGAAGTCATTTTGTCGATGAAATAGTCCAAAGATCACGCTCCTTAATTTTGACGACTACTTCCCCGGACACACTGTATAAAAAAAAAAACAAAAAAAAAAAGTGGCAGTTGGCAGGGCACATAGTTAGAAGAACAGATGGCCGATGGGGCAGTAAAGTTATCGAGTGGCGACAACGTACCGGAAGTCGCAGCGTGGGTAGGTTAGGTTAGGTTAGGTTAGAGATTTGTGGAGATCTTTGTGGAGATCTGTGGGGGAGGCCTATTCCCGTGAGCGTCTTTCGGCTTATATGATCTATTTGTGGTTCAACCCAGAGTCCCGCGAATATATAAAGGAACCCCGAATATCCTTTAACAATGAGTAATAATAATAGCATAAAAATGTTTGTGTCAATAAATTATAAGTCCCACTTTTTTGCTATGCCTTTCCTCTCATAGTCCATCCAAAACCTAAGGTGGTAGCGATGGAAGCAAGGGACATAACAATGGCTTTTAAGCCAGAAAATATCAAAAAAGAAAAAATATGAGATGCCTACAGTTACTGTCATTCTGGTCGAACTATAGGGTTGCAATGGGAATAATACACCATACCTGCTCATTAGGCTAGCTTTAGCGCGAACCTTAAAACCATCCGTATAGGGAATAAATAAATTTTAATTTACAGTCCGCCCCTGCCTAGGGAAGGTTCACGGACAGATCTTTCGACGGGTTTGGTACACAATTTCCCGGAGAAACTTAGGGAATGCCAGCATTAATAACCATTAGCGACTACTTAAATACTTTGCCCAGACATAAATATATGTCAAAATCTTTGCTCCTAGATAAAAAGCCTTCATTTCATTGTCTAAAAAAAAAGCGGGTGGGGCTGTATCGGAACACAGTGCCGTTGGTTGGCAGCTTCGAGACGCTCTCAAAACCGCTCCGCTCGCTTAGCGCCTGACATTGGGGTAGCCACGTGTGACCCCATGGCCCATTCCGATAATAGCCGTATAATTTTCGTATATTTTTTACACTTTTAGCTTATTTTTACTATTGTCCAAGCTATTTATATATCTATCGGTTGTTGTAGACAATCTCAATAAAAACACGCTAGAATCACCGCCCTATCATGACTTGATAATCAGTGTGATTTCAAGACATTTAACGTCAAAACCCTGTAAAAACCATTACACAAAAATATGAGGTACCTACTACGTATTTATATTCTATTCCAGAGCATATTTGTCTCGAATGCGACTATTAAATATTTCAAGTTTATTTTCTTAATGGTACAATACTTTTTAGCGTTACCATTGCTTTTCTTATCCTTATAAATTATTTATACTATTGTATAAATAATTCATTGTATTTCCTTAAAACAGACAAGAATAAAGGGTATTTATAATTAAATACAAAATTTAAAAAAATCAACATAAAAAAGCACTATACGTAAGCATTAAAAATTAAAACTGTCGTCCGCACCGCTGCCCCCCTGAATTGTGCCCAGGAAGCTGACTGCTTTACCTCGTTGCATAGCAATGTTTATTTACTGACAGAGGAACAAGTCAGATCTCCGGTCACCTGTGGTGTCTATTAATATTTAAATAAATAATTAGGAGCGTCGGTGGCAAAATGGTTAAGGGGTTTTGAGGTACCGGGTTCGAACCCCAGTGCCGCTATGTAGCAATTACTCTTTTCTGAGTTATATACATTCGTTGATTGCTAACCGATGTTCTTACGGCGAGGAAAAACATTCTGATAAAACCTGCACATTCGTGCGACTGACTGAATGTGTAACCATGATCCAATTGGTCAAGTTCCCCTGTTAAACAGGATTACGGAGGTCAGATGGCAGTCGCTCCACTGTAAGTACCTGACCTGATAATCTTGGATCATGCTCAAGCTGGACCCCGGGCCCTCGCGCGCGCATTCGCAACTGGGACATTAACACCTAGATTATGATTACTTATTCATCACCATCTTAGCGTTATTGTCCCAGTTGTGCTCTCACTCACGAGGGCCCGGGGTCATGATCCAGGGTTTGGCACAACAGATAATTACAGTGGAGCGACTGCCAACTGACCTCCATAATCCTGCTACAAGGAGAACCTGACCAGATTGTATCATGGTTACACATCCAGTCGCCTGAATGTGCAGGTTCCATCACGATGTTTTCCCTCACCCTAAAAGCATTGGTTAGTATTCAACTAATGTACATAACTCAGAAAAGAGTCATTGGTACATGGCCGGAGCGGGATTCGAACCCGGTACCTCTCGCTTACGAGAAGATACCCTAGCCGGTCGTCCACCAACGCTCCGATTAGTAATATTACTATTGTATAATTAAATATTACTTTGATTTTCTTTCAGGTGGGTGGTTTATTTTTGAGCCACTTTCTAAGTATATACTACCTTGGAAATGTAATGGAGGTATATTTCGAGAAAAGTCAAGGAAATTGTACAATTTCATACTAAATAAATAGTTGTGTTGTTTATTTTAACTTTAATAGATAGTTAAGTAAAAAATGTTTAACTTAATGTGATTGAAAATTATTTATTTATTTATTTTAACAATTTATTGCACACAATATATAGTACACAGAAATTACAAAATTAAAGACGACACAACAGGCACTACTTATTCCTAAGAAGAAATCTCTTATAGCAGGCCTATAGAAGAGAGACATGGTAGAGTATAGGGGATGAGACGTGCTTTGAAGTGAATTATATTGTTATAAAACCTTAGATAAATAAAATAAATGTAATATGATAGTGTAGTGGCTCTTCATACTTTATTGTTCAAATATTAAGTCTGGAAATGAATAATAAATTGAATACCACACATCATTTTTACTATATTATTTGGCATTCCTTAATATTCATTTGGCATATTTTTAGCGATGAAGGGATAAGGTAGCGCCAATGTTGGCATGCGAAGATGGAGGTGGAAAAGGGTAATTATCCACCTGGCCGGGTGTTGTGACCAGGGGACCAAGGGTCCGACAGTTGATCATCGGAAGTTGTATTTATGCCGCGGAAGTTGGCATTCTCTAACGCAATGTAGGACGGTCAGCGCCATCTATGAGCGGATGCTTGCCAACCTTGTGTTTGTTTACTTGTAATGTAAGTATAGTTGAGTTTTCCTATTGGAGCGATAGATGTCGCTTCATACTTAATTAGAACAAAATATAAAATAAAAGTAATTGCAACCTCTGAAAATAGTAATACACTATAGTATTATAGTTATGGAGTCGCGTGGCTTAGGTATCCGTCTCGTTAGCGGGTTTGAATCCCACTGCGGCCACGTACCAATGACTCTTTTCTGAGTTATGACCATGGTCCAATTTTTTTATAGTTTATAAGTAGTTTTTGTAATTTTAGTAGTAGCATGTGTATTATGATTATAAACTTCTTTATATATATTAATTGCTCATTACACGGGGTATGCTCTTTTATTCCTGCATGAATTTGTTTCTTTAGCTATCCAGTTTAATCGTAGAAGCTTGATGACAGTAATGAAAGCACGTAGATATTGTAATCCGTTAGAATAGTACAACGATAAGTCCGTATTGACTGACAGTAGTAAAAGTTATAAAGTGTGGATATGGCAATAATCTCTGAATAATCTGTCCTTGTCAGTCCTTCTTGTAAATTAGCTTCAACTTTGACTTTTAGTTTGTCTGTAAATTATCTCCCGCATTTCCTTTTTAATTGTTTTGCCCATTATTTAATAATATTTTCATAACTCACGAAAATAAACAGTCCTACAGAAATAAAATTATTTGTTATGACTTTTATGAATGACGTTCTAAAACGTTTAAAAAACTTGGCATAAGCTGCCATACAGAGATTTATATTTATATTTTTTTAATAAGAGAGGTAGGGCATAGCGGGATATCCTGTTCGAATTGGAGCCCGACTGGGGAAGTACCTCCACCTTACAGAATACCGCAGCTAAACAATACTCTTTTAAATAGTATTGTGTTTCCGCCGGTGAGTAAGGTCTCCAGTGCTCTGTGGGGTAGGGATTTGGAGAACCATGGCTTTGGCAGTGGAGGGGCATTTGAATGTTTGCTACCAGAGCAACGTGTTATAGAGATGTTCAACGCATTGGCGATACTCTTGGTGTTGCTAATGTCTATTGGCAGTGGTGACCACTTTCCATCATGAATAAAGAAAAAAAAAGCGATTCGGACTCAGCGTGGTCTTATTCTACTGCTCTAGCCCTTCATTTCGAGTCTTCCTTTGACCAAATTTACATATACTCAAATATTTTCTAAATTACTATAGGTATCGATTTTTCCTACCGGGTAGGAAACCGCGTACCTTTGTTGACGAGTAGCCCGATATTTCGACACGAATCATGGTCACGGGACGACGGGATGGTCATGGTCATGCAACTGTGTCGAAACATCGGGCTGTGTCGGGATAGGAAAACGCGGTAGGAAACCCGGAACATAACTATAAATCCTTTGGCTCCGCAGTACCTCCGTGAGCGCTTTGAGTATCTGGTGCCCAAGGATAAGCCTACTCGTTCCATCAGATCCTTTCTCCTAAAGATCCCATCCCACACCTCAAGTCGCTACGGCGGCTCCTTCACTGTACACTCTGCGCGTTTATGGAACTCCATACCTCCTAACATCCGTGCTAGTCCTTCTCTGACTACATTTAAAAGGAAATTAAAAGAGCATTATCTTTCTCTTTCTAATATACAGTTATAGTACGTATATATTTATTGTATTCATTATTATTTATAGTATTTGTGTATTATTAATAATAGTATTTAGTTTACTTGTGTGCACTTCCTATGCCTAAATGCTGACTTACGGTTTCTTTGACTCCAAGGTTTGCTGGTAGAAAACTCAACTGTTGAGTTAAGCTCGCCTTTGTACTTAAGTTACCTTCTGTTAATTTATATTTATTATTTTGTGTACAATAAAGAATAAGAATAAGAATAAGAATAACCTTAAAATGTATGGTTATTCAGATACAACAACCACAACATATTTGTTACATTTTACCAGGTACCTATAGGTGCAAAACCAAGTCCCTCATTGGTAATCGATCGGATCCCAACATGACCAATGAATAATTGATCAAGCTCCATAAGATACTTTTACCAAAAATATCTCATTGGAATTTAAAATAGTTCCACGAAAGTATGTACCAGTTTCTTTAATGTCTTCCTGCAATGTCTAAAAATATAGCGCCCGCAAATTTATTTTCTGATTAATGTGTTTTCACAGCATGTGAACAAGATCGGAAAATGAGAATGAACGAAGTCGTTACTTGAGTTTAACATAATTTTAAAATAAAATTCATGATCCCCTTTAAAGTATGATTGTGAACTATAAAGTTTAATACCTACCTACTATTGAAATGATCAGGTACCTACTTGACACTACACACCTATTTAGTCTTTTGTTTTAAGAATCTGAGTGTTAATATATGGAGCGCTTTGCTTTTATGGACAGCACTAGTGCTGTAAAATTAACCAATCGATAAAATCAATTTGGTCTCAAACAATTAAACTTATTTACAGCCACCGATGTCGACTATGATACCAATGTCTATTATTATTATTTGAAATGGTAAAATCATGTTGTTTTTTTGGAATTAAAGATGGTTAACAATATGGAATTGATAGTAGTTGTTCTACATTTTCCATGTACCTAGCTATCGATGTCATTGTCACAATATAATCAATGGCGTGTCGGTATCTTTTTTACAGATATTCATTTACATATGTTTGGAAATACTTACAGCTGTTAAAATTAAGTATATTGGTAACTTTAAAGACTTTAAGCCAACTACAAGTTTCCACTTGGGTATATCAGAAGCATAATAATAAAGGGTCTTTCAAATAGAGTGGGTCGATGTTAATAGTCTGTGGCGGCCATTTGGTTATGGCGGCATCTGTCAAATCTATTTTTTCTTATTCAGTCACTGATGCCAAATAACCATGGCAAGTTACACGGTTGAGCAGCATGTGCAAATGATAAAACTTTATTATCAAAATGAGTGTTCGTTAGTGCAAACGTTGCGCGCATTGCGCTCATTTTACGGCAGACGCGGTGGCCCTTCAAAGTCTACTCTCCAACGATTGGTGACCAAATTTGAGACGACCGGTTCGGTGAACAACCAACCAACACCTTTACGTCAAAGGAACGCCAGATCGGCCGAGAACATCGCCGCTGTTCGTGAGAGTGTTCAGGAGACTCCGAGGCAGTCGATTTCTCGCCGTGCACAAGAACTCAGCCTTTCGCAGACTTCAACTTGGAGAATTTTGCGTTGGGACTTGGGCCTGCATCCGTACAAGATCCAACTGACCCAAGAGCTCAAAGTTAATGACCATAGACAACGCCGTGTGTTCGCTGAATGGGCATCAGAACGCTTGGAAGAGGACCACGATTTTAGCCGAAAAATAATCTTTACCGACGAGGCACATTTTTGGATGAATGGTTTTGTTAATAAGCAAAATTGCCGTATATGGGATGACCACAACCCACATGAGGTTCACCAGGTAGCAATGCATCCACAAAAAGTTACTGTTTGGTGTGGATTTTGGTCTGGCGGCGTCATTGGTCCGTACTTCTTCGAAAACGACGTTGGCGAGGCCATCACCGTCAACGGCGAGCGCTACAGATCAATGATAAACAATTTCTTTTGGCTTGAATTGAACAATATGGACGTGAACGATATGTGGTTCCAGCAAGATGGCGCTACTTGCCACACAGCGAACGACACAATAGATATTCTGCATGAACGGTTTGAGGGTAGGGTTATCTCTCGCAGTGGTGACGTGAATTGGCCCCCAAGATCGTGTGATTTGACTCCGCTGGACTTTTCTTGTGGGGTTTTCTGAAGTCGCAGGTCTATGCCAATAAGCCACAATCGACCGTTGCCCTGAAAACCAACATAACGCAGGCCATCGCTCAGATTCAGCCGGATCTATGCAGCAGAGTCATTAAAAATTGGACCTCTCGGATTCGTGCCACCATACGAAGCCGCGGCGGACATTTGAACGATGTCATATTCTATCCGTAATGGCATAAATGGGCCTTTAAAATAAAAAATTAATTTCGTTAATATCTTGCACACATCTTGTTTTATTCAATTTTAACATCGACGCGTCCTTGTTGAAAGACCCGTTATTAAGTACCAATAAAATAAGTTGTATCTTGAAATAATTGTATTTGAAGACGTCTGTTAGTAAAAAAAAACATTTTGACAGTTTACCGTAGAGATGGGGTAGTAGAAAATTGTTAAAGAATTTATTCGATTATCGATTATCACAGAAATTGGAATCGATAGTTGCATAGTTATGCTGTGTATATTATACAAAATAAACGGAAACACAACACTTCATAGGCCTGCCCCTTCTTCGCGAAATGTATTGGAGGTATATTTCGAGAAAATTCAAGGAAATGCTACAATTTTCTACTAAAATAATAGTCGTCGTGTTGTTTATTTTACTTTGAAATGTTGAAAAAAGTGTATAACTTAAGTGAGGTAAATAAATAAAATAAATGTAATAGAAACAGAATTCAAAGAGAAACAAAATCATGAATGATGTAAGCAAATGGCCGCCATTTTATATGTGTGCGTCATTTCAGGGTTGCCATGCACATCATTCATCTTGCCCTCTTCACGAATTGAGGTTATTAGGTTATTACCTCAGTATTAGGTTAGCAATACAACTTTGCAATTATAAAAAAACACAATATTTTCATTTCAGACTTAATTCTTTAATTATAATTAGTCAGTGTAACGATGTGGTCCTCTTCCAATCCCTACGGGAAAAAGGCGTGAACTAATTCTTTATTTTATAATTTGTATATACTGAATGTTGTATAATGCTGGTGTCAGTATGTATAAAAATTTAACTGAAGGCGAGAACGCCCAAAAAATTAAAATCCTATTTGCACCGATAGATCAAAGTGGAATGTGTTTCTCATGGAATAAGGGCCATTTTTGTATCACGCCTATTGAAATACGTAATTACGTTCATGCCGCTTGACAAGTGGCATGACAATAATATGCTCGACACTGCCAATTTTGCTTAGATAGGCTTGATCACGCCCATTCGCAGTACTTCCATCCAAACTCTCCACACTGACCGTCAGTTCGGCTCCACAAGCAAATTGTTTTGTCTGAAGTTGAGTATAGTTAAGATAATATATTTTGTAAAATGAAAACTCAAAAATGGATTTGGATTCGGTTATTTTGACAACCTTTGAGCAAATATGTGCTTCCGACCTACTAGGATAGCCACCAGCAATTTACTTTGAAAAATAATGACATAATTTATTTGGGAATTCGGATTCCCGATTCCGGATTCGGATTTCGGATTCCGGATTCTAGGTTCCGGGTTCATTCGGATTCAGACATCATAGTAGTACGAAACGTACATAGGTAGACTAGGTAGACAATATAGTAAGAGTCATATCTCATAAAATCATCATCTCCATTTTCCTACCGTTTATCCCGGCCAGGTTAGGCCAACTCAGACTTAAATCTTCCGTCATGCTTATGTAATTAATTATATTTGTTTTCAGTCTCTAAGTTCTTTAAAGATAGTACCCTAAAAAGTTCAGAACCTGATTTGTCTGACTGAGTCACAAATGCAATACATAAAGAATTCCCCATTTTTAGGAAAATTTTCCTGTAAGAAAGACTAGCCATGTCGTTCTAACTTTTGTTTGAAATTTACACCAAAGTAAATACAATTTAAAAATGAGAATTTAGCACGAATCATCATTGCTAATGTGGCGTAGGTAATTAAAAAAGATAATGTAATATTTGCAACATTTAAAAAAAGGTGTGTTATCGTTACGAAGTGGCGGCGAAGTGTAGTTTCATTTTTTTAAATTGATTCATACTTAAGTATATATTCAGTACACGTTCATTAAATGCAGAAATTTCAACTAATGGATGGATCAAGGTTAAATTTGATTGTTGTTTGTGTTTGGCTGCAATAAATTTTAATAGCTTTGTTGAAAGATAAACCTCATTTCCAATGCCATTATGTTTTTGAGAATAAAACTACAATAACGACAACACATTAAGCTTTATAAGCGAAAGATAAAACATATTTTTATTCGAGAAAGGAAACAGTGTTCTTTGTTACAAGAATATTTAACAAATTACACTAGTGGTACATATCCGTCCATATTAATATAGTAAATACTTAACTACTTCATATCCGCTCTCTAGTTATTATTTTAATATAATTGCCTTCGTAACTTTCCTCACCGAGTAAACAGTTATTTGTTCAACGAATAAGCAGGATAAGTAGTAGACCGGCTGCGAACCGTCTATAAACTAGTGAACTCTGAAAGGTAAGAGACAATGTTCATGAAAGCGCCCGAAAACCTCGGCCGAAAGCATCGAAACCCGAAAAACGTCTGTTTGCAGTTAAACATCGCCAAAACAAAGTACATGATTAGCTGCAGCGCAAATCTTAAATCTATCCATATAGGTAACGAAGTCAATAACAATACAGATAAATTTAAAAACCTTGTATCCGTGATCCACGAGTCCACCGCCTTGAGTTCAGGGCGCATGCCAGAATTACCCTTACCACCTTACCACGTCGACTGCCGTGCACACCGGCGGCACGACCGCCCGTCGGCGGCAGACGACTGTATGCGGACGTTTCTATAGTAATGCTTGCAGTCCGATAACGTCGACTGCCGCCTACAAAGTGCAGTCCGTGTACATTATGAGCACTAGGTGAAAAGACGACTTGGCAGGCCAGTCTAAATAATCATCAAGTTACTTTTATTGTAGCTAATAATACTAGGGCTTTTGCAGATTGTCGAAAGGAATTGAGTTAATCAGCTATGGCGTCGAGCGAGGATGCGCCAGTAATGTAACGGTGTAGGGCCGCCCATCAAAATGGTTTCCGACGATGTCGCTCAACAGGTGATATCATAGTGTATCTAATACACCGTTTGGCTATCAGGTACACTATTGCTGTTAAGAGTCAAGGTGGGGCACTCGCTGTTGGACTGGATGTGGATATTTTTGTCCAGCAGATGCGCCGCAGTTGACGGGTGTTGCTCCGCTAGCTTGGACATTAACGCTGGTGTCCTTCAAGGCTCGGTGCTGTCTCCAACTCTGTTCTTCCTTCATATTCATGATATGCTGTCCATTGGCGGCATTCATTTCTATACGGATGATAGTACTGGAGATGCTTTTTATACGTGTCGTGCCAGTATCTCTCGTGTCATAGTGCAGGAAAATCGCGAAGTACTTGTATCTAAAATCGAGAGTTCTCTATCTAGAATCTCCGATTGGGAACGACTAAATCTAGTCGTCTCTTACTAAGCTACGCGTTCAACACTAAGAAAGCTCCATTCGTTGTTGCTCCTCAGTTCCAGGATACACCGCGTACCATCTCTAAGAGCTTACATATCCTTGGTATCGACACCTCTAGTGACGTCCAGTTTCGCAGTCATTTGGAAGAGACAGTCCAGCTCGCATCAAAAACTGGGTGTGCTGAACAGCTCGAAGCGATTGTTCATGCCGGGGGCAACGACATCTCCTACATAAGGCTCAAAACATACCTCAGAACTTTCTCCCACGCACACTAGAGTTTTGGAATGAACTACCTGGATAGGTTTTCCCTGGAGAATACAAAATAGATTTCTTCATGAAAGGGGTAATTAATTTTTACGGGTTCAGCAACGCGTGGCTGATGCCCCTGCTATTGCAAACGTCAATAGGCTGCTGTAACTGCTTTCCATCAGGCAGGTTGTAAGTTTGATTTTCACCTAAGTGGTATAAAGAAAAGGTTTCGATTGGTCATGCGTATTTTAACTGCCCGTATTGGTTCTGAATAGTCAATCAATGTAAAAGTATTAATTTGTCAAATCTCAATTTTGTTTCGATTCGTCAAACCCTCTTTTAATTATTTCTTAGAAGATTTGACTGAAATAATTTTATTACCCTTAGTAAACTAAATAATTCTGAAGCGGATTCTACAAAAAAATTGGCTTTATTGAGCAAAAGTGTTTGGCTCTAAAATAGCTGCAATCTCTTGTGCAATAACCAACTTGCATCACTTCATGGTGTACTATTTGGTTTATCAAGTAATTAGTTAATTTCAGGAAAATAAACTCCTTTTTTCTGCAAGTGATTCTCGGCACCCAAGAACGCTTTAGTGCGGAACAAGAACAAGTAAAGCTGCGAATTTTTACAATATTTATCTTTGTGATTCCCACTGTGGTAATTTTATTAACATACTACAAACAAGAGATCGGTGAGTACTTTTTATCTTTTGAAGGATTCCTAGAAACGATCATAATATCAACGATAATTGTAATGTACAGTTGCAGACTCTATTACGATCGGACAAAAACTTAAAAAAAGCTTCCGTTATGATTCTAGAAGCAAATCGTATTAGTTTGTTGTAACTTATGTTTACATCGTTAAAGATATTACACATTTTTTCCCTGTGCCCTTCAAATCTATTATTATTACTTCATGTGGCTATTTGGTGTAGTGTAGTATGTATGTATGTAATCTCTTTATTGCATCAATTTATAACATTGTAGTCAAGTGCATACAAAATCACTAATCATCAACATCATCATCTTAGCGTTATGTCACACTTTGCTCGATCCTCAGCGGCCTTGGTAATAAGGATCGACCTCTTCTTCCCGTGCCTGGCGGGGATGGCATTTCCTACGTAATTGACGTGGCCATACCATCGAAGGCGGCACTTTTGCAGCTTATATATGATGTCATGGAAGACAAGGCGACCTTGAATATGGGCGTTTCGAACGCGATTCTCTTGTGAAACTTCACACATCCACCGCAGCATCTTCATTTTCTCCTGCTTCTCCTTCAAGAAACCCAGTTTCGAAAATTTTATCTTTACCTACTAAAAATTATTCTAGTGCGTTCAAAGCTTGCCTAAGACCGAGAGAGACGGAGAGTCATTAATGAAATGTGAGTGAGACAGGTAGTGATGCTTTCAAGTCAGAGATGCTAACTTTTTTGTTAAATTTAGGACAAATTTTCCTTAAGTTTAAAATTAAACACCAATTAGATGCAAAGATTTATTATTTACAAAAGATGTTCAAACTGCCTTCCTTCAACTGCAATACAAGCTCGACATCTTCTTAAAAAAGATCGGATTATCACACGGGCAAATCTCTCTGTAAATACTGAGTGGCACGTCTTCCAGTAAACTAGGTAAACTGTTTTGTAAAAAATCTAAATAAACTTTAGCAGTCAAGATCTCTGGCAACTCAAAAGGTCCTATGACTCTTCTATTTAAAATTCCGGTCCACATGTTTATTTTAAAACGATACTGAGATCTATCTTGTCTCATTAAATTCGGATTCTCTACGTGCCACTCGTGTAAGTTGTGTACGTTCATGTAACCGTCTTTTTTAAATGTCGATTCATCCGACCACAAAATTTTCTCTAAGAATCGCGGATCTTCCCGGTGTCTTTGTAGCATCGTTTGACAAAACGCAACCCGAAGTTGATAATCCTGAGGATGCAGGGTTTGTACTCGCTGTACATGGTATGGGTGGAGCTCATGTTTTTGTAAAATTCGGTGAGCTATAGTTTTGGGCACTCCTGTGCTTTGCTGGATTGCACGTACCGAAATACTTGGATCTTCTTCAACTGCTTGAAGTACTACGTCCTCGTAAGGCAAGAAACTTCTTCCTTCACCATGTGGTCGGTTTGGAAGTATGCCTTCTGTGGAGAGTAGACGGTGCACATTTGTAAAAACTCGGTGATCTGGATAACGATCAGCATTTGGGTACCTCTCGCGATACAGTCTAGCCGCAGCACTAGCATTCCCTCTGCATTCGCCATAAATAAAGTGCATGTTGGCATATTCCTGAGTGGTGTACACAGGCATGGTGGCACTACACAATCACACGATAGTCCAGGAGAAAGCAAAGGTCGTTGTAAAGAGATCGAAACTGTCCAAATCACAAGCAAACAAACAAGTCCAATAAACGAAGCAAAAAGTCGAAAGTACGAAATAACACGAACGTATACGGAAAGATGCGTAGTAAACTAAGGAGCGTAACGTACTGATCTGTATTGCGTGTGCCAATATTAAAAAAGTGGCGTCACTATCTATCTCGCTCACACTTCATAAAATGACTTTCTCTGTATCTGACTCATTAGCGTCACTGTCTGTCTCACTCACCCATTAGAATATTTGACTCGAAAGCGTCACTACCTGTCTCACTCACACTTCATGAATGACTCTCCGTCTCACTCGGTCTTAGGCAAGCTTTGAACGCACTAGAATAATTTTTAGTAGCTAATGAAAAATTTTTCGAAACTGGGTTTCTTGAAGGAATTTTTTTCCCCCGTAATCAAAGAAATAATGTAGCAAGTATTATACCATTATAGAATCGTTATTAAATGCGTCAACTTTTCGTGCTCCTTGCCAACCTGGCGTAGTACTTTTTTTTCAGTACAGTCCGTTAAAGTTGGACGAAATATTAATTGTCTATTCAATGTACGGCATAATGTGACACTTTCTTCCAAGCTGGAGCAGTTGACTTAGAATTCTAAGTAATAGGTTAGATTAGCACTATTCGGGATTACATAAGGATAATAAAATTAAAAAAAAGTTAAGATTTGTAGCAACAGGAGCTAAAAAACCATCACAGGGTGTACATTTTCTCAAAAAAAAAAATGCCTATAATTTAAAAAATTCAAGACTTCGATTTTATTTTTTATTTTTCTAATAACTATTATGATTTTGACTATCACCCGATTCCGGCTTGACGTCGACTTACGGGACACCCTGTACATGGTATACAGAAATTACAACATTAAAGACGACACAACAGGCACTACTTATTTCTAAGAAGAAATCTCTTCTAGCAGGCCTATAGAAGAGAGACACGGTAGAGTATAGGGGATGAGACGTGCTTTGAAGTGAATTATGTTGTTATAAAACCTTAGATAAATAAAATAAATGTAATATAATAGTGTAGTGGCTCTTCATTGTTCAAATTTTAAGTCTGGAAATGAATAATAAATTGAATACCACACATCATTTTCACTATATCATTTGGCATCCCTCAATATTCATTTGGCATACTTTTGGCGGTGAAGGGATGAGGTAGACGCCAATGTTGGCAAGCGAAGATGGAGGTGGAAAAGGCTAATTACCACCTGCCCGGGTGTTGTGACCAGGGGACCAAGTGTCCGACAGTTTATCATCGGAAGTTGTATTTATGCCGCGGAAGTTGGCATTCTCTAACGCAATGTAGGACAGTCAGCGCCATCTATGTGCCGATGCTTGCCAACTTTGTGTTCGTTTACTCGTAATGTGAGTTACGTTGAGTTTTCCTATTGGAGCCATAGATGTCGCTTCATGCTTAATTAGAACAAAATATAAAAACTAACTGCAACTTCTAAAAATAGTCATACACTATAGTATTATAGTTATGGAGTCGCGTGGCCAAGATATCCGTCTCGTAAGCGAGGGGTATCGGGTTTGAGTTCCACTGCGGCCATGTACCAATGACTCTTTTTAGAGTTATGACTATGATCAAATTTTTTATAGTTTATAAGTAGTTTTTGTAATTTTAGTAGTAGCATTTGTATTATGATTATAAACTTCTTTATGTATATTACTTGCTCTTTACACGGGGTATGCTCTTTTCTTCCTACATGAATTTGTTTCTTTAGCGATCCCATTATAATGGTAGAAGCTTGATGACAGTAGATATTATAATCAGTTTCTGCTGTAGTCCTTCATTTCGAGTCTTCCTTTAGTAAAGCAACCGACAGAAAAAGTCGGATAACCCCCGATAAAGTTTCCATATACTCAAATATTTTCTAAACTACCAAGCTTATTATAAATTATACAAAACTAAGAATGAGACTGACTTTCAAAGAGAGAAAACTGCAAAAATGTCGTGATGAAATCTGCACATTCAGGCGACAGAATGTGTAATCATGATCCAATCTGGTCAAGTTCCCCTATTAACAGGGTCACGGAAGTTAGACGACATTCGCTCTACTATAATAACCTGGTCTGCCAAATCCTGGATCATGGTCAAGGCGCGTGAGAGCACAACCGGGACATTAACGCCAAGATGACCATTATGGACTATAACGGAATATGATTAATCAGATACAACACCCACAACATATTTGTTACATTTTACCAGGTCCATCATTGGTACTTGATAGGATCCCATCATGACCAATGAATAATTGATCAAGCTCCATCCTCCATCCGAAAAGAAACCTTTATCAAAAAATATCTTACTGGAATTATAAAATAGTTCCACGAAAGTATGTACCAGTTTCTTTAATGTCTTCCTGCAATGTTTAAAAATATGGTGCCCACAAATTTATTTTCTGATTGATGTATTTTCATAGCATGTGAAGAAGATCGGAATATGGGAATGACCGAAGTCATTACTTGAGTTTAAAACCTCAAAACGTCACCTTACATAAAAAGGTGTTTAACATAATTCTAAATAAAATTCATTATCCCCTTTAAAGTACGATTGTGAACTATAAAGTTTAATACCTACCTACTATTAAATTGATCAGGTACTCAAGACTACACACCCATTTAGCCTTTTTTTTAAGAATCTGAGTGTTAATATATGGAGCGCTTTGCTTTTATGGACAGCACTAGTGCTGTAAAATTAACTAATCGATAAAATCAATTTGGTCTCAAACAATTAAACTTATTCACAGCCGCCGATGTCGACTATGATACCAATGTCTATTATTTTTATTTGAAATGGTAAAATCATGTTGTTTTTTGGAATCAAACATGGTTAACAATATGGAATTGATAGGAGGTCCATGTACCTAGCTATCGATGTCATTGTCACAATATAATCAATGGCGTGTCGGTATCTTTTTTACAAATATTCATTTACATTTGTTTGGGAATACTTACAGCTGTTAAAATTAAGTATATTGGTAACTTTAAACAACCTTAAGTTAATTACAAGTTTCCACTTGGGTATTTCAGAAGCATAATAATATAAGTACCAATAAAATAAGTTGTATCTTCAAATAATTGTATTTGAAGATGTTCTCATACGTCTGTTAGTAAATAAAAACAATATAACGACGACTTACTTAACACAAAAACCGTTATAGAACTTTAAATAATTTATGTTTCTCTGGATGAGTTCATAATCATGCTACTTCACCTAATAATTAAAACGTACAGAGTGTGTTACATGTGCATAAATTGCTCTGCATTCGGTTTTATATAAAACAAGCTTATGCCCTCGACTTCATAGGTACGCGTGGAAATATATTTTATGACAGTTTAGTTTTTACCTGCGCCGCCATTTACATTCTTTTTGATTAAATGCTATTGCTCCGGACAGGTCAAGCTGTATCGCTGGTTTTACCCAATCGAATTAGATGAGACATGGCTTAGATTTAAATTTGGACCTCAATATTTCATACTATGAAAGTCCTATCTAAATCCGTTTTGCGATTTTTGCGTTATGCACACAAACAAACAAAAATTCTAAACAAAGATTTATTTTGTGCCTGCTTCAGCCTGACAACTGATCCGGACAGGCACTCAGTATTAATTTCCGCATCGCTCGGTACGACCGATCACTGCCTGGTGAAATATGTATCCATCAAACCAACGTGGCGGAGGATCAAGTCCAGGATGGATAGTTTACAGTGTAAATTATCTAAGCGTGCATTCTACTTTCTGAGAATACTATATAAAAAGGTGTTAAGAGCTGTCCCGATACTGCAGTGCTTCAGAAATGTTCGCTGACGTTTATTTAGGTAGGTAGGCGTGAGGAGTTTGGCCGTGTTCATGGCTGTTTTGGTTTTGGGAGCCGTAACGCTGAAGGAGAAGAAATTCTTCAGACGTGTGCGGCTGCCAATCTGGCCATCGTGAAAACGTTTTTCCAAAAGAAATCCAAGAATCTGATCACCTACAAGAGTGGAAGGAGCGCCACCCAGATCGATTACTTTCTCACTCGAAGAGACAATATTGGCAAAGTAGCCACCTATAAGGTCATACCCAGAGAGAGTGTCACTGCCCAACACCGCAGTATTAATACCACTATACTTTGACAAATCTAGGATGATAACTTTGACAGTTTACCGTAGGGATGGGATAGTATAAAATCATTAAAGAATTTATTTGATTATCGATTATCATAAAACTTGGAATCGATAGTTGCATGGTTATGCTGTGTATATTATACAAAAGAAACGTTTTTTTTTCTTTTGAAATAATATTTTTTTAAAACAACATTAAATCCCTTCCACAACGACAATTTCAACACGTGCATATTTTTTTTTTTTATTCGGTCAGTTAGCCTATTCCGTAGAATACACACGAATCGAATTCGATGATGTGAAAGGTTATTTAGGGTGATTTTAAATGTTCGATTATTTTATTTGAATACCGATTTTTGATTGTCTGTTGTTAATTCATTATTCGTAGCACTTCACTAAAGGGGCGGTAACAGTCTATGAAGTACGACACTATCCGTTATACATTTTACTGGAATAAAAAACACGACACGTCATAGGCGTGCGCCAAGATCCAAGAATTAGTGAGCTGTCAAAATTATCATCCTATATGACAAAGCATGGAGCATATTTGTCTCGCATGTTACTCTTGCGATTAAAGTCGCATTCTTCGCGAACTGATCGCAGACGTACATTGCCTGTAAGTCTCGGTAAATGTAAATATTTCAAATTTATACATAGATGCATTACCTTTACTTTTCTTGTCCTTATTATTGTGTAATTAAATAATACTCTGACTTTTTCAGGTGGGTGGTATAGTTTTCAGCCACTTACTAAGTATTACTACCTGGGAAATATATTGGAGGTATATTTTGAGAAAAGTCAAGGAAATGCTACAATTTCCTACTAAAATAATAGTCGTCGTGTTGTTTATTTTACTTTAAATGTTGAAAAAAGTGTATAACTTGAGTGAGATAAATAAATAAAATAAATGTAGTAGAAATAGAATTAAAAGAGAAACAGAATCATGAATGATGCATGCAAATGAGCGCCCCTATCCCTACGGGAAAAAGGCGTGAACTAATACTTTATTTTATAATTTTTATGTACTTAATGTTGTATAATGCTGATGTCAGTAGGTATAAAAATTTAACTAAAGGCGAAGACGCCCAAAATTAAAATCCTATTTGTACCGATAGATCAAAGTGGAATGTGATTCTCATGAAATAAGGGCCATTTTTGTATCACGCCTATTGAAATACGTAATTACGTTCATGCCGCTTGACAAGTGGCATGACAATAGTATGCTCCACCCTGCCAATTTTAAGATAGGCTTGATCACGCCCATTCGCAGTACGTCCAACAAAACCCTCCACACTGACCGTCAGTTTGGCTCCACAAGCAAATTTTTATGTCTGAAGGTGAGTATAGTGAGGCAATTTCTAATAATTTTAATAGATTTTCAAAATTGACTCGGTTCGTATAATCTATTTTGTAAAACGAAAACTCAAAAATGGATTTGGATTCGGTTATTTTGACATCTTTTGAGCAAAGATGTGCTTCCGACCTACTAAGATAGCCACCAGCAATTTACTTTGAAAAAGAATGACATAATTAATTTGGGAATTCGGATTCCCGATTCCGTATTCGGATTTCGGATTCTAGGTTCCGGGTTCATTCGGATTCGGACATCATAGCAGTACGAAACGTACATAGGTAGACTAAGTAGACAATATAGTAAGAGTCATACCTCATAAAATCATCATCTCCATTTTCCTACCGTTTATCCCGGCCAGGTTACGCTTTTCGACTTAAATCTTCCGTCATGCTTATTTAATTTATTATATATTTTTTTCAGTCTCTAAGTTCTTAAGAGATAGTACCCTAAAAACTTCAGAACCTGATTTGTCTGACTGAGTCACAAATGCAATACATAAAGAATTCCCCATTTTTAGGAAAATTTTCCCGTAAAAAAACTAGCCATGTTCTAACTTTTGTTTGAATATTACACCAAAGTAAATACAATTTAAAAATGAGAATTTAGCACGAATCATCATTGCTAATGTGTCGTAGGTAATTAAAAAAGTTAATGTAATCTTTGCAACATAAAAAAAAAGTTGTGTTATCGCTACGAAGCGAAGTGGCGGCGAAGTGTAATTTCATTTTTTTAAATTGATTCATGCTTAAGTATATATTCAGTACACGTTCATTAACTGCAGAAATTTCAACTAATGGATGGATCAAGGGTCAATTTAATTATTGTTTGTGTTTGGCTGCAATAAATTTTAATAGCTTTGTTTACAGAAAAACCTCATTTCCAATGCCATTATGTTTTTGAGAATAAAAGTACAATAACGACAACACATTCAGCTTTATAAGCAAAAGATAAAACATATTTTATTCGAAAAAGGAAACAGTGTTCTCTGTTACAAGAATATTTAACAAATTAATTACACTGGTCATATCCGTCCATATTAATATAGCCAATACTTAACTACTTCATATTTGCTCTCTAGTTATTATTTTAATTTTAATTGCCTTCGCAACTTTCCTCCCCGAGTAAGCAGTTATTTGTTCAACGAGTAAGCAGGATAAGAAGTAGACCGGCTGCGAACCGTCTATTAACTAGTGGACTCTGAAAGGTAAGAGACAAGGTTCATGAAAGCGGCCGAAAACCTCTGCCGAAAGCATCGAAACCCGGAAAACGTCTGTTTGCAGTTAAACGTCGCCAAAACAAAGTACATGGTAAGGTGCAGCGCAAATCTTAAATCCAGCCATATAGGTAACGAAGTCAATAACAATAAAGATTAATTGAAATACCTTGGATCCGTGATCCATGAGTCCAGTGATATTGGCTCCATATCAAGTCAAGATCTATGCAGCCAAATCCCGAAATAACTTAAAAGACCTATACCTCATCATCATCACAGCCCATAACAGTCCACTGCAGTACTAAGGGCCTCTCCCACGAAAGGGAAGGTTATTGCCATAATCTCCATGCTTAGCAGGCAGGTTGGAGATCGCAGTATTATAAATATAACTATAGAAAACGCTGATGCCCATTTTCCAGCCAACAGAGACCTCGTCCTCCTCCGACATCGGAGAATCTTTTGCCTCGAAAACATTAGTCGGCTTGTGCGAAATACACGATTGTAAGGAGTTGGTAATATTCTACTCTGCCGGACACCACACGGCCAGTCAAAGTCAGAGTCCATGGATGCGAGACATCGCCTAGTCGGATGCGAGAGCCAAAAGCTTTCTACGCAAGAATGCGCAAGACCGGGCGAAAACTGACATTGACATGTTGCAGTTTATTGATAAACTGCAACTTAAAACGGCGGCCACCGCCTTGAGTCCAGGGCGCATGCCAGAATTACCCTTACCACCTTACCACGTCGACTGCCGTGCGCACCGGCGGCAGACGACTCTATGCGGACTGTTTCTATAGTAATGCTTGCAGTCCGATAACGTCGACTGCCGCCTACAAAGTGCAGTCCGTGTACATTATGAGCACTAGGTGACAAGACGACTTGGCAGGCCAGTCTTAATAATCATAAAGTTACTTTTATTGTACCTAATAATACTAGGGCTTTTGCGGATTGTAGAAAGGAAATAAGTTAAGCAGCCATGGCGTCGAGCGAGGATGCGCCAGAGTGCGTGTTGCCGGGCGCGCTGTGTCTGGCGCTGCGCGTTTCGCGCTGGTTGGGCCTGGCGCCGCTGCGCCTGCGCAACCGCCGTGCCGCGCCTGCGCCCCGCCTTTCGCCCATTACTGTATACTCGCACGCTTTACTACTGCTCACCTGTAAGCTTCCAACTCACATTACTTTTTGTCAATAGTCCATTTACCTATTATATGCTTAGTTCGAGAGTACCTACGAGTACTACCAACGAGCTTGTAGGAAAAGGTTTATCGATATGGAATAAGTATAAATAGTGAAACGATATTTTGAATGTATGTATATGTACGTTCCACGCTTGGCGAGTTGACTCTTTTAATTGTCCCGTTATTTTTTATTTCCGAAAAATCAAATTTTTGTCTCATTTGATAGTCCTAGAAGGTATCCCATAACCGGAGCACACTACACCCCACGCTGACATCAGCAGCTGTTGACACTGACAATGATGGGACTGTGCTCGCAAACGCCAGAGCCAAACCGCGTCCGACAATGCCAAATGGGATGAAAAAATCCATGCCGCAGCCAACGCAAAGCATGATAAACTGACCCGTCAATCTTAACTAATTATTCCAGGTTTAAATATCATTTCACTTAATTATGACAAAAACAATGTAAGAATAACATTAAAGGCGAAGGACATTGCAACTGTGCTAATTGGAATGATTGTTACTGTTGCTATATATACTCAAGGGGTGGTGAGCAGCACGGCCAGAATGAAGTGTATAATCGATACTTTGCTTAAGGTAGATCGGGTGAGTACTTATCAACTTGCCTGTAATGTAACGGTGTAGGGCCGACCATCAAAATGGTTTCCGACGCTGTCGCTCAACAGGTGATATCCTAGTGTATCTTATACACCGTTTGGCTATTAGGTACACTATTGCTGTTAAGAGTCAAGGTGGGGCACTCGCTGCTGGACTGGATGTGGATATTTTTGTCCAGCAGATGCACCGCAGTTGACGGGTGTTGCTCCGATAGCTTGGACATTAACGCTGGTGTCCTTCAAGGCTCGGTGCTGTCTCCAACTCTGTTCCTCCTTCATTTTTATGATATGCTGTTCATTGACGGCATTAATTTCTATACGGATGATAGTACAGGATATGCCTTTTATATGTGTCGTGCCAGTATCCCTCGTGTCATAGTGAAGGAAAATCGCGGAATACTTGTATCTAAAATCGAGAGCACTCTATCTAGAATCTCCGATTGGGACCGACTAAATCTAGTCGTCTCTCACTAAGATACGCGTTCACCACCAAGGAAGCTCCATTCGTTGTTGCTACTCAATTCCAGAATACACCGCTTACCATCTCTAAGAGCTTACATATCCTAGGTATCGACATATCCAGTGACGTCAAGTTTCGCAATCATTTGGAAGAGAAAGTCAAGATCGCATCAAAAACTGGGTGTACTGAACAGCTCGAAGCGATTGTTCACGCCGGGGCAACGACATCTCCTTCATAAGGCTCAAGTCAGACCTGAGAACTTCCTCCCACGCACACAAGAGTTTTAGAATGAACTACCTGGAGAGGTTTTCCCTGGAGAATACAACATAGAGTTCTTCATGAAAGGGGTGAAAAAGTTTTTACGTGTTCGGCAACGCGTGGGTGACGGCCCTGCTATTGCAAACGTCCATAGGCTGCTATAACTGCTTTCCATCAGGCAGGCTGTAAACTTGTTTACCACCTAAGTTGTATAAAGAAAAGGTTTCGATTGGTCATGCGTGTTTTAACTGTCCGTATTGGTTCTGAATAGTCCATCAATGTAAAAGTATTAATTTGTCAAATCTTAATTTTGTTTCGATTCGTCAAACCTGTGACCCTCTTTTAATTATTTCTTAGAAGATTTGACTGAAATAATTTTATTACTTACAATAAACTAAATAAGTCTGAAGCGGATTCTACAAAAAAATAGGATTTATTGAGTCAAAGTGTTTGGCTCTAAAATAGCTGCAATCTCTTGTGCAATGACCAACTTACATCACTTCATGGTGTACTATTTGGTTTATCAATTATGTAGTTAATTTCAGGAAAATAAACTCCTTTTTTCTGCAGGTGATTTTCGGCACCCAAGAACGCTTTGGTGCGGAACAAGAACAAGTAAAGCTGCGAATTTTTACAATATTTATCTTTGTGTTTCCCACTGTGGTAATCTTACTACCTTACTACAAAGATGAGATCGGTGAGTACTTTTTCTCTTTTAAAGGATTCCTAGAAACACCCATAATATCTACGATAATTGTAATGTAGAGTGGCAGACTCCATTATGGTCAGACAAAAACTTAAAAAAAGGCTTCCGTTATGATTCTAGAAGCAAATCGTATTAGTTTGTTGTAACTTATGTTTTCTTACTAATTCGACACGGCTGAAACTGTTATTAACCCCTCCCTTACTCCTACACTTGCTTTTTCTCTCTTAACTAATCTTTGTCAGGTCTTTTTCATTTTGCAGTGAAACAATTATAGAAAGAGCACATTCTCAAAGAGAAAATCAATCTACATTCAATTTTCAAATACTAATTGCTTGACTTATTTTGATACGACAACTAGTTTTTACAATACAGCCTGATTATTACGAGAAAGTGAAATAAATGTTTTATTGTATCTTTCTTCTCAATTTGTGGGTAAATGACAGCAGGTACGAGAAAGTTCCGTGGAGATATTTAAAAGCTTATTAATTTATCTAGAAAACGACATCTATATGTGAATAATAGTTATCGAGATACAGTTTACCGCGTAGTGGTGTTCCCGTGCGGATTATATACTCTTCCGCTGTAAGTTCTAGAAGGAATTATTTAACTTTTTAGTAAACGATGTTTTCTTACTTCGACCCTGCTAAATAAAAATGTGGCGGTTTCAGGTTTCCGGTTTGAGATCTACCATGTGGTTAGATCTACCATGCAGCAGAGTAGAATAGCACCAACCCCTTACATTCATGGGTGTCGTACAAGGCGATTAAAGTTTTCGAGGCAAAAGATCAAGAGTCTCCGTAGTCTGGAAAACGGGCAGCAGCATTTTCCATTATTATATTTTAACACTGCGATCTCCAACCCGCCTGCCAAGCGTGGAGACTATGGCAACCTCCCCTTTCGTGGGAGAGGCCCTAAGTCCTGCAGTGGACTGTTACGGGCTGTGATGATGATGATGATGATGATGATGTGGCTGATGGCCTGCCTCTAGCTCTTGACTGTGTGCTGATGTTGAGAACAGTCTTCAAGCAGTAGTTAGTAAATAGAAAAAAGATTAAAATAAAACATTTAAACGAAATATAATGTAGATTAATTAAATCGCTCTTTGACGTTTTGCTCCTAACTGTAACCGTTGAAACCATTAAATGCAAAATTTGAAAAACCTACTTTGGAGAGGAAAAGGGGGTGATGGGGGGGTGTTGGTAACCGTCATTTTTTGTTTCAGTGTGGTAGAATTGGTTAGAATATATTGGTTACCAAAAAGGAATGTGATTTGCTTCTAGAACTTCGCTAACTATATAATGCGTATGGCTCTGAGCCAGAAAGTTCTAAACAATGGTAAATTTCATGGTTAAGTAGTTGCTGAACGTGACGAACAGACGGACAGACTTTTGATCACGCTCATGTGGCTATTCAGAGTTTCTTTTACCATTTTGGTTCGGAACCCTAATTATATTATTTTCCCAATATTAATTATTAAATTTATTTTTAGATTTGTTATCCGGGAAATATAAAATGTATCAATTCGTCACAGTGGAGGGAATGACGTTTATAAATTTGCAATTTGTGCTCGTCGTAACTTCTCTGAGTGTAGCTTTGAGAACTGTTACAGACCGAACTAGTACAGTATTTGCAAATATTAACTTGTACAGTAAGTAAATTTTTCATGTTTGTTATAAATGTGGTTATCACTCTAATGTTTACCTTTGCGTTACCAGTCGGACCTTGCGTCACGTGCAACTGAAATTCCACAGGGCAAAGTTTTTATTAATTTCACTCAAAGAACAAATAACACCAAGTTGAGGTTATTGTAGACAAACTAGGACTACCTTTTTCTGCGATGCTTGAATATCAGTTTGAGCTTCACTATATAATGTAAATGCCGTCATAAGTAATTGCTAATATTCCAAGCTGTGTAGTAAAGAAAAATCGCAAACCACTTGTGTTGAAAGTCGACAGTCTCCGATTGAAGACGATGAAACTTAGTCCAATTTAACCCCTAAGACACAAATGCGCGTTCACTGTTAAAAAGTCACAACAATTATGTTATGGCTTAACGATTCTTGTCACACTACATAACATCTCGAAGAACAATTGTATCCTTGGAGTCGACATCTCTAGTTATCTCCAATACCGGACGTATTTAGAAGACAACGTCAAGTTGATATCTAAAAACTATAGTTGATATATAAAATCAGCCAAACACTTGTGCTACATATGGCACAAGTTCGGCCCCATTTGGATTATTGCTCTCATCTGTGGGCGGGTACCTGCTTACTAGATTGGTTTTTTATATTGTCCTAAAATATGACGGCAACACGCTGGTGATAACCTTGGTATTGCAAACGTCCATATGCTACGGTAACTGCTTACCGTCAGCCGGGCCATACGCTTGTTTGCCACCTTAGTGGTATAAAAATACGAATTTCATAGCATATTACCTATGCAGGTGTAAAGGCTACGGATATGGAAATTGCTAAGGCTGCACTGCGCGACGCTGCTGTCAGTTGAACGCAGCCGCCCGCAGTCTGTGTCTTCGTTTCACCCATCACCTTACGATGTCAATGACCTACATCGTTCTCACAATTTCCTGCTTACTATATTTAATTACAAAAGTTTTGAGTAAGTATACCAATACAACTAAAATATCTAAACGACAAATTTATACAAATTAATGACACTGGGGAAGAACATTCAATGTCACAATTAAAAAAATATATATCTTTTTAAAGCAACATATTTTGTTTTGGCACTTTCATTTTACTTATACATACATACACTCACGCCCACATCCCACAGGAGTAAGAGACTATCGAATGCCACAAGCTACAATTCTGGTACTTCTCCTACTTCTTTTGCCCTTTCCACTTCTTCTTCAACCTTGCTATATTATTCCCATATTATCTGGGGTCAGCACTTTTTTGCCCTCACCACATACCTACATATTTTCATACGTTTCATTTATTTTTATAACAATTAGAAGATTTCATAAAAGAATTACAAATGTCACAAAAAATACGTAACAACATAAGTATGTAAAAAATGTAAAACACTTTTAACTTCGTAAAAGATATTACACGTTTTTTCCTTGTGCCCTTCAAATCTATCATTATTAATTACTTCATGTAGCTATTTGGTGTAGTAAAGTATGTATGTATGTATGTATGTTATCTCTTTATTGCATCAATTTATAACATTGTAGTCATGTGCATACAAAATCACTAATCATCAACATCATCGTCTTAGCGTTATGTCCCACTTTGCTCGATCCTCAGCGGCCTTGGTGGTAAGGATCGATAATTGATATGGCCATACCATCGAAGGTGGCACTCTTGCAGCTTATCTAGGACGCCAAGGTGAACGCGATCCTTTTGTGAAACTTCACACATACACCGCAGCATCTTCATTTTCTCCTGCTTGTGTCACTTTTGTAGGGGCCAAGTCTCGCTGCCGTATAGGAGTTCAGATCTTATGATAGTATTGACAGCCTATTCGGGCTTTGACGACGCTATCGATGACCCCGGTTGCTTTAAGTAGAGATCCCAGATATTTAACCTGATCCTTGCGGTTGACTTCATCTTCGCCTATGCGCACGGATAGAGGATCCGCTCTGTTGAAGGCCAGATTCAAAGATGATGTTCTTTGTCTTCGCCATATCAATCTTCAGACCACCGTTCTCAAGTGACTCCTTCCACTTTTTTACACGTTGGACTAGTCAGTAGTCCTTTAACAGAATCTGTGAGCGCAATATTGTCAATATATAAGACCTCATGATAGTCTCGGATGCTGTCTGACAGTACGTCTAATATCATGTTGAACAGAAGTTGGCTGAGTACAGAGCCCAGATGTACTAACAGCAGTCCTAACTATGGTATCGGAATTGCAGTACATTCTCGAATAGTGCCAATATAGACCTCGAGCACTGGCTATGATAAAGACATAGAATTTTATCTGCTTGAACCACAACGTCCACCAGATCATCTCCCAAGTGACACAGTCAGAGGCCTTCTGCATGTCCCGAAACAGGAAATGCAGGGGAGTGTTCTTTGATCTGTATCCCTCCATGAGAGTTTTCGGGGCAAATACGAGGTCCATTGTCACAAAGCCCGGCCGAAACCCACACTCCCGTCGGATTCCTAAGTCAACAATGCATTCGAGGAGCTCCATGGTGTTTGACATCACCTTTATACGCGGTAGTTAGTGCTCTCGTGCACCGAGCCTTTGCTTGTGTAGATTGGAGTAATGACACGCAGCCTCCATTGATTGGGTATCTTCTCGGCGAGGAAGATGCAATTATGAAGGTCGGTAAGGATGCTCACACCACGAGAGCCCATCAATTTCCACAAGAATATAAAAAATTAAATGTATTACCAACTATAACTCAAATGTCCATTTCCATCTGCAGTGGTTGTTCCGCGTGACAGTTGGTCATTGGTGTACATGATTGGTTGGGTAATTAACACAACTATGAATCTGATTATGATCAACGAGTCCTCGTACACACTACATGTAGAGGTACGTGTAACAGTAATTTTATTTAAATTATAAAATAATACAACATTGAACTGTCTCTTCATTTCTAGTTACCAGACTTTTTACCGAACTAGTGCGGTAATGTAAAAAATCAAGCGTATTTATTGTTGACATTATATGTAAATAAAACCTGCACATTCATCCGCCTGAATGTGTAACCAGAATCTAATCTGGTCAGGTTCCCCTGGTATCACGGAGGTATGATGGCAGTCGCTCCACTGTAATTATCTGATCAGCCAAATCCTGGATGATGGTAAAGACGGATACCAAGCCCTTGCCCGTGACAGCACAATTGACGCTAAGATGACCACCACCCGCAGTAAGAAATAAATTTGGTCACTTTCGGCCAAACCAACCACTCGCTCCAACCGCCAAATCCTGTTTAGGCGTTTAGCCAAGATTTACAATGACGACTCAAAAGAGCTACTGACTTTGGTTACTGGTATAACAAATAACTATTTTCTATTTCTAGGAATGCCGTTTAAGCAGCGTGGTGAACGCAGTAAGCAGCGTTCGCGGCCCATTGCGTCGCGAGGCGATGCGCGCGCGCCGCCGCATCGCACTGCATGGCGCTGCGCTCAAGCCCGCGCGCATGTTCACGCTGGGCCGGCCGCTCACAGCCGCGGTAATAGAATAGAATAGGATAGGATAGTATAATATAAAAATCGAGTAAAAAATAATCGATAGATTTAAAAAATAAAAACAACAATTATAGCACCCATAGACCGTTCTCAACGGTGCTGATGCAGCGCTTTTTCTCAATTGGAATATTTTTAATAAACTTAAGCATCACCTAAAGTTAAGTGCAATCGGGCTGAAGACTTCTAGCTCTTTTTTTATAAGAACTAGCTAAGCATTTGACCACCAAGCACCAAGCATTTGAGGTCCTTTGGCTAAAACGTAAAATAGCTAATTGGAATTAGTTTTAATAAGGAATTTGACCAATGTGTTGTTTTTTAATATAATTGGATAGCCATACATTTGACCTCCACCTCACTTGGTGGTAAGCGACGATGCGGCCGATCGCGACGATGCGGACGGGGCGGTGTGTTGCAACTGATAATTTATGGTTCAGCCCAGAGCCCCGCGACTATAAGGAACCCCGAATATCCTTTAACAATGAGCAATAATAATCACGTTAAATCAAATCGGTGTCACAACTTTTGGAAGCAAGGTCAGTGACAGGATTATAGCGCTCCAATAGCATAAAAATGTTTGTGTCAATAAATTATAAGGATCATTTTATTTTCCCACTTTTTTGCTATGCCTTCCCTCTCATAGTTCATCCAAAAACTTAGGTGGTAGCGATGGAAGCGAGGGACATAACACAGGCTTTTAAGCCAAAAAAGAGCAAAAAAAGAATAAAATATGAGATGCCTACAGTTACTGTCATTCTGGTCGAACTATATACCTATAGGGTTGCAATGGGAATAATACACCATAACAGCTAATTAGGCTAGCTTTAGCGCGAACCTTGAAACCATCCGTATAGGGTATAAATAGATTTTAATTCACGGACAGATCTTTCCACGGGTTTGGTACACAATTACCCGGAGAAACTTAGGGAATGCCAGCATAAATAACCATTAGCGACTACTTGAATACTTTGCCCAGACAAAAATATATGTCAAAATCTTAGCTCCTAGATAAAAAGCCTTTTCATTGTCTAAAAAAAAAGCGGATGGGGCTGTATCGGAACACAGGGCCGTTGGTTGGCAACTTCGAGACGCTCTCGAAACCGACCCGCTCGCTCAGCGCCTGACATTGGGGTACCCACGTGTGACCCCTTGGCCCATTCCGATGATAGCCGTTATTTATATTCTTGCACGGGCTGAGGCCGATATATTTAATTTTTGTATATTTTTAAACTTTTAGCTTATTTTTACTATTGTCTAAGCTATTTATACAGGATGTCCCGTAAGTCGACGTCAAGCCGGAATCGGGTGATAGTCCAAATCATAATAGTTACTATAAAAATAAATAATTAAATCTAAGTCTTGAATTTTTTAAATTATAGGCATTTCTTTTCTTTTCGAGAAAATGTACACCCTGTGATGGTTTTTTAACTCCTGTTGCTACAAATCTTAACTTTTTTTCAATTTTATTTTTCTTATCAAATCCCGAATAGTGCTAATCTAACCTATTACTTTGAATTCCAAGTCAACTGCTCCAGCTTGGAAGAAAATGTCACATTATGCCGTACAATGAATAGACAATTAATATTTCGTCCAACTTTAACGGACCGTACCGAAAAAAAAGAACTACGCCAGGTTGGCAAGTAGCACGAAAAGTTGACGCATTTAATTAGGATTCTAAAATGGTATCATACTTGCTACATTATTTCTTTGATTACGGGGAAAAAAAAAATCCTACAAGAAACCCAGTTTCGAAATTTTTTTCTTTACCTATTAAAAATTATTCTAGTGCGTTCAAAGCTGCCTAAGACCAAGTGAGACGGAGAGTCATTCATTAAATGTGAGTGAGACAGGTAGTGATGCTTTCAAGTTAGAGATGCTAACTTTTTGTTAAATTTAGGACAAATTTTCGTTAAGTTTAAAATTAAACACCAATTAGATGCAAAGATTTATTATTTACAAAATATGTTCAAACTGCCTTCCTTCAACTGCAATACAAGCTCGACATCTTCTTAAAAAAGATCGGATTATCACACGGGCAAATCTTCCGTTGTTGACAAATTCAGCTGCTTCCGTAATTCTTTGCCGAAGCTCAGCTACATTTTCGATTGGCTTAAAATAAACTTTCTCTTTCACTGCTCCCCAGTAAAAAAAATGTAATGGATTTAAGTCCGGTGAACGGGCTGGCCACGAGATCGTACCAGACCGACCTATCCATCTGCCCGGATATTCTTCATTGAGAAATGCTCTAACTGAGCGGGCATAGTGCGCTGGGCAGCCATCTTGTTGATACCACATCTCTCTGTAAATACTGAGTGGCACGTCTTCCAGTAAACTAGGTAAACTGTTTTGTAAAAAATCTAAATAAACTTCAGCAGTCAAGATCTCTGGCAACTCAAAAGGTCCTATGACTCTTCCATTTAAAATTCCGGTCCACATGTTTATTTTAAAACGATACTGAGATCTATCTTGTCTCATTAAATTCGGATTCTCTACGTGCCACTCGTGTAAGTTGTGTAGGTTCATGTAACCGTCTTCTATAATGTCGATTCATCCGACCACAAAATTTTCTCTAAGAATCGCGGATCTTCCCGGTGTCTTTGTAGCATCGTTTGACAAAACGGAACCCGAAGTTGATAATCCTGAGGATGCAGGGTTTGTACTCGCTGTACATGGTATGGGTGGAGCTCATGTTTTTGTAAAATTCGGTAAGCTATAGTTTTGGGCACTCCTGTGCTTTGCTGGATTGCACGTACCGAAATACTTGGATCTTCTTCAACTGCTTGAAGTACTACGTCCTCGTAAGGCAAGGAACTTCTTCCTTCACCATGTGGTCAGTTTGGAAGTATGCCTTCTGTGGAGAGTAGACGGTGCACATTTGTAAAAACTCGGTGATCTGGATAACGATCAGCATTTGGGTACCTCTCGCGATACAGTCTAGCCGCAGCACTAGCATTCCCTCTGCATTCGCCATAAATAAAGTGCATGTTGGCATATTCCTGAGTGGTGTACACAGGCATGGTGGCACTACACAATCACACGATAGTCCAGGAGAAAGCAAAGCTCGTTGTAAAGAGATCGAAACTGTCCAAATCACAAGCAAACAAACAAGTCCAATAAACGAAGCAATAAGTCGAAAGTACGAAATAACACGAACGAATACGGAAAGATGCGTAGTAAATGAAGGAGCGTAACGTACTGATCTGTATTGCGTGTGCCAATATTAAAAAAGTGGCGTCACTATCTATCTCGCTCACACTTCATAAAATGACTTTCTCTGTATCTGAGTCATTAGCGTCACTATCTGTCTCACTCACCCATTAGAATATTTGACTCGAAAGCGTCACTACCTGTCTCACTCACACTTCATGAATGACTCTCCGTCTCACTCGGTCTTAGGCAAGCTTTGAACGCACTAGAATAATTTTTAGTTGGTAATGAAAAATTTTTCGAAACTGGGTTTCTTAAAGGATTTTTTTTCCCCCGTAATCAAAGAAATAATGTAGCAAGTATTATACCATTTTAGAATCCTTATTAAATGCGTCAACTTTTCGTGCTACTTGCCAACCTGGCGTAGTACTTTTTTTTTTCAGTACAGTCCGTCAAAGTTGGACAAAATATTAATTGTCTATTCATTGTACGGCATAATGTGACACTTGCTTCCGAGCTGGAGCAGTTGACTTAGAATTCTAAGTAATAGGTTAGATTAGCACTATTCGGGATTACATAAGAAAAATAAAATTGAAAAAAGTTAAGATTTGTAGCAACAGGAGCTAAAAAACCATCACAGGGTGTACATTTTGTCGAAAAAAAAGAAATGCCTATAATTTAAAAAATTCAAAACTTAGATTTTATTTTTTATTTTTCTAGTAATTATTATGATTTGGACTATCACCCGATTCCGGCTTGACGTCAACTTACGGGACACCCTGTATATCTATCGGTTGTTGTAGACAATCTCAATAACAACACGCTAGAATCACCGCCCTATCACGTGTGAGTCGTGAGTTACACTGAATAGAAATGCGGGAGAGCGCGCGTTTCGTTCAATCAATGCAGTGCTTACCCAACCGTCCCACCTGACCCCGACCAAATTCAAGGTCAAAACCAGCAAGCTGACTATAATATAAGCTAAATAATGACACTAAATTTAAGTTTTTAAGACTAACAGTTTTGCCGTGTTTAATGTAAGGCGATATAGACCTTTTCGTTACGGTCGAGTTTCCTGACTTGATACTCAGTGTGATTTTAAAGACATTTCACGTCAAAACCCTGTAAAAACTAGTACACAAAAATATAAGGTACTACGTATTTATATTCTATTCCAGAGCATGTTTGTCTCGAATGCAACAATTAAATATTTCAAGTTTATTTCCTTAATGGTACAATACTTTTTAGCGTTACCTTTGCTTTTCTTACCCTTATAAATTATTTATACTATTGTTTAAATAATTTATTGTATTTCCTTAAAACAGACAAGAATAAAGGGTATTTATAATGAAATAAGAAGAGAAAAAAAAACAACATTAAAAAGCACTATACGTAAGCATTAAAAATTAAAACTGTCGTCTGCACCGCTGCCCCCCTGAATTGTGCCCAGGAAGCTGACTGCTTAGCAATGTTTATTTGCTGACAGAGGAACAAGTCAGATCTCCGGTTACCTGTGGTGTCTATTAGTATTTAAATAAATAATTAGGAGCGTCGGTGGCATAATGGTTAAGGGGTTCTGAGGTACCGGGTTCGAACCCCAGTGCCGCTATGTAGCAATTACTCTTTTCTGAGTTATGTACATTCGTTGAATGCTAACCGATGTTCTTACGGCGAGGAAAACATTCTGATAAAACCTGCACATTCGTGCGACTGACTGAATGTGTAACCATGATCCAATTGGTCAAGTTCCCCTGTTAAACAGGGTTACGGAAGTCAGATGGTTGTCGCTCCACTGTAAATACCTGACCTGCCAAATCTTGGTTCATGGTCAAGCTGGAGCCCGGGCCCTCGCGCGCGCATTCGCAACCGGGACATTAACACCTAGATTATGATTACTTATTCATCACCGTCTTAGCGTTATTTTCCTAGTTGTGCTCTCACTCGCGAGGGCCCGGGGTCATGATCCAGGGTTTGGCACATCAGATAATTACAGTGGAGCGACTGCCAACTGACCTCCATAATCCTGCTACCAGGGGTACCTGACCAGATTGGATCATGGTTACACATCCAGTCGCCTGAATGTGCAGGTTCCAGCACGATGTGTTTCCTTACCCTAAGAGCTTCGGTTCGTATTCAACTAATGTACATAACTCAGAAAAGAGTCATTGGTACATGGTCGGAGCGGGATTCGAACCCGGTACCTCCGATTAGTAATATTACTATTGTATAATTAAATAATACTTTGATTTTCTTTCAGGTGGGTGGTATAGTTTTGAGCCACTTTCTAAGTATATACTACCTTGGAAATGTAATGGAGGTATATTTCGAGAAAAGTCAAGGAAATGGTACAATTTCATACTAAATAAATAGTTGTCGTGTTGTTTATTTTAACTTTAATAGATAGTTAAGTAAAAAATGTTTAACTTAATGTGTGATTGAAAATTTTTTTTTTTTTTTTTTTAACAATTTATTGCACACAATATATAGTACACAGAAATTACAAAATTAAAGACGACACAACAGGCACTACTTATTTCTAAGAAGAAATCTCTTCTAGCAGGCCTATAGAAGAGAGACATGGTAGAGTATAGGGGATGAGACGTGCTTTGAAGTGAATTATATTGTTATAAAACCTTAGATAAATAAAAAAAATGTAATATGATAGTGTAGTGGCTCTTCATACTTTATTGTTCAAATTTTAAGTCTGGAAATAAATAATAAATTGAATACCACACATCATTTTTACTATATTATTTGGCATTCCTTAATATTCATTTGGCATACTTTTAGCGATGCAGGGATAAGGTAGACGCCAATGTTGGCATGCGAAGATGGAGGTGGAAAAGGGTAATTATCCACCTGGCCGGGTGTTGTGACCAGGGGACCAAGGGTCCGACAGTTGATCATCGGAAGTTGTATTTATGCCGCGGAAGTTGGCATTCTCTAACGCAATGTAGGACGGTCAGCGCCATCTATTAGCGGATGCTTGCCAACCTTGTGTTTGTTTACTTGTAATGTAAGTATAGTTGAGTTTTCCTATTGGAGCGATAGATGTCGCTTCATACTTAATAAGAACAAAATATAAAATAAAAGTAACTGCAACTTCTGAAAATAGTAATACACTATAGTATTATAGTTATGGAGTCGCGTGGCTTAGGTATCCGTCTCGTAAGCGAGGGGTATCGGGTTTGAGTTCCACTGCGGCCACGTACCAATGACTCTTTTTAGAGTTATGACCATGGTGTAATTTTTTTATAGTTTATAAGTAGTTTTTGTAATTTTAGTAGTAGCATGTGTATTATGATTATAAACTTCTTTATATTTATTACTTGCTCATTACACGGGGTATGCTCTTTTATTCCTGCATGAATTTGTTTCCTTAGCTATCCAGTTTAATCGTAGAAGTTTGATGACAGTAATGAAAGCACGTAGATATTGTAATCAGTTAGAATAGTACCACGATAAGTCCGTATTGACTGACAGTAGTAAAAGTTATAAAGTGTGGCAATAATCTCTGGATAATCTGTCCTTGTCAGTCCTTCTTGTAAACATTCAGTTATTTGGTCACTATTAGCTTCAACTTTGACTTTTAGTTTGTCTGTAAATTATCTCCCGCATTTCCTTTTTAATTGTTGTGCCCATTATTTAATAATATTTTCATAACTCACGAAAATAAACAGTCCTACAGAAATCAAATTACTTGTTATGACTTTTATGAATGACGTTCTAAAACGTTTAAAAAACTTGGCATAAACTGCCATACAGAAATTTATATTTTTATTTTTTTAATAAGAGAGGTAGGGCATAGCGGGATATCCTGTTCGAATTGGAGCCGCCCGACTGGGGAAGTACCTCCACCTTACAGAATACCGCAGCTAAACAATACTCTTTTAAATAGTATTGTGTTTCCGCCGGTGAGTAAGGTCTCCAGTGCTCTGTGGGGTAGGGATTTGGAGAACCATGGCTTTGGCAGTGGAGGGGCATTTGAATGTTTGCTACCAGAGCAACGTGTTATAGAGATGTTCAACGCATTGGCGATACTCTTGGTGTTGTTAATGTCTATAGGCAGTGGTGACCACTTTCCATCAGGTATAAAGAAAAAAAAAGCGATTCGAACTTAGCGTGGTCTTATTCTACTGCTCTAGCCCTTCATTTCGAGTCTTCCTTTAACCAAATTTACATATACTCAAATATTTTCTAAATTACTATAGGTATTGATTTTAAATTAAACAAAACTAAGAATGAAACTGGCTTTGAAAGAGAGAAAACTGCAAAAATGTCGTGATGAACATTCAGGCGATAGAATGTGTAATCATGATCAAATCTGGTCAAGTTCCTCTGTTAACAGGATCACGGAGGTTAGATGACATTCGCTCTACTGTAATAAACTGGTCTGCCAAATCAATCATGGTCAAGGCGGACTCCTACCCTCGCGCGTGAGAGTACAACCAGCGGGCCGATCGCCGTAATTTTATGACGCATTAGTCGAGTGTACGTGCAGTTGACGCTTAAGCGACGTGCACGTTAAGCGCAAATAATCATCGGTATTGCCGTAAAATAAAACTGCGCGTAAGCGTTGCGTACACTGCACGTCTACTTCACCTACGCTTAAGACAAGTGTATGTTGCCGTGCGCCAGTTTTGACAATCTACCTATCGATTATTCATTATGAAATCGATTAGGTTTACTCATAAACTTGGTATTAGATGGCTATATCATACTAAATATCCTAGTATCTATGTTTATACACATGCAAAACACTTGATTTTGTTATAATGTACTAAAAATTGTATAAAACGGAGATATTTAATACAAAAAAGTTGGTAAATGGCTGTTTGAGCTGTATCCTTTTGCCCTGACATGGAAGAAAAAAGAAAACATTGGTGATGTCAAAGGTTATGTGTGTTTACTACGACAAGATTAAAATTGCATTTTATTTGTTTTTGTTTCGCTTGCAAAGGTATGTATTAAAAGTAAAAGTAACTTGCCGTTTATTTAACTTGCCGGCAACTACAAAGATAACGTCAATAAAAAGTTTTTACTTTGCAGATTTACGGTTATGACGTCGAGAAAAAAAATAGTTTCTTTGAGACAAATTGAGGTCTTGGTTGAGTTCCTTGAGAACCACCGGGACTCGGACAAGGAGGCTCGGGCTTTGAGCCAAAGACTCTGGGCAGAATGCGCCAATTTACTCAACGCAGAGGCTGATGGAATAAGTCGGAGCCCCAAAGTATGGCAAAAGGTACATGTTGTAATTAGTCGCTTAGGTACATGTTAATTACATTGTTATTGGTTATAACTAAAGGTGAATCTTTGGTTACACAGACTATAAGAGTCGCCTTCTTTCCCGACAAAGAAAATAATTTTAGGTTTCAATAAAATTTATTATTTATAAAATGATTAAACATTTAAATATATTTCAGACCGACACGTTCAAGGCGACCTGCAAAGAGGTTGAGGGAGGAAGAGGTGCCTCATCCTGAAAATCCCAGCGCACTGCAGGCAAATGTTGATAAAACTGGAGAGTCTCAGATGCGAGACACCAAAATTATTAGCCGATAGTGTGAGGCAATTAGCATCTTCCATGGTACAAAATACAGAGGCCACTAGGGAACTTGCACAATCCATGCGTTTAGATATGGTGAGCTATAATTATTTCAATTCAGCTTTTGTGATGTGACTGCACTGCTATTTAAAAATGTATATTTTGCTTTCAGAATAAACGTTGCTGTTCTCATTGTTTGCGGTCTGAAGATGAACAGAACAAAGCCATCCCTTAATATACCGATGAGACTTATTGCTTATGTTGTAGAAGAGATTAATGTTAAAGACTGTCATTATAGTTTAATATGATTTAAGCAGAACTTTAATATACCGATGAGACTTATTGTTGATGTTGAAGAAGAGATTAATGTTGAAGAGATTAATGTTGAAGACTGTCATTATAGTTTAATATGATTTAAGCAGAACTTTAATATACCGATGAGACTTATTGTTGATGTTGAAGAAGAGATTAATGTTAAAGACTGTGATTATGTTTAATATGATTTAAGCAGAACTAAAACTAAATAAATAAAACAATTTTTGCTTAATTACAATTTATTCGTTTTTATTTTTTACAAAAGGTTTCTCTCATCCCAAAGCCATTCAATAAGAGCCTGTTAGGCTGCCCTCCCCTGTATTAACTCTATGCGACACGCCACGCCTAGCGACATTCGGCGGTGCTAGAGCTAGAACTCTGCCTCAGCAGCCCCCCTGCAGACCTGATTATGCGGCTCACGCCTGCGTTCTTGTAACGGAAGTTGTGGGACAGGAATTAGACATAAAATACCAGTGCCATCAGTAGCTGAAAAGAAAGAAAAGTTGTTTCCTCTATTATTGTTTAAATAAACCTATTTAAGTTGGGGCACAGTAGGGACTGTAAAATTGTAAAATTTCCGCCGTTAAAATATGAATATAGTCCCATCCCCAACCAACTACATCCTACACAAGTATATTTACCTTTGTAGTCACACTCATTGCGTCGTTCCTCCTTTGCCTGGGCATAACGGGTGTTAATAAGGTGACCAGCTCTCGAACCGCAACCTTGTTAAGCCGATAGGTTTTAACAAATTGGGTGTCCGTCATATCACCGAGGTAAAATTCCCTTGCCTGAAGTCTGGCTCGCCTTGCTTCGATACGACGTCGGCGGCGGCGATCTTCCTCATCCGCCAAATCTAATATTTGCCAACGCAAATCGTTTATTTTTTTCAATTGTGGCTGAAAATTTAGGTACTTATTAATCAATTATTTGCGTATGATGGTATTTTAACTATATTTCTGTAGGAAATAAAACGAAAAGAACATAAAAGTTACTTACAAACTTTGCAAACTCAACTAAAGATATACTTGTGCAAAGCGTCACCAACACGCGGGAAACAAGTAATAAACACTGCACAGTGACATTTCATTTGACATTTATGAAACGTCAAAATTTAGCGCGATACCGATTGTGCGATACAAAAGACGCGTAACTCAGGTTCTATTAGGGCGATACGGCGACACGCGGCGCTTAGGTTTGCGTGACGTGTGCGTCGTTAGATAATTACGGCAATACGAAATCAAACGTTATGACGCAAACGCAGTCAAGACGCGCTGCATAAAATTACGGCGATCGGGCCGCAGGACATTAACGCCAAGATGACCATTATGGACCATAACGGAATATGGTTAAACAGAATGTTTTAAACTATCGCGGTTATTATAACACATTTTAAGGGTATGTTCCGGGTAGGAAACCGCTTACCTTTGTTGACGAGTAGCCCGATATTTCGACACGAATCATGGTCACGGGACGACGGGATGGTCATGGTCATGCAACTGTGTCGAAACATCGGGCTGTGTCGGGATACGCGGTAGGAAACCCGGAACATAACCTTAAAATGTATGGTTATTCAGATACAACAACCACAACATATTTGTTACATTTTACCAGGTACCTATAGGTGCAAAACCAAGTCTCTCATTGGTACTCGATCGGATCCCAACATGACCAATGAATAATTGATCCAGCTCCATAAGATACCTTTACCAAAAATATCGAATTGGAATTTAAAATAGTTCCACGAAAGTGTGTACCAGTTTCTTTATTGTCTTCCTGCAATGTCTAAAAATATAGCGCCCGCAAATTTATTATTTTCTGATTGATGTGTTTTCACAGCATGTGCACAAGATCGGAAAATGGGAATGAACGAAGTCGTTACTTGAGTTTAAAACCTTAAAACGTCATCTTACATAAAAAGGTGTTTAACATAATTTTAAAATAAAATTCATGATCCCCTTTAAAGTATGATTGTGAACTATAAAGTTTAATACCTACCTACTATTGAAATGATCAGATACCTACTTGATACTACACACCCATTTAGTCTTTTATTTTAAGAATCTCAGTGTTAATATATGGAGCGCTTTGCTTTTATGGACAGCACTAGTGCTGAAAAATTAACCAATCGATAAAATCAATTTGGTCTCAAACAATTAAACTTATTTACAGCCACCGATGTCGACTATGATACCAATGTCTATTATTATTATTTGAAATGGTAAAATCATGTTGTTTTTTTGGAATTAAAGATGGTTAACAATATGGAATTGATAGTAGGTGTTCTACCTTTTCCATGTACCTAGCTATCGATGTCATTGTCACAATATAATCAATGGCGTGTCGGTATCTTTTTTACAGATATTCATTTACATGTGTTTGGGAATACTTACAGCTGTTAAAATTAAGTATATTGGTAATTTTAAAAACTTTAAGCCAACTACAAGTTTCCACTTGGGTATATCAGAAGCATAATAATATAAGTACCAATAAAATAAGTTGTATCTTGAAATAATTGTATTTGAAGACGTCTGTAAGTAAAAAAAAAACAATATAACGACGACTTACTTAACACAAAAACCGTTTTAGAAATTTAAATATTTTATATTTCTCTGGATGAGTTCATAATCATGCTACTTCACCTAATAATTAAAACGTACAGAGTGTGTTACATGTGCGTAATTTGCTCTGCATTCGGTTTTATATAAAACTAGCTTATGCCCTCGACTTCATAGGTACGCGTGGTAATATATTTTATGACAGTTTAGTTTTTACCTGCGCCGCCATTTACATTCTTTTTGTTTAAATGCTATTGCTACGGAGAGGTCAAGCTGTATCTCTGGTTCTACCTAATCGAATTAGATGATACATGGCTTAGATTTATAGTTGGACCTCAATGTTTCATACTATGAAAGTCCTATCTAAATCCGTTTTGCGATTTTTGCGTGATGCGCACAAACAAACAAAAATCATAAAAAGATATTTTTTTTGTGCCAACTTCAGCCTGACAACTGATCCGGACAGGCACTCAGTATTAGTTTCCGCACCGCTCGGTACGACCGATCACTGTCTGGTTAAAAATGTATCCATGTATTCCCAACCCGAACAAACCTACGTGGCGTAGGGATCAAGTCCAGAATGGATAGCTTACGGTGTAAATTCTCTAAGCGTGCATTCTACTTTCTGCGAATACTATATAAAAAGGTGTTACAGAGCTGTCCCGATACTGCAGTGCTTCAGAAATGTTCGCTGACGTTTATTTAGGTAGGTTTCATGCTATTATGCGAAAGCGAATCGCATCAGTAATGAGTAGAGTGCGGGACAGGGTATTGTTGTAAGTGGCGATCTGAACGGTCATGTGGGTGAGAAGCGTGAGGAGTTAGGCCGTGTTCATGGCGCTTTTGGTTTTGGGAGCCGTAACGCTGATGAAGAAGAAATTCTTCGGACGTGTGCGGATGCCGATCTGGCCATCGTGAAAACGTTTTTCCAAAAGAAATCCAAGCATCTGATCACCTACAAGAGTGGAAGGAGCGCCACCCAGATCGATTACTTTCTCACTCGAAGAGACAATATTGGCAAAGTAGCCACTTGTAAGGTCATACCCAGAGAGAGTCTCACTGCCCAACACCGCAGTATTAATACGACTATACTTTGTCAAATCTAGGATGATAATTTTGACAGTTTACAAACAAAATCGTTAAAGAATTTATTCGATTATCGATTATCATAGAACATGGAATCGATAGTTGCATGGTTATGCTGTGTATATTTTACAAAAGAAACGGTTTTTTTTCTTTTAAATTAATAATTTTTCAAAACAACATTAAATTCCTTCCACAACGACAATTTCAACATGTTCATATTTTTATTCGTTTAGTTAACCTAATCCGTAGAATACACACGAGTCGAATTCGATGTTGTGAAAGGTTTTTTTAGGGGGATTTTAAATGTTCGATTATTTTATTTGAATACCGGTTTTCGATTGTCTGTTGTTATTCGTTATTCGTGGCACTTCACTAAAGGGGCGGTACCAGTCTATGAAGTACGACATTATTCGTTATACATTTTACCAGAAAAAAAACACGATACTTCATAGGCCTGCGCCAAGAACCAAGAATGAGGTGAGTGAGTGAGCTGTAGTGAGCTGTCAAAATTATCATCCTATATGACAAAGCATGGAGCATATTTGTCTCGCATATGACTCTTGCGATTAAAGTCGCATTCTTTACGAACTAATCGCAGACGTACATTGCGTGTAAGTCTCGGTAAATGTAAATGTTTCAAATTTATACATAGATACATAAGCCGTGTGGTGTCCGGCAGAGTAGAATAGCACTAACCCCTTACACTCATGGGTGTCGTACAAGGCGACTAATATTTTCGAGGCAAAAGATCTAGAGTCTCCGTAGTCTGGAAATTGGGCAGCAGCATTTTCCATTGGTATATTTAAACACTGCGATCTCCAACCCGCCTGCCAAGCGTGGTAATTATGGCAATAACCTCCCCTTTGGTGGGAGAGGCCCAAAGTCCTGCAGTGGACTGTTACGGGCTGTGATGATGATGATGACATAGACCTTTGCTTTTCTTGTCCTTATTATTGTGTAATTAAACAATACTTAGACTTTTTCAGGTGAGTGGTATAGTTTTCAGCCACTTACTAAGTATATACTACCTGGGAAATGTATTGGAAGTATATTTCGAGAAAAGTCAAGGAAATGCTACAATTTCCCACTAAAATAATAGTCGTCGTGTTGTTTATTTTACTTTGAAATGTTGAAAAAAGTGTATAACTTGAGTGAGATAAATAAATAAAATAAATGTATTGGAAACAGAATTCAAAGAGAAACAGAATCATACATCACAATCATTACCCCAGTATTAAGTTAGCAACACAACTTACAATATTAAAAAAACGCAATATTTTCATTTCAGACTTAATTCTTTAATTATAAATAGTCAGTGTAACGATGTGGTCCTCTTCCAATCCCTACGGGAAAAAGGCGTGAACTAATTCTTTATTTTATTATTTTATGTACTGAATGTTGTATAATACTTGTGTCAGTAGGTATAAAAATTTAACTAAAGGCGAGGACGCCCCAAAATTAAAATCCTATTTGCACCGATAGATCAAAGTGGAATGTGTTTCTCATGGAATAGGGGCATTTTTGTATCACGCCTATTGAAATACGTAATTACGTTCATGCCGCTTGACAAGTGGCATGACAATAGTATGCTCGACCCTGCCAATTTTGCTTACATAGGCTTGATTACGCCCATTCGCAGAACGTCCATCTAATCTCTACACACTGGCCGTCAGTTCGGCTCCACAAGCAAATTTTTTTGTCTGAAGGTGAGTATAGTGAGGCAATTTTTAATAAATTTAATAGATTTTCATAATTTACTCGGTTCAGATAATATATTTTGTAAAATGAAATCTCAAAAATGGATTTGGATTCGGTTATTTTGACACCCTTTGAGCAAAGATGTGCTTCCGACCTACTAGGATAGCCACCAGCAATTTACTTTGAAAAATAATGACGTAATTAATTTGGGAATTCGGATTCCCGATTCCGGATTCGGACTTCGGATTCCGGATTCTAGGTTCCGGGTTATTTCGGATTCGGACATCATAGTAGTAAGAAACGTACATAGGTAGACTAGGTAGACAATATAGTAAGAGTCATATCTCATAAAATCATAATCTCCATTTTCCTACCGTTTATCCCGGCCAGGTTACGCTTTCCGACTTAAATCTTCCGTCATGCTTATGTAATTAATTATATTTTTTTCAGTCTCTTAGTTCTTTAGAGATAGTACCCTAAAAACGTCATTACCTGATTTGTCTGACTGAGTCACAAATGCAATACATAAAGAATTTCCCATTTTTAGGAAAAATTTCCTGTAAAAAAAACTAGCCATGTCGTTCTAACTTTTGTTTGAAATTTACACCAAAGTAAATACAATTAAAAAATGAGAATTTAGCACGAGTCATCATTGCTAATGTGTCGTAGGTAATTAAAAAAGATAATGTAATATTTGCAACATTTAAAAAAAGGTGTGTTATCGTTACGAAGTGGCGGCGAAGTGTAGTTTCATTTTTTATAATTTATTCATACTTAAGTATATATTCAGTACACGTTCATTAACTGCCAGTGGCTCTTTTATTCCTGCATGAATTTCTTTCTTTAGCTATCCAGTTTAATCGTAGAAGCTTGATGACAGTAATGAAAGCACGTAGATATTGTAATCAGTTAGAATAGTACCACGATAAGTCTGTATTGACTGACAGTAGTAAAAGTTATAAAGTGTGGATATGGCAATAATCTCTGGATAATCTGTCCTTGTCAGTCCTTCTTGTAAACATTCAGTTATTTTGTTACTATTAGCTTCAACTTTGACTAGTTTGTCTGTAAATTATCTCCCGCATTTCCTTTTTAATTGTTTTGCCCATTATTTAATAATATTTTCATAACTCACGAAAATAAACAGTCCTACAGAAATCAAATGATTTGTTATGACTTTTATGAATGACGTTCTAAAACGTTTAAAAAACTTGGCATAAGCTGCCATACAGAGATTTATATTTTTATTTTTTTAATAAGAGAGGTAGGGCTAAGCGGGATATCCTGTTCGAATTGGAGCCGCCCGACTGGGGAAGTACCTCCACCTTACAGAATACCGCAGCTAAACAATACTCTTTTAAATAGTATTGTGTTTCCGCCGGTGAGTAAGGTCTCCAGTGCTCTGTGGGGTAGGGATTTGGAGAACCATGGCTTTGGCAGTGGAGGGGCATTTGAATGTTTGCTACCAGAGCAACGTGTTATAGAGATGTTCAACGCATTGGCGATACTCTTGGTGTTGCTAATGTCTATAGGCAGTGGTGACCACTTTCCATCAGGTATAAAGAAAAAAAAAGCGATTCGGACTCAGCGTGGTCTTATTCTACTGCTCTAGCCCTTCATTTCGAGTCTTCCTTTGACCAAATTTACATATACTCAAATATTTTCTAAATTACTATAGATATCGATTTTAAATTAAACAAAACTAAGAATGAAACTGGCTTTTAAAGAGAGAAAACTGCAAAAATGTCGTGATGAACATTCAGGCGATAGAATGTGTAATCATGATCCTCTGTTAACAGGATCACGGTGGTTAGATGACATTCGCTCTACTGTAATAACCTGGTCTGCCAAATGGATCATGGTCAAGGCGGACTCCTACCCTCGCGCGTGAGAGCACAACCAGGACATTAACGCCAAGATGACCATTATGGACCATAACGGAATATGGTTAAACAGAATGTTTGAAACTATCGCGGTTATTATAACACATTTTAAGAGTATGTTCCGGGTAGGAAACCGCGTACCTTTGTTGACGAGTAGCCCGATATTTCGACACGAATCATGGTCACGGGACGACGGGATGGTCATGGTCATGCAACTGTGTCGACTTGTGTTGACTTTCAAATAGAGAAAACCGCATCCAAATCGGTCCATCTGTTCGAGAGTTACGATGCCCCAGACAGATATACAACGCCACATATACACACATATAATTAATAAAAATAATTTCATTTTTAGAAATAAGTAGTACCTGTTGTGTCGTTTATATGTATGATATTTCTCTATGTATTTTATTGTGTGCAATAATGTATTAAAAAAATAAACAATACTTATAACAGCCCTTTATTAGTCGGGGGTTAAAAGTTTAATGTTTTATGTCAGACTTAAAAGTAGAACTCGTTTTTTAATGATTATTGCCCATTGGGGGTTTTGGTTCCATTGTTGTCGTGCTCCACATTTGTCTTTTTTATTTGAAGCATACTTTTAGTTTAGTAAATACTTAGCACCTACATATTTATTAACTGCAGAAAGTTCAACTTATGGATGGATCAAGGTTGAATTTGATTATTATTTGTGTTTGACTGTAATAATTTTCAATAGCTTTGTTTACAGAAAAAGCTAATTTCTAATGACGTCGATTGCCGGCAACAACGTGTAGTCTATGTACACCACTAGTGACAAGGTGACTTGGCAGGCCAGTTGAAATAATCATCAAGTTACTTTTATTGTACCTAATAATACTAGGGCTTTTGCAGATTGTCGAAAGGAAGTGAGCTAAGCAGGAATATCGTCGAGCAAGGATGCGCCAAAGTGTATGTTATCGGGTGCGCTGTATCTGGCTTATGCGTTTCGCGCGTTCTGCGCAACCGTCGCGCCGCGCCCGCGCTCCGCCTGTCGCCAGTCACTGTGTACTCGCTCGCTTTACTACTGATCACCTGTAAGCTTCCAACTCACGTTACTTTTCGTCAATTGTCCATTTACTTAATTTGAGAGTACCCTAAACCTACCAACGAGCTTGAAGGAAAAGGTTTATCGATATGGAAGAAGTATAAACAGTGAAACGATATTTTGTACGTGTTGACTCTTTTTATTGTCCCTTTAATTTTATATTTTCGAAAAATCGAATTTGTTTCTCATTCGATAGTCATAGACAAGCAAAGGAAGGTACCCCATAACCGGAGTGCACTAGAGCCCACGCTGACATCAGCAGCTGTTGACACTGACAATGATGGGCACCGCCGGACTGTGCTCGCAAACGCCAGAGCTACACCGCGTCCGACAATGTCAAATGAGATGAAAAGATCCATGCCGCAGCCAACACGAAGCATGAAAAACTGACTCGTCAATCTAAACTAATTCTTCCAGATCTAGATATCATTTCACTTAATTATGACCAAAACAATATAAGAATTGTATTAGTTGCGAAGGACGTTGCGGCGGCGTTAATTGGAATGATTCTTACCCTTGCTATTATACTCAAAGCGTGGTGAGCGGCACGGCCAGAATGAAGTGCATAGTGGATACTTTGCTTCAGGTCGATAGGGTAAGTACTCTTCAACTTGCCTGTTTTTTTTTTCATTAAATGAGCTACCTATCTACAACTAGGTAGAGTATTTCAATTACAATCTAGCATAAAGACTAATAAGTAATTTAATTTAAGTCAGGATTCTGGCTGCAAGCTGTCCCGTCCCTGAATATCGGCACCGTTTTAGATAATTTATTTTTATCTATTTGTTTTAGTTTGAGGGGGGGTTGGGGTGAATTCGCTGGGGCACTACGGTCTGTCGTGTAGTCGTAGCGCAGGCCGACTCTTCAGGCACTCGGCAATAAATGATGTCATCTGAAGGGCGGTTGTCACCGTCAACGTACCGGCGGTATTAGAGCTGAATGGTGCCGTACGTGAATATGGCAAGAGGCCTGACGGAATGACGCTCATTGCTTGGAAACGTGAAATGGGGCTGGTGTTTGACGCTACTTGCGTGGAAACCATATGCTGGAGCTGCGACCTCTGCTGCCGAGGACGTCAAACGTAGGAAATATGAAAGCCTAGCCTAGGACTTCATATTTCAGCCGTTAGGGGTCGAGACGTTGGGACCGTGGGGCCATGACGCTTTAAAGTTTTTCAAGGAAGTAACCAAAAAGAATCGACTAATCGACACCACAGATGACGGGTGAGCTGGCTCATTCCTCGAATAGAGGATAAGCGTTGCTGTCCAACGAGACAACGCAGCTAACTTTCTGGGCACCATTCCGGGGGACAACGGTGTGGATGAATTTTTTAAGATATAATATTTTAGTATAAGTGTTTAATGCAGTGCTCGCCGAGCGGTCAAAAGAGACAGTCACTTACTTGAACTCGTAAATTCACCAACCTTTGGCTCGTTTTATATAATTATTAATAAAAAATAAAATTTAAATTGTTAATCTTTGAAAATGTACAAGTGTGCAACGTGTGATGCTGCCTTCAATGACGGAGTGAGATGCAGCGTATGTAAGAGGCATTACGACTTCAATTGTGCGGACATTACTGAAGTTGGTTATCGTAAGCTGGGAGCAGATCGTCGAGCGGCCTGGAGATGTCCACAATGCAAGGCAGCTACCCCTACCCCCGCCCCCGCCCCTACCCCCATCAAGGCGGTGGAGGAGGTATCTCTTGAGGCAATCATGAGGGAGCTACGTGAGATGAAACTTCAGCTTTCTGGTCTCCCAGGTTTAATTGAAGACATCAAGACCATTAAAGGTGACGTTGCGGACTTGAAGTTGGCTTGCAATTTCAACGGTGAGAGGATTGATAAGTTGGAGGAGAAAATCAAGGAGACCGATAAGAAATTATATGAAGTTAGCCTCCTACAGACTTCTGTTAAATCCAACCAAGAGGAAATTTTTAATCAAAAGGGAACTCGCGTTAAAGGAGCAGTGGTCTCGCTTGGCAAATATTGAGATAAAGGGCGTACCTGTAAGGAGTGACGAAAATCTCTTTACAATAATGCATTCTTTGGCCGATTTTACTGGCTTTACCCTTCCGAAGCAACAGATTAATTACATTGCCGGAGTTCCGACGCATAACTCTAAGGAAAAAATGTAATAGTAAGCTTTACTAATCGATACGTGAAGGAGGAGTTCATTGCGGCGGCACGCGAGAAGAAGACTATCACAGCGGCTGACATCGGGTATACTGGTAACACGCAACGCATCTTCGTCAACGACCACCTTACGCCAAGTTATAAGAAGCTATTAACTAAAGCTAAGGCCATTGCCACCAAGAAAAATTATCGCTTCGTCTGGGTAAAGTATGGCAAGATTCATGTACGTAAGGACGTAGACACGGACGTCATAATAGTTATCGCCGAGAAGGATTTAAACAAAATTATTTAGATTGTTGCCTACAATTAGCTTTTTATAATTATTGCTTATTTATAGATATTTTGCTTGCTTTTGTTAGTGCTTTTTTGCTGTTTTTTGCTTGCTCTTGTATTTTTGGACCCGAAAGTAATGAAAGGTGTGTTACCCCTGACTTATTTCTAGCGATCACAGTTCGCCGACGCTACTGGTTTATTTTGCTGCTCGCTTATTCACAATGTGTTGTTGCTATCTCTTGCTTACCGCTAAATGCTCGTATTTATGACAAATGCAGTCTCGCTTACACTAACGCTTTATTATGCATATTGTCCTCAACCAAGGTGAAGTGAAGTGTTCAGGCCCTCTCGTGATAACAAATAATATTCTTACATTGCTATTAATTAATATTTACGGTGTTTGTTATTGTAATGGCGTCTAAAGTACTTCTCAATGTGTATTACCAAAATGCGAGGGGCCTGCGCACTAAGACCACAATGTTTTATCGTAATGTGTGCATGAATAGTTATGATTTAATTTTAATTACGGAAACCTGGTTGTTGGATGGCATTTTGGATAGCGAACTGTTTGACAATAGGTTTGTAGTTTGGCGCCGGGACCGAGACTATAGTGTGACGGGCCAGGGAAAGGGAGGTGGTGTACTCATTGCAGCGCGTAGGGAGTTATGTGTTGCAGCCCAGACTAGGTTTCATTCATCCGCGGAGGATTTATGGATTACGGTAGGATTTAGTAACCAACGTAGTTTCTCTATTCTACTTATTTGTGTATTATACCTAATTAGTCAACATCTTGGTTTTAGTTTTTCACAACAGCTGGTTAACTTTACAACTAGGTTAAATGAAGTTATGCAGTTGTACCCATCGGACAAATACCTAATTGTTGGAGACTTTAATATGAGTGGTATAAGTTGGAGTACCTCCGATTATAGTTATTTTGAACCATCCAATTACACGAGTCAGGATGAAATTCTATTAGTCGATGAACTTAATCTATTGGGCCTTAATCAGTATAATGGTATTATAAATTGTCAAAACAAGATATTGGATCTAGTATTATCTAACCTTGAAGTGATAGTGGCCAGCTGCCCCGACCCTCTGGTACCAATAGACAAACTTCATGGTGCCCTTTGTATTAATTTTGATTTCCCAACCCATAAAAAATTAGAATGTACACCTTTTAAAAAATACAATTATAGTAGGGGTGACTACGAGTCAATAAATCGTGAAATCTCCAGTATAGATTGGCATGCTGAGCTGACGCATAGGTCTTTAGAGGAAGCGGTGGAGTACTTTTATAATGTTTATATTAGGTTGCGTAGTGAATTTATTCCGTCTAGAGTAGTTAAATCTAATGTCTATCCCAAGTGGTACTCTGCGGCACTTATTAAAGTTATTAAAGAGAAGTATAAGTATTTTAAGAAATATAAGAGGTATGGCAATGCCTCCGATAAGGCAACTTTTTTGTTATTACGGAGTCGTGCTAGATACCTGGAGGAAGAGAGCTACAAACACTACCTAATCTCAGTTGAGTCTTCGATAGCAAGCAATCCCAAATACTTCTGGTCCTATATTAAAGCCAAATCTAACAACAATGCAGAGCCAAGCTGCCTTAACTATATTGGGGTTGCTTATAACACTGGCGAAAACATATGCAATGCTTTTTTCAACCTATTTTCGATGTACTTTTCTCGATGCAGACCTTAATTTACCTAATACCTATCAAAATATAAGATCCCCATCATCAACATCAACCGCAGCGCACATCTCGTCGGTTTATGTTGACTCTGCTTCAGTGCAACAGTTATTGGCGGACTTGGATGCCTCTAAGTCCGCTGGTCCTGATGATTTGCCTGCTATTTTTCTTATTAAATGTGCCGACACTATTGCCGTACCAATATCAATGTTATTTATGAAGTCGTTAAATACGGGTGCCATGCCAAGCATTTGGAAGCGGGCATATATCACACCAGTTCACAAAAAGGGGCCTAAAACTGACATTAGTAAATACAGACCTATTTCCAAATTGTGTATTGTATCTAAAGTTTTGGAAATTAAATTATCTATAAGGAAGTTTATGCCACTTTGAGCGGTTCTCTCAGTTGTTCTCAGCACGGATTTATGAAGGGTCGTTCTACAGTGTCGAACCTAACACTTTTTAACAATGCCCTCACTGTGGCTATGGAGAGGGGCTCGCAGTTCGATGTAATCTATACTGATTACAGCAAGGCCTTCGATCGAATCAACCGCAAACTACTGATAAGTAAGTTGGCCGGTATAGGGATCAGCGGTGATCTGCTTAGGTGGTTCACCTCCTATATAAACAACAGATCTCAGGCGGTTGTCATCAGCAATTACGTATCTAGCTGGATTACTATACCTAACGGGGTACCCCAGGGCTCTTTGCTGGGACCTCTATTGTTCATTATTTCTATAAACGACATTAATTTATGTTTCTCAATAGCTAGTCTGTTGTGTTTTGCTAATGACATGAAAATATACGCTACTATAACCTCCATTGCTGATGCAGAGGCCTTGCAAACCGATCTCGTACGCCTTGAAGATTACTGTAGTATTAATCAGTTGGACCTCAACCCCGCAAAATGCTCGGCTGTAACATATAGTCGTAAGCACGAGTTTATAATTTTTAACTATCGCCTAAAAGGTAAAATCTTGCAGAGAGAATCGGTGGTGCGTGATCTGGGCGTTCTTCATGATTCCAAGCTTATTTTTGATCATCACATTAATACATTAACAGCTAAAGCGTATAAGGCACTTGGGTTCATAATAAGATGCTCAAAGGAATTTAATTCTGTAAATACCATCAAAATTCTTTATTGTACCTTTGTCAGGAGTATCTTAGAATATGCTTCTCAAGTTTGGAGTCCGTGTTACGCTGTCTACATTTCACGTATTGAGGCTATTCAAAAAAGGTTACTGCGTTACGTGTGTTACCGGGTGGGCCAACGCTATAGTTCGGAACATTACCTTTCTCTGTGCAAGAAACACCACCTTCCTCCTCTCTTCATGCGTAGGGAAATAGCTGATCTGACAATGCTTCTCAAAATTGCGTCTGGGGTTGTCGACTGTCCTGAACTTCTTTCTTGTCTATATTTTAAGACACCTGTGAGATGCTTCAGACGCAATGACCCGTTGCATGTTCCAGAAGCTTCTATCAACTACAGAAAGAACACCTTCCTATTGCGAGCAACTAATAATTTTAATGTTTTATCTAGGAGAATTGACCTTGATTTATTTAACACAAGTTGTGAGTCAGACCGCATACTCAAGTATTATTTCGACACGTTGTAGCATTTTCTTAAAGCATATTATTTATTAACTATTGCTGCATTACTTTCGGGTATTGTAGGTGTATTTTAGTAAAAGTTTGAAATTGTAGTCTTTAGACTGTTCGGTATGCTTAACTTTAAGTTAAGTATGTATTAGTTTATACAATGTCTATTGGTGGAAACCTGTAATTGGCTCTGTGCTGCCAGTGTTATTTTATATTGTAATCATTGCTGTTGGTTTTCCTTAAGTAAATAAAATAAAATAAAATAAAATTTTTATTTCTTATTGTCAGTAATAATTAATTTATAATAATAAATCGAATAGAGAAACATATTTATTATAATGACCAAGACTCACAATAATTAGTAGCTAGGTGCATATGTTAGCAATTTAACTAACTAAGTGCTAAGATAGAATAATATAAGAACACGTCCATTAACACCTTTTCGTACCGGGTTCACATCCCGCTGCGGCCATGTACCAATGAATCTTTTCTGAGTCATGTACATTAGTTGAAAACTAACCGTTGCTCTTACGGTGAGGGAAAATATCGCGATGAAACAAATAAATTAAGGCGACTGAATGTGTAGGCAATCATGATCCTATCTGGTCAGGCTTCATTGGTAGCAGGGACACGGAGGTCTATAATTACGACGCGAGACCACAACCAGGGCATGATGATTATTATTTATTTTTATTCACTCCACTAACTCATGTTCGTGTTGTCAAGAAGTTACAAACAACTTGCCTGTAGTGTAACGATGTAGGGCCGAATATTACCCTCTTTTAATTATTTCTTAGAAGATTTGTGTACGGAGTAACGCCGTACAGGCAATTTTACCTACCTACGGCTGTAAGAAGGCCAATGCGCTCCGAATGTATTGCAGCGTAGGTAAGTTACTTAGTATATTACTTTTACAATAAATTTAGTGTTTAAACATCATTCAACGGGTTCGGTCATTAACATCCCCCGCCTAATCCCCTAAACACTTACAATAACTGAATAACGCTACAGTTTATGGTCCTTCGAGCCTTAAGTAGACTCGTATGTATGTTTTTGGTCTTCTTAAGGCTCGAAGGACTAAAAACATACAGTTTATGGTTCTTCGAGCCTTAGAAGTTTTATCCTTCAAACATTAAGAAAATCCAAAATCATACAGTTTTTGGGTCTTAAGCAATCAGTGACAAATTAACAAACAGTTAATTAAAAAGTGACATACAGTTACAATTTTTGGTGACATACAGTCCCAATGAACATTATAACTACGTGCGCGTTGTAGTGGACATTTTTATACTTTTCTACGCATACAGTGAGAAATAAGCGTACAAACTGTGAGGTGCAGTGACTTTGACTTATTGAACTTTGTTTTTGGACGTTACGCAATGTTTGCGACATATTGGACGTGTTCCCTCTGGCGCTGGCAGATCACAGGTTGGAAGTCAGGGGTTCGAGTTATAGTAGCATTCGTCAGTCCAAGTAAGATCTTTCCAATTTCCTTCATCAACATGGATCAACTGCTTCAACGACAGGCTGATATTCTCGATTCCATTAAACAAACGGAGCGTAACTTTGAAAAAGACTCCGCAAGCCGTAAAACACGGGAATACATAGATTATCGTATCGAGAGCCTAGATAAATACTGGGTTGAATTCAATACCAATAACGTAAAGCTCGGCCGGTATGCCGATAAATCTGTTCCATACTTTGGAGAGAATCAGTATGCCCAAGCTCGTGCTTATTATAACGAAGTCCCTTATTTAATTTCAACTTTTAAACCTATCGAGATGGAAGAGATACCAGCCGGTCCAAGCGGTCTTATTACCAACCCAAAAACGTTACCTAGCACACAAAACGTCACCTCCCCACTGCCAGCACGCAGCGCTTCGCTGGCAGCAGTCGCACCGCCAACACGGGCAACAGAACTTCTATCTCTCCAACGAACTAACTTTCGCGCATTATCTAGACTACTGAAAGGTCTTAATTTAACAGAAATAAGAGATAAATGGGAACTAGAAGACGAGTTACGTAATCTACAGTCGAGTTGGAATGTTATCGACTCCTTGCATCTGCAAATAGACAACATATTGCAGGGTACAGATTTACAATACGATGACGAATTTAGCTACTATGAGACTTACTAAAAAGAGAAGAAATGTTAGTTTAACCAAAAATTAGCATCTACAGCTGCTCATCTTCAACAATCAACCCCGCAAATAGAAATACCTGTATTTACAGGCAGGTACGCTAGCTGGCCTACTTTTTATGATTTATTTACAGAGAGCATTCACAATAATACCCTTCTTACTAAGAGCCAAAAAATGCAGCATTTAAAGGAAAAATTAAAGGGTGAAGCCGAGCGGCTCATCCAACATTTGCACATATCTGCCGACAATTACGATACTGCCTGCTCCTTACACACAGATATAACAATCCCCAGGTGCTCTTTACTAAACAAATTGAATTACTTTTAAATCAATCTATCATACAAAAACGCGTCTATGACATTATGATGGAATGTGTACACGCCGTACAGAATTTGGGTATTGATACTTGTACTTGGGATCCAATATTAGTTCAATTAATATCGAAGAAGCTTGATTCTTGAGTCACCACGTGAATTACCATCTTTGAAAGAACACTTGTCTTTTTCAAAGCCCCACACTAATAACAAGCCTAGCTACCAGCATCATCCCGCAAATTGCCAAGGGAATTATCAAACTTCTGCAACATACACGTGGAACTGTCCATTATGTTTCCAAACAGTTCATTAACCTGCAACCGGACGCGAAATTGGGGAAGTGAAGAAATTAGATATTTGTCAAAATTGTCTGTACAAACATAACTACAATAAGTGCACTTCGCGAAATAGGTGCAAATATTGCCAAGGCGAGCACAACACGATTTTGCACGATGCCTGCGCCCGTGCGAGTCACGTGGCGCCGCACCCGCCGACCGCCGCGGCGCCGGCAGCCGGGCCGTCGCCCCCGTCCGGCAGCGTCAACAACAAAATGCTGGCTTCGCAGTCCTACATGCCGCCGACAACTTCCTCGCCACAAGTTATGTCGAATCAGCATAGCGTTAATTACATCGCTAATGAAAATGAAGAGATTCTCATAACAACAAAATCCATCAAAGTTAGAGCAATAGATGGGACTATCGCAACTTTACGAGCCCTACTAGATCAAGGCTCACAAGTATCTCTCATTTCCGAAAACGCGGCGCAGATGTTCGGATTACCTAGGTACAGCTACCATGCATCTGTATCGGGCATAGGTTCTGGATCAAGACGTAGTCGCGGAGTCGTGTCACTACAATGTCAATCCATCCACGACGACTTTGAGTTTTAAATACAAGCATTAGTCATCGATTCGGTAATAAACAGCTTGCCAAATGAGACCTTTTACAAACAATCTTGGGCTCATCTTCAGCACATACAGCTGACGGATCCCGCGTACAACATCTCAAAACCTATCGACATTTTACTAGATGCGAGTGTCTACTCTGACAAAATTATGGATGGTCTGATAAAGAGCTCAAACAGAGCACCCATCGCGCAAAAGACAAAGATGTTGTGGATTTTATCAGGTCACGTGAAGACGTTTAATTGCAGCGTGGTTTCAAACAATTTACAATTTACAAATTTATGAACAGAATTTTGGATTATCTAGAAACAAAGCCTTGGCCCAATTTCATAACTTGGAACAAAAAATGAACCGAAATCCTGAGTTTGCGGAAAGCTACAGAAAATTTATGCAAGAATATCAAAACATTGGTCACATGATACTAGCAACAAAAAATCAAAAGAAAGCGTGTTATCTCCTACATCACGATGTTTTTAAAAATGACTCCACCACTACTAAACTACGAACAGTATTTAACGCGTCGTCACCGACATCATCAGGTTACAGCCTAAACGATTTAATGGAGCGAATCTCAGAGCGATCTCCATAGTTTACTTATGATTTGGCGCCAACACAAGTATGTGATCACTGCCTATATCGAGAAGATGTTTCGACAGATTTTCATCAGGGAGTCCGATTAGTATTTACAGTGCATAATGTGGAGAGACACTCCACCAAACCCTGTTGAAGAATATCAACTCACAACCATTACATACGGAACCAAAGCAGCGCCGTATCTTGCTATGCGAACCCTAAAACAGCTAGCAATCGATGACGGCTACAAATATCTGTTAGCCGCGGAGTCGCTACTACAATCATTATATACGGATGATCTTTTGGAAGGATGCGACACATTAGAACATGCAAAGGAGTTACAGCAACAGCTGATTAACATTCTACAAGGAGCTGGCATGAATATTCGCAAATGGTCCAGCAACATTAGACATTTGAAAGATCATTTAGCAGCTGATCAGATGGACACCCCATTAGAGTTTAAATGCTCAGAAACCAGGAAGATATTAGGTTTACGATGGAACCCCAATTCGGATTCGTTTACCTTTCAAAACTCATTTAAAGATGAAAACAAAGGTCGGCCTAACAAAGCGACAGCTGTTATCGAACGTGTCTAAAATATTTAATCCTCTCACAATTAGAGCTAAACTGCTATTCCAAAATACCTGGTCAGATGAACAACTGACGTGGGATAAACACTTATCGCCGCAAATACATAGCCAATGGAATAAATTACATAACAGGAATGTGTGGATTTATACGTGCTGCGAAGAATGCGCACAGCGCATAATTTGTAATAATGACGTGCAGGTGATAACATTGAAGGGGGATGGTATCATTGAGATAGGTCAAGGATGTACTATCAAGGACAAGACGTTTTCCATATATGGACACAACAATTATATAAGCAAAATACAGGTTGTGAACGCCTTATCTTTTCCAGCAGAAACATCAATTCTCAATCGCATTGTTAACATAACTAAAACCGCGAACCAATACACCTGTCAATCATGAAGAGTTATGGACGGACTTAAATACACAGAATAATAACATAAAGACACAGTCAAGTACTACCCTTAGCGTCCATGATATACACCAGTATTCCGTACTGTATGGTACAATATCAATATTGATTTTCGGATTAGTCATTTTCTTGACTATTCGTTGGTGTAAGATGAGAAAAGATGGTGTGTGGATACAGCGGAGAGCTCAGTCGTGGTCCGTCTGGACGCACTACCACGACATCAACCATCAAGTGTCAGTGCAGTGAAAAGTGAACTGCGTATAATAGGACCACGCTAAGTCCGAATCGACTGATATTAGTAGAAATTATAAAATGTGGATATGGCAATAATCTGGGGATAATCTGTCCTTGTCAGTCCTTGTCAGTCCGTCTTGTAAACATTCAGATATTTGGCTTCAACTTGTACTTTTAGTTTGACTAAATTATTAATCATGCTGAAAATTATCACTCTCACTTCCTTTTTAATTGTTTTGCCCAATATTTAATAATATTTTTTTCATAACTCACGAAAATAAACAAACCTCCAGAAATCAAATTGACTTTTATGAATGACGTTCTATTACTTCTAAAAACTTGTCATAGGTTGCCATACAGAGTTTTTTTTTTGTTTTTTTAATAAGTTATTCGTACTTAGCGTGGTCTTATTATAGCTCTATCTTGAGCGTTAATAAAGCTACTCTAACAACACCACGCACGATGCCGAGGTCGGTTAAACTTAACATACCCACAGTGTGTAGTGATAGTGAGTGAAAGTGAATGATTCAAGTTACTACAAATTGACATTTTAAAGACGGACTTGGCATCAATTTTAACGGCGAGTACATCACTCACGTCAGATTTGCTGACGATATTGTAGTCATGGCTGAAACCCTGGAAGACTTGGGCAAAATGCTCAATGACCTCTGTAGTGCCTCTCAACAAGTACCTGGGTCTTAAAAGGAACATGGACAAGACGAAAATTATGTAAAATGACCATGTTGTGCCGACTCCAGTGACAGTTGGAGGTACTCCACTAAAAGTTGTTGGATAGATCACCACTAAACCACCATCAATTCATAATAATTAGATTTTACATTTCATAATGATTTACAATTCATAATGATTCGATTTTACAAAATAATTACAGGGTCCCTAAAAATACGTAACAACCGTGTCTAAACCTAAATATGTAAAATATGTAAAACCTCTTCACTTTAACTGCGTTTATCTCAAAATCAATTCGTTAAGACATTGCAAGTTTTTCCCCTGTGCTTTTCAAATCTATTATTACTACTTAATGTGGCTATTAAGAGTAGTCTATGATTAACATACAAAACCACCAATCATGATCATCATCATCTTATGTCCCACTTCGTTGGGTCTTCGGCATCCTTGGTGGTGAGCTTACTGGCACGCATATCGTTTCTTGGGCCGTCATCTCTTTCTGCCTGGCGGGGATAGCATGGCGAGACATTTGTTCCCCACGTAATTTGCAAGACATGATCATACCATCGAAGGCGGCACTCTTGTAGCTTATCTGTGATGTCACGAACGCCAAGGCTTGAATGGGGGCGTTTCGGACGCGATACTTCCGTGTAACACCACAAATAATTCATATCCTCCTGCTTGTGTCACTCTTATTGGGGCCACGTCTCGCTGCCGTATAGAAGAGTAGGTCTTATGATGGTATTATAGACCTATCACATCGGCTTAAACGGCATCTTGGAGTCACGAATGACACCTGTCACCTCCCGCCGTTTGGCCCAAGCCGCGGATATTCGGGTTTTGACTTAAATGTCGATGACCCCGATTGCTCTAAGTAGAGATACCAGATATCTAATCTAGACCAGATGCGCTTGACTTCATCTTCGCTTATGCGCACGAGTATGGGATCTGCACTATTGTAGGCCATGATCTCTGTCTTCTGTATCCCTCCATGAGAGTTCTCAGGGCAAATAGGAAGAAAGAAAGAAAGACATACGGGACCCATCGTCCCACAGCCCCGCCGAAACCCATACTGACACTCAGAGATTTCACACTCTCGTCGGGTCCGCAGGTCAACAAAGCATTCAAAGAACCATAACTTCATACTTCGTCTACATAGCCCCCTCGCTGCAAGATGTCGCCTGCTCGCTGGTCGTTTGCCGGGCCTCCCCGAACGGGGTCCCACTCGGCAGGCTAGTACCGCGCCGAGGGCGACAGACCAGACTGTCATCATCATGGCATTAACCGGCACTACATCACCACAACCCGAGGCCCGCGCTCCCGTGCGTGAAAAGCCGGGAGCGCCAAGGCAAAAGACCGGCCCGTTTTAACGGACCGCGACCCCACATCACCGCCCGTGGGCATATGCCCAAAAGCGTTCTCCCCGCACGTGCGCTCCGCGCACGTGCGAGACGAAATATGAAGTGAAGAACCATAAAGGTATTAGGCATCGCCTTTATACGGCGGCAGTTAGTGCACTCCCGCACCGAGCCGTTGCTTTTGTAGATTGTAGTAATACACAGCCTCTACTGGTTGGGTACATTCCAGGTTAGGAGAATGTGGTTTTGAAGGTCGATAAGGATGCTCACACCACGAGAGCTAATTGATTTACACAAGAATATAAAAAACATATTAGCGAAATTTTCAAATGTTGAAGTTATGTGCAGTGCGTACCTTAAATATTAGTTAATAAGTAGTTTAAATATTAAGCGAAATTTAATACCAACTACAACAAAAATGTCCATTTCCATCTGCAGTGGTCGTCCCGCATGATAGTTGGTCCTTGGCGCGCATGATGGGTTGGTTAATTAACTCAACTATGAATCTGGTTATGATGAAGAAATCCAAGCATCTGATCACCAACAAGAGTGGAAGGACCACCACCCAGATCGATTACTTTCTCACTCGAAGAGACAATATTGGCAAAGGTTCCACCTGTAAGGTCATACCCAGAGAGAGAGTGTCACTGCCCAACACCGCAGTATTAATGCGACTATACTTTGTCAAATCTAGGATGATAATTTTGACAGTTTACCGTAGGGATGGGGTAGTATAAAATCGTTAAAGAATTTATTCGATTATCGATTATCATAGAACTTGGAATCGATAGTTGCATGGTTATGCTGTGTATATTATACAAAAGAAACGGTTTTTTTACTTTTGAATTAATAATTTTTTAAAACAACATTAAATCCCTTCCACAACGACAATTTCAACACGTGCATATTTTTATTCGGTCAGTTAGCCTATTTTCATTTCAGACTTAATTCTTTAATTATAATTAGTCAGTGTAACGATGTGGTCCTCTTCCTATCAATACGGGAAAAGGAGTTAACTAATTCTTTATTTTATAATTTTTATAAGAAAGCTCACTGTTACCCAAAGGGCAATGGAAAGAGCTATGCTCGGAGTCTCTTTGCGCGATCGAATCAGAAATGAGGAGATCCGCAAGCGAACCAAGGTCACTGACATAGCTCTAAGGATTGCCAGACTGAAGTGGCAGTGGGCAGGGCACATAGCTCGAAGAACAGATGGCCGATGGGGCAGTAAAGTTCTCGAGTGGCGACCACGTGCCGGAAGACGCAGCGTGGGTAGGCCTTGCACAAGGTGGACTGACGACCTGGTAAGGATCGCAGGTACCAGCTGGATACGAAAAGCACAGGACCGGCCTTTGTGGAGATCTCTGGGGGAGGCCTATGCCCAGCAGTGGGCGTCTTCTGGCTGATATGATGATGATGATAATTTTTATGTACTGAATGTTGTATAATGCTCGTGTCAGTAGGTATAAAAGTTTAAATAAAGGCGAGAACGCCCCAAAATTAAAATCCTATTTGCACCGTTAGATCAAAGTGGAATGTGTTTCTCATAGATTAAGGGCCATTTTTGTATCACGCCTATTGAAATACGTAATTACTTTCATGCCGCTTGACAAGTGGCATGACAATAGTATAGAATAGTGAGGCAATTTATAATAATTTTAATAGATTTTCAAAATTTACTCGGTTCAGATAATATATTTTATAAAACGAAAACTCAAAAATGGATTTGGATTCGGTTATTTTGACAACCTTTGAGCAAAGATGTGCTTCCGACCTACTAGGATAGCCACCAGCAATTTACTTTGAAAATAATGACATAATTAATTTGGGAATTCGGATTCCCGATTCCGGATTTCATTCGGATTCGGACATGATAGTAGTACGAAACGTACATAGGGAGACTAGGTAGACAATATAGTAAGAGTCATATCTCATAAAATCATAATCTCCATTTTCCTACCGTTTATCCCGGCCAGGTCACGCTTTCCGACTTAAATCTTCCGTCATGCTTATGTAATTAATTTTTTTTTGAGTCTCTAAGTTCTTTAGAAATAGTACCCTAAAAACTTCAGAACCTGATTTGTCTGACTGAGTCACAAATGCAATACATAAAGAATTCCCCATTTTTAGAAAAAAAAATTCTTAAAAAAACTAGCCATGTCGTTCTAACTTTCGTTTGAAATTTACACCAAAGTAAATACAATTTAAAAATGAGAATTTAGTACAATTCATCATTGCTAATGTGTCGTAGGTAATTAAAAAAGATAATGCAATCTTTGCAACATTTAAAAAAAAGTTGTGTTATCGCTACGAAGTGGCGGCAAAGTGTAGTTTCATTTTTTTAATTTATTCATACTTAAGTATATATTCAGTACACGTTCATTAACTGCAGAAATTTCAACTAATGGATGGATGAAGGTTCAATTTGATTATTGTTTGTGTTTGGCTGCAATCAATTTTAATAGCTTTGTTGACAGAAAAACCTCATTTCCAATGCCATTATGTTTTTGAGAATAAAAGTACAAAAACGACAACACATTAAGCTTTATAAGCGAAAGATAAAACATATTTTTATTCGGAAAAGGAAACAGTGTTCTTTGTTACAAGAATATTTAACAAATTACACTGGTCATATCCGTCCATATTAATATAGTCAATACTTAACTACTTCGTATCCGCTCTCTAGTTATTATTTTAATAAGATTGCCTTCATAACTTTCCTCACCAAGTAAACAGTTATTTGTTCAACGAGTAAGCAGGATAAGTAGTTGACCGGCTGCGAACCGTCTATTAACTAGTGGACTCTGAAAGGTAAGAGACAATGTTCATGAAAGCGCCCGAAAACCTCGGTCGAAAGCATCGAAACCCGAAAAACATCTGTTTGCAGTTAAACATCGCCAAAACAAAGTACATGGTTAGCTGCAGCGCAAATCTGAAATCCATCCATATAGGTTACGAAGTCAATAACAGTACAGATAAATTGAAATACCTTGGATCCGTGCTTCACGAGTCCAATAATATTGGGTCCATGTCAAGTCAAGATCTATGCAGCCAAATCCCGAAATAACTTAAAAGACTTATATCTCATCATCATCCATCAGTCCACTGCAGGACTAAGGGCGTCTCTCACGAAAGGGAAGGTTATTGCCATAATCTTCATGCTTGGCAGGCAGGTTGGAGATCGCAGTATAATAAATATAACAATGGAAAACGCTGATGCCCATTTTCCAGCCAACGTCCTCGTCCTCCTCCGACCACGGATAATCTTTTGCCTCGAAAACATTAGTCGCCTTGTGCGACACTTACGATTGTAAGGAGTTGGTAATATTTTACTCTGCCGGACACCACACGGTCAGTCAGAGTCAGAGTCCATGTATGCGAGACATCGCCTAGTCGGATGCGAGAGCCTGAGAGATAAGATAGCTTTCTACACAAGAATGCGCAAGACCGGGCGAAAACTGACATTGACATGTTGCAGTTTATTGATAAACTGCAATAAAAACGGCGGCCACCGCCTTGAATACAGGGCGCATGCCAGAATTACCCTTACCACCTTACCACGTCGACTGCCGTGCGCACCGGCGGCACGATCGCACATCGACAGCAGACAACTGTACGCGGACAGCAACGAGACGGCAGCTGTTTCTATAGTAATGCTTGCAGTTCGATAACGTCGACTGCCGCCTACAAAGTGCAGTCCGTGTACATTATGAGCACTAGGTGACAAGACGACTTGGCAGGCCAGTCTAAATAATCATCAAGTTACTTTTATTGAACCTAATAATACTAGGACTTTTGCAGATTGTCGAAAGGAATTGAGTTAAGCAGCCATGGCGTCGAGCGAGGATGCGCCAGAGTGCGTGTTGCCGGGCGCGCTGTGTCTGGCGCTGCGCGTTTCGCGCTGGTTCGGCCTGGCGCCGCTGCGTCTGCGCGACAGCCGCGCCGCGCCGGCGCCCCACCTCTCGCCCATTACTGTATACTCGCACGCTTTACTACTGCTCACCTGTAAGCTTCCAATTCACTATACTTTTTGTCAATAGTCCTTTTACCTATTATATGCTTAGTTCGAGAGTACCCTTAACCTACCAAAGAGCTTGTAGGAAAACTTTTATCGATATGGAAGAAGTATAAATAGTGAAACGATATTTTGAATGTATGTATATGTTCCACGCTTGGCGAGTTGACTCTTTTTATTGTCCCGTAAATTTTTTTTCCGAAAAATCAAATTTTTGTCTCGTTTGATAGTCCTAGAAGGTACCCCATAACCGGAACACACTACACCCCTCGCTGACATGAGCAGCTGTTGACACTGACAATGATGGGCACCGCCGGACTGTGCTCCAGAGCCAGACCGCGTCCGACAATGCCAAATGAGATGAAAAAATCCATGCCGCAGCTAACGTAAAGCATGAAAAACTGACCCGTCAATCTTAACTAATTATTTCAGGTTTAAATATCATTTCACTTAATTATGACAAAAACAATGTAAGAATTACTTTCGAGGCGAAGGAAATTGCGACTGCGTTAATTGGAATGATTATTAATGTTGCTATATATACTGAAGGGGTGGTGAGCAGCACGGCCAGAATGAAGTGTATAGTCGATACTTTGCTTAAGGTAGATCGGGTGAGTACTCTTCAACTTGCCTGTAGTGTAACGGTGTAGAGTTGACCATTAACATTGTTTCCGACGCTGTCGCTCAACAGGTGATCTCCTAGTGTATCTAATACACCGTTTGGCTATTAGATACACTATTGCTGTTAAGAGTCAAGGTGAGGCACTCCCTGTTTTACTGGATGTTGATATTTTTGTCCAGCAGATGCGCCACAGTTGACGGGTGTTGCTCCGATAGCTTGGACATTAACGCTGGTGTCCTTCAAGGCTCGGTACTGTCTCCAACTCTGTTCCTCCTTCATATTAATGATATGCTGTCCAATGACGGCATTCATTTCTATACGGATAACAGTACTGGAGATGCCTTTTATACGTGTCGTGCCAATATCCCTCGTGTCATTGTGGAGGAAAATCGCGAAATACTTGAATCTAAAATCGAGAGTTCTCTATTTAGAATCTCCGATTGGGGACGACTAAATGTAGTCGTCTCTCACTAAGATATGCATTCATCATCAAGAAAGCTCCATTCGTAGTTGCTACTCAGTTCGAGGATACACAGCTTACCATCTCTAAGAACTTACATATCCTAGGTATCGACATTTCCATTGACGTCCAGTTTCGCAGTCATTTGGAAGAGAAGGCCAAAATCGCATCAAAAAACTGGGTGTGCTGAACAGCTTGAAGCGATTGTTCACGCCGGGGGCAATGACATCTCCTACATAAGGCTCAAGTCAGACCTCAGAACTTTCTCCCACGCACACTAGACTTTTGGAATGAACTACCTGGATAGGTTTTCCCTGGAGAATACAAAATAGATTTCTTCATGAAAGGGGTGAAAAAGTTATTACGGGTTCGGCAACGCGTGGCTGATGCCCCTGCTATTGCAAACGTCAATAGGCTGCTTTAACTGCTTTCCATCAGGCAGGTTGTAAACTTGTTTACCACCTAAGTGGTATGAAGAAAAGGTTTCGATTGGTCATGCGTATTGTAACTGCCCGTATTGGTTCTGAATGGTCAATCAATGTAAAAGTATTAATTTGTCAAATCTTAATTTTATTTGATTCGTCAAACCTGCAATCCTCTTTTAATTATTTCTTAGAAGATTTGACTGAAGTTATTATCCACAATAAACTAAATAATTCTGAAGCGGATTCTACAAAAGAATTGGCTTTATTGAGCCAAAGTGTTTGGCTCTAAAATAGCTTCAATCACTTCATGGTGTACTATTTGGTTTATCAAGTAAATAGTTAATTTCAGGAAAATAAACTCCTTTTTTCTGCAGGTGATTCTCGGCACCCAAGAACGCTTTGGTGCGGAACAAGAACAAGTAAAGCTGCGAATTTTTACAATATTTATCTTTGTGTTTCCCACTGTGGTAATCTTACTACCTTACTACAAACATGAGATCGGTGAGTACTTTTTCTCTTTTGAAGGATTCCTAGAAACGATCATAATATCTACGATAATTGTAATGTAGAGTTGCAGACTCTATTATGATCGGACAAAAACATAAAAAAAGGCTTCCGTTATGATTCTAGAAGCAAATCGTATTAGTTTGTTGTAACTTTTGTTCTCTTACTACTTTGACACGGGTGAAACCGAAAATGACGGTTATCAACCCCTCCCTCACCCCTACACTTGCTTTTCTTTTCCGAAGTAATCCTTGTCAGGTCTTTTTCATTTTGCAGTGAAACAATTTTAGATAAGAGCACATTAACAAAGAGAAAATCAATCTACATTCAATTTTCAAAAACTAATTGTTTAACTTATTTTGATACGATAACTAGTTTTTACAATACAGCCTGATTATTACGAGAAAGTAAAATAAATGTTTTATTTTATCTTTCTACTCAATTTGTGGGAAAATGACAGCAGGTACGAGAAAGTTCCGTGGAGATATTTAAAAGCTTATTAATTTATCTAGAAAACGACATCTAATTCACAGTAATGTGAATAATAGTTATCGAGATACAGTTTACCGCGTAGTGGTGTTCCCGTGCGGATTATATACTCTCCCGGATTATATACTTTTTGGTAAACAGTGTTTTCTTACTTCGACCCTGCTGAATAAAAAGTGGCGGTTTCAGGTTTTCGGTTTTAGATCTACCATTTGGCTAGTAGCCTGCCTCTAGCTCCTGACTGTGTGCTGATGTTGAGAACAGTCTTCAAGCAGTAGTTAGTAAATAGAAGAAAGATTAAAATAAAACATTTAAACGAAATATAATGTAGATAAATTAAATCGCTCTTTGACGTTTTGCTCCTGTCTGTAACCGTTGAAACCATTAAATGCAAAATTTGAAAAATCCACTTTGGAGAGGAAAAGGGGGTGATGGGGGGCGGTGTTGGTAACCGGCAGTTTTTGTTTCAGTGTTATAGAATTAGTTAGAATATATTGGTTACCAAAAAGTAATATGATTTGCTTCTAGAACTTCGCTAACTAGTACAATGTGTCCCAAAAAATTGTGTCAAGCGAAAGTCCAGAGATAGAGCACCCCTTGAGGTATCCGTATCACCCCCATGTATGTTCCGCGATTTTTCATACTTTTCGAGTTCTAACGGTATTTCTGAATTTTTGAGAATTAACGACTTATAAATTTAAAAAAATTCTCAAAAAAAAAGTACGCTATCATTCAAAATATTTCTTTTTGCAGCTGAATCACCTTGAATCGTTCTTTTATGCTTAAAATAATCAGCTTCATAACTTTGATGAAAATCATGAAAATATTGGTTTAAAGTGAAAAATTAACGGTTGATGAATTATGATCTAAATATTCAACTTGAAATTATAAATTTAAACGCGTGATTTCAAGGTTCCTAAGTATGCCTTAAGAATTTAGCAGACTCTTAGCTTTTATAATCATTTAAAAAAAAGTAGCATTTGATGGGATACTTTGGCTAAAATCGGCCTTCAAAAACTGCAAAGTGGAAAATTCTTAAAATTAGCCAAATTTGCAATCAGATAATTACAACATTTTTTTGGCTAATTCGTTATTGCAGATCATTTAGGCGCACCTTACCTTTTTTACCTGCCAAACAAACAATGGACCGAGAGGATAAAAGACTGAATTATTGCTATCTCTCTCACTCTCATTGGAAAGAGGGGATTGCAAAGAATGGTATTCATGGAATTTACTACTAATTTATAACGATTATTTACTATTGTTTTTTAAACTCAAATTAACCTCCAAATGTTTATTAAATCGTTGCTTTCCTGCAGTTAATTTTGGTAAGTTTACAAACTAATGAACCTTAGAAATAATAAAATGAACAATAAATTGTTTTTATCTAATTACAAATTTGGCTTATTTCAAGAATTTTCCACCTTGCAGTCTTGGAAGGCCGATTTTAGCCTTAGTAGCCCATCAAGTGCTATTTTTTTATATGATTATGAAAGCTGAGAGTCTGAAAATATAGACATACTTAAGAACCTTGAAATCACGAGTTTAAATTTTTTATTTCATGTTGAAAATTAAGATCATAATTCATCAACCGTAAATTTTTCACTTTATACCAATACTGCCGTCGTACAACAAAAGGGCACAAGTAACATTTTTTGAAAATATGAGTTATATACATATTCGGAATCAGGAAGAAAAGGCGCATCCTCTCAATTTTTTGAAGATTTTTATGTTCAAAGAATTCGAAGATACAGTAGGCTCAAAAAGCACAAGTGACACTAATATTCATGTTTTATAGAATAAAAAGGCACACTTGCTTACCATTATATTGAAAAGTCACAAATACGTAGATGTGGCTATCACTCATATAATATTTTTACTAAAAACTAAGTTAAAAAGGCACACCTGCAACATAAAAGATAGAAAAGGCACAAATGGCAGATGCGCCCTTTTACTTAATCATAGTTCATAGTATGTCTCGATTAATTTTCAAATAAAAGTCACAAATAACCAATTGTGCCTTTTCTTCCTTCTATTTACTATTAAAAGTGAGGAAGGGGGGCAGGGTTTGAATGAAACGCGCAAGTTGTACCTGCGATGTCAGAGCGACTCCACGCTTGTCAGGCTGCCCGTCATAGGTAAGATAATTACGCTATTTTTTTGCCCATTTTTACATGTTGCTTTGTTTTTTAAAACTAAAAAGTAACATTTGTGTTTTTGCTTATTCTAGAGTATCGATAAGTAATTTAAGTCTGTTTTAAGTACTTAGTGATAGTATTTTATGCTGATTTTAAGCCATCGAAGGCGCATTGAACGTTTAAGATTTTATCCTTTTCTATTTCAAGTAGTCACATAACTATGTAGGCATACCTACGTTTATCTGGATAAACTAGGCAATATGCTGCTTTCTGGTTACCTGGATTAAATAAAGTCATTTCCCGCGAAGTAAGTATTATTAAGATTACGTGTGAAATTAATGCATATTATTTACTACAGTTGTAGAAACAATAATAATTAAATAAACGATCCGACTATGTAGCGCAGTTTCAAGAACGAATAACGATCTATGTAGTCGATTAGCTACCTATCTAGCGTCTAACCTATACGACTAGAGATCCGCGCCGGCGCAGATTTTTTGGTTGTAGCATGAACCTCTCAGCTGAAGTGAAGCTTTGTGTGGCACTATGTGACATGTTTGAAAATATTTAATTATTTAAGTAGGCTACCCGTTAACGACAGCGCAAATGATCTCACTAAAACTTATGAAGACAGACTTTTGAACTAATTTTAAGTAAAACTGATTATTTTATTGATTATTGAACTGATTATATAACTGGTGATTACGTCATTATGATAAAAAAGTGCCATGCCATGTCATAAATATTAAAGCAACATTACATTTTTATATGTTGCTACTTTTTATAATTTAAGAAAGTTTGAAGAAAGCTAATTTTTTTGGTTACCTATATTGTTATTATTTAGAATAAGATTTGTTTAGTTTTGTTTTAATTATTTAATTAAGAAAACAATAAATGACATTACAATAATTTCGTTAGCATTTAGTTAGAAGGACATTTTTTAGTTTATTAAACTTTTTCAATTGCTGCGACACTCATTAACGACGAATTCAGTAGTAGTCGCGCATGGAGCCAAACTTGGTTATTGTGTATGGCAGGAAAATTCGGATGTGATATAATACCTGGCAGCAACCTAAAGGGATCTGAACTATCTAGGCGAGATTGGTGCAACTTAAATAGGCTACGCACGGGACATGGCCTTTGTGCCTCCTACAAACACCGCTGTGGATGGAGTGTATCCCCCCAGTGTCCGTGCGGTTCCCCTATTCAGTCAATGTGGCACATACTATCGGATTGCCCAGACACAAGTTACCCTGGCCCACCGGAGTACCTGATCACCCTTAGTGACGAAGCAATGAAATGGCTGACTTCGTTTGATTTAAATTTGTAATTGAATGTGTTTCTCGTATATTGTATTTTTGCCATACGAATAAATAAATAAACATAATGATTATGGTTTTTCTGGTATAACACATTCAGTAGATTTACATTATAAAGGCACAATTAGACAGGCACAAGTGTGCCCCTTCATTGTGATTCTGTGAATAATTTGTTTAAAAAATTAAAAAGAAAGGTCACATTTGGTTACTTATGCCTTTTGAATGTAATAAATCGTATTTTTATCTAATTTTTTTTTAAGTTGAAAGGAATTATTCGAATTTATTAATTAATTCGTTAAATATGAAAAGTATAAAGTAAATAATATAGTAGTACTAACCCTTACGCAACTATCATCAATATTGTTTTTCTTTAAATCTATGGTATACGACGCCAGGGGGGCAGAATATAGTGAAAATTTCAATCTTAAATTTCTCGGTTTCCCCAAAATGTTAGATGTGCCCTTTATTGGTACGACGGCAGAATATTTTCATGATTTCCTTCAAAGTTATGAAGCTGATTATTTTAAGCATAAAAGAACAATTCAAGATGATTCAGTTGCAAAAAATAAAAATAGCGTACTTTTTTTTTTTTTAGTTTTTTGAGATTATAAGTCGATAAGTAATTCTCAAAAATTCAGAAAAAACGTCATAACTCGAAAAGTATGAAAAATCGTGGAACATATATGGGGGTGATTCGGATACCTCAAGGGGTGCTCTATCTCTGGACTTTCGCTTGACACTATTTTGTGGGACTTCCTGTTTAATGCGTATGGCTCTGAGCCAGAAAGTTCTACAACAATGGTAAATTTCATGGTAAAGTAGTTGCTGAACGTGACGAACAGACGGATAGACTTATGATCACGCTCATGTGTCTATTCAGAGTTTCTTTTACCATTTTGGTTCGGAACCGTAATTATATTTTTTTCCCAATACTAAATAACAAATTTATTTTAAGATATGTTCTCCGGGAAATATACAATGTATCAATTCGTCACAGCGGTGGGAATGACGTTTATAAATTTGCAATTTGTGCTTGTCGTAACTTCTCTGAGTTTAGCTTTGAGAACTGTTACAGACCGAACTAGTACAGTATTTGCAAATATTAACTTGTACAGTAAGTAAATTTTTCATGTTTGTTATAAATGTGGTTATCACTCTAATGTTTACCTTTGCATTACCAGTCGGACCTTGCGTCACGTGCAACTGAAGTTCCACAGGGCAAAGTTTTTATTAAGTTCACTCAAAGAACAAATAATATCAAGTTGTGGTTATTGAAGAAACAATTGACAAACTAAGACTATATTTTTTTTTGCGATGCTTGAATATCAGTTTGAGCTTCGCTATAGAATGTAAATGCCGTCATAAGTAATATCCAATTACCAATTTGCTAATATTCCAAGGTGTGTAGTAAAGAAAAATCGCAAACCACTTGTGTTGAAAGTCGAGAGTCTCCGATTGAAGACGATTAAACTAAGTCCAATTTAACCCCTAAGACACAAATGCGCGTTAACTGTTAAAAAGTCACAACAATTATGTTATGGCTTTACGATTCTTGTCACACTACATAACATCTCGAAGAAAAATTGTATCCTTGGAGTCGACATCTCTAGTGATCTCCAATACCGGACGTATTTAGAAGACAACGTCAAGTTGATATCTAAAAACTATACTTCGCATCAGCCAAACACTTGTGCTACATATGGCACAAGTTCGGCCCCATTTGGATTATTGCTCTCATCTGTGGGCGGGTACATGCTTACTAGATTGGTCTTTTATATTATCCAAAAACATGACGGCAACACGCTGGTGATAACCTTGGTATTGCAAACGTCCATATGCTATGGTAACTGCTTACCGTCAGCCGGGCCACACGCTTGTTTGCCACCTTAGTGGTATAAAAATACAAATTTCATAGGATATTACCTATGCAGGTTTAGAGGCTACGGATATGGAAATTGCTAAGGCTGCACTGCGCGACGCGACGCGACGCTGCTGTCAGTTGAACGCAGCCGCCCGCAGTCTGTGTCTTCGTTTCAGCCATCACCTTACGATGTCAATGACCTACATCGTTTTCTCATATTCCTGCTTACTATATTTAATTACAAAAGTTTTGAGTAAGTATACCAATACAACTAAAATATCTAAACGACAATTTTATACAAATTAATGACACTGGGGAAGAACATTCAATGTCACAATTAAAAAAAAATATATCTTTTTAAAGCAACATATTTTTATGGCACCCTTATTTTATTTATACATACATACACTCACGCCCCCATCCCACAGGAGTAAGAGACAAGCCACAATGCCACAAGCTACAATTTGGTACATCTACTTCTGTTGCCCTTTTTACTTCTTCTTCTTCTTCGGCCTTGCTATATTATTCCCATATTATCTGGGGTCAGCACTTTTTTGCCCTTTCCACATACCTACATATTTTCATACGTTTCATTTATTTTTATAACAAAAAGATTTACAAGTGTCCCAAACAATACGTAACAACGTAAATATGTAAAAAATGTAAAACACTTTTAACTTCGTTATAGATATTACACGTTTTGTCCCTGTGCACTTCAAATCTATTATTATTACTTCATGTGGCTATTTGGTGTAGTGTAGTATGTATGTATGTATGTAATCTCTTTATTGCATCAATTTATAACATTGTAGTCATGTGCATACAAAATCACTTATCATCAACATCATAATCTTAGCGTTATGTCCCACTTTGCTCGATCCTCAGCAGCCTTAGCGGTGAGGATCGACCTCTCCTTCCCGTGCCTGGCGGGGGTGGCATTCGACACGTAATTGACTAGTCTGCGTAAGACGTGGCCATACCATTGAAGGCGACACTCTTGCAGCTTATCTATGATGTCATGGACACCAAGGCGACCTTCATTTTCTCCTGCTTGTGTCACTTTTGTAGGGGCCAAGTCTCGCTGCCGTATAGGAGTTCAGGTCTAATGATAGTATTATAGACCTGTCCCTTCGGGCCCGCCTACTCGGGCTTTGACGACGCTATCGATGACCCCGGTTGCTTTAAATAGAGATCCCAGATATTTAACCTGATACTTGCGGTTGACTTCATCTTCGCCTATACGCACGGGTAGAGGATCCGCTCTGTTGAAGGGCATGTTCTCTGTCTTCGCCATATTAATCTTCAGACCACCGTTCTCAAGTGACTGCTTCAACTTTTTTACACGTTGGACTAGTCAGTAGTCCTTTAACAGAATCTGTCAGCGGAATATCGTCTATATATATGACCTTATGATAGTCTCGAATGCTGTCTGACAGTACGTCTAATATCATATTGAACAGAAGTGGGCTAAGTACAGAGCCCAGATGTACCAACAGCAGTCCTAACTATGGTATCGGAATTGCAGTACATTCTCGAACAATGCCAATATAAGCCTCGAGCACTGGCTAAGACGTAGACATAAATTTAACCTGCTTGAACCGCTGCGTCCACCAGATCATATCCCATGGGACACAGTCAAAGGCCTTCTGCATGTCCCGAAACAGGAAATTCAGGGGAGTGTTCTTTGATCTGTATCCCTCCATGAGAGTTTTCGGGGCAAATATGAGGTCCATTGTCACAAAGCCCGGCCGAAACCCACACTAACTCGCCGATATCGCACACTCCTGTCGGATCCGTAAGTCAACAATGCATTCGAAGAGCTTCATGGTGTTTGACATCACCTTTATACGCGGTAGTTAAGACTCTTGTGCACCGAGCCTTTGCTTGTGTAGATTGTAGTAATGACACGCAGCCTCCATTGATTGGGTATCTTCTCGGCGAGGAAGACGCATTTATGAAGGTCGGCAAGGATGCTCACACCACAAGAGCCCATCAATTTTCACAAAAATATAAAAAATGAAATGTATTACAAACTATAACTCAAATGTCCATTTCCATCTGCAGTGGTTGTTCCGCATGACAGTTGGTCATTGGTGCGCTTGATTGGTTGGGTACTTAGCACAACTATGAATCTGATTATGATCAACGAGTCCTCGTACACACTACATGTAGAGGTACGTGTAACAGTAATTTTATTTAAGTAATAAAATAATACAACATTGAACTGTCTCTTCATTTTTAGTTACCACATTTTTTACCGAACTAGTGCGGTAAAAAATGTGGTACTACATAGTATCACGGAGGTATTATGGCAGTCGCTCCACTGTAATTATCTGTTCAGCCAAATCTTGGATCATGGTAAAGACGGATACCAAGCGCTTGCCCGTGACAGCACAACCGGGATATTGACGCTAAGATGACTACCACCCGCAGTAAGAAATAAATTTGGTCACTTTCGGCCAAACAGACCATTCGCTCCAACCGCCAAATCCTGTTAAGGCGTTTAGGCAAGATTTACAATGACGACTCAAAAGAGCTACTGACTTTGGTTACTGGTATAACAAATAACTATTTTCTATTTCTAGGAATGCCGTTTAAGCAGCGTGGTGAACGAAGTAAGCAGCGTTCGCGGCCCATTGCGTCGCGAGGCAATGCGCGCGCGCCGCCGCATCGCACTGCATGGCGCTGCGCTCAAGCCCGCGCGCATGTTCACGCTGGGCCGGCCGCTCACAGCCGCGGTAATAGAATAGAATAGGATAGGATAGGATAATATAAAAATCGAGTAAAAAATAATCGATCTATTTAAAAAATAAAAACAACAATTATTGCACCTATAGACCGTTCTCAACGGTATCGTCGGAGTCGTGCGGTAGGTCTCATATATTTAAAGAATAATGTCCGATTACACTAAACTTAGGCGACTCTTAAGTTGGCGCCTTAAGGTATTCCTAAGCATGTAAAATCTATGTCATAAAGTTAAAGAGGGACTTAGCAAGTTTGGTGCTGAAGCAGTGCTTTTTCTTAAAAGGAATATTTATTTAATTATTTATTGTGCACAATGAAAGTTACAATAATATGAACATAAAGAAAACAAACACAAAAGGTACAGCTTATTTCTAAAAAGAAATGTCTTACAGCAGACCTACCGAAGAGAGAGGGCTATAATAGAGAGGCAGATATGACGTGCACCCAAATACATAATATAATTGGTATCTATATATATAATAGTAATATTACCTACATATATAATGAATAACACAAATACTAAATACAGACCTATAAATATATAAATATATAATGTTATGGATTGCAAGTGGAAAGATAATACTCTTTTACTCTTTTTTTAAAAGTACCGAGTGAGGTACTGTTACGAACAGTATGCGGCAGCGTGTTCCATAGCCTAGCCGCATGAACAGTAAATGAGTTGGTGTAGCATTCAGAATGATGAGGGGGAATGGAGAGGAGTGTCCTGACACTTGAGCGACAGGGTAAGTCTTGAGAACGGGAGAAACTAAACCGGTCACGGAGATAGGAAGGAGCACGAGGATTATAAAGGATATTGAAAAGAAGACAAGGGATATGGGTATTTCTGCGAAGGCGCATCGGAAGCCACTTGAGCTGAGACCGAAATTGGGAGATGTGGTCATACTTGCGTAAGCCAAATATAAAGCGAATGCCGAGATTTTGAAGGCGCTCAAGATTACGCAATAGCTCTTCAGTATCATCGAGATAGCAGGAGTCAGCATAATAGAGTAATGGAGTTTGGACAATGGTTATTTTGGTGTTCATAGGAAGGAAATATTGAAGACGTTTGAGTGAGTGATAAGTGTGGTTAATTTTCTTGCTCACGTTGTTGATTTGGGCCGTCCACGACAGGTTAGATTCAAAAACTACCCCCAAATTCTTTGCAGTTTTGGTTAAAGGAATAACCGATCCATTATAAATAATCGAAGGCACTGAGCCATCACTAACACGCTTGTGCATGTAGGTACTACCAATAATCATCGCCTTTGATTTATCAGAGTTGACAAGTAAGCCGTAGTCTTTTGCCCATTTCGAGATATTGGCCAGCACTGAGTTGAAATACTTGAGGGCATTTTCAGTATCATCAACACTGAAATGGTGGTAACGCTGCAAATCATCGGCGTAGAGATGGAAACTACAAGGGATAACAGTAAGTGATAGTATTTATGAAGACAGAAAAAGGAACAGAGAGGACGCCACCCTGGGGTACGCCCGCAACGAGATCACACCAGTGTGAGTTAGCCTCATTCAAGCAGACCCGCTGCGTGCGACCCCCAAGATAGGACTGATGAGGACAGATTGAGGGAGCGAAGGACAGCAAGGAGTAAATCGTAATCCACTGAGTTGAAGGCGCTGCTGAAATCCAGAAGGGCGAGGATAGTGAGATTCTTATTTTGAACTGCCCAGCGGACGTCGTCAGTGATTTTAAGAAGGGATGTAACAATGCTGTGCCTTGAGCGGAAGCCAGACTGATAGGGAGATAATAAATTATTGGATAGGACATGATGTGTAAACTGCTCGTGGACGATATGTTGAAGGACTTTGGAGAGAAAAGGTAACACTGATATAGGACGAAAATGGGCGGGAGAACTGGGGTTGGACGTCCTAGGAAGAGGAATGACATTGGCGGATTTCTACGCAGAACGATTTTTAGCCCGATCACGCCTGCCCATCAGCTCTCTAATGATCTGAGTTAACCAAGGCGCTGGAGTATGTTTTATTTTTACCTTTCTTAAGGGAGCATGTGAGTCAAATAGAATAATAAGCTTAGTGTTTAAAATGTCAACCTTCCCATCTATCAGAAAAGTATCGTAAATTCGAGACCAGTCTACCAGAGATGCATCACTCCTCAGAGCCTTCAAATCAATGTTATTAAAGTTGCGTAGGAAAAGAAATTTAAGTTTGGGTCTAGAAGGACGGACTTTATATGACAAATAAATGAGGTCGTGTTAGGAGAAGTTAGCTGGAAATTGACCATGTGATGCGATATGATCAGGTTAGGTTAGGTTAGGTTAGTCTATTAGAGAAGGGACACAATTAGGGAAGTGATGCGTTGCCGAAAGGGGGAGGATATGAAGATCAACTGAGGACAAAATGTTCAGCAGTTTATGGGCACGAGAGTTATCTTTCAGTAAACATGTATTAAAGTCGCCCAGGAAGTTGACATGTTCATAATTGGTGCGGAGAGTGGACAGTATACCATCAAGTTGACCGAAATAGTCGATGTAAAGATTAAGGCTATAAAAAACTCCAAGTAAAACTTTTTTGTGGTGTAAGGTGAACTCAATAAAAATATGTTCTGCTGATTGGCTGTACTGATTTGGAAAAACGCTAACGATTTTGTAAGCAATATCTGCCCGAAGGTAGATTGCAACACCGCCTCCCCCCTTGCCAGTACGGTCGTTACGTACGAGTTTGTATCCAGGGCGAGGATAATGACAGGATTAAAGTGACGGCTTTAGAAAAGATTCTTAAACTAAAATAGCATCTACAGGTGCGCTGCTAAATGTCGCCAGAAGATCAGAGTGATGCGCTAGAACACTCTGCACATTGATGTGCACGACATTAAATTTTTTTGCGCACTTGGAGAATATCGATTTAAGCTGATCATGAACTGATATAAAGGTGGAATCACTGTCGCTGTCTGCACTCAAAAAGTTGTCACTTGTAGGCGAGCAGGAGAAAAAGCTGTCATCTAATAGCCGTATATCCATAACAATATAATACTTACAATAAATATGAATATATTAAAATAATATGATACTTATATCAACGAAAACCTTAACTAATTAAAATAATTACTAACAAAATTTCAACTAAAACTGCCCTAAAACACAATTAATACTTGCCGTGGTAGATACAAATTAACAAAAATAAAATATTAACGACACGGAACAGCTCAAACAGAGAAAAAGAAATACAATTTTGTAATCGAGACTAGGCTGAATGTTCATACAGCCTTTGACATACTGTACAAAGCAAGAGAGTTTATCTGTGGTACATAAGTTTGATTTGGCAATGACATTGTTTTGACAATTGACTTTGACAATAATAGTTAAAAAGTGATAGATGTAACAAATTAACCTTAGAAGGCTATAAAAATAGTCATGTCACAGGAGTGCGTCTCTTTCGTTGAAGCTGCTGGGAGATTCCCCTTGTCGAGGGTTAAAAAATCGTATGCTACTGTGACTGCACATTCTCTTGTTCCAAACTCTCGCCATAGTTCTCAATCCGTTTCTACTTCTAAGGCGTCATCGCCACAACATTCTTATCGTAAGACCGTGTGGGTTCCACGGTCTCCCCGTCCGACATTTTCTCCGGGTTTTGATAGTGCTACATATAGTTCTATCGTTTCCACGCCCGTATCTGCGTTACCCAATGGTTCTGCACTTAGAAGTCAGTTCAAAAGTCCTTATGGCACGTGCTCTTATGGTGCTTCTGTCGATAACGACTCGTCCATTGGCGAGTTGGTTTCTCTTTTATTAGATATTATTGTTAATTTTAACAAGTGTTCATTTTCCCTACCGTCCCCGTTTAGTTAGTTTGTTAAGTTCGAACCATAATATCCAAAATGCTGAAGGCCCTTCAATGGAATAGTAAGTCAGTTAGACCAAAAAAGTCAGATCTGATCCATATGATTAACAAGCATTATCCCGCTGTTCTGGCTATTTCAGAGACATGGCTGAGCCCGGGCACGAATTTTCGTATTCCGGGCTATTCATGTTTCATGGATGATAGAGGTGATGGTCATGGTGGCGCATTGTTGTTGGTGAATCGGCTGTTGTCGTATTATAGGCTGGATCTACCTGTTTTTTCTTATAAAATAAATGCAGTCGCTATTTCGGTGTTTAATATCTCGATTTTATCAATTTATATTCCCCACCCCGATATTGCTTGTATTCCTGAATTGAATCTGATTTTGGCTTCGCTTCCTTCTCCTATGTTGGTGTTGGGTGACTTTAATAGTCACTGTCCTATGTGGGGATCCTACAAAGTAGATAGTTTTGCTCTTTTGTTGTTGGATGTTTTGGATGAGTTCAATTTATGTGTTTTAAACGATGGTCGCCAAACTCGAAGAACTTCCCCAAATAAAAATTGTAATTCTGTGGTAGACCTTTCTCTGTGTTCGCCCTCACTAGCTTCCAGATTGAATTGGAATGTCCTTGCCGACTCTTGTGGTAGTGATCACTTTCCCATCCTGGTTTCCTTTCCAGGTATGTCTCTTCCTGCTAGGCAAGTTTCCCCTATGTTAAAATTCCAAGCATTAAGAGCCAAATGGGTGGAGTTTGCCAAGTTCTGTGAGCTTGTTGCTCCTTCCCTCCCTTGTATTGAACCTCAGTGCATACCGTTAGCCTATTCTCAATATACCTCTATGTTGTTGGATGCGGCTATTGCTTCAATACCTGCAAAAAAATCTCCCTCGGGTGTTGTGTCCTCCCCTCCCTGGTGGGATAGTGAATGTACAGATGTGGTTAGGAAACGTAAATTTGCGGAAAAACAGTTTTCTAGCGTTTTATCGAAAGAGAACTTACTGCAGTATAAGCATGTGGCTGCTAAAGCAAGGCGTACTCTGTCTCAAAAAAAGAAAATTAGTTTGCAGAATTTCTGTGAAAGTCTTTCCCCCTGTTCCTCTTCCTCTTTGGTGTGGAAGAATGTGAAAAGATTCCGTGGTTCCTTTGTAGACGGGTTTGCAAGTAGGCTTGCTCCCCCGTGGGTTCCTACACAGGAGGAATCCCTCCAATTTTCTCCAGTTATCTCTGGATCTTCTGGTTCATTATTGGAGCAACAGCTCAGTGATATCGTAAAGCCCTTTTCATTGGAGGAGCTAAACTTGGTACTCGATAGACTGAAGGATTCTGCTCCGGGTTTTTATGGTATTCCTTATTCGTTTGTCGTCAAGTCGGGTGCTTTAGCCAGGTCCTACTTATTGGATCTACTTAATTGCATTTTTGAGTCTGGGTCTCCTCCGGATTGTTGGTGCACCCAGGTGATCATTCCATCATTAAAACCAGGCAAGGATCCGAGCTGCCCATCGAGTTATCGCCCCGTAGCTCTTTCCTCTTGCTTGGGGAAGATTATGGAGCACCTTATCAATCTGCTTTTGGAATGGCCCCTAGAAAGTAAGGGCATTTTCCCTAAGAATCAGTTCGGGTTTAGGAAGGGTATGGGTACGATAGACAGTTTTAGTGTTTTGGTTACCGATATTCAGTTGGCTCTGTCTAGATGTTTTTCTTGATGTTTCTGCTGCCTATGAAAGTGTCCTTCTTCCGGTTCTTAGACAGAAACTACTTCAACTAGGTGTCCCTATTAAATTCGTTCGGTTTATTTCAAACTCACTCATGGCTAGAACGATTCTCTTCCGTTATAATGGTGAAGTCTTGCCATCTTCGAGAATTGTTTTGAGGGGGCTCCCTCAAGGATCGGTTCTGAGCCCTTTACTTGATAACATTTATACTAATAATTTGAATAATTCAGTGAGCAGTCTTTGTGAGGTGTTACAGTATGATGATGATTTGGTTCTCTATTCGGTGGATAAGTGCATTACTGCTTGGGCATCTAGGCTTTCAGCTGCGGTTAATTACTTAGATGAGTGGTTAACCAATAATCGTTTATCCATCTTTGCCCCTAAAAGTAATGTAGTTATTTTCACAAGGAAGAGGAGTATACCTTCCCTTTCTATTTCCATTGGTGATACTATTATTCCAGTTCGTTCTGATGTAAAATTTCTGGGTGTAACATTAGACTTGCGTTTCTCAGGGAGATCACATTTTTGCAATGTTGTTAAAAAGGTGAGAAAAATCATAATACTCTACGCTCGCTCTCTGGTGTCTGTGGGGCTCCCACCTGTATACGCAGAAATTACTTTATAATGCTATTATTCGCAGTCACTTTGATTATGGGTCATTTCTTTTGGAGCCTTGCAACATGGGTGCTTTGGTTTCCCTGGATAGGCTGCAATATAAAAGCCTTCGTGTGGTTTAAGGTGCTATGCGCTCTTCGCCTACTAACGCTCTATTAGTGGAATGTGTTGATCCACCCCTTCGTATCCGCAGGCAATATCTAGCGGACAGGTTCTTATATCGTACTGCTTCTTTCTCAGGGCATCCGTTGCTTCCCAAGCTTCAAGCCTTTTTAGCTTTGGTTGATTCTAGTAGTTATTGGTCTCATAAGGATCTTCCATGTTTGCTCAAAAGTTATATAAAGCTCACAAAATTACCTTCACCTCTTTGTCACTTTGTGATGAGCCCTCTCTTTGAGTCTCCTTATGACTCCCTTATTTTTTTGCCGCAGGTTATGTTATATTTTGGTATTGATAAGGATTGTCCGTGTGCTAACTCCAAGTTAAATGAAAAACTTGCCAAAGATTGGCCTGGTTGGTATACACTTTACACGGACTCTTTCAAATTAGTGATGCGGTGATGTAGGTTCTGCTGTCTGGTTTCCCAGGTATAAAATTATTTTAAGTATTAAAAGTTCCCCTTTCACCTCGGTCTTTACAGGGGAATCAATTGCGATCTTAGAAGCTCTTTTGTATGTCGAATCTCATAATCTTGATAAGCCCATAATTTTTTCGGATAGTTGTTTGGAAGCAATTCTGTCTAACCCATTCTGTTCTAAAGTTAAGTATCCAGTCATTTTCAAAATTCGCAACGTCATTTTCCGTTGTAGTGCTAAAAGTCTCAGGGTGGTCCTGGCTTGGATTCCGGGGCACTGTGGTATCCTTGGTAATGAGTCTGTTGATCATCATGCCAGGGATGCCATAGTCTCTGGATCCATGGATCATTACAAACTGTCTTGTCATGATTTGCCCGCTCTGGCGCTACCGGATTTGTATACAGAGTGGGATAAACAATTAGAACTCTCAAAGTTACTTAAAGGCAAACGTTATTTTGACATTCAACCAACTGTCCCTGATAAGCCTTGGTTTTTTCACTTTCGTGGGGCCTCCAAGGCTATTACTTCTGTCATCTGCCGTATGCGTCTTGGCAATGCCTGCTTTCCTGTCTTTCTATACAAACTTCGCATTCGGGACAACTCGCTTTGCGAGTGTGGTTTGGACGAAGGCTCTACGGAGCATATTATTAGCTGTTCTAACCTTCAGTGCTCGCTTTATGATATATTACCTGTTGATATTCCTCGTCCTTGCCATCTAAAGTATTTGTTGTCTTTGGTACGCACCCCTTTCATTGTTATTTTGTCTGCTTTTATTAAATTAAACAACATTAGACTGTAATTTAAAACTAGTAGTAAGCTTGTTTTATCGTTAAGCACTACAGTAGTGCGTGTTGTGTTGTTTATATTTTTCATCCATTTATTTTTAGTATGTCATTTATGGGAACTCAATAGACACCTCGTTTTATTAATTTTTTTACTGGCTATATTTCTTATAACGTGTTGATGTCAGTTCATTAGTATTTAGCAAAATCGCTACATAGCGGAAGCCACAACCTAAAACAAAGAAAGAAAGAAAGAACAACAAATTAACCTTCAATTTATTTAAAAAATTAAAAAAAGGATGTAAACAAAATTTAGAAAGGTGCTATACGGAGAAAAATAACCTACCACACCACAAAGGATCTACAAAGTCAATGCAACCGAACAAAATTAAGATGGTCGCTTAGCCCTAGTGCTGCGGACACGGGGAGCGGCTGACGCTGCACCAGTTTTTACGGGCGCGGGCGCAGGCCCGGCCTTCGACGAAGTAGCTTGAGGCTGCGACAAGACCAGTAGCACTTCTTGTGTCGTAGTATGTGCCTTCGGCGATATTCGTGCGACTTTGGCAATTGCTTCCGGATACGCCTTGATTAGCGCCTCCAATTCACTACACTGCTCTATTCTCCTCCGCGTCTTGTCGGGCAGTAAGATAATGATCCTGCCGTCAGTGGTCCAACTGTTATGCACTTCAAAATGTTGTCGCGCAGCCATAAAAACATCATGCTTGGATTTGGTCAAATATTCGGACAGGGTAATGCCCGAACCCTTCAAGGCGGTCTTAGAGGTCCATACCAGTCGCCGGTTATCCAGGTCATGAAAGCGCATCAACACTGGCCGCGGTTTTTTGTCGAGGTGCTAGTTCCCATTCAAAATTGTTAGAGGTAAGTTCCGTCAATTTTAATTTGTTGATTGTTTTAGTTAATGAAGGTCCTAACTTCGAAAAAAAAGTTCAAGTACTTGTAATTTTCGGCGGTGGGACCATAACGCTATAATTGAAGTCATTTTGTCGAAGAAATAGTCCAAAGATCACGCTCCTTAATTTTGACGACTACTTCCCCGGACACACTGTATAAAAAAAAAAAAAAAAAAAGTGTCAGTTGGCAGGGCACATAGTTAGAAAAACAGATGGCCGATGGGATTAGTAAAGTTATCGAGTGGCGACAACGTACCGGAAGTCGCAGCGTGGGTAGGCCTCCCACAAGGTTGACGACCATCGCAGGTACCAGCTGGATGCAGACGGCACAAGACCGGCCTTTGTGGAGATCTATGGGGGAGGCCTATGCTCGTGAGCGTCTTTCGGCTTATATGATCTATTTGTGGTTCAACCCAGAGTCCCGCGAATATATAAAGGAACCCCGAATATCCTTTAACAATGAGTAATAATAAAAGCATAAAAATGTTTGTGTCAATAAATTATAAGTCCCACTTTTTTGCTATGCCTTTCCTCTCATAGTTCATCCAAAAATTTAGGTGGTAGCGATGGAAGCAAGGGACATAACAATGGCTTTTAAGCCAGAAAATATCAAAAAAGAAAAAATATAAGATGCCTACAGTTACTGTCATTCTGGTCGAACTATAGGGTTGCAATGGGAATAATACACCATACCTGCTCATTAGGCTAGCTTTAGCGCGAACCTTAAAACCATCCGTATATGGAATAAATAAATTTTAATTTACAGTCCGCCCCTGCCTAGGGAAGGTTCACGGACAGATCTTTCGACGGGTTTGGTACACAATTTCCCGGAGAAACTTAGGGAATGCCAGCATTAATAACCATTAGCGACTACTTGAATACTTTGCCCAGACATAAATATATGTCAAAATCTTTGCTCCTAGATAAAAAGCCTTCATTTCATTGTCTAAAAAAAAGCGGGTGGGGCTGTATCGGAACACAGTGCCGTTGGTTGGCAGCTTCGAGACGCTCTCGAAACCGCTCCGCTCGCTTAGCGCCTGACATTGGGGTAGCCACGTGTGACCCCATGGCCGATTCCGATAATAGCCGTATAATTTTCGTATATTTTTTACACTTTTAGCTTATTTTTACTATTGTCCAAGCTATTTATATATCTATCGGTTGTTGTAGACAATCTCAATAAAAACACGCTAGAATCACCGCCCTATCATGACTTGATAATCAGTGTGATTTCAAGACATTTAACGTCAAAACCCTGTAAAAACCATTACACAAAAATATAAGGTACCTACTACGTATTTATATTCTATTCCAGAGCATATTTGTCTCGAATGCGACTAATAAATATTTCAAGTTTATTTTCTTAATGGTACAATACTTTTTAGCGTTACCATTGCTTTTCTTATCCTTATAAATTATTTATACTATTGTATAAATAATTCATTGTATTTCCTTAAAACAGACAAGAATAAAGGGTATTTATAATTAAATACAAAATTAAAAAAAATCAACATAAAAAGCACTATACGTAAGCATTAAAAATTAAAACTGTCGTCCGCACCGCTGCCCCCCAGAATTGTGCCCAGGAAGCTGACTGCTTTACCTCGTTGCATAGCAATGTTTATTTACTGACAGAGGAACAAGTCAGATCTCCGGTCACCTGTGGTGTCTATTAATATTTAAATAAATAATTAGGAGCGTCGGTGGCATAATGGTTAAGGGTTATGAGGTACCGGGTTCGAACCCCAGTGCCGCTATGTAGCTATTACTCTTTTCTGAGTTATATACATTCGTTGAATGCTAACCGATATTCTTACGGCGAGGAAAAACATTCTGATAAAACCTGCACATTCGTGCGACTGACTGAATGTGTAACCATGATCCAATTGGTCAAGTTCCCCTGTTAAACAGGATTACGGAGGTCAGATGGCAGTCGCTCCACTGTAAGTACCTGACCTGATAATCTTGGATCATGGTCAAGCTGGACCCCGGGCCCTCGCGCGCGCATTCGCAACTGGGACATTAACACCTAGATTATGATTACTTATTCATCACCATCTTAGCGTTATTGTCCCAGTTGTGCTCTCACTCACGAGGGCCCGGGCTCATGATCCAGGGTTTGGCACATCAGATAATTACAGTGGAGCGACTGCCAACTGACCTCCATAATCCTGCTACAAGGAGAACCTGACCAGATTGTAAGATGGTTACACATCCAGTCGCCTGAATGTGCAGGTTCCATCACGATCTTTTCCCTCACCCTAAAAGCATTGGTTAGTATTCAACTAATGTACATAACTCAGAAAAGAGTCATTGGTACATGGCCGGAGCGGGATTCGAACCCGGTACCTCTCGCTTACGAGAAGATACCCTAGCCGGTCGGCCACCAACGCTCCGATTAGTAATATTACTATTGTATAATTAAATATTACTTTGATTTTCTTTCAGGTGGGTGGTATATTTTTGAGCCACTTTCTAAGTATATACTACCTTGGAAATGTAATGGAGGTATATTTCGAGAAAAGTCAAGGAAATGGTACAATTTCATACTAAATAAATAGTTGTCGTGTTGTTTATTTTAATTTTAATAGATACTACTTAACAGTAGAAAATGTTTAACTTAATGTGTGATTGAAAATTATTTATTTATTTATTTTAACAATTTATTGCACACAATATATAGTACGCAGAAATTACAAAATTAAAGACGACACAAAAGGCACTACTTATTCCTAAGAAGAAATCTCTTCTAGCAGGCCTATAGAAGAGAGACATGGTAGTGTATAGGGGATGAGACGTGCTTTGAAGTGAATTATATTGTTATAAAACCTTAGATAAATAAAATAAATGTAATATGATAGTGTAGTGGCTCTTCATACTTTATTGTTCAAATATTAAGTCTGGAAATGAATAATAAATTGAATACTTACCACACATCATTTTTACTATATTATTTGGCATTCCTTATATTCATTTGGCATATTTTTAGCGATGAAGGGATAAGGTAGACGCCAATGTTGGCATGCGAAGATGGAGGTGGAAAAGGGTAATTATCCACCTGGCCGGGTGTTGTGACCAGGGGACCAAGGGTCCGACAGTTGGTCATCGGAAGTTGTATTTATGTCGCGGAAGTTGGCATTTTTTAACGCAATGTAGGACGGTCAGCGCCATCTATGAGCGGATGCTTGCCAACCTTGTGTTTGTTTACTTGTAATGTAAGTATAGTTGCGTTTTCCTATTGGAGCGATAGATGTCGCTTCATACTTAATTAGAACAAAATATAAAATAAAAGTAATTGCAACTTCTGAAAATAGTAATACACTATAGTATTATAGTTATGGAGTCGCGTGGCTAAGTTATCCGTCTTGTAAGCGAGGGGTACCGGGTTTGACTTCCACTGCGGCCACGTACTAAATTGAATACCACACATCATTTTTACTATATTATTTGGCATTCCTTATATTCATTTGGCATATTTTTAGCGATGAAGGGATAAGGTAGACGCCAATGTTGGCATGCGAAGATGGAGGTGGAAAAGGGTAATTATCCACCTGGCCGGGTGTTGTGACCAGGGGACCAAGGGTCCGACAGTTGGTCATCGGAAGTTGTATTTATGCCGCGGAAGTTGGCATTTTTTAACGCAATGTAGGACGGTCAGCGCCATCTATGAGCGGATGCTTGCCAACCTTGTGTTTGTTTACTTGTAATGTAAGTATAGTTGAGATTTCCTATTGGAGCGATAGATGTCGCTTCATACTTAATTAGAACAAAATATAAAATAAAAGTAATTGCAACTTCTGAAAATAGTAATACACTATAGTATTATAGTTATGGAGTCACGTGGCTAAGTTATCCGTCTTGTAAGCGAGGGGTACCGGGTTTGAATCCCACTGCGGCCACGTACCAATGACTCTATTCTGAGTTATGACCATGGTCCAATTTTTTTATAGTTTATAAGTAGTTTTTGTAATTTTAGTAGTAGCATGTGTATTATGATTATAAACTTCTTTATATATTAATTAATTAATTGCTCATTACACGGGGTATCCTCTTTTATTCCTGCATGAATTTGTTTCTTTAGCTGTCCAGTTTAATCGTAGAAGCTTGATGACAGTAATGAAAGCACGTAGATATTGTAATCAGTTAGAATAGTACAACGATAAGTCCGTATTGACTGACAGTAGTAAAAGTTATAAAGTGTGGATATGGCAATAATCTCTGGATAATCTGTCCTTGTCAGTCCTTCTTGTAAATTAGCTTCAACTTTGACTTTTAGTTTGTCTGTAAATTATCTCCCGCATTTCCTTTTTAATTGTTTTGCCCACTATTTAATAATATTTTCATAACTCACGAAAATAAACAGTCCTACAGAAATCAAATTATTTGTTATGACTTTTATGAATGACGTTCTAAAACGTTTAAAAAACTTGGCATAAGCTGCCATACAGAGATTTATATTTTTATTTTTTAAATAAGAGAGGTAGGGCTAAGCGGGATATCCTGTTCGAATTGAAGCCGCCCGACTGGGGAAGTACCTCCACCTTACAGAATACCGCAGCTAAACAATACTCTTTTAAATAGTATTGTGTTTCCGCCGGTGAGTAAGGTCTCCAGTGCTCTGTGGGGTAGGGATTTGGAGAACCATGGCTTTGGCAGTGGAGGGGCATTTGAATTTTTGCTACCAGAGCAACGTGTTATAGAGATGTTCAACGCATTGGCGATACTCTTGGTGTTGCTAATGTCTATAGGCAGTGGTGACCACTTTCCATCAGGTATAAAGAAAAAAAAGCGATTCGGACTCAGCGTGGTCTTGTTCTACTGCTCTAGCCCTTCATTTCGAGTCTTCCTTTGACCAAATTTACATATACTCAAATATTTTCTAAATTACTATAGGTATCGATTTTTCCTACCGGGTAGGAAACCGCGTACCTTTGTTGACGAGTAGCCCGATATTTCGACACGAATCATGGTCACGGGACGACGGGATGGTCATGGTCATGCAACTGTGTCGAAACATCGGGCTGTGTCGGGACCCGGAACATAACCTTAAAATGTATGGTTATTCAGATACAACAACCACAACATATTTGTTACATTTTACCAGGTACCTATAGGTGCAAGACCAAGTCCCTCATTGGTACGCGATCGGATCCCAACATGACCAATGAATAATTGATCAAGCTCCATAAGATACCTTTACCAAAAATATCTCAATGGAATTTAAAATAGTGCCACGAAAGTATGTACCATTTTCTTTAATGTCTTCCTGCAATGTCTAAAAATATAGCGCCCGCAAATTTATTTTCTGATTGATGTGTTTTCACAGCATGTGAACAAGATCGGAAAATGGGAATGAACGAAGTCGTTACTTGAGTTTAACATGATTTTAAAATAAAATTCATGATCCCCTTTAAAGTATGATTGTGAACTATAAAGTTTAATACCTACCTACTATTGAAATGATCAGGTACCTACTTGACACTACACACCTATTTAGTCTTTTATTTTAAGAATCTGAGTGTTAATATATGGAGCGCTTTGCTTTTATGGACAGCACTAGTGCTGTAAAATTAACCAATCGATAAAATCAATTTGGTCTCCAACAATTAACTTATTTACAGCCACCGATGTCGACTATGATACCAATGTCTATTATTATTATTTGAAATGGTAAAATCATGTTGTTTTTTTGGAATTAAAGATGGGTGACAATATGGAATTGATAGTAGGTGTTCTACCTTTTCCATGTACCTAGCTATCGATGTCATTGTCACAATATAATCAATGGCGTGTCGGTATCTTTTTTACAGATATTCATTTACATATGTTTGGAAATACTTACAGCTGTTAAAATTAAGTATATTGGTAACTTTAAAAACTTTAAGCCAACTACAAGTTTCCACTTGGGTATATCAGAAGCATAATAATATAAGTACCAATAAAATAAGTCGTATCTTGAAATAATTGTATTTGAAGACGTCTGTTAGTAAAAAAAAACATTTTGACAGTTTACCGTAGGGATGGGGTAGTATAAAATTGTTAAAGAATTTATTCGATTATCGATTATCATTGAAATTGGAATCGATAGTTGCATGGTTATGCTGTGTATATTATACAAAATAAACGGAAACACAACACTTCATAGGCCTGCCCCTTCTTCGCGAAAGGTATTGGAGGTATATTTCGAGAAAATTCAAGAAAATGCTAAAATTTTCTACTAAAATAATAGTCGTCGTGTTGTTTATTTTACTTTGAAATGTTGAAAAAACTGTATAACTTAAGTGAGATAAATAAATAAAATAAATGTAATAGAAACAAAATTCAAAGAGAAACAAAATCATGAATGTTGCATGCCATGGCCGCCATTTTATGTGTGCGTGATTTCAGGGTTGCCATGCACATCATTCATCTTGCCCTCTTCACGAATTGAGGTTATTAGGTTATTACCTCAGTATTAGGTTAGCAATACAACATTGCAATTATAAAAAAACACAATATTTTCATTTCAGACTTAATTCTTTAATTATAATTAGTCAGTGTACGATGTGGTCCTCATCCAATCCCTACGGGAAAAAGGCGTGAACTAATTCTTTATTTTATAATTTTTATGTACTGAATGTTGTATAATGCTGGTGTCAGTATGTATAAAAATTTAACTGAAGGCGAGAACGCCCAAAAAATTAAAATCCTATTTGCACCGATAGATCAAAGTGGAATGTGTTTCTCATGGAATAAGGGCCATTTTTGTATCACGCCTATTAAAATACGTAATTACGTTCATGCCGCTTGACAAGTGGCATGACAATAGTATGCTCGACACTGCCAATTTTGCTTAGATAGGCTTGATCACGCCCATTCGCAGTACTTCCATCCAAACTCTCCACACTGACCGTCAGTTCGGCTCCACAAGCAAATTGTTTTGTCTGAAGTTGAGTATAGTTAAGATAATATATTTTGTAAAATGAAAACTCAAAAATGGATTTGGATTCGGTTATTTTGACAACCTTTGAGCAAAGATGTGCTTCCGACCTACTAGGATAGCCACCAGCAATTTACTTTGAAAAATAATGATATAATTTATTTGGGAATTCGGATTCCCGATTCCGGATTCGGATTTCAGATTCCGGATTCTAGGTTCCGGGTTCATTCGGATTCAGACATCATAGTAGTACGAAACGTACATAGGTAGACTAGGTAGACAATATAGTAAGAGTCATATCTCATTAAATAATCATCTCCATTTTCCTACCGTTTATCCCGGCCAGGTTAGGCCGACTCAGACTTAAATCTTCCGTCATGCTTATGTAATTAATTATATTTGTTTTCAGTCTCTAAGTTCTTTAGAGATAGTACCCTAAAAACTTCAGAACCTTATTTGTCTGACTGAGTCACAAATGCAATACATAAAGAATTCCCCATTTTTAGGAAAATTATCCTGTAAAAAAGACTAGCCATGTCGTTCTAGTTTTGTTTGAAATTTACACCAAAGTAAATACAATTTAAAAATGAGAATTTAGCACGAATCATCATTGCTAATGTGGCGCAGGTAATTAAAAAAGATTAAGCTTTATAAGCGAAAGATAAAAAATATTTTTATTCGAAAAAGGAAACAGTGTTCTTTATTACAAGAATATTTAACAAATTACACTAGTGGTACATATCCGTCCATATTAATATAGTAAATACTTAACTACTTCTTATCCGCTCTCTAGTTATTATTTTAATATAATTGCCTTCGTAACTTTCCTCACCGAGTAAACAGTTATTTGTTCAACGAATAAGCAGGATAAGTAGTAGACCGGCTGCGAACCGTCTTTTAACTAGTGGACTCTGAAAGGTAAGAGACAATATTCATGAAAGCGCCCGAAAACCTCGGCCGAAAGCATCGAAACCCGAAAAACGTCTGTTTGCAGTTAAACATCGCCAAAACAAAGTACATGATTAGCTTGAATGAAATCTTAAATCCATCCATATAGGTATCGAAGTCAATAACAATACAGATAAATTAAAAAACCTTGGATCCGTGATCCACGAGTCCAGTGATATTGGCTCCATGTCAAGTCAAGATCTATGCAGCCAAATCCCGAAATAACTTAAAGACCTATATCTCATCATTATCACAGCCCATAAGAGTCCACTGCAGGACTAAGGGCCTCTCCCACGAAAGGGAAGGTTATTGCCATAATCTCCATGCTTGGCAGGCAGGTTGGAGACCGCAACATTAGTCGCCTTGTGCGATACTCACGATTGTAAGGAGTTGATACTATTCTACTTTGCCGAACACCACACGGCCAGTCAGAGTCAGAGTCCATGGATGCGAGACATCGCCATCGACATGGACATCGCCTAGTCGAATGCGAGAGCAAATAGCTTTCTACGCAAGAATGCGCAAGACCGGGCGAAAACTGACATCGTCATGTTGCAGTTTATTCATAAACTGCAACTAAAAACGGAGGCCACCGCCTTGAGTTCAGGGCGCATGCCAGAATTACCCTTACCACCTTACCACGTCGACTGCCGTGCGGACCGGCGGCACCACCGCCCGTCGGCGGCAGACGGCTGTATGCGGACTGTTTCTATAGTAATGCTTGCAGTCCGATAACGTCGACTGCCGCCTACAAAGTGCAGTCCGTGTACATTATGAGCACTAGGTGACAAGACGACTTAGCAGGACAGTCTAAATATTCATCAAGTTACTTTTATTGAACCTAATAATACTAGGGCTTTTGCAGATTGTCGAAAGGAAATCAGTTAAGCAGCCATGGCGTCGAGCGAGGATGCGTCAGAGTGTGTGTTGCCCGGCGCGCTGTGTCTGGCGCTACGCGTTTCGCGCTGGTTCGGCCTGGCGCCGCTGCGCCTGCGCGACCGCCGTGCCGCGCCTGCGCCCCGCCTCTCACCTATTAGTGTATACTCGCACGCTTTACTACTGCTCACCTGTAAGCTTCCAACTCACATTACTTTTCGTCAATAGTCCAATTACCTTCTATATGCTTAGTTCGAGAGTACCGTTAACCTACCAACAAGCTTGTAGAAAAAGGTTAATCGATATGGAAGAAGTATAAATAATGAAACGATATTTTGAATGTATGTACGTTCCACGCTTGGCGAGTTGACTCTTTTTATTGTCCCGCTAATTTTTGTTCCGAAAAATCAAATTATTGTCTCATTCGATAGTCCTAGAAGGTACTCCATAACCGGAGCACACTACACACCACGCTGACATCAGCAGCTGTTGACACTGACAATGATGGGCACCGTACTGGGACTGTGCTCGCAAACGCCAGAGCCAGACTGCGTCCGACAATGCCAAATGAGATGAAAAAATCCATGCCGCAGCCAACGCAAAGAATGAAAAACTGACCCGTCAATTTTAACTAATTATTCCTGGTTTAAATATCATTTAAACCAGGACTTACACTTAATTATGACAAAAAAAATGTAAGAATTACATTAAAGGCGAAGGACATTGCTACTGTGTTAATTGTAATGATTCTTAATGTTGCTATATATACTCAAGGCGTGGTGAGCAGCCCGGCCAGAATGAAGTGTATAGTCGATACTTTGCTTAAGGTAGATCGGGTGAGTACTCTTCAACTTGCCTGTAATGTAACGGTGTAGGGCCGCCCATCAAAATGGTTTCCGACGCTTTCGCTCAACAGGTGATATCCTAGTGTATCTAATACACCGTTTGCCTATAAGATACACTATTGCTGTTAAGAATCGAGGTGGGGCACTCGCTGTTGGACTGGATGTGGATATTTTTGTCCAGCAGATGCACCGCAGTTGACGGGTGTTGCTCCGATAGCTTGGACATTAACGCTGGTGTCCTTCAAGGCTCGGTGCTGTCTCCAACTCTGTTCCTCCTTCATATTAATGATATGCTGTCCATTGACGGCAATCATTTCTATATGGATGATAGTACTGGAGATGCCTTTTATACGTGTCGTGCCAGTATCCCTCGTGTCATAGTGGAGGAAAATCGCGAAGTACTTGTATCTAAAATCGAGAGTTCTCTATCTAGAATCTCCGATTGGGAACAACTAAATTTAGTCGTCTCTCACTAAGATACGCGTTCACCACCAAGAAAGCTCCATTCGTTGTTGCAACTCAGTTCCAGGATACACCGCTTACCATCTCTAAGAGTAAAATCTTAATTTTGTTTCGATTCGTCAAACCTGTGACCCTCTTTTAATTATTTCTTAGAAGATTTGACTAAAATAATTTTATTACTTACAATAAACTAAATAAGTCTGAAGCGGATTCTACAAAAAAATAGGATTTTTAGAGTCAAAGTGTTTGGCTCTAAAATAGCTGCAATCTCTTGTGCAATGACCAACTTACATCACTTCATGGTGTACTATTTGGTTTATCAATTATGTAGTTAATTTCAGGAAAATAAACTCCTTTTTTCTGCAGGTGATTCTCGGCACCCAAGAACGCTTTGGTGCGGAACAAGAACAAGTAAAGCTGCGAATTTTTACAATATTTATCTTTGTGTTTCCCACTGTGGTAATCTTACTACCTTACTACAAAGATGAGATCGGTGAGTACTTTTTCTCTTTTAAAGGATTCCTAGAAACACCCATAATATCTACGATAATTGTAATGTAGAGTTGCAAACTCCATTATGGTCAGACAAAAACTTAAAAAAAGGCTTCCGTTATGATTCTAGAAGCAAATCGTATTAGTTTGTTGTAACTTATGTTTTCTAATTCGACACGGCTGAAACTATTATTAACCCCTCCCTTACTCCTACACTTGCTTTTTCTCTCTTAAGTAATCTTTGCCAGGTCTTTTTCATTTTGCAGTGAAACAATTATAGAAAGAGCACATTCTCAAAGAGAAAGTCAATCTACATTCAATTTTCAAATACTAATTGCTTGACTTATTTTGATACGATACCTAGTTTTTACAATACAGCCTGATTATTACGAGAAAGTGAAATAAATGTTTTATTGTATCTTTCTTCTCAATTTGTGGGTAAATGACAGCAGGTACGAGAAAGTTCCGTGGAGATATTTAAAAGCTTATTAATTTATCTAGAAAACGACATCTATATGTGAATAATAGTTATCGAGATACAGTTTACCGCGTAGTGGTGTTCCCGTGCGGATTATATACTCTCTCGCTGTAAGTTCTAGAAGGAATTATTTAACTTTTTGGTAAACGGTGTTTTCTTACTTCGACCCTGCTAAATAAAAATGTGGCGGTTTCAGGTTTCCGGTTTGAGATCTACCATGTGGTTAGATCTACCATGCAGCAGAGTAGAATAGCACCAACCCCTTACATTCATGGGTGTCGTACAAGGCGACTAAAGTTTTCGAGGCAAAAGATCAAGAGTCTCCGTAGTCTGGAAAACGGGCAGCAGCATTTTCCATTATTATATTTTAACACTGCGATCTCCAACCCGCCTGCCAAGCGTGGAGACTATGGCAACCTCCCCTTTCGTCGGAGAGGCCCTAAGTCCTGCAGTGGACTGTTACGGGCTGTGATGATGATGATGATGATGATGATGTGGCTGATGGCCTGCCTCTAGCTCTTGACTGTGTGCTGATGTTGAGAACAGTCTTCAAGCAGTAGTTAGTAAATAGAAAAAAGATTAAAATAAAACATTTAAACGAAATATAATGTAGATTAATTAAATCGTTCTTTGACGTTTTGCTCCTAACTGTAACCGTTGAAACCATTAAATGCAAAATTTGAAAAACCCACTTTGGAGAGGAAAAGGGGGTAATGGGGGGGTGTTGGTAACCGGCATTTTTTGTTTCAGTGTGGTAGAATTGGTTAGAATATATTGGTTACCAAAAAGGAATATGATTTGCTTCTAGAACTTCGCTAACTATATAATGCGTATGGCTCTGAGCCAGAAAGTTCTAAACAATGGTAAATTTCATGGTTAAGTAGTTGCTGAACGTGACGAACAGACGGACAGACTTGTGATCACGCTCATGTGGCTATTCAGAGTTTCTTTTACCATTTTGGTTCGGAACCCTAATTATATTATTTTCCCAATATTAATTAACAAATTTATTTTTAGATTTGTTATCCGGGAAATATAAAATGTATCAATTCGTCACAGTGGTGGGAATGACGTTTATAAATTTGCAATTTGTGCTCGTCGTAACTTCTCTGAGTGTAGCTTTGAGAACTGTTACAGACCGAACTAGTACAGTATTTGCAAATATTAACTTGTACAGTAAGTAAATTTTTCATGTTTGTTATAAATGTGGTTATCACTCTAATGTTTACCTTCGCGTTACCAGTCGGACCTTGCGTCACGTGCAACTGAAATTCCACAGGGCAAAGTTTTTATTAATTTCACTCAAAGAACAAATAACACCAAGTTGAGGTTATTGTAGACAAACTAGGACTACCTTTTTCTGCGATGCTTGAATATCAGTTTGAGCTTCACTATATAATGTAAATGCCGTCATAAGTAATTGCTAATATTCCAAGCTGTGTAGTAAAGAAAAATCGCAAACCACTTGTGTTGAAAGTCGACAGTCTCCGATTGAAGACGATTAAACTTAGTCCAATTTAACCCCTAAGACACAAATGCGCGTTCACTGTTAAAAAGTCACAACAATTATGTTATGGCTTAACGATTATTGTCACACTACATAACATCTCGAAGAACAATTGTATCCTTGCAGTCGACATCTCTAGTGATCTCCAATACCGGACGTATTTAGAAGACAACGTCAAGTTGATATCTAAAAACTATACTTCGCATCAGCCAAACACTTGTGCTACATATGGCACAAGTTCGGCCCCATTTGGATTATTGCTCTCATCTGTGGGCGGGTACCTGCTTACTAGATTGGTCTTTTATATTGTCCTAAAATATGACGGCAACACGCTGGTGATAACCTTGGTATTGCAAACGTCCATATGCTACGGTAACTGCTTACCGTCAGCCGGGCCATACGCTTGTTTGCCACCTTAGTGGTATAAAAATACGAATTTCATAGCATATTACCTATGCAGGTTTAAAGGCTACGGATATGGAAATTGCTAAGGCTGCACTGCGCGACGCGACGCGACGCTGCTGTCAGTTGAACGCAGCCGCCCGCAGTTTGTGTCTTCGTTTCACCCATCACCTTACGATGTCAATGACCTACATCGTTCTCACAATTTCCTGCTTACTATATTTAATTACAAAAGTTTTGAGTAAGTATACCAATACAACTAAAATATCTAAACGACAAATTTATACAAATTAATGACACTGGGGAAGAACATTTAATGTCACAATTAAAAAAATATATATCTTTTTAAAGCAACATATTTTTTTTTGGCACTTTCATTTTACTTATACATACATACACTCACGCCCACATCCCACAGGAGTAAGAGACTATCGAATGCCACAAGCTACAGTTCTGGTACTTCTCCTACTTCTTTTGCCCTTTCCACTTCTTCTTCAACCTTGCTATATTATTCCCATTTTATCTGGGGTCAGCACTTTTTTGCCCTCACCACATACCTACATATTTTCATACGTTTCATTTATTTTTATAACAATTAGAAGATTTCATAAAATAATTACAAATGTCACAAAAAATACGTAACAACATAATTATGTAAAAAATGTAAAACACTTTTAACTTCGTAAAAGATATTACACGTTTTTTCCTTGTGCCCTTCAAATCTATCATTATTAATTACTTCATGTAGCTATTTGGTGTAGTAAAGTATGTATGTATGTATGTAATCTCTTTATTGCATCAATTTATAACATTGTAGTCATGTGCATACAAAATCACTAATCATCAACATCATCGACTTAGCGTTATGTCCCACTTTGCTCGATCCTCAGCGGCCTTGGTGGTGAGGATCGATAATTGATATGGCCATACCATCGAAGGTGGCACTCTTGCAGCTTATCTAGGACGCCAAGGTGAACGCGATCCTTGTGTGAAACTTCACACATACACCGCAGCATCTTCATTTTCTCCTGCTTGTGTCACTTTTGTAGCGGCCAAGTCTCGCTGCCGTATAGGAGTTCAGGTCTTATGATAGTATTATAGACCTGTCCCTTCGGGCCAGCCTATTTGGGCTTTGACGACGCTATCGATGACCCCGGTTGCTTTAAGTAGAGATCCCAGATATTTAACCTGATCCTTGCGGTTGACTTCATCTTCGCCTATGCGCACGGATAGAGGATCCGCTCTGTTGAAGGCCATGTTCTTTATCTTCGCCATATCAATCTTCAGACCACCGTTCTCAAGTGACTCCTTCCACTTTTTTACACGTTGGACTAGTCAGTAGTCCTTTAACAGAATCTGTGAGCGCAATATCGTCAATATATAAGACCTCATGATAGTCTCGGATGCTGTCTGACAGTACGTCTAATATCATGTTGAACAGAAGTTGGCTGAGTACAGAGCCCAGATGTACTAACAGCAGTCCTAACTATGGTATCGGAATTGCAGTACATTCTCGAATAGTGCCAATATAGACCTCGAGCACTGGCTATGATAAAGACATAGAATTTTACCTGCTTGAACCACAACGTCCACCAGATCATCTCCCAAGTGACACAGTCAGAGGCCTTCTGCATGTCCCGAAACAGGAAATGCAGGGGAGTGTTCTTTGATCTGTATCCCTCCATGAGAGTTTTCGGGGCAAATACGAGGTCCATTGTCACAAAGCCCGGCCGAAACCCACACTCTCGTCGGATTCCTAAGTCAACAATGCATTCGAGGAGCTCCATGGTGTTTGACATCACCTTTATACGCGGTAGTTAGTGCTCTCGTGCACCGAGCCTTTGCTTGTGTAGATTGGAGCAATGACACTCAGCCTCCATTGATTGGGTATCTTCTCGACGAGGAAGATGAAATTATGAAGGTCGGTAAGGATGCTCACACCACGAGAGCCCATCAATTTCCACAAGAATATAAAAAATTAAATGTATTACCAACTATAACTCAAATGTCCATTTCCATCTGCAGTGGTTGTTCCGCGTGACAGTTGGTCATTGGTGTACATGATTGGTTGGGTAATTAACACAACTATGAATCTGATTATGATCAACGAGTCCTCGTACACACTACATGTAGAGGTACGTGTAACAGTAATTTTATTTAAATTATAAAATAATACAACATTGAACTGTCTCTTCATTTCTAGTTACCAGACTTTTTACCGAACTAGTGCGGTAATGTAAAAAATCAAGCGTATTTATTGTTGACATTATATGTAAATAAAACCTGCACATTCATCCGCCTGAATGTGTAACCAGAATCTAATCTGGTCAGGTTCCCCTGGTATCACGGAGGTATGATGGCAGTCGCTCCACTGTAATTATCTGATCAGCCAAATCCTGGATGATGGTAAAGACGGATACCAAGCCCTTGCCCGTGACAGCACAATTGACGCTAAGATGACCACCACCCGCAGTAAGAAATAAATTTGGTCACTTTCGGCCAAACCAACCATTCGCTCCAACCGCCAAATCCTGTTTAGGCGTTTAGCCAAGATTTACAATGACGACTCAAAAGAGCTACTGACTTTGGTTACTGGTATAACAAATAACTATTTTCTATTTCTAGGAATGCCGTTTAAGCAGCGTGGTGAACGCAGTAAGCAGCGTTCGCGGCCCATTGCGTCGCGAGGCGATGCGCGCGCGCCGCCGCATCGCACTGCATGGCGCTGCGCTCAAGCCCGCGCGCATGTTCACGCTGGGCCGGCCGCTCACAGCCGCGGTAATAGAATAGAATAGGATAGGATAGTATAATATAAAAATCGAGTAAAAAATAATCGATAGATTTAAAAAATAAAAACAACAATTATAGCTATGCTCGATTGCACTAAACTTAGGCGACTCTTAAGTTGGCGCCTTAAGGTATTCCTAAGCATGTAAAATCTATGTCATAAAGTTAAAGAGGGTAAGTCCCTCAAGTTTGGTGCTGATGCAGCGCTTTTTCTCAATTGGAATATTTTAAATAAACTTAAGCATCACCTAAAGTTAAGTGCAATCGGGCTGAAGACTTCTAGCTCTTTTTTTATAAGAACTAGCTAAGCATTTGACCACCAAGCACCAAGCATTTGAGGTCCTTTGGCTAAAACGTAAAATAGCTAATTGGAATTAGTTTTAATAAGGAATTTGACCAATGTGTTGTTTTTTAATATAATTGGATAGCCATACATTTGACCTCCACCTCACTTGGTGGTAAGCGACGATGCGGCCGATCGCGACGATGCGGACGGGGCGGTATGTTGCAACTGATAATTTATGGTTCAGCCCAGAGCCCCGCGACTATAAGGAACCCCGAATATCCTTTAACAATGAGCAATAATAATCACGTTAAATCAAATCGGTGTCACAACTTTTGGAAGCAAGGTCAGTGACAGGATTATAGCGCTCCAATAGCATAAAAATGTTTGTGTCAATAAATTATAAAGATCATTTTATTTTCCCACTTTTTTGCTATGCCTTTCCTCTCATAGTTCATCCAAAAACTTAGGTGGTAGCGATGGAAGCGAGGGACATAACACAGGCTTTTAAGCCAAAAAAGAGCAAAGAAAGAATAAAATATGAGATGCCTACAGTTACTGTCATTCTGGTCGAACTATATAACTAGCTTTAGCGCGAACCTTGAAACCATCCGTATAGGGTATAAATAGATTTTAATTCACGGACAGATCTTTCCACGGGTTTGGTACACAATTACCCGGAGAAACTTAGGGAATGCCAGCATTAATAACCATTAGCGACTACTTGAATACTTTGCCCAGACAAAAATATATGTCAAAACCTTAGCTCCTAGATAAAAAGCCTTTTCATTGTCTAAAAAAAAAGCGGGTGTGGCTCACACCCTGGAACACAGGGCCATTGGGTTGGCAGCTTCGAGACGCTCTCGAAACCGCCCCGCTCGCTCAGCGTCTGACATTGGGGTACCCACGTGTGACCCCTTGGCCCATTCCGATGATAGCCGTCATTTATAATTCTTGCTGGCTCTTGCACGGGCTGAGCCCGACATATTTAATTTTTGTATATTTTTTACACTTTTAGCTTATTTTTACTATTGTCCAAGCTATTTATATATCGGTTATTGTAGACAATCTCAATAAAAACACGCTAGAATCACCGCCCTATCACGTGTGAGTCGTGAGTTACACTGAATAGAATTGCGCGAGAGCGCGCGTTTCGTTCATTCAATGCAGTGCTTACCCAACCGTCCCACCCGACCCCGACCCAATTCAAGGTCAAAACCAGCAAGCTGACTATAATACAAGCTAAACAATGACACTAGATTTAAGTTTTTAAGACTAACAGTTTTGCCGTGTTTAATGTAAGGCGATATAGACCTTTTCGTTACGGTCGAGTTTCCTGACTTGATACTCAGTGTGATTTTAAAGACATTTCACGTCAAAACCCTGTAAAAACCATTACACAAAAATATAAGGTACTACGTATTTATATTCTATTCCAGAGCATATTTGTCATTAAATATTTCAAGTTTATTTCCTTAATGGTACAATACTTTTTAGCGTTACCTTTGCTTTTCTGATCCTTGTAAATTATTTATACTATTGTATAAATAATTTATTGTATTTCCTTAAAACAGACAAGAATAAAGGGTATTTTTAATGAAATAAGAAGAGATAAAAAAAACAACATTAAAAAGCACTATACGTAAGCTTTAAAAATTAAAACTGTCGTTCGCACCGCTGCCCCCCTGAATTGTGCCCAGGAAACTGACTGCGTTACCTCGTTGCATAGCAATGTTTATTTACTGACAGAGGAACAAGTCAGATCTCCGGTTACCTGTGGTGTCTATTAGTAATTAAATAAATCATTAGGAGCGTCGGTGGCGTAATGGTTAAGGGGTTCTGAGGTACCGGGCTCGAACCCCAGTGCCGCTATGTAGCAATTACTCTTTTCTGAGTTATATACATTCGTTGAATGCTAACCGATGTTCTTACGGCGAAGAAAACATTCTGATAAAACCTGCACATTCGTACGACTGACTGAATGTGTAACCATGATCCAATTGGTCAAGTTCCCCTGTTAAACAGGGTTACGGAAGTCAGATGGTTGTCGCTCCACTGTAAATACCTGACCTGCCAAATCTTGGTTCATGGTCAAGCTGGAGCCCGGGCCCTCGCGCGCGCATTCGCAACCGGGACATTAACACCTAGATTATGATTACTTATTCATCACCGTCTTAGCGTTATTTTCCTAGTTGTGCTCTCACTCGCGAGGGCCCGGGGTCATGATCCAGGGTTTGGCACATCAGATAATTACAGTGGAGCGACTGCCAACTGACCTCCATAATCCTGCTACCAGGGGTACCTGACCAGATTGGATCATGGTTACACATCCAGTCGCCTGAATGTGCAGGTTCCAGCACGATGTGTTTCCTTACCCTAAGAGCTTCGGTTCGTATTCAACTAATGTACATAACTCAGAAAAGAGTCATTGGTACATGGTCGGAGCGGGATTCGAACCCGGTACCTCCGATTAGTAATATTACTATTGTATAATTAAATAATACTTTGATTTTCTTTCAGGTGGGTGGTATAGTTTTGAGCCACTTTCTAAGTATATACTACCTTGGAAATGTAATGGAGGTATATTTCGAGAAAAGTCAAGGAAATGGTACAATTTCATACTAAATAAATAGTTGTCGTGTTGTTTATTTTAACTTTAATAGATAGTTAAGTAAAAAATGTTTAACTTAATGTGTGATTGAAAATTTTTTTTTTTTTTTTTTTAACAATTTATTGCACACAATATATAGTACACAGAAATTACAAAATTAAAGACGACACAACAGGCACTACTTATTTCTAAGAAGAAATCTCTTCTAGCAGGCCTATAGAAGAGAGACATGGTAGAGTATAGGGGATGAGACGTGCTTTGAAGTGAATTATATTGTTATAAAACCTTAGATAAATAAAAAAAATGTAATATGATAGTGTAGTGGCTCTTCATACTTTATTGTTCAAATTTTAAGTCTGGAAATAAATAATAAATTGAATACCACACATCATTTTTACTATATTATTTGGCATTCCTTAATATTCATTTGGCATACTTTTAGCGATGCAGGGATAAGGTAGACGCCAATGTTGGCATGCGAAGATGGAGGTGGAAAAGGGTAATTATCCACCTGGCCGGGTGTTGTGACCAGGGGACCAAGGGTCCGACAGTTGATCATCGGAAGTTGTATTTATGCCGCGGAAGTTGGCATTCTCTAACGCAATGTAGGACGGTCAGCGCCATCTATTAGCGGATGCTTGCCAACCTTGTGTTTGTTTACTTGTAATGTAAGTATAGTTGAGTTTTCCTATTGGAGCGATAGATGTCGCTTCATACTTAATAAGAACAAAATATAAAATAAAAGTAGCTGCAACTTCTGAAAATAGTAATACACTATAGTATTATAGTTATGGAGTCGCGTGGCTTAGGTATCCGTCTCGTAAGCGAGGGGTACCGGGTTTGAATCCCACTGCGGCCACGTACCAATGACTCTTTTCTGAGTTATGACCATGGTGTAATTTTTTTATAGTTTATAAGTAGTTTTTGTAATTTTAGTAGTAGCATGTGTATTATGATTATAAACTTCTTTATATTTATTACTTGCTCATTACACGGGGTATGCTCTTTTATTCCTGCATGAATTTGTTTCCTTAGCTATCCAGTTTAATCGTAGAAGTTTGATGACAGTAATGAAAGCACGTAGATATTGTAATCAGTTAGAATAGTACCACGATAAGTCCGTATTGACTGACAGTAGTAAAAGTTATAAAGTGTGGCAATAATCTCTGGATAATCTGTCCTTGTCAGTCCTTCTTGTAAACATTCAGTTATTTGGTCACTATTAGCTTCAACTTTGACTTTTAGTTTGTCTGTAAATTATCTCCCGCATTTCCTTTTTAATTGTTGTGCCCATTATTTAATAATATTTTCATAACTCACGAAAATAAACAGTCCTACAGAAATCAAATTACTTGTTATGACTTTTATGAATGACGTTCTAAAACGTTTAAAAAACTTGGCATAAACTGCCATACAGAAATTTATATTTTTATTTTTTTAATAAGAGAGGTAGGGCATAGCGGGATATCCTGTTCGAATTGGAGCCGCCCGACTGGGGAAGTACCTCCACCTTACAGAATACCGCAGCTAAACAATACTCTTTTAAATAGTATTGTGTTTCCGCCGGTGAGTAAGGTCTCCAGTGCTCTGTGGGGTAGGGATTTGGAGAACCATGGCTTTGGCAGTGGAGGGGCATTTGAATGTTTGCTACCAGAGCAACGTGTTATAGAGATGTTCAACGCATTGGCGATACTCTTGGTGTTGTTAATGTCTATAGGCAGTGGTGACCACTTTCCATCAGGTATAAAGAAAAAAAAAGCGATTCGAACTTAGCGTGGTCTTATTCTACTGCTCTAGCCCTTCATTTCGAGTCTTCCTTTAACCAAATTTACATATACTCAAATATTTTCTAAATTACTATAGGTATTGATTTTAAATTAAACAAAACTAAGAATGAAACTGGCTTTGAAAGAGAGAAAACTGCAAAAATGTCGTGATGAACATTCAGGCGATAGAATGTGTAATCATGATCAAATCTGGTCAAGTTCCTCTGTTAACAGGATCACGGAGGTTAGATGACATTCGCTCTACTGTAATAAACTGGTCTGCCAAATCAATCATGGTCAAGGCGGACTCCTACCCTCGCGCGTGAGAGTACAACCAGCGGGCCGATCGCCGTAATTTTATGACGCATTAGTCGAGTGTACGTGCAGTTGACGCTTAAGCGACGTGCACGTTAAGCGCAAATAATCATCGGTATTGCCGTAAAATAAAACTGCGCGTAAGCGTTGCGTACACTGCACGTCTACTTCACCTACGCTTAAGACAAGTGTATGTTGCCGTGCGCCAGTTTTGACAATCTACCTATCGATTATTCATTATGAAATCGATTAGGTTTACTCATAAACTTGGTATTAGATGGCTATATCATACTAAATATCCTAGTATCTATGTTTATACACATGCAAAACACTTGATTTTGTTATAATGTACTAAAAATTGTATAAAACGGAGATATTTAATACAAAAAAGTTGGTAAATGGCTGTTTGAGCTGTATCCTTTTGCCCTGACATGGAAGAAAAAAGAAAACATTGGTGATGTCAAAGGTTATGTGTGTTTACTACGACAAGATTAAAATTGCATTTTATTTGTTTTTGTTTCGCTTGCAAAGGTATGTATTAAAAGTAAAAGTAACTTGCCGTTTATTTAACTTGCCGGCAACTACAAAGATAACGTCAATAAAAAGTTTTTACTTTGCAGATTTACGGTTATGACGTCGAGAAAAAAAATAGTTTCTTTGAGACAAATTGAGGTCTTGGTTGAGTTCCTTGAGAACCACCGGGACTCGGACAAGGAGGCTCGGGCTTTGAGCCAAAGACTCTGGGCAGAATGCGCCAATTTACTCAACGCAGAGGCTGATGGAATAAGTCGGAGCCCCAAAGTATGGCAAAAGGTACATGTTGTAATTAGTCGCTTAGGTACATGTTAATTACATTGTTATTGGTTATAACTAAAGGTGAATCTTTGGTTACACAGACTATAAGAGTCGCCTTCTTTCCCGACAAAGAAAATAATTTTAGGTTTCAATAAAATTTATTATTTATAAAATGATTAAACATTTAAATATATTTCAGACCGACACGTTCAAGGCGACCTGCAAAGAGGTTGAGGGAGGAAGAGGTGCCTCATCCTGAAAATCCCAGCGCACTGCAGGCAAATGTTGATAAAACTGGAGAGTCTCAGATGCGAGACACCAAAATTATTAGCCGATAGTGTGAGGCAATTAGCATCTTCCATGGTACAAAATACAGAGGCCACTAGGGAACTTGCACAATCCATGCGTTTAGATATGGTGAGCTATAATTATTTCAATTCAGCTTTTGTGATGTGACTGCACTGCTATTTAAAAATGTATATTTTGCTTTCAGAATAAACGTTGCTGTTCTCATTGTTTGCGGTCTGAAGATGAACAGAACAAAGCCATCCCTTAATATACCGATGAGACTTATTGCTTATGTTGTAGAAGAGATTAATGTTAAAGACTGTCATTATAGTTTAATATGATTTAAGCAGAACTTTAATATACCGATGAGACTTATTGTTGATGTTGAAGAAGAGATTAATGTTGAAGAGATTAATGTTGAAGACTGTCATTATAGTTTAATATGATTTAAGCAGAACTTTAATATACCGATGAGACTTATTGTTGATGTTGAAGAAGAGATTAATGTTAAAGACTGTGATTATGTTTAATATGATTTAAGCAGAACTAAAACTAAATAAATAAAACAATTTTTGCTTAATTACAATTTATTCGTTTTTATTTTTTACAAAAGGTTTCTCTCATCCCAAAGCCATTCAATAAGAGCCTGTTAGGCTGCCCTCCCCTGTATTAACTCTATGCGACACGCCACGCCTAGCGACATTCGGCGGTGCTAGAGCTAGAACTCTGCCTCAGCAGCCCCCCTGCAGACCTGATTATGCGGCTCACGCCTGCGTTCTTGTAACGGAAGTTGTGGGACAGGAATTAGACATAAAATACCAGTGCCATCAGTAGCTGAAAAGAAAGAAAAGTTGTTTCCTCTATTATTGTTTAAATAAACCTATTTAAGTTGGGGCACAGTAGGGACTGTAAAATTGTAAAATTTCCGCCGTTAAAATATGAATATAGTCCCATCCCCAACCAACTACATCCTACACAAGTATATTTACCTTTGTAGTCACACTCATTGCGTCGTTCCTCCTTTGCCTGGGCATAACGGGTGTTAATAAGGTGACCAGCTCTCGAACCGCAACCTTGTTAAGCCGATAGGTTTTAACAAATTGGGTGTCCGTCATATCACCGAGGTAAAATTCCCTTGCCTGAAGTCTGGCTCGCCTTGCTTCGATACGACGTCGGCGGCGGCGATCTTCCTCATCCGCCAAATCTAATATTTGCCAACGCAAATCGTTTATTTTTTTCAATTGTGGCTGAAAATTTAGGTACTTATTAATCAATTATTTGCGTATGATGGTATTTTAACTATATTTCTGTAGGAAATAAAACGAAAAGAACATAAAAGTTACTTACAAACTTTGCAAACTCAACTAAAGATATACTTGTGCAAAGCGTCACCAACACGCGGGAAACAAGTAATAAACACTGCACAGTGACATTTCATTTGACATTTATGAAACGTCAAAATTTAGCGCGATACCGATTGTGCGATACAAAAGACGCGTAACTCAGGTTCTATTAGGGCGATACGGCGACACGCGGCGCTTAGGTTTGCGTGACGTGTGCGTCGTTAGATAATTACGGCAATACGAAATCAAACGTTATGACGCAAACGCAGTCAAGACGCGCTGCATAAAATTACGGCGATCGGGCCGCAGGACATTAACGCCAAGACGACCATTATGGACCATAACGGAATATGGTTAAACAGAATGTTTTAAACTATCGCGGCTATTATAACACATTTTAAGGGTATGTTCCGGGTAGGAAACCGCTTACCTTTGTTGACGAGTAGCCCGATATTTCGACACGAATCATGGTCACGGGACGACGGGATGGTCATGGTCATGCAACTGTGTCGAAACATCGGGCTGTGTCGGGATACGCGGTAGGAAACCCGGAACATAACCTTAAAATGTATGGTTATTCAGATACAACAACCACAACATATTTGTTACATTTTACCAGGTACCTATAGGTGCAAAACCAAGTCTCTCATTGGTACTCGATCGGATCCCAACATGACCAATGAATAATTGATCCAGCTCCATAAGATACCTTTACCAAAAATATCTAATTGGAATTTAAAATAGTTCCACGAAAGTGTGTACCAGTTTCTTTATTGTCTTCCTGCAATGTCTAAAAATATAGCGCCCGCAAATTTATTATTTTCTGATTGATGTGTTTTCACAGCATGTGCACAAGATCGGAAAATGGGAATGAACGAAGTCGTTACTTGAGTTTAAAACCTTAAAACGTCATCTTACATAAAAAGGTGTTTAACATAATTTTAAAATAAAATTCATGATCCCCTTTAAAGTATGATTGTGAACTATAAAGTTTAATACCTACCTACTATTGAAATGATCAGATACCTACTTGATACTACACACCCATTTAGTCTTTTATTTTAAGAATCTCAGTGTTAATATATGGAGCGCTTTGCTTTTATGGACAGCACTAGTGCTGAAAAATTAACCAATCGATAAAATCAATTTGGTCTCAAACAATTAAACTTATTTACAGCCACCGATGTCGACTATGATACCAATGTCTATTATTATTATTTGAAATGGTAAAATCATGTTGTTTTTTTGGAATTAAAGATGGTTAACAATATGGAATTGATAGTAGGTGTTCTACCTTTTCCATGTACTAGCTATCGATGTCATTGTCACAATATAATCAATGGCGTGTCGGTATCTTTTTTACAGATATTCATTTACATATGTTTGGGAATACTTACAGCTGTTAAAATTAAGTATATTGGTAATTTTAAAAACTTTAAGCCAACTACAAGTTTCCACTTGGGTATATCAGAAGCATAATAATATAAGTACCAATAAAATAAGTTGTATCTTGAAATAATTGTATTTGAAGACGTCTGTAAGTAAAAAAAAAACAATATAACGACGACTTACTTAACACAAAAACCGTTTTAGAAATTTAAATATTTTATATTTCTCTGGATGAGTTCATAATCATGCTACTTCACCTAATAATTAAAACGTACAGAGTGTGTTACATGTGCGTAATTTGCTCTGCATTCGGTTTTATATAAAACTAGCTTATGCCCTCGACTTCATAGGTACGCGTGGTAATATATTTTATGACAGTTTAGTTTTTACCTGCGCCGCCATTTACATTCTTTTTGTTTAAATGCTATTGCTACGGAGAGGTCAAGCTGTATCTCTGGTTCTACCTAATCGAATTAGATGATACATGGCTTAGATTTATAGTTGGACCTCAATGTTTCATACTATGAAAGTCCTATCTAAATCCGTTTTGCGATTTTTGCGTGATGCGCACAAACAAACAAAAATCATAAAAAGATATTTTTTTTGTGCCAACTTCAGCCTGACAACTGATCCGGACAGGCACTCAGTATTAGTTTCCGCACCGCTCGGTACGACCGATCACTGTCTGGTTAAAAATGTATCCATGTATTCCCAACCCGAACAAACCTACGTGGCGTAGGGATCAAGTCCAGAATGGATAGCTTACGGTGTAAATTCTCTAAGCGTGCATTCTACTTTCTGCGAATACTATATAAAAAGGTGTTACAGAGCTGTCCCGATACTGCAGTGCTTCAGAAATGTTCGCTGACGTTTATTTAGGTAGGTTTCATGCTATTATGCGAAAGCGAATCGCATCAGTAATGAGTAGAGTGCGGGACAGGGTATTGTTGTAAGTGGCGATCTGAACGGTCATGTGGGTGAGAAGCGTGAGGAGTTAGGCCGTGTTCATGGCGCTTTTGGTTTTGGGAGCCGTAACGCTGATGAAGAAGAAATTCTTCGGACGTGTGCGGATGCCGATCTGGCCATCGTGAAAACGTTTTTCCAAAAGAAATCCAAGCATCTGATCACCTACAAGAGTGGAAGGAGCGCCACCCAGATCGATTACTTTCTCACTCGAAGAGACAATATTGGCAAAGTAGCCACTTGTAAGGTCATACCCAGAGAGAGTCTCACTGCCCAACACCGCAGTATTAATACGACTATACTTTGTCAAATCTAGGATGATAATTTTGACAGTTTACAAACAAAATCGTTAAAGAATTTATTCGATTATCGATTATCATAGAACTTGGAATCGATAGTTGCATGGTTATGCTGTGTATATTATACAAAAGAAACGTTTTTTTTTCTTTTAAATTAATAATTTTTTAAAACAACATTAAACCCCTTCCACAACGACAATTTCAACATGTGCATATTTTTATTCGGTCAGTTAACCTAATCCGTAGAATACACACGAGTCGAATTCGATGTTGTGAAAGGTTTTTTTAGGGTGATTTTAAATGTTCGATTATTTTATTTGAATACCGATTTTCGATTGTCTGTTGTTATTCGTTGTTCGTGGCACTTCACTAAAGGGGCGGTACCAGTCTATGAAGTACGACATTATTCGTTATACATTTTTGCAGAAAAAAAACACGATACTTCATAGGCCTGCGCCAAGAACCAAGAATGAGCTGAGTGAGTGAGCTGTAGTGAGCTGTCAAAATTATCATCCTATATGACAAAGCATGGAGCATATTTGTCTCGCATATGACTCTTGCGATTAAAGTCGCATTCTTTACGAACTAATCGCAGACGTACATTGCGTGTAAGTCTCGGTAAATGTAAATGTTTCAAATTTATACATAGATACATAAGCCGTGTGGTGTCCGGCAGAGTAGAATAGCACTAACCCCTTACACTCATGGGTGTCGTACAAGGCGACTAATATTTTCGAGGCAAAAGATCTAGAGTCTCCGTAGTCTGGAAATTGGGCAGCAGCATTTTCCATTGGTATATTTAAACACTGCGATCTCCAACCCGCCTGCCAAGCGTGGTAATTATGGCAATAACCTCCCCTTTGGTGGGAGAGGCCCAAAGTCCTGCAGTGGACTGTTACGGGCTGTGATGATGATGATGACATAGACCTTTGCTTTTCTTGTCCTTATTATTGTGTAATTAAACAATACTTAGACTTTTTCAGGTGAGTGGTATAGTTTTCAGCCACTTACTAAGTATATACTACCTGGGAAATGTATTGGAAGTATATTTCGAGAAAAGTCAAGGAAATGCTACAATTTCCCACTAAAATAATAGTCGTCGTGTTGTTTATTTTACTTTGAAATGTTGAAAAAAGTGTATAACTTGAGTGAGATAAATAAATAAAATAAATGTATTGGAAACAGAATTCAAAGAGAAACAGAATCATACATCACAATCATTACCCCAGTATTAAGTTAGCAACACAACTTACAATATTAAAAAAACGCAATATTTTCATTTCAGACTTAATTCTTTAATTATAAATAGTCAGTGTAACGATGTGGTCCTCTTCCAATCCCTACGGGAAAAAGGCGTGAACTAATTCTTTATTTTATTATTTTATGTACTGAATGTTGTATAATACTTGTGTCAGTAGGTATAAAAATTTAACTAAAGGCGAGGACGCCCCAAAATTAAAATCCTATTTGCACCGATAGATCAAAGTGGAATGTGTTTCTCATGGAATAGGGGCATTTTTGTATCACGCCTATTGAAATACGTAATTACGTTCATGCCGCTTGACAAGTGGCATGACAATAGTATGCTCGACCCTGCCAATTTTGCTTACATAGGCTTGATTACGCCCATTCGCAGAACGTCCATCTAATCTCTACACACTGGCCGTCAGTTCGGCTCCACAAGCAAATTTTTTTGTCTGAAGGTGAGTATAGTGAGGCAATTTTTAATAAATTTAATAGATTTTCATAATTTACTCGGTTCAGATAATATATTTTGTAAAATGAAATCTCAAAAATGGATTTGGATTCGGTTATTTTGACACCCTTTGAGCAAAGATGTGCTTCCGACCTACTAGGATAGCCACCAGCAATTTACTTTGAAAAATAATGACGTAATTAATTTGGGAATTCGGATTCCCGATTCCGGATTCGGACTTCGGATTCCGGATTCTAGGTTCCGGGTTATTTCGGATTCGGACATCATAGTAGTAAGAAACGTACATAGGTAGACTAGGTAGACAATATAGTAAGAGTCATATCTCATAAAATCATAATCTCCATTTTCCTACCGTTTATCCCGGCCAGGTTACGCTTTCCGACTTAAATCTTCCGTCATGCTTATGTAATTAATTATATTTTTTTCAGTCTCTTAGTTCTTTAGAGATAGTACCCTAAAAACGTCACCACCTGATTTGTCTGACTGAGTCACAAATGCAATACATAAAGAATTTCCCATTTTTAAGGAAAATTTTCCTGTAAAAAAAACTAGCCATGTCGTTCTAACTTTTGTTTGAAATTTACACCAAAGTAAATACAATTAAAAAATGAGAATTTAGCACGAGTCATCATTGCTAATGTGTCGTAGGTAATTAAAAAAGATAATGTAATATTTGCAACATTTAAAAAAAGGTGTGTTATCGTTACGAAGTGGCGGCGAAGTGTAGTTTCATTTTTTATAATTTATTCATACTTAAGTATATATTCAGTACACGTTCATTAACTGCCAGTGGCTCTTTTATTCCTGCATGAATTTCTTTCTTTAGCTATCCAGTTTAATCGTAGAAGCTTGATGACAGTAATGAAAGCACGTAGATATTGTAATCAGTTAGAATAGTACCACGATAAGTCTGTATTGACTGACAGTAGTAAAAGTTATAAAGTGTGGATATGGCAATAATCTCTGGATAATCTGTCCTTGTCAGTCCTTCTTGTAAACATTCAGTTATTTTGTTAATATTAGCTTCAACTTTGACTAGTTTGTCTGTAATTTATCTCCCGCATTTCCTTTTTAATTGTTTTGCCCATTATTTAATAATATTTTCATAACTCACGAAAATAAACAGTCCTACAGAAATCAAATTACTTGTTATGACTTTTATGAATGACGTTCTAAAACGTTTAAAAAACTTGGCATAAACTGCCATACAGAAATTTATATTTTTATTTTTTTAATAAGAGAGGTAGGGCATAGCGGGATATCCTGTTCGAATTGGAGCCGCCCGACTGGGGAAGTACCTCCACCTTACAGAATACCGCAGCTAAACAATACTCTTTTAAATAGTATTGTGTTTCCGCCGGTGAGTAAGGTCTCCAGTGCTCTGTGGGGTAGGGATTTGGAGAACCATGGCTTTGGCAGTGGAGGGGCATTTGAATGTTTGCTACCAGAGCAACGTGTTATAGAGATGTTCAACGCATTGGCGATACTCTTGGTGTTGCTAATGTCTATAGGCAGTGGTGACCACTTTCCATCAGGTATAAAGAAAAAAAAAGCGATTCGGACTCAGCGTGGTCTTATTCTACTGCTCTAGCCCTTCATTTCGAGTCTTCCTTTGACCAAATTTACATATACTCAAATATTTTCTAAATTACTATAGATATCGATTTTAAATTAAACAAAACTAAGAATGAAACTGGCTTTTAAAGAGAGAAAACTGCAAAAATGTCGTGATGAACATTCAGGCGATAGAATGTGTAATCATGATCCTCTGTCAAGGCGGACTCCTACCCTCGCGCGTGAGAGCACAACCAGGACATTAACGCCAAGATGACCATTATGGACCATAACGGAATATGGTTAAACAGAATGTTTGAAACTATCGCGGTTATTATAACACATTTTAAGAGTATGTTCCGGGTAGGAAACCGCGTACCTTTGTTGACGAGTAGCCCGATATTTCGACACGAATCATGGTCACGGGACGACGGGATGGTCATGGTCATGCAACTGTGTCGACTTGTGTTGACTTTCAAATAGAGAAAACCGCATCCAAATCGGTCCATCTGTTCGAGAGTTACGATGCCCCAGACAGATATACAACGCCACATATACACACATATAATTAATAAAAATAATTTCATTTTTAGAAATAATTAGTACCTGTTGTGTCGTTTATATGTATGATATTTCTCTATGTATTTTATTGTGTGCAATAATGTATTAAAAAAATAAACAATACTTATAACAGCCCTTTATTAGTCGGGGGTTAAAAGTTTAATGTTTTATGTCAGACTTAAAAGTAGAACTCGTTTTTTAATGATTATTGCCCATTGGGGGTTTTGGTTCCATTGTTGTCGTGCTCCACATTTGTCTTTTTTATTTGAAGCATACTTTTAGTTTAGTAAATACTTAGCACCTACATATTTATTAACTGCAGAAAGTTCAACTTATGGATGGATCAAGGTTGAATTTGATTATTATTTGTGTTTGACTGTAATAATTTTCAATAGCTTTGTTTACAGAAAAAGCTAATTTCTAATGACGTCGATTGCCGGCAACAACGTGTAGTCTATGTACACCACTAGTGACAAGGTGTCTTGGCAGGCCAGTTGAAATAATCATCAAGTTACTTTTATTGTACCTAATAATACTAGGGCTTTTGCAGATTGTCGAAAGGAAGTGAGCTAAGCAGGAATATCGTCGAGCAAGGATGCGCCAAAGTGTATGTTATCGGGTGCGCTGTATCTGGCTTATGCGTTTCGCGCGTTCTGCGCAACCGTCGCGCCGCGCCCGCGCTCCGCCTGTCGCCAGTCACTGTGTACTCGCTCGCTTTACTACTGATCACCTGTAAGCTTCCAACTCACGTTACTTTTCGTCAATTGTCCATTTACTTAATTTGAGAGTACCCTAAACCTACCAACGAGCTTGAAGGAAAAGGTTTATCGATATGGAAGAAGTATAAACAGTGAAACGATATTTTGTACGTGTTGACTCTTTTTATTGTCCCTTTAATTTTATATTTTCGAAAAATCGAATTTGTTTCTCATTCGATAGTCATAGACAAGCAAAGGAAGGTACCCCATAACCGGAGCGCACTAGAGCCCACGCTGACATCAGCAGCTGTTGACACTGACAATGATGGGCACCGCCGGACTGTGCTCGCAAACGCCAGAGCTACACCGCGTCCGACAATGTCAAATGAGATGAAAAGATCCATGCCGCAGCCAACACGAAGCATGAAAAACTGACTCGTCAATCTAAACTAATTCTTCCAGATCTAGATATCATTTCACTTAATTATGACCAAAACAATATAATAATAATAATAATAATAATAAAATCTTTATTTCCACAAAAATTACAATTTTTAGTATATTTATCAGTAGGCTCTGCACTAAGATAATATCTTGTATCGCAGAGGCCTGATGTTACAAGAAACCAACGTTACAATTTGTGTTATCCGCGGTTCGAACACAGTGGAAAATAGTATAAAAAGGAAGATAGAGAAAAAATAAAAAATGGATAGAATAAAAAACATCAAAAAGAACATTAACTTATACTAAGACTTATACTAGTAATTTCAAGGGAGATAATATAATACTAATCGCTTTTTATTAAATAACATGTATGTGTGTCTATGTGTGTGTGTGTGTGATGTGTGTGGTGTGTGTATGTGTGTGGTGTGTGTGGTGTGTGTATGTGTGTGGTGTGTGTATGTGTGTTTGGTGTGTACGTGCACATGTTTATACCTATAGTGTTAGACTAACGACGTCATAATATCCTCAGTTTCGCCATAGTTCAGGTTTATGAGCCATTTCTCAATACAAATTTTCGCTTTGGCACAACTGAGATTTACAACACAGGGCACTTTCTGACAAATGACATTATAAATATAGGGCAGTAGGAATTTAGGTAATCTTTTGGCAAAAGTAGAGCGAATTTGGGGTACAGGAACTCTATACACTCGGCGATTAACTAGATATTCATAATCTGGCGAAGCGAGGGTGATTTTGTGCATAGCAAGTACTGCTCTCAATATAAACAGTTGTCGCACTCTTAAAACCTTACAGTCTTTGTACAGTTCGTCGGTAGAATACCTGTACGGTTTTCGTAATAATACTTTCAAGACACAACGTTGAGCTCTTTCTAGAATGAGCATATTTGTTTTGGCTGCACCACCCCAAACTCTGATGCAGTATGATAGGGCAGTTTGACAAAGAGCTTTGTACACTAATATTAGGGTATTAACATCCGTAGAATGGCGAAGGCTTTTCATAATATAAATACTTTTACGGACTCGGCTTATTAGGTTGTCTATGTGACTTTTAAAGGATAGCCTTTCGTCAATAAATACTCCTAAGTATTTAAGATTAACTTTTCGGGTTAGATGTTTACAGTTACAAGATTGTGTTTGGGGATTTAGCCTACAAGTGTGTAATTTTAAGGACATGGCGATAGGAGGCTGGGAAGCGCTAGTTTTGTGAAAGGCGACGTATTGTGTTTTGCTTGTATTTAACGAGAGAAGATTATTATTTAGCCAGTTATTTATAGATATCATACCATTTTCAGTTTGGTTTCTAACATGATCCCAGGAGGAACCACGGAAGAGAATAACAGTGTCATCAGCATAGCAAATTATTTCAGCATCATTCAACGGAATATCCACCAAATCGCTCATGTAAATCAGGAAAAGAGTAGGACCCAAAATACTGCCTTGAGGCACGCCAAAATCTATAGAATAAGTCTCGCTTGTATAGGTTCCGACTCTTATACTTTGATTTCTATTTGAAAGGTAGTTTCTGAACCAGTCGTTAGCTATTCCTCTGATACCATAGACGTTAAGTTTTTGTAGCAGAATTGGTATCGAGACAGTATCGAACGCTTTGGTAAGATCGAGGAAAACCCCAATACTACAGTAGTTTGAGTCCAGTGCACTAGAGACTAAGTTGCTTAAAAGCAAAACAGCATCTTCGGTTGATTTTCCTCGCCTGAATCCAAACTGTCTCGAGGGGATAAGGTTAAATTTTTCAAGATATTGAGAAAGCCTTTTATTAACTATTTTTTCCAGTAATTTTGAGAATATTGTGAGTAAAGATATCGGACGATAATTGCTTGGGTTATTTTTATCTCCTGTCTTGTGGATAAGTGTAATTAACGCTGATTTCCAAATATCAGGGAAAATGCCTGATGATAGGCTGAGGTTAAAAATATGTGTTAAAGGTTTGTTAATTATATTTCTGAGCAATTTTACGAGAATCGGCGTGCATTTATCTATTCCAGGAGAACTTTGTGGCTTCAAGTCAGATATTAAGTTGTTGACTTCGTTTTCATCAGTCGGGCGCAAGAAGAAAGAGTGTGGTACAGACTTAGATATGTCGACTGTGGTTGCCAAATCATTTTGTGTACAAGACAGCTTTTCCAATGTTTCATTTGCTAGATTTTTACCTACATTTACAAAATAATTATTGCACGCGTTGAGAGAAACTATTGGGTTGGATGTTATTTCAGTAAGTTCAATGGGATCGTTTTTGGTTTTATTGAGATGACATATGTCTTTTATAGTAGACCAGAGCTTTTTAGGATCCTTCATGTTGGTGGTAAGGACCTGTTTTTCATAATTTGTCTTTAGTTTATGAAGGATAGTATTTAGAAAGTTTCGGTATCTTTTATAAGTTATTTGGGCTATTTCATTGTGTGGGTTTTTCTTGGCTTCTAGATGGAGACGGTCTCTGTTCTTTTGACATTTGATTAGACCGGCTGTGATCCAGGGTTTTAAATTAAACTTTGTTCGGCTTATTGTATGTTGCTGGGAGTTGTTTCTAATTGCCGCGTCAATGATACTACTAAAACGGTTCGCAGCTAGGTTAGCATCAGTTAATTCTGTAACCACAGACCAGTCGATGAGACTTAACTCGGTGACTGCATCCTCATAGTTTATTTTGGTATGTATTTTTTTACGGATTCTATGACACATAGACAAAGACAATCTTAATACACAAATATAATGGTCTGTTATATCTGAAACACACACCAACCCCCTTGCATCACCTACAGTTTTTACAAAAATATGGTCCAGACAGGCTTCCTGGCGAGTTGGTTTTGTAATGGCAGGTAGCATTTTATGTTCGTATAACAGATTTAGGTAGTCAGCACACTGAAGGTTTTCATGGGATGAGCACAAGTCGATGTTTAGGTCCCCGCAAAGTACTATTTGTCTTATATGGCAGTTGTCTTGAAGAACTTTATTTAAAGAAGTGAGAAAATTATCTATATTAGAAAAAGAAGGAGACCTATATATACCTAAGACTAAAAGGTCAGAATTTAAGTATATCTCCAGACAATTGCAGTCTTCACAGCTAGACTCTACGACTTTACAATTCCACGTACTTTTGACATAAGCCACCACGCCACCGCTTCTATTTATATATTTATTTGTATGATATTCAAAGTAGCCACCTATTTGGGGTACAATCGAGCTTTCAGTTAGCCAGCATTCAGTTAATATTATGACATCAAAATTTACATTTGAACGTTTTAATGAAACTAAAAATGACTCAAAATTTTGTTGTATACTCCTAATGTTAAGTGTAATAACTTTGAAATTATAATTTGATGGCAGAAAATTGCAGCAAGTATCTATATTCTCCAGTGAGTAGCAGTTTATCAACAGGGTATCATCAATATCATTGTGAGTTGTGGTCATTTTCGTAATCATTAATTATCATAAAACATATTTTAAAAAAACTCACTTGGAGAAAAATAGTTAAAATTAGGTATATATTTAAATTTTCTCCAGGATTTAGGTATAGTTTATTATTTAGTTGTTGTGTCGGGGTACATAGCGCGGTTATGTGATTATACAAATTAGTATAGTTGTGCGTTGGTAAGTAATACGGTATTACATTATGTGGGAGTGTGGAGTTGTGAAGTGTAGTGTAGTAAAAATACATGTCGAAGAGTACGGTATATCGTGTCAGACTGAAATATAGTGTGAGAAGCAGACTTTGAAAACAAATTAACATAGACGTTAGACATAAGAATGTAGATATATAAACAAGGAAGGTATGTAATGACGATATCTTAAGATAAAACGGCCGGGACGGATGTGTCAGACCTGTTCGGACCAATTTTGATGTCCAAATCGGAAGTTGAGTATATCCGCATTGCCGGCTTACCTTCCGATCGTCGCACGTAAATACAACCATTTCGGATCCAAGCATATCTGAAATCGTATGATGTAGCTCGCAGTCTCGTGTCTCGAAATAAGCGTCGGTTTTCCTTCGTGAGTCTCTCATTGAAGTATATTTTTACAGCTTCACCTTCAACTATGTTCTCTGATGTTAAATTACGCCGAGACTTCGCTGCCTTGATTAGCTCATCGCGTTTGCGTTTCCTTAATAATTTCACTACGACAGGTCTAGGAGTTATGTTTTCAGTGATTTTGGTACCCTTGCGAACCCGTGATCCTACACGGACAATGTCGTCAATGTCAGCGGCAGATAAATCAACACCAATTTTGTGTGAAACTGATAACATAATGTGGTCCAGATTCTCGTTTTCTGACTCAGGAAGACCCATAATTTCCAGCTCGTTTTTCATGTAGTCTTGCTCTTTGAAAGCGATCTGTTGTTGAAGCTGATGTACTGTAGCTTTAAGGTAGGTGATCTCCAGGTTTGCGTCTTGAAGTTTAATAGTATGCTCCTTTAGCGTTTCGTGTAAGGTGGAAGATATTGAGGACATCTGGTTTTTTATATCTTGATTTTGAGTTTTGACATCAGCCACTTCCTGGCGCAAGTTTCTCATTTCCGCAAGCAGAGACGAAATATCCAGTGCATGTTGTTCCTCGTCCTTCACAGGCTTCGATTTCGTGACTACTTGGGATCGAGTACGGGACTTATTTGCATTTTCAGAGGTTTTCGCAGGCGGTAATTTTGAGGACCCGGGTGTATTGGAGCTGTCGACCCTGGGTTGTGTTTTAGTGCAGGAGGGGCAGAGCCACTTATCTTTACAGTCTGTGCTTAGTTTATTGAAATGTTCGGTCTTCATTTTTAAGCAATTTAGATCATAGGCATTTTTACAATTAGAACACCTCATATAATGTAGATCCGTGATATTATTTCCACACGTTGCACACGACGAAGCCATATTTATTATTTAGAGCAATCGTATAGTGCATTCGGCAAACCACAGTAGGCGAGAGCGGGCGGGGGCGACGTGCAAGGAGCGTGCGGCTGCAGTGTAGGTATCAGGTGCGTCGCGGCTAGAGACAGCGGCGGGCGACGGCGGGCGGCGGGACGGGACGCGGGCGGTCGGCTGCAGTGGATCGGCGGGAAGAGCGCGGCTTTTCCTAGGCCGGCCGTTGAGGAACAGATTTTTAAAATATTTTTGCTTCTATCTCTTTAACGAAGGCGAATTTCGAAAAACAAATTTCACTGCTTTATAGCTTTACACTTCACCTTTACACTGATGTAAAACACTGGGCGGTGCACGAACGTTTTACACTATTCTGAATTTATTTTTCCGGGAGCAAACGGAATTCCGTGCGTAGTGAACCGCGGCCGGTAGAAAATCCAAATATAAGAATTGTATTAGTTGCGAAGGACGTTGCGGCGGTGTTAATTGGAATGATTCTTACTCTTTCTATTATACTCAAAGCGTGGTGAGCGGCACGGCCAGAATGAAGTGCATAGTGGATACTTTGCTTCAGGTCGATAGGGTAAGTACTCTTCAACTTGCCTGTTTTTTTTTCATTAAATGAGCTACCTATCTACAACTAGGTAGAGTATTTCAATTACAATCTAGCATAAAGACTAATAAGTAATTTAATTTAAGTCAGGTTTCTGGCTGCAAGCTGTCCCGTCCCTGAATATCGGCACCGTTTTAGATAATTTATCTTTATCTATTTGTTTTAGTTTGAGGGGGGGTTGGGGTGAATTCGCTGGGGCACTACGGTCTGTCGTGTAGTCGTAGCGCAGGCCGACTCTTCAGGCACTCGGCAATAAATGATGTCATCTGAAGGGCGTTTGTCACCGTCAACGTACCGGCGGTATTAGAGCTGAATGGTACCGTACGTGAATATGGCAAGAGGCCTGACGAAATGACGCTCATTGCTTGGAAACGTGAAATGGGGCTGGTGTTTGACGCTACTTGCGTGGAAACCATATGCTGGAGCTGCGACCTCTGCTGCCGAGGACGTCAAATGTAGGAAATATGAAAGCCTAGCCTAGGACTTCATATTTCAGCCGTTAGGGGTCGAGACGACTAATCGACACCACAGATGACGGGTGAGCTGGCTCATTCCTCGAATAGAGGATAAGCGTTGCTATCCAACGAGACAACGCAGCTAACTTTCTGGGCACCATTCCGGGGGACAACGGTGTGGATGAATTTTTTAAGATATAATATTTTAGTATAAGTGTTTAATTTTTATTTATTATTGTCAGTAATAATTAATTTATAATAATAAATCGAATAGAGAAACATATTTATTATAATGACCAAGACTCACAATAATTAGTAGCTAGGTGCATATGTTAGCAATTTAACTAACTAAGTGCTAAGATAGAATAATATAAGAATACGTCCATTAACACCTTCTCGTACCGGGTTCAAATCCCGCTGCGGCCATGTACCAATGAATCTTTTCTGAGTTATGTACATTAGTTGAAAACTAACCGTTGCTCTTACGATGAGGGAAAATATCGCGATGAAACAAATAAATTCAGGCGACTGAATGTGTAGGCAATCATGATCCTATCTGGTCAGGCTTCATTGGTAGCAGGGTCACGGAGGTCAGATGGCAGTCGCTCCACTATAATTACCACGCGAGACCACAACCAGGGCATGATGATTATTATTTATTTTTATTTACTCCACTAACTCATGAGGTTTTTGTCCTTTTTAGTCTTCGCACTATGTTCGTGTTGTCAAGAAGTTACATACAACTTGCCTGTAGTGTAACGATGTAGGGCCGAATATTACCCTCTTTTAATTATTTCTTAGAATATTTGTGTACGGAGTAACGCCGTACAGGCAATTTTACCAACCTACGACTGTAATTTTACAATAATTTTAGTGTTTAAACATCATTCAACGGGTTCGGTCATTAACATTCCCCGCCTAATCCCCTAAACACTCACAATAACTGAATAACGCTACAGTTAATGGTCCTTCGAGCCTTAAGTAGACTCGTATGTATGTTTTTGGTCTTCTTAAGGCTCGAAGGACTAAAAACTGTATGTTTTTGGTCTTTGGTCCTTAAGGAGACCAAAAACATACAGTTTATGGTCCTTCGAGCCTTAGAAGTTTTATCCTTCAAACATTAAGAAGATCCAAAATCATACAGTTTTTGGGTCTTAAGCAATCAGTGACAAATTAACAAACAGTTAATTAAACAGTGACATACAGTTACAATTTTTGGTGACATACAGTCCCATTGAACATTACAACTACGTGCGCGTTGTAGTGGACATTTTTATACTTTTCACCACATACAGTAAGAAATAAGTGTACAAACTGTGAGGTGCAGTGACTTTGAACTATTGAACTTTGTTTTTGGACGTTACGCAATCTTTGCGACATATTGGACGTGTCCTCTGGCGCTAGCAGATCACAGGTTGGAAGTCAGTGGTTCGAGTTATATCAGCAATCGTCAGTCCAAGTAAGATCTTTCCAATTTCCTCCATCAACATGGATCAACTGCTTCAACTCTGCTATTCTCGATTGCATTAAGCAAACGGAGCGTAACTTTGAAAAAGACTCCGCAAGCCGTAAAACACGGGAATACATAGATTCTCGTCTCGAGAGCCTAGATAAATATTGGGTTGAATTCAATACCAATAGCGTAAAGCTCGGCCGGTATGCCGATAAATCTGTTCCATACTTTGGAGAGAATCAGTATGCCCAAGCTCGTGCTTATTATAACGAAGTCCGTTATTTAATTCCAACTTTTAAACCTATCGAGATGAAAGAGATACCAGCCGGTCCAAGCGGTCTTATTACCAACCCAAAAACGTTACCTAGCACAGAAAACGTCACCTCCCCACTGCCAGCACGCAGCGCTTCGCTGGCAGCAGTCGCACCGCCAACACGGGCAACAGAACTTCTATCTCTCCAACGAACTAACTTTCGCGCATTGTCTAGACTACTGAAAGGTCTCAATTTAACAGAAATAAGAGATAAATGGGAACTAGAAGACGAGTTACGTAATCTACAGTCGAGATGGAATGTTATTGACTCCTTGCATCTGCAAATAGACAACATATTGCAGGGTACAGATTTACAATACGATGGCGAATTTAGCTACTATGAGACTTACTAAAAAGAGAAGAAACGTTCGTTTAACCAAAAATTAGCATCTACAGCTGCTCATCTTCAACAATCAACCCCGCAAATAGAAATACCTATATTTACAGGCAGGTACGCTAGCTGACCTACTTTTTATGATTTATTTACAGAGAGCATTCACAATAATACCCTTCTCACTAAGAGCCAAAAAATGCAGCATTTGAAGGAAAAATTGAAGGGTGAAGCCGAGCGGCTCATCCAACATTTGCACATATCTGCCGACAATTACGATACTGCCTGCTCCTTACACACAGATATAACAATCCCCAGGTGCTCTTTACTAAATAAATTGAATTACTTTTAAATCAATCTATTATACAAAAACAGTCGGCATATGAGATCAAACGCGTCTATGACACCATGATGGAATGTGTACACGCCGTACAGAATTTGGGTATTGACACTTCTACTTGGGACCCAATATTAGTTTACTTAATATCGAACAAGCTCGATTCTGACACATACAGTGGTTATAAAGAGTCCCGCAAGTCACCTCGTGAATTACCATCTTTGAAAGAACTCATGTCCTTTTTAGAGAGCAAACTCCATTGAATTTATTCCCTAGAACCTATTCACCAGAAATACTCCGGTTTCATACCAAACAAAACGTACCAACAAACAAAGCCCCACACTAATAACAAGCCTAGCTACCAGCATCATCCCGCAAATTGCCAAGGGAATTATCAAACTTCTGCAACATACACGTGGAACTGTCCATTATGTTCCCAAAAGCATACATTATTCAAATTCAAACAGTTCATTAACCTGCAACCGGACGCGAAATTGGGGAAGTGAATAAATTAGATATTTGACAGAATTGTCTGTACAAACATAAATACAATAAGTGCACTTCGCGAAATAGGTGCAAATTTGGCAAGCCGAGCACAACACGATTTTGCACGATGCCTGCGCCCGTGCGAGTCACGTGGCGCCGCACCCGCCGACCGCCGCGGCGCCGGCGGCCGGGCCGTCGCCCCCGTCCGGCAGCGTCAACAACAAAATGCTGGCTTCGCAGTCCTACATGCCGCCGACAACTTCCTCGCCACAAGTTATGTCGAATCAGCATAGCGTTAATTACATCGCTAATGAAAATGAAGAGATTCTCATAACAACAAAATCCATCAAAGTTAGAGCAATAGATGGGACTATCGCAACTCTACGAGCCCTACTAGATCAAGGCTCACAAGTATCTCTCATTTCCGAAAATGCGGCGCAGATGTTCGGATTACCTAGGTACAGCTACCATGCATCTGTATCGGGCATAGGTTCTAGATCAAGACGTAGTCGCGGAGTCGTGTCACTACAATGTCAATCCATCCACGACGACTTTGAGTTTTAAATACAAGCATTAGTCATCGATTCGGTAATAAACAGCTTGCCAAATGAGACCTTTTACAAACAATCTTGGGCTCATCTTCAGCACATACAGCTGACGGATCCCGCGTACAACATCTCAAAACCTATCGACATTTTACTAGATGCGAGTGTCTACTCTGACAAAATTATGGATGGTCTGATAAAGAGCTCAAACAGAGCACCCATCGCGCAAAAGACAAAGATGTTGTGGATTTTATCAGGTCACGTGAAGACGTTTAATTGCAGCGTGGTTTCAAACAATTTACAATTTACAAATTTATGAACAGAATTTAGGATTATCTAGAAACAAAGCCATGGCCCAATTTCATAACTTGGAACAAAAAATGAACCGAAATCCTAAGTTTGCGGAAAGCTACAGAAAATTTATGCAAGAAAACATTGGTCACATGATACTAGCAACAAAAAATCAAAAGAAAGCGTGTTATCTCCCACATCACGTTGTTTTTAAAAATGACTCCACCACTACTTAACTACGAACAGTATTTAACGCGTCGTCACCGACATCATCAGGTTACAGCCTGAACGATTTAATGGAGCGTGGTCCGAATCTCAGAGCGATCTCCATAGTTTACTTATGATTTGGCAGTATGTGATCACTGCCGATATCGAGAAGTTTCGACAGATTTTCATCAGGGAGTGCGATCAGTATTTACAGTGCATAATGTGGAGAGACACTCCACCAAACCCCGTTGAAGAATATCAACTCACAACCATTACATACGGAACCAAAGCAGCGCCGTATCTTGCTATGCGAACCCTAAAACAGCTAGCATTCGATGACGGCTACAAATATCTGTTAGCCGCGGAGTCGCTACTAAAATGTAAATCCAATACAATTTAAGTCCCTAAATATGTAAAATATGTAAAACCTCTTTATTTTAACTGCGTTTATCTCAAATTCAATTCGTTAAGACATTGCAAGTTTTTCCCCTGTGCTTTTCAAATCTATTATTACTACTTAATGTGGCTATTAAGAGTAGTCTATGATGAGCATACAAAACCACCAATCATAATCATCATCATCTTATGTACCACTTCGCTCGGTCTTCGGCATCCTTGGTGGTGAGCTTACTGGCACGCATGTCCTTTCTTAGGCCGTCATCTCTTTCTGCCTGGCGGGGATAGCATGGCGAGACATTTGTTCCCCACGTAATTTGCAAGACATGATCATACCATCGAAGGCGGCACTCTTGTAGCTTATCTGTGATGTCACGAACGCCAAGGCTTGAATGGGGGCGTTTCGGACGCGATACTTCCGTGTAACACCACAAATAATTCATATCCTCCTGCTTGTGTCACTCTTATTGGGGCCACGTCTCGCTGCCGTATAGAAGAGTAGGTCTTATGATGGTATTATAGACCTATCACATCGGCTTAAACGGCATATTGGAGTCACGAATGACACCTGTCACCTCCCGCCGTTTGGCCCAAGCCGCGGATATTCGGGGTTTGACTTAAATGTCGATGACCCCGAATGCTCTAAGTAGAGATACCAGATATCTAATCTAGACCAGATGCGCTTGACTTCATTTTCGCGTATGCGCACGAGTATGGGATCTGCACTATTGTAGGCCATGATCTCTGTCTTCTGTATCCCTCCATGAGAGTTCTCAGGGCAAATAGGAAGAAAGAAAGAAAGACATACGGGACCCATCGTCCCACAGCCCCGCCGAAACACATACTGACACTCAGAGATTTCACACTCTCGTCGGGTCCGCAGGTCAACAAAGCATTCAAAGAACCATAACTTCATACTTCGTCTACATAGCCCCCTCGCTGCAAGATGTCGCCTGCTCGCTGGTCGTTAGCCGGGCCTCCCCGAACGGGGTCCCACTCGGAAGGCTAGTACCACGCCGAGGGCGACAAAGAAGAGCTAGCGAGGGGTGCAAACCCCACAGACCAGACTATCATCATCATGGCATCAACCGGCACTACATCACCACAACCCGAGGCCCGCGCTCCCGTGCGTGAAAAGCCGGGAGCGCCAAGCCAAAAGACCGGCCCGTTTTAACGGACCGCGACCCCACATCACCGCCCGTGGGCATATGCCCAAAAGCGTTCTCCCCGCAAGTGCGCTCCCCGCACGTGCGAGACGAAATATGAAGTGAAGAACCATAAAGGTATTAGACATCGCCTTTATACGGCGGCAGTTAGTGCACTCCCGCACCGAGCCTTTGCTTTTGTAGATTGTAGTAATACACAGCCTCTACTGGTTGGGTACCTTCCAGGTTAGGAGAATGTGGTTTTGAAGGTCGATAAAGATGCTCACACCACGAGAGCTAATTGATTTACACAAAAATATAAAAAACATACTAGCGAAATTTTTAAATGTTGAAGTTATGTGCAGTGCGTACCTTAAATATTAGTTAATAAGTAGTTTAAATATTAAGCGAAATTTAATACCAACAACAACAAAAATGTCCATTTCCATCTGCAGTGGTTGTCCCGCATGATAGTTGGTCCTTGGCGCGCATGATGGGTTGGTTAATTAACTCAACTATGAATCTGGTTATGAAAATCCAAGCATCTGATCACCAACAAGAGTGGAAGGACCGCCACCCAGATCGATTACTTTCTCACTCGAAAAGACAATATTGGCAAAGGTTCCACCTGTAAGGTCATACCCAGAGAGAGTGTCACTGCCCAACACCGCAGTATTAATGCGACTATACTTTGTCAAATCTAGGATGATAATTTTGACAGTTTACCGTAGGGATGGGGTAGTATAAAATCCTTTAAGAATTTATTCGATTATCGATTATCATAGAACTTGGAATCGATAGTTGCATGGTTATGCTGTGTATATTATACAAAAGAAACGTTTTTTTTACTTTTGAATTAATAATTTTTTAAAACAACATTAAATCCCTTCCACAACGACAATTTCAACACGTGCATATTTTTATTCGGTCAGTTAGCCTATTCCGTAGAATACACACGAGTCGAATTCGATGTTGTGAAAGGTTTTTTAGGGTGATTTTAAATGTTCGATTATTTTACTTGAATACCGATTTTCGATTGTCTGTTGTTATTCGTTATTCGTGGCACTTCACTAAAGGGGCGGTACCAGTCTATGAGGTACGACATTATCCGTTATACATTTTACTGGAAAAAAAACACGACACTTCATAGGCGTGCGCCAAGAACCAAGAATTAGTGAGCTGTCAAAATTATCATCCTATATGACAAAGTATGGAGCATATTTGTTTTGCATTCTTTACAAAGTAATCGCAGACGTACATTGCGTGTAAGTCTCGGTAAATGTAAATATTTCAAATTTATACATAGATGCATTACCTTTGCTTTCCTTGTCCTTATTATTGTGTAAATAAATGATACTTTGACTTTTTCAGGTGGGTGGTATAGTTTTCAGCCACTTACTAAGTACTACCTGGGAAATGTAATGGAGGTATATTTCGAGAAAAGTCAAGAAAATGCTACAATATCCTACTAAAATAATAGTCGTCGTGTTGTTTATTTTACTTTGAAATGTTGAAAAAAGTGTATAACTTGAGTGAGATAAATAAATAAAATAAATGTAATAGAAACAGAATTCAAAGAGAAACAGAATCATGAATGATGCATGCAAATGGCCGCCATTTTACTCGTATATGTGTGCGTGATTTCAGGGTTGCCATGCACATCATTTATCTTGCCCTCTTTACGAATTGAGGTTATTAGGTTATTACCCCAGTATTAGGTTAGCAATACAACTTCACAATAATAAAAACACACAATATTTTCATTTCAAACTTAATTCTTTAATTATATTTAGTCAGTGTAACGATGTGGTCCTCTTCCTATCCCTACGGGAAAAAGGCGTGAACTAATTCTTTATTTTATAATTTTTATAAGAAAGCTCACTGTTACCCAAAGGGCAATGGAAAGAGCTATTCTCGGAGTCTCTTTGCGCGATCGAATCAGAAATGAGGAGATCCGCAAGCGAACCAAGGTCACCGACATAGCTCTAAGGATTGCCAGACTGAAGTGGCAGTGGGCAGGGCACATAGCTCGAAGAACAGATGGCTGATGGGGCAGTAAAGTTCTCGAGTGGCGACCACGTGCCGGAAGACGCAGCGTGGGTAGGCCTTCCACAAGGTGGACTGACGACCTGGTAAGGATCGCAGGTACCAGCTGGATACGAAAAGCACAAGACCGGCCTTTGTGGAGATCTCTGGGGGAGGCCTATGCCCAGCAGTGGGCGTCTTCTGGCTGATATGATGATGATGATAATTTTTATGTACTGAATGTTGTATAATGCTCGTGTCAGTAGGTATAAAAGTTTAAATAAAGGCGAGAACGCCCCAAAATTAAAATCCTATTTGCACCGTTAGATCAAAGTGGAATGTGTTTCTCATAGAATAAGGGCCATTTTTGTATCACGCCTATTGAAATACGTAATTACTTTCATGCCGCTTGACAAGTGGCATGACAATAGTATAGAATAGTAAGGCAATTTATAATAATTTTAATAGATTTTCAAAATTTACTCGGTTCAGATAATATATTTTGTAAAACGAAAACTCAAAAATGGATTTGGTTTCGTTTTAGATTCGGTTATTTTGACAACCTTTGAGCAAAGATGTGCTTCCGACCTACTAGGATAGCCACCAGCAATAAACTTTGAAAAGAATGACATAATTAATTTGGGAATTCGGATTCCCGATTCCGGATTTCATTCGGATTCGGACATCATAGTAGTACGAAACATACTTTGGGAGACTAGGTAGACAATATAGTAAGAGTCATATCTCATAAAATCATCATCTCCATTTTCCTACCGTTTATCCCGGCCAGGTCACGCTTTCCGACTTAAATCTTCCTTCATGCTTATGTAATTAATTTTTTTTTTTGAGTCTCTAAGTTTTTTAGAAATAGTACCCTAAAATCTTCAGAACCTGATTTGTCTGACTGAGTCACAAATGCAATACAAATAAAGAACTCCAAATTTTTTGAAAACAAAAATCCTAAAAAAACTAGCCGTTCTAACTTTTGTTTGGAATTTACACCAAAGTAAATACAATTTAAAAATGAGAATTTAGTACGAATCATCATTGCTAGAGTGTCGTAGGTAATTAAAAAAGATAATGCAATCTTTGCAACATTTAAAAAAAAGTTGTGTTATTGCTACGAAGTGGCGGCAAAGTGTAGTTTCATTTTTTTAATTTATTCATACTTAAGTATATATTCAGTACACGTTCATTAAATGCAGAAATTTCAACTAATGGATGGATGAAGGTTCAATTTGATTATTGTTTGTGTTTGGCTGCAATAAATTTTAATAGCTTTGTTGACAGAAAAACCTCATTTCCAATGCCATTATGTTTTTGAGAATAAAACTACAATAACGACAACACATTAAGCTTTATAAGCGAAAGATAAAACATATTTTTATTCGAAAAAGGAAACAGTGTTTTTTGTTACAAGAATATTTAACAAATTACACTGGTCATATCCGTCCATATTAATATAGTCAATACTTAACTACTTCGTATCCGCTCTCTAGTTATTATTTTAATATGATTGCCTTTATAACTTTCCTCACCGAGTAAACAGTTATTTGTTCAACGAGTAAGCAGGATAAGTAGTAGACCGGCTGCGAACCGTCTATTAACTAGTGGACTCTGAAAGGTAAGGGACAATGTTCATGAAAGCGCCCGACAACCTCGGCCGAAAGCATCGAAACCCGAAAATCATCTGTTTGCAGTTAAACATCGCCAAAACAAAGTACATGGTTAGCTGCAGCGCAAATCTGAAATTCATCCATATAGGTGACGAAGTCAATAACAGTACAGATAAATTGAAATAACTTGGATCCGTGCTTCACGAGTCCAATGATATTGAGTCCATGTCAAGTAAAGATCTATGCTGCCAAATCCCGAAATAACTTAAAAGACTTATATCTCATCATCATCCATCAGTCCACTGCAGGACTAAGGGCCTCTCTCACGAAAGGGAAGGTTATTGCCATAATCTTCATGCTTGGCAGGCAGGTTGGAGATCGCAGTATTATAAATATAACAATGGAAAACGCTGATGCCCATTTTCCAGCCAACGTCCTCGTCCTCCTCCGACCACGGATAATCTTTTGCCTCGAAAACATTAGTCGCCTTGTGCGAAACTTACGATTGTAAGGAGTTGGTAATATTCTACTCTGCCGGTCAGTCAGAGTCAGAGTCCATGGATGCGAGACACAAGAATGCGCAAGACCGGGCGAAAACTGACATTGACATGTTGCAGTTTATTGATAAACTGCAATAAAAACGGCGGCCACCGCCTTGAATCCAGGGCGCATGCCAGAATTACCCTTACCACCTTACCACGTCGACTGCCGTGCGCACCGGCGGCACGACCGCACATCGGCAGCAGACAACTGTACGTGGACAGCAACGAGACGGCAGCTGTTTCGATAGTAATGCTTGCAGTCCGATAACGTCGACTGCCGCCTACAAAGTGCAGTCCGTGTACATTATGAGCACTAGGTGACAAGACGACCTGGCAGGCCAGTCTAAATAATCATCAAGTTACTTTTATTGAACCTAATAATACTAGTACTTTTGCAGATTGTCGAAAGGAATTGAGTTAAGCAGCCATGGCGTCGAGCGAGAATGCGCCAGAGTGCGTGTTGCCGGGCGCGCTGTGTCTGGCGCTGCGCGTTTCGCGCTGGTTCGGCCTGGCGCCGCTGCGTCTGCGCGACAGCCGCGCCGCGCCGGCGCCCCACCTCTCGCCCATTACTGTATACTCGCACGCTTTACTACTGCTCACCTGTAAGCTTCCAATTCACTATACTTTTTGTCAATAGTCCTTTTACCTATTATATGCTTAGTTCGAGAGTACCCTTAACCTACCAAAGAGCTTGTAGGAAAAGGTTTATCGATATGGAAGAAGTATAAATAGTAAAACGATATTTTGAATGTATGTATATGTTCCACGCTTGGCGAGTTGACTCTTTTTATTGTCCCGTAAATTTTTATTCCGAAAAATCAAATTTTTGTCTCATTTGACAGTCCTAGAAGGTACCCCATAACCGGAACACACTACACCCCACGCTGACATGAGCAGCTCTTGACACTGACAATCATGGGCACCGCCCGCTGGACTGTGCTCCAGAGCCAGACCGCGTCCGACAATGCCAAATGAGATGAAAAAATCCATGCCACAGCCAACGTAAAGCATGAAAAACTGACCCGTCAATCTTAACTAATTATTTCAGGTTTAAATATCATTTCACTTAATTATGACAAAAACAATGTAAGAATTACTTTCGAGGCGAAGGAAATTGCGACTGCGTTAATTGGAATGATTCTTACTGTTGCTATATATACTCAAGGGGTGGTGAGCAGCACGGCCAGAATGAAGTGTATAGTCGATACTTTGCTTAAGGTTGATCGGGTGAGTACTCTTCAACTTGCCTGTAGTGTAACGGTGTAGGGTTGACCATCAACATTGTTTCCGACGCTGTCGCTCAACAGGTGTATCTAATACACCGTTTGGCTATTAGATACACTATTGCTGTTAAGAGTCAAGGTGAGGCACTCCCTGTTGGACAGGATGTTGATATTTTTGTCCAGCAGATGCGCCGCAGTTGACGGGTGTTGCTCCGATAGCTTGGACATTAACGCTGGTGTCCTTCAAGGCTCGGTACTGTCTCCAACTCTGTTCCTCCTTCATATTAATGATATGCTGTCCATTGACGGCATTCATTTCTATACGGATAGTAGTAAAGTTGCAGTCCATAGTCTCTGCCTACCCCACCTGTGGGACACAGGCGTGGGCTTTATGTATGTAAGTATGTAATAGTACTGGAGATGCCTTTTATAGGTGTCGTGCCAATATCCCTCGTGTCATAGTGAAGGAAAATCGCGAAGTACTTGTATCTAAAATCGAGAGTTCTCTATCTAGAATCTCCGATTGGAGACGACTAAATTTAGTCGTCTCTCACTAAGATACGCGTTCACCATCAAGAAAGCTCCATTCGTTGTTGCTGCTCAGTTCTAGAATACACCGCTTACCATCTCTAAGAACTTACATATCCTAGGTATCGACATCTCCAGTGACGTCCAGTTTCGCAGTCATTTGGAAGAGAAGGTCAAGATCGCTTAAAAAAACTGGGTGTGCTAAACAGCTTGAAGCGACTGTTCACGCCGGGGCAACGACATCTCCTAAATAAGGCTCAAGTCAGACCTCAGAACTTTCTCCAACGCACATTAGAATTTTGGAATGAACTACCTGGAGAGGTTTTCCCTGGAGAATACAACATAGAGTTCTTCATGAAAGGGGTAAAAAGGTTTTTACGGGTTCGGCAACGCGTGGGTGATGGCCCTGCTATTGCAAACGTCCATAGGCTGCTGTAACTGCTTTCCATCAGGCAGGTTGTAAAATTGTTTACCACCTAAGTGGTATAAAGAAAAGGTTTCCATTGGCGTATTTTAACTGCTTGTATTGGTTCTAAATAGAAAATCAATGTAAAAGTATTAATTTGTCAAATCTTAATTTTGTTTTGGTTCGTCTAACCTGCGACCCTCTTTTAATTATTTCTTAGAAGATTTGACTGAAATAAATTTATGACGCACAATAAACTAAATAACTCTGAAGCGGATTCTACAAAAAAAATTGGCTTTATTGAGCCAAAGTGTTTGGCTTTAAAATAGCTGCAATCTCTTGTGCAATGACCAACTTGCATCACTTCATGGTGTACTATTTGGTTTTTCAAGTAATTAGTTAATTTCAGGAAAATAAACTCCTTTTTTCTGCAGGTGATTCTCGGCACCCAAGAACGCTTTGGTGCGGAACAAGAACAAGTGAAGCTGCGAATTTTTGCAATATTCATCTTTGTGTTTCCCAATGTGGTAATCTTACTACCTTACTACAAACGTGAGATCGGTGAGTACTTTTTATCTTTTGAAGGATTCCTAGAAACGATCATAATATCTACGATAATTGTAATGTACAGTTACAGTACAGTCTATTATGATCGGACAAAAACTTAAAAAAAGGCTTCCGTTATGATTCTAGAAGCAAATCGTATTAGTTTGTTGTAACTTATGTTATCATACTAATTCGACACGGCTGAAACCAAAAATGACGGTTATCAACCCCTCCCTCACCCCTTCCATTGCTTTTCCTCTGCGAAGTAATCCTTGTCAGGTCTTTTTCATTTTGCAGTGAAACAATTATAGATAAGAGCACATTATCAAAGAGAAAATCAATCTACATTCAATTTTCAAAAACTAATTGCTTAACTTATTTTGATACGATAACTAGTTTTTACAATACAGCCTGATTATTACAAGAAAGTAAAATAAATGTTTTATTTTATCTTTCTACTCAATTTATGGGCAAATGACAGCAGGTACGAGAAAGTTCTGTGGAGATATTTAAAAGCTTATTAATTTATCTAGAAAACGACATTTAATTCACAGTCATGTGAGTAATAGTTATCGAGATACAGTTTACCCGTATACAGTTTAGTTGTAGTGGTGTTCCCGTGCGGATTATATACTCTTCCGCTGTAAGTTCTAGAAGAAATTATTTAACTTTTTGGTAAGCAGTGTTTTCTTACTTCAACCCTGCTGAATAAAAAAGTGGCGGTTTCAGGTTTTCGGTTTTAGATCTACCATTTGACTTGTAGCCTGCCTCTAGCTCCTGATTGTGTGCTGATGTTGAGAACAGTCTTCAAGCAGTAGTAAGTAAATAGTAGAAAGATTAAAACAAAACATTTAAACGTAATATAATATAGATTATTTAAATCGTTCTTTGACGTTTTGCTCCTGTCTGTAACAGTTGAAACCATTAAATGCAAAATTTGAAAAATCCACTTTGGAGAGGAAAAGGGGGTGATGGGGGGGTGTTGGTAACCGGCATTTTTTGTTTCAGTGTGGTAGAATTAGAATTAGTTAGAATATATTGGTTACCAAAAAGGAATATGATTTGCTTCTAGAACTTCGCTAACTAAATAATGCGTATGGCTCTGAGTCAGAAAGTTCTACAATAATGGTAAATTTCATGGTAGAGTAGTTGCTGAACGTGACGAACAGACGGACAGACTTATGATCACGCTCATGTGTCTATTTAGAGTTTCTTTTACCATTTTGTTTCGGAACCCTAATTATATTTATTCCCAATACTAAATAACAAATTTATTTTAAGATATGTTATCCGGGAAATTCATAATGCATCAATTCGTCACAGTGGTGGGAATGACGTTTATAAATTTGCAATTTGTGCTCGTCGTAACTTCTCTCAGTTTAGCTTTGAGAACTGTTACAGACCGAACTAGTACAGTATTTGCAAATATTAACTTGTACAGTAAGTAAATTTTTCATGTTTGTTATAAATGTGGTTATCACTCTAATGTTTACCTTCGCATTACCGAACCTTGCGTCGCGTGCAACTGAAGTTCCACAGGGCAAAGTTTTTATTAAGTTCACTCAAAGTACAAATAATACCAAGTTAAGGTTATTGAAGAAACAATTGACAAACTAAGACAATATTTTTTGCGATGCTTGAATATCAGTTTGAGCTTCGCTATAGAATTCAAATGCCGTCATAAGTAATATCCAATTACCAATTTGCTAATATTTCAAGGTGTGTAGTAAAGAAAAATCGCAAACCACTTGTGTTGTAGGTCGAGAGTCTCCGATTGAAGACGATTAAACTAAGTCCAATTTAACCCCTAAGACACAAATGCGCGTTCACTGTTAAAAAGTCACAACAATTATGTTATGGCTTGACGATTCTTGTCACACTACATAACATCTCGAAGAACAATTGTATCCTTGGAGTCGACATCTCTAGTGATCTCCAATACCGGACGTATTTAGAAGACAACGTCAAGTTGATATCTAAAAACCATACTTCAAATCAGCCAAACACTTGTGCTAGGTATGGCACAAGTTCGGCCCCATTTGGATTATTGCTCTCATCTGTGGGCGGGTACCTGCTTACTAGATTGGTCTTTTATATTGTCCAAAAATAGGACGGCAACACGCTGGTGATAACCTTGGTATTGCAAACGTCCATATGCTACGGTAACTGCTTACCGTCAGCCGGGCCATACGCTTGATTGCCACCTTAGTGGTATAAAAATACTAATTTCATAGGATATAACCTATGCAGGTTTAGAGGCTACGGATATGGAAATGGCTAAGGCTGCACTGCGCGACGCGACGCGACGCTGCTGTCAGTTGAACGCAGCCGCCCGCAGTCTGTGTCTTCGTTTCAGCCATCACCTTACGATGTCACTGACCTATATCGTTCTCACAATTTCCTGCTTACTATATTTAATTACAAAAGTTTTGAGTAAGTATACCAATACAACTAAAATATCTAAACGACAATTTTATACAAATTAATGACACTGGGAAAGAACATTTAATGTCACAATTGAAAAAAATATATCTTTTTATGGCAACATAAAAAGATCACTCACGTACGCATCCCACAGGAGTAAGAGACTATCGAATGCCACAAGCTACAATTCTGGTATATCTACTTCTGTTGCCCTTTTTTCTTCTTCTTCTTCTTCGGCCTTGCTATATTATTCCCATATTATCTGGGGTTAGCACTCTTTTGCCCTTTCCACATACCTACATATTTTCATACGTTTCATTTATTTTTATAACAATTAGATTTTATAAAAGATTTACAAGTGTCCCAAAAAATACGTAACAACGTAAGTATGTAAAAAATGTAAAACACTTTTAACTTCGTTAAAGATATTACACGTTTTTTCCCTGTGCCCTTCAAATCGATTATTATAACTTCATGTGGCTATTTGGTGTAGTGTAGTATGTATGTATGTAATCTCTATATTGCATCAATTTATAACATTATAGTCATATGCATACAAAATCACTAATCATCAACATCATCATCTTAGCGTTATGTCCCACTTTGCTCGATCCTCAGCGGCCTTGGTGGTAAGGATCGACCTCTCCTTCCCGTGCCTGGCGGGGGTGGCATTTCCCACGTAATTGACATGGCCATACCACCGAAGGCGGCACTCTTACAGCTTATCTATGATGTCATGGACGCCAAGGCGAACGCGATCCTTCTGTGAAACTTCACACATCCACCGCAGCATCTCCGTTTTCCCCTGCTTGTGTCACTTTTGTAGGGGCCAAGTCTCGCTGCCGTATAGGAGTTCAGGTCTAATGATAGTATTATAGACCTGTCCCTTCGGGCTCGCCTATTCGGGCTTTGACGACGCTATCGATGACCCCGGTTGCTTTAAGTAGAAATCCCAGATATTTAACCTGATCCTTGCGGTTGACTTCATCTTCGCCTATGCGCACGGGTAGAGGATCCGCTCTGTTGAAGGCCATGTTCTCTGTCTTCGCCATATTATTCTTTAGACCACCGTTCTCAAGTGACTCCTTCCACTTTTTTACACTTTGGACTAGTCAGTAGTCCCTTAACAGAATCTGTCAGCGCAATATCGTCACCTCGTATCATCGTTAATCATCGTACCTCATGATAGTCTCGGATGGTGTCTGACAGTACGTCTTATATCATTTCGAACAGAAGTGGGCTGAATACAGAGCCCAGATGTACCAATAGCAGTCCTAACTATGGTATCGGAATTGCAGTACATTCTCTAATAATGCCAATATAGGTTTCGAGCACTGGCTATGATATAGACATAGAATTTTACCTGCTTGAACCACAACGCCTACCAGATCATCTCCCAAGTGACACAGTCAAAGGCCTTCTGCATGTCCCGAAACAAGAAATGCAGGGGAGTGTTCTTTGATCTGTATCCCCCCATTTGAGTTTTCGGGGCAAATACCAGGTCCTTTGTCACAAAGCCCGGCCGAAACCCACACTAACTCGCCGATATCGCACACTCCTGTCGGATTCGTAAGTCAACAATGCATTCGAGGAGCTTCATAGTGTTGGACATCATCTTTATACGCGATAGTTAGTGCTCTCGTGCACCGAGCCTTTGCTTGTGTAGATTAGAGTAATGACACTCAGCCTCTATTGATTAGGTATCTTCTCGACGAGGAAGATGCATTTATGAAGGTCGGTAAGGATGCTCACACCACGACAGCCCATCAATTTTCACAAGAATAAAAAAAATGAAATTTATTACCAACTATAACTCAAATGTCTATTTCAATCTGCAGTGGTTGTCCCGCATGACAGTTGGGCATTGGTACAAATGATTGGTTGGTTAACTAACACAACTATGAATTTGATTATGATCAACGAGTCCTCGTACAAACTACATGTAGAGGTACGTGTAACAGTAATTTTATTTAAGTTATAAAATAATACAACATTTAACTGTCTCTTCATTTCTAGTTACCAGACATTTTACCGAACAAGTGCGGTAAAGTAAAAAGGCACGCGTATTTATTGTCGACATTATAAGTAAATGAAACCTGCACATTCCTCCTCCTGAATGTTTAACGAGAATCCAATCTGGTCAGGTTAGATGATTATGATGGCAGTCGCTCCACTGTAATTATCTGATCAGCCAAATCCTGGATGATGGTAAAGACGGATACCAAGCCCTTGCCCGTGACAGCACAACCGGGATATTGACGCTAAGATGACCACCACTCGCAGTAAGAAATAAATTTGGTCACTTTCGGCCAAACCCACCATTCGCTCCAACCGCCAAATCCTGTTTAGGCGTTTAGCCAAGATTTACAATGACGACTCAAAAGAGCTACTGACTTTGGTTACTGGTATAACAAATAACTATTTTCTATTTCTAGGAATGCCGTTTAAGCAGCGTGGTGAACGCAGTAAGCAGCGTTCGCGGCCCATTGCGTCGCGAGGCGATGCGCGCGCGCCGCCGCATCGCACTGCATGGCGCTGCGCTCAAGCCCGCGCGCATGTTCACGCTGGGCCGGCCGCTCACAGCCGCGGTAATAGAATAGAATAGAATAGGATAGGATAATATAAAAATCGAGTAAAAAATAATCGATTTATTTATAAAATAAAAACAACAATTATAGCACCCATAGACCGATCTCAACGGTATCGTCGGAGTCGTGCAGTAGGTCTCATAGATTTAAAGAATTATGCTCGATTGCACTAAACTTAGGCGACTCTTAAGTTGGCGCCTTAAGGTATTCCTGAGCATGCAAAAACTATGTCATAAAGTTAAAGAGGGACTTAGCAAGTTTAGTGCTGATGCAGCGCTTTTTCTCAATAGGAATATTTATTTATTTATTTAGTAACCATTTATTGTGCACAATGAAAGTTATAATAATATGAACATTAAGAAAACAATCACAAAAGGTACAGCTTATTTCTAAATAGAAATGTCTTACAGCAGTCCTACCGAACAGAGAGCATAGCATCACCTAAAGTTTAATGCAATCGGGCTGTAGACTTATAGATCTTTTTTATAAGAACTAGCTAAGCATTTGACCACCAAGCACTAAGCATTTGAGGTACTACTGATTCTTGTATATATACTGATTCTTGTATATTGTCTTTTAATATGTGTGCAATACAGAGTTTTTACTTACTTACTACTGGCTAAAACGTAAAATAGCTAATAGGTCTTTGACTAATATGTTTTTTTTATATAATTGGACTAGCCATGCATTTGACCTCCACCTCACCTGGTGGTAAGCGACGATGCGGCCGATCTCGACGATGCGGGCGGGGCGGTGTGTTGCCACTGATAATTTATGGTTCAGCACAGAGCCCCGCGAATATAAGGAACCCCGAATATCCTTTAACAATTAGCAATAATAGGCTATCACGTTAAATCAAATCGGTACCACCACTTTGGGAAGCAAGGCCAGTGACAGGATTATAGCGCTCCAATAGCATAAAAATGTTTGTTTCAATAAATAATAAGGATCATTTTATTGTCCCACTTTTTGCTATGCCTTTCCTCTCATAGTTCATTCAAAAACTTAGGTGGTGGCGATGGAAGCGAGGGATATAACACAGGCTTTTAAGCCAAAAAAGAGCAAAAAAGAAAAAATATGAGATGCCTACAGTTACTGTCATTCTGGTCGAACTATAGTTTTGCAATGGAAATAATACACCATACCTGCTCATTAGGCTAGCTTAAGCGCGAACCTTGAAACCATCCGTATAGGGAATAAATAGATTTTAATTCACAGTCCGCTCCTGCCTAGGGAAGGTTCACGGACAGATCTTTACACGGGTTTGGTACACAATTACTTAGGGACTTACAACTTAGGGAATGCCAGCATTAATGACCATTAGCGATTACTTGCATACTTTGCTCAGACCAAAATATATGTCAAAATCTTTGCTCTTAGATAAAAAGCCTTTTCATTGTCTAAAAAAAAGAGGGTGGGGCTGTATCGGAACACAGGGCCTTTGGTTGGCAGCTTCGAGACGCTCTCGAAACCGCCCCGCTCGCTCAGCGCCTGACATCGGGGTAACCACGTGTGTCATTTATATTCTTACACGGGCTGAGGCCGACATATTTAAATTTCGTATATTTTTTACACTTTTAGCTTATTTTTACTATTGTCCAAGCTATTTATATATCTATCGGTTGTTGTAGACAATCTCAATAAAAACACGCTAGAATAACCGCCCTATCACGTGTGAGTCGTGAGTTACACTGAATAGAAATGCTCGAGAGCGCGCGTTTCGTTCATTCAATGCAGTGCCCACCCAACCGTCCCACCCGACCCCGACCCAATTCAAGGTCAAAACCAGCAAGCTGACTATAATATAAGCTAAATAATGACACTAGATTTATGTTTTTAAGACTAACAGTTTTGCCGTGTTTAATGTAAGGCGATATAGACCTTTTCGTTACGGTCGAGTTTCCTGACTTGATACTCAGTGTGATTTTTAAGACATTTCACGTCAAAACCCTGTAAAAACCATTACATGAAAATATAAGGTACTACGTATTTATATTCTATTCCAAAGCATATTTGTCTCGAATGCGACTTTTAAATATTTCAAGTTTATTTCCTTAATGGTACAATACTTTTTAGCGTTACCTTTGCTTTTCTTATCCTTATAAATTATTTATACTATTGTATAATAATTTATAAGGATATATCAGTAAAACAAAATATATTTCCTTAAAACAGACAAGAATAAAGGGTATTTATAATGAAATAAGAAGAGAAAAAAAAACAACATTAAAAAGCACTATACGTAAGCATTAAAAATTAAAACTGTCGTCCGCACCGCTGCCCCCCTGAATTGTGCCCAGGAAGCTGACTGCTTAGCAATGTTTATTTGCTGACAGAGGAACAAGTCAGATCTCCGGTCACCTGTGGTGTCTATTAGTATTTAAATAAATAATTAGGAGCGTCGGTGGCATAATGGTTAAGGGGTTCCGAGGTACCGGGTTCGAACCCAAGTGCCGCTATGTAGCAATTACTCTTTTCTGAGTTATGTACATTCGCTGAATGCTAACCGATGTTCTTACGGCGAGTAAAAACATTCTGATAAAACCTGCACATTCGTGCGACTGACTGAATGTGTAACCATGATCAAATTGGTCAAGTTCCCCTGTTAAACAGGGTTAGGGAGGTCAGGTGGCTGTCGCTCCACTGTAAGTACCTGACCTGCCAAATCTTGGATCATGGTCAAGCTGGACCCCGGGCCATCGCGCGCGCAAGCGCAACCGGGACATTAACACCTAGATTATGATAACTTATTAATCACCATCTTGGCGTTATTGTCCCAGTTGTGCTCTCACTCACGAGGGCCCGGGGTCATGATCCAGGGTTTGGCATATCAGATAATTACAGTGGAGCGACTGCCAACTGACCTCCATAATCCTGCTACAAGGAGAACCTGACCAGATTGTATCATGGTTACACATCCAGTCGCCTGAATGTGCAGGTTCCACCACGATGTTTTCCCTCACCCTAAAAGCATTGGTTAGTATTCAACTAATGTACATAACTCAGAAAAGAGTCATTGGTACATGGCCGGAGCGGGATTCGAACCCGGTACCTCTCGCTTACGAGAGGATACCCTAGCCGCTCGGCCACCAACGCTCCGATTAGTAATAAAACTATTGTACAATTAAATAATACTTTGATTTTCTTTCAGGTGGGTGGTATAGTTTTGAGCCACTTTCTAAGTATATACTACCTTGGAAATGTATTGGAGGTATATTTCGAGAAAAGTCAAGGAAATGGTACAATTTCATTCTAAATAAATAGTTGTCGTGTTGTTTATTTTAATTTTAATAGATAGTTAAGTAAAAAATGTTTAACTTAATGTGCGATTGAAAATTATTTATTTATTTATTTTAACAATTTATTGCACACAATATATAGTACACAGAAATTACAAAATTAAAGACGACACAACAGGCACTACATTATTTCTAAGAAGAAATCTCTTCTAGCAGGCCTATAGAAGAGAGACATGGTAGAGTATAGGGGATGAGACGTGCTTTGAAGTGAATTATATTGTTATAAAACCTTAGATAAATAAAATAAATGTAATATGATAGTGTAGTGGCTCTTCATACTTTATTGTTCAAATTTTAAGTCTGGAAATGAATAATAAATTGGATACCACACATCATTTTTACTATATTATTTGGCATTAATTAATATTCATTTGGCATACATTTAGCGATGAAGGGATAAGGTAGACGCCAATGTTGGCATGCGAAGATGGAGGTGGAAAAGGGTAATTATCCACCTGGCCGGGTGTTGTGACCAGGGGACCAAGGGTCCGACAGTTGATCATCGGAAGTTGTATTTATGCCGCGGAAGTTGGCATTCTCTAACGCAATGTAAGACGGTCAGCGCCATCTATGAGCGGATGCTTGCCAACCTTGTGTTTGTTTACTCGTAATGTAAGTATAGTTGAGTTTTCCTATTGGAGCGATAGATGTCGCTTCATACTTAAATAGAACAAAATATAAATTAAAAGTAACTGCAACTTCTGAAAATAGTAATACACTATAGTATTATAATTATGAAGTCGTGTGGCTAAGGTATCCGTCTCGTAAGCGAGGGGTACCGGGTTTGAATCCAACTGCGGCCATGTACCAATGACTCTTTTCTGAGTTATGACCATGGTCAAATTTTTTTATAGTTTATAAGTATTTTTTGTAATTTTAGTAGTAGCATGTGTATTATTATTATAAACTTCTTTTTATATATATATTACTTGCTCATTACACGGGGTATGCTCTTTTATTCCTGCATGAATTTGTTTCTTTAGCTATCCAGTTTAATCGTAGTAGCTTGATGACAGTAATGAAAGCACGTAGATATTGTAATCAGTTAGAATAGTACCACGATAAGTCCGTATTGACTGACAGTAGTAAAAATTATAAAGTGTGGATATGGCAATAATCTCTGGATAATCTGTTCTTGTCAGTCCTTCTTGTAAACATTCAGTTATTTATTTTATATTATTTTATTTTACAATTTTTGGAAAACTTACGCCTAAAAATTAACAACATATTAATCAGTATAAAAATAAAGAAAGACAATTACAAGTTTTCACTAATATACACTTAAATAGCTAATTAAATACCAATTCTCCAAACAACAACAAACAAAACATTATGAAAAGAATTTATCGCTCAACATTTTCCTTATAGTAGTAACTTTACTGTTAAATAAGTCTATGTCATGATTATAAGCTAAATCATTCAATTATTTACTAGCTCGTATAAAATAAGAATTTTGCCTATAATTACTCCTGCATCGCGGAACGGACAATATTTCCTTATATTCACACCGGGAACACGTAATGCTATCTTACTAAGGATCTCTGAGCTACCAACTGTACCATTAGCAATTTTAATGAAATAAACAAGATCAGCAATACGCCTACGCTCATAAAGAGGTAATATGTGAAATTTTCAAATCTAATGAAAATTTGAAATCGATTGAAAAAATTTCAATCGAAATTTTCAAAAATGTGCAAATCAACGTTGATTATAATTTGTGATGTAGCATTTTGATCTGTATTGAAGATACCGTAAAAATCGTTTTGGAATGCCTTCGATGCGCGTTATATAAGTTTGGTAGCTTGGATTCCAAACTTGGGAAGCATATTCTAAGTGACTACGGACAAAGGAACAGTAAATAATTTTTATAGTTTTAATGTTCTTAAATTCAGCCGAAATTCTCATGGTAAAACCTAACGCTTTTGATGCTTTGTTAATAACTTCGTTAACATGCGATTCAAATAATAATTTAGGGTCATAAGTTACACCTAAGTCTTTAACAACATTTACTCTGCAGATGCTTAATTGTCTTAAAGTATAATTAAAGATCAATGGCGACAATTTCCGTGTGAAGCTACAGACATAACATTTAGACACATTTAAATCCAACCTGTTATCATAGACCTGAAACCTATCCAAATCAGTCTGGAGATTAATTAAGTCCTGAAGTGAGGTAATAGGGCAGAGTATTTTCATGTCATCTGCATACAGTATGATTTTAGAATGAAAGAAACAGGCATACAGTATGATTTTAGAATGAAAGAAACAGGCGGATATGTCGTTGACAAAAATGTTAAAGAGAAGAGGGCCTAGTATGGATCCCTGTGGGACTCCCGATGGTATTTGAATAGATGACGACGAATAGCCGTTTAGAACAACAGTTTGACATCGATTCACTATATATGAAGAAAACCACCTAAGCAAGTCTCCATGTATCCCTATTGCACGCAACTTACGCAAAAGCACGTAGTGATCAATTCTGTCAAAACATTTACTATAATCAGTATACATATATGACGTCTACTTGCGAAGGCTCTGACATGAATTGAGTTAGATAATCACTACAAATAAGAAGGTTTGACGTAGTTGACCTACCACTAAGAAAACCATGTTGATGTTCTGAAAAACTTGGTTTTAATGCTAAGTATAATTGTTTGTGTACAATTTTTTCGAATATCTGAGCAAAAACACACAACTTAGATATTGGCCTATAATTTTCAATCATACCTTTGTCTCCTTTTTTAAACACGGGCGTAATAAAAGCAGTTTTCCAGATCACCGGTACAACACCATCCGTGAGCGACCGAGTGTACAATAACAAAAGCGGGAGTGTGAGACTCTTGGCACAACGAGATATAAAATACGGAGGAAAGCCATCAGGACCTGCACTCTTAGTTTTTAGTAGCTTATAGACTTCAAGTTGTAATATTTCTATTTGTCCAATATCATATGGGGTGCTGTTATGAGGATTATAATCATGGTTTCTTATTAATTGATTATCAGAATTATGCAGAAAAGTGGAACTAAAATGATCACTAAACATATTGCATATACTGATACCATCACTTGACGTTAAGTGGCCATAACGCATCGATGTAGGATAGGCGTTGCAATTTTTTTAGACTTAACATATGACCAGAATGACTTTGGACATTTCAGAATATTATTTTCAATGCGTGCCATATAATTTGTATACATCTCCTTTTCGAGTATTTTAGAACGTTCTCTAAGTACATTAAATGATTGCAGGTCCGATAGATTACCATACTTCTTGTATTTAGTATGATACTTGTACTTTTCTTTTATTATTTTAATTAACGGCGATTTATACCAAGGAGGGTATTTAGAAGATTTCTTTATTCTAGAAGGTATAAATTCCTCACGGGCAGTGCTCAAGATATTATAGAAATAAGTCAGCGCCTCTTCAAGCGAGCCCTTGCAGAATTCCAATGACCAATCAACCCTATCCAGAGCCTCACATATACCATCATAATTACCCTATTGATATAGAAATATACTATGAGGGCAGGTTACTAAGGTAGGAGCTTGCACAATATCTGATTTAATACAAAGAGGCTTATGATGGTGGTCTTCGGGTACCAGTGGGTCCACGCATGTTTCTATTGTAATTTCACTATTTGAGAATACAAGATCAAGAATTCTATTGTTTATATTGATTTGAGAATTGTATTGTAATAAATTACTTAAATCAAAAGTATCTAATAAGGTAGTTTGCACTATTCCTTGCATGTTAGAAGGGGACAAAGAATTACCAAAGTCATTAATGTTCCATTTTATATTAGGCAGGTTAAAATCACCAAGTATGACAAAAAAGTCTTCAGGTTTTTTCATAGTAATGTCCCCCAAACTATTCGAAAAATTTGATATCTGCGTTGGAAAATTATTACCTAAATTTTGACGACACATATACACAACACAGATGTGGAGTTGAAATTTTACTAAATAACGTTAGCGTCACCCACAGGTCCTCCGCAGACGACGAGCACCAGTCGGGATGGTCCTCTGCCGATATGTCCAGGCGGACAGCTATCAGCACCCCACCATTCACTTGACCCGTGTCACTATACAGCCTATCACGTCTCCAAACAATGTAACGATCGTCAAACAATTCACTATTATTAACACTCCCATTAAGCCATGTTTCTGTTAAGCATATAACGTCATAATAATTATGAATACTTAGATTCCTAAAGAAAACAGATGTATTTGAATCGCATGCAATTTAAAAGAAAACGATTCCGAACCGTGCAACAAGCGAACAATATTAGCAAGCGCATAGCAGTGAGTAATCAAGTCTGTGGTTCTAAAAGTGAGCAGAGCAGTTATATCTAATAGAAAAGTAATATAATACATTTAAATAGATGACAACAATGACTTTCTTCCAATTTTACTTTTTACTTTAGGTCGGACAGTGACCTTATTTTCCTTGTTGGAGCCGTAGGACTCTTTCTTATGAAAATCTTGCAACCCCGCACCCATACATAAGCAAAACCCTGCTGCTTAGCCCACAATTTGGTCACTATTAGCTTCAACTTGGACTTTTAGTCTGTCTAAATTATTAATCATGCTGTAAATTATCTCCCGCATTTCCTTTTTAATTGTTTTGCCCATTATTTAATAATATTTTCATAACTCACGAAAATAAACAGTCCTAAAGAAATCTAATTATTTGTTATAACTTTTATGAATGACATTCTATAACGTTTAAAAAACTTGGCATATGCTGCCATACAGAGATTTTTATTTTTATAATAAGAGAGGTAGGTCATAGCAGGATATCCTGTTCGAATTGGAGCCGCCTGACTGGCGAAGTAACTCCACCTTACAGAATACCGCAGCTAAGCAATATTCTTTTAAATAGTTTTGTGTTTCCGCCGGTGAGTAAGGTCTCCAGTGCTCTGTGGGGTGGGGATTTGGAGAACCATGGCTTTGGCAGTGAAGGGGCAATTGCCTTTTTGCTACCAGAGCAACGTGTTATAGAGATGGGCAACGCATTGGCGATACTCTTGGTCTTGCTAATGTCTATAGGCAGTGGTGACCACTTTCCATAGGTATGAAGAATAAAAAAAGCGATTCGGACTTAGCGTGGTCTTATTCTACTGCTCTAGCCCTTCATTTCGAGTCTTCCTTTGACCAAATTTACATATACTCAAATATTTTCTAAATTACTATAGGTACCGATTTTAAATTAAACAAAACTAAGAATGAAACTGGCTTTGAAAGAGAAAAAACTGCAAAAATGTCGTAATGAACATTCAGGCGACAGAATGTGTAATCATGATCCAATCTGGTTAAGTTCCCCTGTTAACAGGGTCACGGAGGTTAGATGACATTCGCTCTACTGTAATAACCTGGTCTGCCAAATCCTAAATCATGGTCAAGGTGGACATCTAACCCTCGCGCGTGAGAGCACAACCGGGACATTAACGCCAAGATGACCATTATGGACCATTTAAGCCCACGGGAGCACAACCGAGACGCTAATGCCAAAATGACCATTATGGACCATAACGGAATACGGTTCAACATAATGTTTTAAACTATCGCGGTTATTATAACACATTTTAAGGGTATGTTCCGGGTAGGAAACCGCGTACCTTTGTTGACGAGTAGGAACATAATCTTAAAATGTATGGTTATTCAGATACAACAACCACAACATATTTGTTACATTTTACCAGGTACCTATAGGTGCAAAACCAAGACCCCCATTGGTACTCGATCGGATCCCAACATGACCAATGAATAATTGATCAAGCTCCAAGATACCTTTACCAAAAATATCTCATTGGAATTTAAAATAGTTCCACGAAAGTATGTACCAGTTTCTTTAATGTCTTCCTGCAATGTCTAAAAATATAGCGCCCGCAAATTTATTTTCTGATTGACGTGTTTTCACAGCATGTGAACAATTTTGGAAAATGGGAATGAACGAAGTCGTTACTTGAGTTTAAAACCTTAAAACGTCATCTTACATAAAAAGGTGTTTAACATAATTTTAAAATAAAATTCATGATCCCCTTTAAAGTATGATTGTGAACTATAAAGTTTAATACCTACCAACTGTTGAAATGATCAGGTACCTACTTGATACTACACACCCATTTAGCCTTTTATTTTAAGATTCTGAGTGTTAATATATGGAGCGCTTTGCTTTTATGGACAGCACTAGTGCTGTAAAATTAACTAATCGATAAAATCAATTTGGTCTCAAACAATTAAACTTATTTACAGCCACCGATGTCGACTATGATACCAATGTCTATTATTATTATTTGAAATGATAAAATCATGTTGTTTTTTGGAATTAAAGATGGTTATCAATATGGAATTGATCGTAGGTGTTCTACTTTTTCCGTGTACCTAGCTATTGATGTCATTGTCACAATATAATCAATGGCGTGTCGGTATCTTTTTTACAAATATTCATTTACATTTGTTTGGGAATACTTACAGCTGTTAAAATTAAGTATATTGGTAACTTTAAACAACTTTAAGCCAACATGTTTCCACTTGGGTATATCAGAAGCATAATAATATAAGTACCAATAAAATAAGTTGTATTTTCAAATAATTGTATTTGAAGACAAGAAAAAAAAACAATATAACGACGACTTACTTAACACAAAAACCGTTTTAGAACTTTAAATATTTTATGTTTCTCTGGATGAGTTCATAATCATGGTACTTCACCTAATAATTAAAACGTACAGAGTGTGTTACATGATAGCGCATCAGCAAAAATTATAGAAAAGAGAAATATATTTAGACTAAACATTTATTTTTGTTTTGAAAAACAGCACGTGCAGCAAACACCTGCACTTGTTTACATTGTAGTGAGGTGGGGGTAGAACCTTTATAAGCGAATAGTCCGGACGTGTTAGGACATTCTGTGTTCAGCTACAGTCGTGCTCAGAACTACTATTCTTTTTATAAGTAAAATCTGTGATTTCTTTGTGAGTTAATTGTTTAATTAAATATCTGCCTTGTTGTAAGTGATTATTGTTAATTTACCTATTTTGTGAAAAAATTATATAATATTTACTAAAATGAGTCATCGTTTAACTGGCGCTTTGCGACGACCCTTATCACCGACGAACGGGCAAATGCCATCATTTGACCTGAGCCGCAATCCAACTCCTACACCAGAAGAGAGGGATGATGTACCTACTACCCGCCCATTTTTGGAAGAAGAAAACCCACATCTTTACTCACCTATTTTAAACCGCCGTTCAAACAATAACGATGAAGTGACACTTCTTCGAAAACAAGTCCAGCTGCTGGAAAGAATGGTTCTCCAAAATTCGCAATCTGCGCAAGTAAGTCACAAACTAAATGAAATTTACTTGCCGCATTATGATCCTGACGAAAACAAATTAACAATTGAGGAGTGGTGCAAGCAAGTGGATTCCTTGATTTCACTTCGAGGATGTTCACATTTTATGGCTATGATGAAAGCCCTATCCTGCTTAAAAGGGCGAGCAAAAGACTGGGCAGATTCACAAGCACATTCTTTGGCTACCTGGGAAGATATAAAAAAAGAAATAACGACCCAATTTGGTGGAGAGACCAGGCACATTGTTTATGTTAACGCATTCCGTGAGTACACATCCAGTAACGCTAAAACATTTGCTGAGTACGTTACTGAAGCTTGGCGCTTATTCGCTAGAATTTCACCCAATGCACCCACCGACTTAATGATAGAGGCAGTTATATCCGGGATACGACCAAAATTCTACCAAGCCGAACTATTACGCTCACTGCCCCAATCAAAAGCTGAACTGATTGCTACGCTCGTAAATTATAGGAAAAAAACAGCTGATTCTTTCACATGTGAAAATGAAGTTCCAAAAGCCAAAATTCCACGAACTAGTGATCCAATAAAGTGCCACAATTGTGGGAAACTCGGCCACAAAGCACAAAGTTGTCGAGCTCCAACCGCACCACGTTCAAGCTTCAACAAAGATGTCTGCGTCCACTGCAAGAAAACTGGACACCCATCTGACCGCTGCTGGTTTAAAAACTCAAGACTCGACGTTGCACCATCTACATCCACGTCGGAGCACACCGTGAACTGCGTTCGCAACTCATCGCCGAGCCACACGCGTCTGCATATAGGTGATATAAATCTTATTTGTTTAATAGATACTGGGGCCGAATGTTCCCTCGTCAAAAGTAAAATTTCTGGATCTTTAAGAGGAAAACGAAGTGTTGAAATTGTTAAATTAAGTGGGTTCTCTGGAAACTCCTTAACTTCTACTGAGGTTATCGATACAACAGCAACAATTGATGATGTGACATTTGAAATAAGATTACATGTTGTTGATGACTTAACTCACGACGTAATTCTTGGAATCGATTTGTTGCACATACCAGGTCTTAATATTTCCATTTCAAATCAAGGCGTTTCTATAAATAGGAGAAAACATGTACTCACCTGCACATCTTCCCCGACGTTATTAAATTCCTTAGACTCGGATCTAGAAAACGTAAAACCACTCGTAAACATTCTTGAAAAATACGCACAGTGTTTCTCTTTTAACCAAACAAGAAAGGTAAAGACAGGTACTCTTAGCATTCGGCTTAAAGACCCTAACCGCGTAGTACAAAGACGTCCTTATCGACTAGCTCCTGTAGAGAGAGAAAAGGTAAAAAATATTATTGAAGACCTTAAGTCTAAAGACATCATTAGGGATAGTTGTTCTCCTTTTGCTAGTCCCATATTACTGATCAAAAAGAAAAATGGGGATGATCGTCTCTGTGTTGACTTTCGAGAATTAAACACAAATACAGTCCGTGATCACTACCCACTTCCGTTAATTCAGGATCAGATCAACAAATTAGGTAAAGCTCGTTATTTCACAAGTTTGGATATGCAATCAGGATTGCATCAAATACCAATATCTAAGGAATCCATCGAGAAAACGGCATTTGTAACACCTGATGGACAATATGAGTATCTTACAATGCCCTTTGGGTTATGTAATGCGCCATCAGTTTACCAACGTGCTATTAATGCCGCCTTAGGCGATTACAAGGATGATATAGCACTAGTTTACATTGATGATATTTTAATACCATCGGACAGTGTACAGGAAGGTCTTGAACGGTTAGATCTGGTGCTCAAACGACTTTCAGAAGCCGGTTTCACGATTAATCCTACCAAATGTAAATTTTTGAAACAATCTGTCGAATACCTTGGCAATATTATTGAAAATGGTCGAGTCAGACCTAATCCTCACAAAATTAATGCTTTAAAAAATTCAGAACCCCCTAAAAATTTGAAACAATTAAGACAGTTCAATGGCCTGGCAAGCTATTTTCGACGTTTTATTCTAAATTTATCTCAATTAATGGCACCATTGTACCAATTAACAAAAAACGACGTTAAATTTGAGTGGACTAAAAATCACGAAATCGTCAGGCTAGAGGTAATCAAACTTTTAACTTCTGAACCAATTCTATGCATATTCAACCCAGATTTACCTACAGAAGTCCATACGGACGCTAGCGCAAAAGGATTAGGAGCAATTCTTATACAAGTCGAAAATAGTCGTAAGAAAGTCGTTGAATATTTCAGCATGCATACAACTAACACTGAAGAAAAATATCATTCGTACGAACTCGAAACATTGGCAGTTGTAAGAGCACTCAAACATTTTAGACATTTCCTTTACGGGCGAAAATTTACCGTTCATACCGATTGTAATGCGCTTAAGTCTTCCAGTACAAAAAAAGAATTAACCCCACGTGTACATCGTTGGTGGGCATTCTTACAAACCTTTGATTTTAATATTGTTTACCGTAAAGGAGAGCAGATGGCTCATGTAGACTTCCTCAGCAGAAATTTCCAAATAAACATCTTGACTAAAGACCCATCTTGGATAATTGTAGAACAGAAGAGGGACCCAGAACTTGCAAATATTCGCAATGCGATTGAAAACAAAGAAGATTTTGACACAAAATATCGCCTTAAAACTAACCTTTTATTGATAATTTTTCAGAACCAAAAAGGTGAATCCCTCACTCGTACTGTATGTATGTATGTATGTATGTAATCTCTGTACTACCGGAATCACTTGTAATTCCATTAATCAATCGCTATCATGAAACCCTCTTGCACGCAGGTTGGGAACGAACTTTAGAAAAAATTCGAGAACAGTTCTGGTTTAGACACATGACCAAAAGGGTTCGCTCTTTTTGTGAGAGATGTCTTTCTTGTAAAATTGGAAAAGAACATTCCGGTAAAAAGCAAATAAGTCTCCATCCCATAAACAAAAATAACGTACCCTTTCAAACCATTCACGTTGACTTAATGGGAAATTTGACTGGCTCCACACGTAAAGCTTATGCATTTGTAGCAATTGATGCTTTTACAAAATTTACTTTCATTAGACTATTAAAAGACAAAAGTTCAAATTTAATCCATAAAAATTTTCAGGAACTAATTTATCTGTTTGGAACCCCCACAAGGGTTATCTCTGATCGAGAATCTGCCATAATGGGAGTCGAAATACAAATTTTTTTTAAAGATGGTAACATTGAGCATCATGCTATTGCACGTGGCTCTCCTAGAGCTAATGGGCAGATAGAAAGGATGATGCGTACACTAATAGATCATTTAACTGTAATAGCTCAAGGTCAACCAAGAGTATGGATCACAAAATTAGGCGAAATACAATTATCGATAAACAGCACAAAATCTAAGGCCACTGGATATTCTCCTTTAGAGCTCTTAATCGGAAAACAGGGGTCTGCACCCGCAATTGAACAAATGTCTCTTCTGACTAATATCATCGACAGGGAATATATTCGGGCACAGGCAGTTAGCAGAATGACCTAACAGTCTAGTAAAAGCAAGACACGTTTCGATTCCAAATGTGCCAAAGTTAAGCCATTTCAAGAAGGGGATTTCGTACTTTGTAAAGATACACAATGGTCGGGCAACAAATTGGGACCAAAATTTTTAGGGCCTTATCAAATAGTTAAAAATTTAGATAACCATCGATATGAAGTACACAGCCTTCGTCCCGGTCAAAAAAAAACTGTAATAGCTCATGAACATTTAAGATTAGTACCAACTCCCAATTTAGAATGAGCCGTGATAGCACAAATATTAAAAAACAAAATTAAAATATTAAACTAACTTAACCAATCGAATTAAAATGAGAAAAAAAAAAAAAAAATTGTGACAATACTATTTTAACAAAGGTCGCTTGTCAAAACAAGCCTCATTATGGCCCCTGAGTTCATCAATTATTTCTAAGGTGGGTACGAATGTCAATCCAAGCACACCATAGCCTCTGAGTTTGGCAACCGTCCCGACTTTATGTTCATTGTTGAAACAAGCTGTAATTTGGCCTCTGAGTTTGTCAACTGAATCTTCGGCCAGAACAAGCTTAGGGATATTAAGCCTCTGAGTCTGGTAAAACATAAAGCCTAAGAATGTTTAATTAAACTACACTTTGTTTTCAGATTAAGAGAAGCGCTAGCTCGAGCACGAGCTGCTTGTCAGTATGGCCGTGATAGCGCATCAGCAAAAATTATAGAAAAGAGAAATATATTTAGACTAAACACTTATTTTTGTTTTGAAAAACAGCACGTGCAGCAAACACCTGCACTTGTTTACATTGTAGTGAGGTGGGGGTAGAACCTTTATAAGCGAATAGTCCGGACGTGTTAGGACATTCTGTGTTCAGCTACAGTCGTGCTCAGAACTACTATTCTTTTTATAAGTAAAATCTGTGATTTCTTTGTGAGTTAATTGTTTAATTAAATATCTGCCTTGTTGTAAGTGATTATTGTTAATTTACCTATTTTGTGAAAAAATTATATAATATTTACTAAAATGAGTCATCGTTTAACTGGCGCTTTGCGACGACCCTTATCACCGACGAACGGGCAAATGCCATCATTTGGCCTGAGCCGCAATCCAACTCCTACATACATGTGCGTAAATTGCTCTGCATTCGGTTTTATACAAAACTAGCTTATGCCCTCGACTTCATAGGTACGCGTGGTAATATATTATATGAAAGTTTAGTTTTTCCTGCGCCGCCATTTACATTCTTTTTTATTTAAATGCTATTGCTACGAAGAGGTCAAGCTGTATCTCTGGTTCTACCCAATCGAATTAGATGAGACATGGCTTAGATTTAAAGTTGGACCTCAATATTTCATACTATGAAAGTCCTATCTAAATCCGTTTTGCGATTTTTGCGTGATGCGCACAAACAAACAAAACTTCTAAAAATATATTTCTTTTGTGCCTGCTTTAGCCTGACAACTGATCCGGACAGGCACTCAGTATTAGTTTCCGCACCGCTCGGTACGACCGATCACTGTCTGCCGAAATATATATCCATGTATTCTCAACCCGAACAAACCAACGTGGCGGAGGATCAAGTCCAGGATGGATAGTTTACGGTGTAAATTCTCTAAGCGTGCATTCTACTTTCTGCGAATACTATATAAAAAGGTGTTATAGGGCTGTCCCGATACTGCAGTGCTTCAGAAATATTCGCTGACGTTTATTTAAGTAGATTTTATGCTATTATGCGAAAGCGAATCGCATCAGTAATGAGTAGAATGCGGGACAGGATATTGTTGTGGGTGGCGATCTGAACGGTCATGTGAGTGAGAAGCGTGAGGAGTTTGGCCGTGTCATGAACACGGCCAAACTTGTGTTTTTGGTTTTGGGTGTCACGGTGGTTTTGGTTTTGGGAGCCGTAACGCTGAAGGTGAAGAAATTCTTCGGACGTGTGTGGTGAAAACGTTTTTCTAAAAGAAATTCAAGCATCTGATTACCTACAAGAGTGGAAGGAGCGCCAACCAGATCGATTACTTCCTCACTCGAAGAGACAATATTGGCAAAGTAGCCACCTGTAAGGTCATACCCAGAGAGAGTCTCACTGCCCAACACCGCAGCATTAATACGACTGTACTTTGTCAAATCTAGGATGATAATTTTGACAGTTTACAAACAAAATCGTTAAAGAATTTATTCGATTATCGATTATCATAGAACTTGGAATCGATAGTTGCATGGTTATGCTGTGTATATTATACAAAAGAAACGTTTTTTTTTCTTTTAAATTAATAATTTTTTAAAACAACATTAAACCCCTTCCACAACGACAATTTCAACATGTGCATATTTTTATTCGGTCAGTTAACCTAATCCGTAGAATACACACGAGTCGAATTCGATGTTGTGAAAGGTTTTTTTAGGGTGATTTTAAATGTTCGATTATTTTATTTGAATACCGATTTTCGATTGTCTGTTGTTATTCGTTGTTCGTGGCACTTCACTAAAGGGGCGGTACCAGTCTATGAAGTACGACATTATTCGTTATACATTTTTGCAGAAAAAAAACACGATACTTCATAGGCCTGCGCCAAGAACCAAGAATGAGCTGAGTGAGTGAGCTGTAGTGAGCTGTCAAAATTATCATCCTATATGACAAAGCATGGAGCATATTTGTCTCGCATATGACTCTTGCGATTAAAGTCGCATTCTTTACGAACTAATCGCAGACGTACATTGCGTGTAAGTCTCGGTAAATGTAAATGTTTCAAATTTATACATAGATACATAAGCCGTGTGGTGTCCGGCAGAGTAGAATAGCACTAACCCCTTACACTCATGGGTGTCGTACAAGGCGACTAATATTTTCGAGGCAAAAGATCTAGAGTCTCCGTAGTCTGGAAATTGGGCAGCAGCATTTTCCATTGGTATATTTAAACACTGCGATCTCCAACCCGCCTGCCAAGCGTGGTAATTATGGCAATAACCTCCCCTTTGGTGGGAGAGGCCCAAAGTCCTGCAGTGGACTGTTACGGGCTGTGATGATGATGATGACATAGACCTTTGCTTTTCTTGTCCTTATTATTGTGTAATTAAACAATACTTAGACTTTTTCAGGTGAGTGGTATAGTTTTCAGCCACTTACTAAGTATATACTACCTGGGAAATGTATTGGAAGTATATTTCGAGAAAAGTCAAGGAAATGCTACAATTTCCCACTAAAATAATAGTCGTCGTGTTGTTTATTTTACTTTGAAATGTTGAAAAAAGTGTATAACTTGAGTGAGATAAATAAATAAAATAAATGTATTGGAAACAGAATTCAAAGAGAAACAGAATCATACATCACAATCATTACCCCAGTATTAAGTTAGCAACACAACTTACAATATTAAAAAAACGCAATATTTTCATTTCAGACTTAATTCTTTAATTATAAATAGTCAGTGTAACGATGTGGTCCTCTTCCAATCCCTACGGGAAAAAGGCGTGAACTAATTCTTTATTTTATTATTTTATGTACTGAATGTTGTATAATACTTGTGTCAGTAGGTATAAAAATTTAACTAAAGGCGAGGACGCCCCAAAATTAAAATCCTATTTGCACCGATAGATCAAAGTGGAATGTGTTTCTCATGGAATAGGGGCATTTTTGTATCACGCCTATTGAAATACGTAATTACGTTCATGCCACTTGACAAGTGGCATGACAATAGTATGCTCGACCCTGCCAATTTTGCTTACATAGGCTTGATTACGCCCATTCGCAGAACGTCCATCTAATCTCTACACACTGGCCGTCAGTTCGGCTCCACAAGCAAATTTTTTTGTCTGAAGGTGAGTATAGTGAGGCAATTTTTAATAAATTTAATAGATTTTCATAATTTACTCGGTTCAGATAATATATTTTGTAAAATGAAATCTCAAAAATGGATTTGGATTCGGTTATTTTGACACCCTTTGAGCAAAGATGTGCTTCCGACCTACTAGGATAGCCACCAGCAATTTACTTTGAAAAATAATGACGTAATTAATTTGGGAATTCGGATTCCCGATTCCGGATTCGGACTTCGGATTCCGGATTCTAGGTTCCGGGTTATTTCGGATTCGGACATCATAGTAGTAAGAAACGTACATAGGTAGACTAGGTAGACAATATAGTAAGAGTCATATCTCATAAAATCATAATCTCCATTTTCCTACCGTTTATCCCGGCCAGGTTACGCTTTCCGACTTAAATCTTCCGTCATGCTTATGTAATTAATTATATTTTTTTCAGTCTCTTAGTTCTTTAGAGATAGTACCCTAAAAACGTCACCACCTGATTTGTCTGACTGAGTCACAAATGCAATACATAAAGAATTTCCCATTTTTAAGGAAAATTTTCCTGTAAAAAAAACTAGCCATGTCGTTCTAACTTTTGTTTGAAATTTACACCAAAGTAAATACAATTAAAAAATGAGAATTTAGCACGAGTCATCATTGCTAATGTGTCGTAGGTAATTAAAAAAGATAATGTAATATTTGCAACATTTAAAAAAAGGTGTGTTATCGTTACGAAGTGGCGGCGAAGTGTAGTTTCATTTTTTATAATTTATTCATACTTAAGTATATATTCAGTACACGTTCATTAACTGCCAGTGGCTCTTTTATTCCTGCATGAATTTCTTTCTTTAGCTATCCAGTTTAATCGTAGAAGCTTGATGACAGTAATGAAAGCACGTAGATATTGTAATCAGTTAGAATAGTACCACGATAAGTCTGTATTGACTGACAGTAGTAAAAGTTATAAAGTGTGGATATGGCAATAATCTCTGGATAATCTGTCCTTGTCAGTCCTTCTTGTAAACATTCAGTTATTTTGTTAATATTAGCTTCAACTTTGACTAGTTTGTCTGTAATTTATCTCCCGCATTTCCTTTTTAATTGTTTTGCCCATTATTTAATAATATTTTCATAACTCACGAAAATAAACAGTCCTACAGAAATCAAATGATTTGTTATGACTTTTATGAATGACGTTCTAAAACGTTTAAAAAACTTGGCATAAGCTGCCATACAGAGATTTATATTTTTATTTTTTTAATAAGAGAGGTAGGGCTAAGCGGGATATCCTGTTCGAATTGGAGCCGCCCGACTGGGGAAGTACCTCCACCTTACAGAATACCGCAGCTAAACAATACTCTTTTAAATAGTATTGTGTTTCCGCCGGTGAGTAAGGTCTCCAGTGCTCTGTGGGGTAGGGATTTGGAGAACCATGGCTTTGGCAGTGGAGGGGCATTTGAATGTTTGCTACCAGAGCAACGTGTTATAGAGATGTTCAACGCATTGGCGATACTCTTGGTGTTGCTAATGTCTATAGGCAGTGGTGACCACTTTCCATCAGGTATAAAGAAAAAAAAAGCGATTCGGACTCAGCGTGGTCTTATTCTACTGCTCTAGCCCTTCATTTCGAGTCTTCCTTTGACCAAATTTACATATACTCAAATATTTTCTAAATTACTATAGATATCGATTTTAAATTAAACAAAACTAAGAATGAAACTGGCTTTTAAAGAGAGAAAACTGCAAAAATGTCGTGATGAACATTCAGGCGATAGAATGTGTAATCATGATCCTCTGTCAAGGCGGACTCCTACCCTCGCGCGTGAGAGCACAACCAGGACATTAACGCCAAGATGACCATTATGGACCATAACGGAATATGGTTAAACAGAATGTTTGAAACTATCGCGGTTATTATAACACATTTTAAGAGTATGTTCCGGGTAGGAAACCGCGTACCTTTGTTGACGAGTAGCCCGATATTTCGACACGAATCATGGTCACGGGACGACGGGATGGTCATGGTCATGCAACTGTGTCGACTTGTGTTGACTTTCAAATAGAGAAAACCGCATCCAAATCGGTCCATCTGTTCGAGAGTTACGATGCCCCAGACAGATATACAACGCCACATATACACACATATAATTAATAAAAATAATTTCATTTTTAGAAATAAGTAGTACCTGTTGTGTCGTTTATATGTATGATATTTCTCTATGTATTTTATTGTGTGCAATAATGTATTAAAAAAATAAACAATACTTATAACAGCCCTTTATTAGTCGGGGGTTAAAAGTTTAATGTTTTATGTCAGACTTAAAAGTAGAACTCGTTTTTTAATGATTATTGCCCATTGGGGGTTTTGGTTCCATTGTTGTCGTGCTCCACATTTGTCTTTTTTATTTGAAGCATACTTTTAGTTTAGTAAATACTTAGCACCTACATATTTATTAACTGCAGAAAGTTCAACTTATGGATGGATCAAGGTTGAATTTGATTATTATTTGTGTTTGACTGTAATAATTTTCAATAGCTTTGTTTACAGAAAAAGCTAATTTCTAATGACGTCGATTGCCGGCAACAACGTGTAGTCTATGTACACCACTAGTGACAAGGTGACTTGGCAGGCCAGTTGAAATAATCATCAAGTTACTTTTATTGTACCTAATAATACTAGGGCTTTTGCAGATTGTCGAAAGGAAGTGAGCTAAGCAGGAATATCGTCGAGCAAGGATGCGCCAAAGTGTATGTTATCGGGTGCGCTGTATCTGGCTTATGCGTTTCGCGCGTTCTGCGCAACCGTCGCGCCGCGCCCGCGCTCCGCCTGTCGCCAGTCACTGTGTACTCGCTCGCTTTACTACTGATCACCTGTAAGCTTCCAACTCACGTTACTTTTCGTCAATTGTCCATTTACTTAATTTGAGAGTACCCTAAACCTACCAACGAGCTTGAAGGAAAAGGTTTATCGATATGGAAGAAGTATAAACAGTGAAACGATATTTTGTACGTGTTGACTCTTTTTATTGTCCCTTTAATTTTATATTTTCGAAAAATCGAATTTGTTTCTCATTCGATAGTCATAGACAAGCAAAGGAAGGTACCCCATAACCGGAGCGCACTAGAGCCCACGCTGACATCAGCAGCTGTTGACACTGACAATGATGGGCACCGCCGGACTGTGCTCGCAAACGCCAGAGCTACACCGCGTCCGACAATGTCAAATGAGATGAAAAGATCCATGCCGCAGCCAACACGAAGCATGAAAAACTGACTCGTCAATCTAAACTAATTCTTCCAGATCTAGATATCATTTCACTTAATTATGACCAAAACAATATAATAATAATAATAATAATAATAAAATCTTTATTTCCACAAAAATTACAATTTTTAGTATATTTATCAGTAGGCTCTGCACTAAGATAATATCTTGTATCGCAGAGGCCTGATGTTACAAGAAACCAACGTTACAATTTGTGTTATCCGCGGTTCGAACACAGTGGAAAATAGTATAAAAAGGAAGATAGAGAAAAAATAAAAAATGGATAGAATAAAAAACATCAAAAAGAACATTAACTTATACTAAGACTTATACTAGTAATTTCAAGGGAGATAATATAATACTAATCGCTTTTTATTAAATAACATGTATGTGTGTCTATGTGTGTGTGTGTGTGATGTGTGTGGTGTGTGTATGTGTGTGGTGTGTGTGGTGTGTGTATGTGTGTGGTGTGTGTATGTGTGTTTGGTGTGTACGTGCACATGTTTATACCTATAGTGTTAGACTAACGACGTCATAATATCCTCAGTTTCGCCATAGTTCAGGTTTATGAGCCATTTCTCAATACAAATTTTCGCTTTGGCACAACTGAGATTTACAACACAGGGCACTTTCTGACAAATGACATTATAAATATAGGGCAGTAGGAATTTAGGTAATCTTTTGGCAAAAGTAGAGCGAATTTGGGGTACAGGAACTCTATACACTCGGCGATTAACTAGATATTCATAATCTGGCGAAGCGAGGGTGATTTTGTGCATAGCAAGTACTGCTCTCAATATAAACAGTTGTCGCACTCTTAAAACCTTACAGTCTTTGTACAGTTCGTCGGTAGAATACCTGTACGGTTTTCGTAATAATACTTTCAAGACACAACGTTGAGCTCTTTCTAGAATGAGCATATTTGTTTTGGCTGCACCACCCCAAACTCTGATGCAGTATGATAGGGCAGTTTGACAAAGAGCTTTGTACACTAATATTAGGGTATTAACATCCGTAGAATGGCGAAGGCTTTTCATAATATAAATACTTTTACGGACTCGGCTTATTAGGTTGTCTATGTGACTTTTAAAGGATAGCCTTTCGTCAATAAATACTCCTAAGTATTTAAGATTAACTTTTCGGGTTAGATGTTTACAGTTACAAGATTGTGTTTGGGGATTTAGCCTACAAGTGTGTAATTTTAAGGACATGGCGATAGGAGGCTGGGAAGCGCTAGTTTTGTGAAAGGCGACGTATTGTGTTTTGCTTGTATTTAACGAGAGAAGATTATTATTTAGCCAGTTATTTATAGATATCATACCATTTTCAGTTTGGTTTCTAACATGATCCCAGGAGGAACCACGGAAGAGAATAACAGTGTCATCAGCATAGCAAATTATTTCAGCATCATTCAACGGAATATCCACCAAATCGCTCATGTAAATCAGGAAAAGAGTAGGACCCAAAATACTGCCTTGAGGCACGCCAAAATCTATAGAATAAGTCTCGCTTGTATAGGTTCCGACTCTTATACTTTGATTTCTATTTGAAAGGTAGTTTCTGAACCAGTCGTTAGCTATTCCTCTGATACCATAGACGTTAAGTTTTTGTAGCAGAATTGGTATCGAGACAGTATCGAACGCTTTGGTAAGATCGAGGAAAACCCCAATACTACAGTAGTTTGAGTCCAGTGCACTAGAGACTAAGTTGCTTAAAAGCAAAACAGCATCTTCGGTTGATTTTCCTCGCCTGAATCCAAACTGTCTCGAGGGGATAAGGTTAAATTTTTCAAGATATTGAGAAAGCCTTTTATTAACTATTTTTTCCAGTAATTTTGAGAATATTGTGAGTAAAGATATCGGACGATAATTGCTTGGGTTATTTTTATCTCCTGTCTTGTGGATAAGTGTAATTAACGCTGATTTCCAAATATCAGGGAAAATGCCTGATGATAGGCTGAGGTTAAAAATATGTGTTAAAGGTTTGTTAATTATATTTCTGAGCAATTTTACGAGAATCGGCGTGCATTTATCTATTCCAGGAGAACTTTGTGGCTTCAAGTCAGATATTAAGTTGTTGACTTCGTTTTCATCAGTCGGGCGCAAGAAGAAAGAGTGTGGTACAGACTTAGATATGTCGACTGTGGTTGCCAAATCATTTTGTGTACAAGACAGCTTTTCCAATGTTTCATTTGCTAGATTTTTACCTACATTTACAAAATAATTATTGCACGCGTTGAGAGAAACTATTGGGTTGGATGTTATTTCAGTAAGTTCAATGGGATCGTTTTTGGTTTTATTGAGATGACATATGTCTTTTATAGTAGACCAGAGCTTTTTAGGATCCTTCATGTTGGTGGTAAGGACCTGTTTTTCATAATTTGTCTTTAGTTTATGAAGGATAGTATTTAGAAAGTTTCGGTATCTTTTATAAGTTATTTGGGCTATTTCATTGTGTGGGTTTTTCTTGGCTTCTAGATGGAGACGGTCTCTGTTCTTTTGACATTTGATTAGACCGGCTGTGATCCAGGGTTTTAAATTAAACTTTGTTCGGCTTATTGTATGTTGCTGGGAGTTGTTTCTAATTGCCGCGTCAATGATACTACTAAAACGGTTCGCAGCTAGGTTAGCATCAGTTAATTCTGTAACCACAGACCAGTCGATGAGACTTAACTCGGTGACTGCATCCTCATAGTTTATTTTGGTATGTATTTTTTTACGGATTCTATGACACATAGACAAAGACAATCTTAATACACAAATATAATGGTCTGTTATATCTGAAACACACACCAACCCCCTTGCATCACCTACAGTTTTTACAAAAATATGGTCCAGACAGGCTTCCTGGCGAGTTGGTTTTGTAATGGCAGGTAGCATTTTATGTTCGTATAACAGATTTAGGTAGTCAGCACACTGAAGGTTTTCATGGGATGAGCACAAGTCGATGTTTAGGTCCCCGCAAAGTACTATTTGTCTTATATGGCAGTTGTCTTGAAGAACTTTATTTAAAGAAGTGAGAAAATTATCTATATTAGAAAAAGAAGGAGACCTATATATACCTAAGACTAAAAGGTCAGAATTTAAGTATATCTCCAGACAATTGCAGTCTTCACAGCTAGACTCTACGACTTTACAATTCCACGTACTTTTGACATAAGCCACCACGCCACCGCTTCTATTTATATATTTATTTGTATGATATTCAAAGTAGCCACCTATTTGGGGTACAATCGAGCTTTCAGTTAGCCAGCATTCAGTTAATATTATGACATCAAAATTTACATTTGAACGTTTTAATGAAACTAAAAATGACTCAAAATTTTGTTGTATACTCCTAATGTTAAGTGTAATAACTTTGAAATTATAATTTGATGGCAGAAAATTGCAGCAAGTATCTATATTCTCCAGTGAGTAGCAGTTTATCAACAGGGTATCATCAATATCATTGTGAGTTGTGGTCATTTTCGTAATCATTAATTATCATAAAACATATTTTAAAAAAACTCACTTGGAGAAAAATAGTTAAAATTAGGTATATATTTAAATTTTCTCCAGGATTTAGGTATAGTTTATTATTTAGTTGTTGTGTCGGGGTACATAGCGCGGTTATGTGATTATACAAATTAGTATAGTTGTGCGTTGGTAAGTAATACGGTATTACATTATGTGGGAGTGTGGAGTTGTGAAGTGTAGTGTAGTAAAAATACATGTCGAAGAGTACGGTATATCGTGTCAGACTGAAATATAGTGTGAGAAGCAGACTTTGAAAACAAATTAACATAGACGTTAGACATAAGAATGTAGATATATAAACAAGGAAGGTATGTAATGACGATATCTTAAGATAAAACGGCCGGGACGGATGTGTCAGACCTGTTCGGACCAATTTTGATGTCCAAATCGGAAGTTGAGTATATCCGCATTGCCGGCTTACCTTCCGATCGTCGCACGTAAATACAACCATTTCGGATCCAAGCATATCTGAAATCGTATGATGTAGCTCGCAGTCTCGTGTCTCGAAATAAGCGTCGGTTTTCCTTCGTGAGTCTCTCATTGAAGTATATTTTTACAGCTTCACCTTCAACTATGTTCTCTGATGTTAAATTACGCCGAGACTTCGCTGCCTTGATTAGCTCATCGCGTTTGCGTTTCCTTAATAATTTCACTACGACAGGTCTAGGAGTTATGTTTTCAGTGATTTTGGTACCCTTGCGAACCCGTGATCCTACACGGACAATGTCGTCAATGTCAGCGGCAGATAAATCAACACCAATTTTGTGTGAAACTGATAACATAATGTGGTCCAGATTCTCGTTTTCTGACTCAGGAAGACCCATAATTTCCAGCTCGTTTTTCATGTAGTCTTGCTCTTTGAAAGCGATCTGTTGTTGAAGCTGATGTACTGTAGCTTTAAGGTAGGTGATCTCCAGGTTTGCGTCTTGAAGTTTAATAGTATGCTCCTTTAGCGTTTCGTGTAAGGTGGAAGATATTGAGGACATCTGGTTTTTTATATCTTGATTTTGAGTTTTGACATCAGCCACTTCCTGGCGCAAGTTTCTCATTTCCGCAAGCAGAGACGAAATATCCAGTGCATGTTGTTCCTCGTCCTTCACAGGCTTCGATTTCGTGACTACTTGGGATCGAGTACGGGACTTATTTGCATTTTCAGAGGTTTTCGCAGGCGGTAATTTTGAGGACCCGGGTGTATTGGAGCTGTCGACCCTGGGTTGTGTTTTAGTGCAGGAGGGGCAGAGCCACTTATCTTTACAGTCTGTGCTTAGTTTATTGAAATGTTCGGTCTTCATTTTTAAGCAATTTAGATCATAGGCATTTTTACAATTAGAACACCTCATATAATGTAGATCCGTGATATTATTTCCACACGTTGCACACGACGAAGCCATATTTATTATTTAGAGCAATCGTATAGTGCATTCGGCAAACCACAGTAGGCGAGAGCGGGCGGGGGCGACGTGCAAGGAGCGTGCGGCTGCAGTGTAGGTATCAGGTGCGTCGCGGCTAGAGACAGCGGCGGGCGACGGCGGGCGGCGGGACGGGACGCGGGCGGTCGGCTGCAGTGGATCGGCGGGAAGAGCGCGGCTTTTCCTAGGCCGGCCGTTGAGGAACAGATTTTTAAAATATTTTTGCTTCTATCTCTTTAACGAAGGCGAATTTCGAAAAACAAATTTCACTGCTTTATAGCTTTACACTTCACCTTTACACTGATGTAAAACACTGGGCGGTGCACGAACGTTTTACACTATTCTGAATTTATTTTTCCGGGAGCAAACGGAATTCCGTGCGTAGTGAACCGCGGCCGGTAGAAAATCCAAATATAAGAATTGTATTAGTTGCGAAGGACGTTGCGGCGGTGTTAATTGGAATGATTCTTACTCTTTCTATTATACTCAAAGCGTGGTGAGCGGCACGGCCAGAATGAAGTGCATAGTGGATACTTTGCTTCAGGTCGATAGGGTAAGTACTCTTCAACTTGCCTGTTTTTTTTTCATTAAATGAGCTACCTATCTACAACTAGGTAGAGTATTTCAATTACAATCTAGCATAAAGACTAATAAGTAATTTAATTTAAGTCAGGTTTCTGGCTGCAAGCTGTCCCGTCCCTGAATATCGGCACCGTTTTAGATAATTTATCTTTATCTATTTGTTTTAGTTTGAGGGGGGGTTGGGGTGAATTCGCTGGGGCACTACGGTCTGTCGTGTAGTCGTAGCGCAGGCCGACTCTTCAGGCACTCGGCAATAAATGATGTCATCTGAAGGGCGTTTGTCACCGTCAACGTACCGGCGGTATTAGAGCTGAATGGTACCGTACGTGAATATGGCAAGAGGCCTGACGAAATGACGCTCATTGCTTGGAAACGTGAAATGGGGCTGGTGTTTGACGCTACTTGCGTGGAAACCATATGCTGGAGCTGCGACCTCTGCTGCCGAGGACGTCAAATGTAGGAAATATGAAAGCCTAGCCTAGGACTTCATATTTCAGCCGTTAGGGGTCGAGACGACTAATCGACACCACAGATGACGGGTGAGCTGGCTCATTCCTCGAATAGAGGATAAGCGTTGCTATCCAACGAGACAACGCAGCTAACTTTCTGGGCACCATTCCGGGGGACAACGGTGTGGATGAATTTTTTAAGATATAATATTTTAGTATAAGTGTTTAATTTTTATTTATTATTGTCAGTAATAATTAATTTATAATAATAAATCGAATAGAGAAACATATTTATTATAATGACCAAGACTCACAATAATTAGTAGCTAGGTGCATATGTTAGCAATTTAACTAACTAAGTGCTAAGATAGAATAATATAAGAATACGTCCATTAACACCTTCTCGTACCGGGTTCAAATCCCGCTGCGGCCATGTACCAATGAATCTTTTCTGAGTTATGTACATTAGTTGAAAACTAACCGTTGCTCTTACGATGAGGGAAAATATCGCGATGAAACAAATAAATTCAGGCGACTGAATGTGTAGGCAATCATGATCCTATCTGGTCAGGCTTCATTGGTAGCAGGGTCACGGAGGTCAGATGGCAGTCGCTCCACTATAATTACCACGCGAGACCACAACCAGGGCATGATGATTATTATTTATTTTTATTTACTCCACTAACTCATGAGGTTTTTGTCCTTTTTAGTCTTCGCACTATGTTCGTGTTGTCAAGAAGTTACATACAACTTGCCTGTAGTGTAACGATGTAGGGCCGAATATTACCCTCTTTTAATTATTTCTTAGAATATTTGTGTACGGAGTAACGCCGTACAGGCAATTTTACCAACCTACGACTGTAATTTTACAATAATTTTAGTGTTTAAACATCATTCAACGGGTTCGGTCATTAACATTCCCCGCCTAATCCCCTAAACACTCACAATAACTGAATAACGCTACAGTTAATGGTCCTTCGAGCCTTAAGTAGACTCGTATGTATGTTTTTGGTCTTCTTAAGGCTCGAAGGACTAAAAACTGTATGTTTTTGGTCTTTGGTCCTTAAGGAGACCAAAAACATACAGTTTATGGTCCTTCGAGCCTTAGAAGTTTTATCCTTCAAACATTAAGAAGATCCAAAATCATACAGTTTTTGGGTCTTAAGCAATCAGTGACAAATTAACAAACAGTTAATTAAACAGTGACATACAGTTACAATTTTTGGTGACATACAGTCCCATTGAACATTACAACTACGTGCGCGTTGTAGTGGACATTTTTATACTTTTCACCACATACAGTAAGAAATAAGTGTACAAACTGTGAGGTGCAGTGACTTTGAACTATTGAACTTTGTTTTTGGACGTTACGCAATCTTTGCGACATATTGGACGTGTCCTCTGGCGCTAGCAGATCACAGGTTGGAAGTCAGTGGTTCGAGTTATATCAGCAATCGTCAGTCCAAGTAAGATCTTTCCAATTTCCTCCATCAACATGGATCAACTGCTTCAACTCTGCTATTCTCGATTGCATTAAGCAAACGGAGCGTAACTTTGAAAAAGACTCCGCAAGCCGTAAAACACGGGAATACATAGATTCTCGTCTCGAGAGCCTAGATAAATATTGGGTTGAATTCAATACCAATAGCGTAAAGCTCGGCCGGTATGCCGATAAATCTGTTCCATACTTTGGAGAGAATCAGTATGCCCAAGCTCGTGCTTATTATAACGAAGTCCGTTATTTAATTCCAACTTTTAAACCTATCGAGATGAAAGAGATACCAGCCGGTCCAAGCGGTCTTATTACCAACCCAAAAACGTTACCTAGCACAGAAAACGTCACCTCCCCACTGCCAGCACGCAGCGCTTCGCTGGCAGCAGTCGCACCGCCAACACGGGCAACAGAACTTCTATCTCTCCAACGAACTAACTTTCGCGCATTGTCTAGACTACTGAAAGGTCTCAATTTAACAGAAATAAGAGATAAATGGGAACTAGAAGACGAGTTACGTAATCTACAGTCGAGATGGAATGTTATTGACTCCTTGCATCTGCAAATAGACAACATATTGCAGGGTACAGATTTACAATACGATGGCGAATTTAGCTACTATGAGACTTACTAAAAAGAGAAGAAACGTTCGTTTAACCAAAAATTAGCATCTACAGCTGCTCATCTTCAACAATCAACCCCGCAAATAGAAATACCTATATTTACAGGCAGGTACGCTAGCTGACCTACTTTTTATGATTTATTTACAGAGAGCATTCACAATAATACCCTTCTCACTAAGAGCCAAAAAATGCAGCATTTGAAGGAAAAATTGAAGGGTGAAGCCGAGCGGCTCATCCAACATTTGCACATATCTGCCGACAATTACGATACTGCCTGCTCCTTACACACAGATATAACAATCCCCAGGTGCTCTTTACTAAATAAATTGAATTACTTTTAAATCAATCTATTATACAAAAACAGTCGGCATATGAGATCAAACGCGTCTATGACACCATGATGGAATGTGTACACGCCGTACAGAATTTGGGTATTGACACTTCTACTTGGGACCCAATATTAGTTTACTTAATATCGAACAAGCTCGATTCTGACACATACAGTGGTTATAAAGAGTCCCGCAAGTCACCTCGTGAATTACCATCTTTGAAAGAACTCATGTCCTTTTTAGAGAGCAAACTCCATTGAATTTATTCCCTAGAACCTATTCACCAGAAATACTCCGGTTTCATACCAAACAAAACGTACCAACAAACAAAGCCCCACACTAATAACAAGCCTAGCTACCAGCATCATCCCGCAAATTGCCAAGGGAATTATCAAACTTCTGCAACATACACGTGGAACTGTCCATTATGTTCCCAAAAGCATACATTATTCAAATTCAAACAGTTCATTAACCTGCAACCGGACGCGAAATTGGGGAAGTGAATAAATTAGATATTTGACAGAATTGTCTGTACAAACATAAATACAATAAGTGCACTTCGCGAAATAGGTGCAAATTTGGCAAGCCGAGCACAACACGATTTTGCACGATGCCTGCGCCCGTGCGAGTCACGTGGCGCCGCACCCGCCGACCGCCGCGGCGCCGGCGGCCGGGCCGTCGCCCCCGTCCGGCAGCGTCAACAACAAAATGCTGGCTTCGCAGTCCTACATGCCGCCGACAACTTCCTCGCCACAAGTTATGTCGAATCAGCATAGCGTTAATTACATCGCTAATGAAAATGAAGAGATTCTCATAACAACAAAATCCATCAAAGTTAGAGCAATAGATGGGACTATCGCAACTCTACGAGCCCTACTAGATCAAGGCTCACAAGTATCTCTCATTTCCGAAAATGCGGCGCAGATGTTCGGATTACCTAGGTACAGCTACCATGCATCTGTATCGGGCATAGGTTCTAGATCAAGACGTAGTCGCGGAGTCGTGTCACTACAATGTCAATCCATCCACGACGACTTTGAGTTTTAAATACAAGCATTAGTCATCGATTCGGTAATAAACAGCTTGCCAAATGAGACCTTTTACAAACAATCTTGGGCTCATCTTCAGCACATACAGCTGACGGATCCCGCGTACAACATCTCAAAACCTATCGACATTTTACTAGATGCGAGTGTCTACTCTGACAAAATTATGGATGGTCTGATAAAGAGCTCAAACAGAGCACCCATCGCGCAAAAGACAAAGATGTTGTGGATTTTATCAGGTCACGTGAAGACGTTTAATTGCAGCGTGGTTTCAAACAATTTACAATTTACAAATTTATGAACAGAATTTAGGATTATCTAGAAACAAAGCCATGGCCCAATTTCATAACTTGGAACAAAAAATGAACCGAAATCCTAAGTTTGCGGAAAGCTACAGAAAATTTATGCAAGAAAACATTGGTCACATGATACTAGCAACAAAAAATCAAAAGAAAGCGTGTTATCTCCCACATCACGTTGTTTTTAAAAATGACTCCACCACTACTTAACTACGAACAGTATTTAACGCGTCGTCACCGACATCATCAGGTTACAGCCTGAACGATTTAATGGAGCGTGGTCCGAATCTCAGAGCGATCTCCATAGTTTACTTATGATTTGGCAGTATGTGATCACTGCCGATATCGAGAAGTTTCGACAGATTTTCATCAGGGAGTGCGATCAGTATTTACAGTGCATAATGTGGAGAGACACTCCACCAAACCCCGTTGAAGAATATCAACTCACAACCATTACATACGGAACCAAAGCAGCGCCGTATCTTGCTATGCGAACCCTAAAACAGCTAGCATTCGATGACGGCTACAAATATCTGTTAGCCGCGGAGTCGCTACTAAAATGTAAATCCAATACAATTTAAGTCCCTAAATATGTAAAATATGTAAAACCTCTTTATTTTAACTGCGTTTATCTCAAATTCAATTCGTTAAGACATTGCAAGTTTTTCCCCTGTGCTTTTCAAATCTATTATTACTACTTAATGTGGCTATTAAGAGTAGTCTATGATGAGCATACAAAACCACCAATCATAATCATCATCATCTTATGTACCACTTCGCTCGGTCTTCGGCATCCTTGGTGGTGAGCTTACTGGCACGCATGTCCTTTCTTAGGCCGTCATCTCTTTCTGCCTGGCGGGGATAGCATGGCGAGACATTTGTTCCCCACGTAATTTGCAAGACATGATCATACCATCGAAGGCGGCACTCTTGTAGCTTATCTGTGATGTCACGAACGCCAAGGCTTGAATGGGGGCGTTTCGGACGCGATACTTCCGTGTAACACCACAAATAATTCATATCCTCCTGCTTGTGTCACTCTTATTGGGGCCACGTCTCGCTGCCGTATAGAAGAGTAGGTCTTATGATGGTATTATAGACCTATCACATCGGCTTAAACGGCATATTGGAGTCACGAATGACACCTGTCACCTCCCGCCGTTTGGCCCAAGCCGCGGATATTCGGGGTTTGACTTAAATGTCGATGACCCCGAATGCTCTAAGTAGAGATACCAGATATCTAATCTAGACCAGATGCGCTTGACTTCATTTTCGCGTATGCGCACGAGTATGGGATCTGCACTATTGTAGGCCATGATCTCTGTCTTCTGTATCCCTCCATGAGAGTTCTCAGGGCAAATAGGAAGAAAGAAAGAAAGACATACGGGACCCATCGTCCCACAGCCCCGCCGAAACACATACTGACACTCAGAGATTTCACACTCTCGTCGGGTCCGCAGGTCAACAAAGCATTCAAAGAACCATAACTTCATACTTCGTCTACATAGCCCCCTCGCTGCAAGATGTCGCCTGCTCGCTGGTCGTTAGCCGGGCCTCCCCGAACGGGGTCCCACTCGGAAGGCTAGTACCACGCCGAGGGCGACAAAGAAGAGCTAGCGAGGGGTGCAAACCCCACAGACCAGACTATCATCATCATGGCATCAACCGGCACTACATCACCACAACCCGAGGCCCGCGCTCCCGTGCGTGAAAAGCCGGGAGCGCCAAGCCAAAAGACCGGCCCGTTTTAACGGACCGCGACCCCACATCACCGCCCGTGGGCATATGCCCAAAAGCGTTCTCCCCGCAAGTGCGCTCCCCGCACGTGCGAGACGAAATATGAAGTGAAGAACCATAAAGGTATTAGACATCGCCTTTATACGGCGGCAGTTAGTGCACTCCCGCACCGAGCCTTTGCTTTTGTAGATTGTAGTAATACACAGCCTCTACTGGTTGGGTACCTTCCAGGTTAGGAGAATGTGGTTTTGAAGGTCGATAAAGATGCTCACACCACGAGAGCTAATTGATTTACACAAAAATATAAAAAACATACTAGCGAAATTTTTAAATGTTGAAGTTATGTGCAGTGCGTACCTTAAATATTAGTTAATAAGTAGTTTAAATATTAAGCGAAATTTAATACCAACAACAACAAAAATGTCCATTTCCATCTGCAGTGGTTGTCCCGCATGATAGTTGGTCCTTGGCGCGCATGATGGGTTGGTTAATTAACTCAACTATGAATCTGGTTATGAAAATCCAAGCATCTGATCACCAACAAGAGTGGAAGGACCGCCACCCAGATCGATTACTTTCTCACTCGAAAAGACAATATTGGCAAAGGTTCCACCTGTAAGGTCATACCCAGAGAGAGTGTCACTGCCCAACACCGCAGTATTAATGCGACTATACTTTGTCAAATCTAGGATGATAATTTTGACAGTTTACCGTAGGGATGGGGTAGTATAAAATCCTTTAAGAATTTATTCGATTATCGATTATCATAGAACTTGGAATCGATAGTTGCATGGTTATGCTGTGTATATTATACAAAAGAAACGTTTTTTTTACTTTTGAATTAATAATTTTTTAAAACAACATTAAATCCCTTCCACAACGACAATTTCAACACGTGCATATTTTTATTCGGTCAGTTAGCCTATTCCGTAGAATACACACGAGTCGAATTCGATGTTGTGAAAGGTTTTTTAGGGTGATTTTAAATGTTCGATTATTTTACTTGAATACCGATTTTCGATTGTCTGTTGTTATTCGTTATTCGTGGCACTTCACTAAAGGGGCGGTACCAGTCTATGAGGTACGACATTATCCGTTATACATTTTACTGGAAAAAAAACACGACACTTCATAGGCGTGCGCCAAGAACCAAGAATTAGTGAGCTGTCAAAATTATCATCCTATATGACAAAGTATGGAGCATATTTGTTTTGCATTCTTTACAAAGTAATCGCAGACGTACATTGCGTGTAAGTCTCGGTAAATGTAAATATTTCAAATTTATACATAGATGCATTACCTTTGCTTTCCTTGTCCTTATTATTGTGTAAATAAATGATACTTTGACTTTTTCAGGTGGGTGGTATAGTTTTCAGCCACTTACTAAGTACTACCTGGGAAATGTAATGGAGGTATATTTCGAGAAAAGTCAAGAAAATGCTACAATATCCTACTAAAATAATAGTCGTCGTGTTGTTTATTTTACTTTGAAATGTTGAAAAAAGTGTATAACTTGAGTGAGATAAATAAATAAAATAAATGTAATAGAAACAGAATTCAAAGAGAAACAGAATCATGAATGATGCATGCAAATGGCCGCCATTTTACTCGTATATGTGTGCGTGATTTCAGGGTTGCCATGCACATCATTTATCTTGCCCTCTTTACGAATTGAGGTTATTAGGTTATTACCCCAGTATTAGGTTAGCAATACAACTTCACAATAATAAAAACACACAATATTTTCATTTCAAACTTAATTCTTTAATTATATTTAGTCAGTGTAACGATGTGGTCCTCTTCCTATCCCTACGGGAAAAAGGCGTGAACTAATTCTTTATTTTATAATTTTTATAAGAAAGCTCACTGTTACCCAAAGGGCAATGGAAAGAGCTATTCTCGGAGTCTCTTTGCGCGATCGAATCAGAAATGAGGAGATCCGCAAGCGAACCAAGGTCACCGACATAGCTCTAAGGATTGCCAGACTGAAGTGGCAGTGGGCAGGGCACATAGCTCGAAGAACAGATGGCTGATGGGGCAGTAAAGTTCTCGAGTGGCGACCACGTGCCGGAAGACGCAGCGTGGGTAGGCCTTCCACAAGGTGGACTGACGACCTGGTAAGGATCGCAGGTACCAGCTGGATACGAAAAGCACAAGACCGGCCTTTGTGGAGATCTCTGGGGGAGGCCTATGCCCAGCAGTGGGCGTCTTCTGGCTGATATGATGATGATGATAATTTTTATGTACTGAATGTTGTATAATGCTCGTGTCAGTAGGTATAAAAGTTTAAATAAAGGCGAGAACGCCCCAAAATTAAAATCCTATTTGCACCGTTAGATCAAAGTGGAATGTGTTTCTCATAGAATAAGGGCCATTTTTGTATCACGCCTATTGAAATACGTAATTACTTTCATGCCGCTTGACAAGTGGCATGACAATAGTATAGAATAGTAAGGCAATTTATAATAATTTTAATAGATTTTCAAAATTTACTCGGTTCAGATAATATATTTTGTAAAACGAAAACTCAAAAATGGATTTGGTTTCGTTTTAGATTCGGTTATTTTGACAACCTTTGAGCAAAGATGTGCTTCCGACCTACTAGGATAGCCACCAGCAATAAACTTTGAAAAGAATGACATAATTAATTTGGGAATTCGGATTCCCGATTCCGGATTTCATTCGGATTCGGACATCATAGTAGTACGAAACATACTTTGGGAGACTAGGTAGACAATATAGTAAGAGTCATATCTCATAAAATCATCATCTCCATTTTCCTACCGTTTATCCCGGCCAGGTCACGCTTTCCGACTTAAATCTTCCTTCATGCTTATGTAATTAATTTTTTTTTTTGAGTCTCTAAGTTTTTTAGAAATAGTACCCTAAAATCTTCAGAACCTGATTTGTCTGACTGAGTCACAAATGCAATACAAATAAAGAACTCCAAATTTTTTGAAAACAAAAATCCTAAAAAAACTAGCCGTTCTAACTTTTGTTTGGAATTTACACCAAAGTAAATACAATTTAAAAATGAGAATTTAGTACGAATCATCATTGCTAGAGTGTCGTAGGTAATTAAAAAAGATAATGCAATCTTTGCAACATTTAAAAAAAAGTTGTGTTATTGCTACGAAGTGGCGGCAAAGTGTAGTTTCATTTTTTTAATTTATTCATACTTAAGTATATATTCAGTACACGTTCATTAAATGCAGAAATTTCAACTAATGGATGGATGAAGGTTCAATTTGATTATTGTTTGTGTTTGGCTGCAATAAATTTTAATAGCTTTGTTGACAGAAAAACCTCATTTCCAATGCCATTATGTTTTTGAGAATAAAACTACAATAACGACAACACATTAAGCTTTATAAGCGAAAGATAAAACATATTTTTATTCGAAAAAGGAAACAGTGTTTTTTGTTACAAGAATATTTAACAAATTACACTGGTCATATCCGTCCATATTAATATAGTCAATACTTAACTACTTCGTATCCGCTCTCTAGTTATTATTTTAATATGATTGCCTTTATAACTTTCCTCACCGAGTAAACAGTTATTTGTTCAACGAGTAAGCAGGATAAGTAGTAGACCGGCTGCGAACCGTCTATTAACTAGTGGACTCTGAAAGGTAAGGGACAATGTTCATGAAAGCGCCCGACAACCTCGGCCGAAAGCATCGAAACCCGAAAATCATCTGTTTGCAGTTAAACATCGCCAAAACAAAGTACATGGTTAGCTGCAGCGCAAATCTGAAATTCATCCATATAGGTGACGAAGTCAATAACAGTACAGATAAATTGAAATAACTTGGATCCGTGCTTCACGAGTCCAATGATATTGAGTCCATGTCAAGTAAAGATCTATGCTGCCAAATCCCGAAATAACTTAAAAGACTTATATCTCATCATCATCCATCAGTCCACTGCAGGACTAAGGGCCTCTCTCACGAAAGGGAAGGTTATTGCCATAATCTTCATGCTTGGCAGGCAGGTTGGAGATCGCAGTATTATAAATATAACAATGGAAAACGCTGATGCCCATTTTCCAGCCAACGTCCTCGTCCTCCTCCGACCACGGATAATCTTTTGCCTCGAAAACATTAGTCGCCTTGTGCGAAACTTACGATTGTAAGGAGTTGGTAATATTCTACTCTGCCGGTCAGTCAGAGTCAGAGTCCATGGATGCGAGACACAAGAATGCGCAAGACCGGGCGAAAACTGACATTGACATGTTGCAGTTTATTGATAAACTGCAATAAAAACGGCGGCCACCGCCTTGAATCCAGGGCGCATGCCAGAATTACCCTTACCACCTTACCACGTCGACTGCCGTGCGCACCGGCGGCACGACCGCACATCGGCAGCAGACAACTGTACGTGGACAGCAACGAGACGGCAGCTGTTTCGATAGTAATGCTTGCAGTCCGATAACGTCGACTGCCGCCTACAAAGTGCAGTCCGTGTACATTATGAGCACTAGGTGACAAGACGACCTGGCAGGCCAGTCTAAATAATCATCAAGTTACTTTTATTGAACCTAATAATACTAGTACTTTTGCAGATTGTCGAAAGGAATTGAGTTAAGCAGCCATGGCGTCGAGCGAGAATGCGCCAGAGTGCGTGTTGCCGGGCGCGCTGTGTCTGGCGCTGCGCGTTTCGCGCTGGTTCGGCCTGGCGCCGCTGCGTCTGCGCGACAGCCGCGCCGCGCCGGCGCCCCACCTCTCGCCCATTACTGTATACTCGCACGCTTTACTACTGCTCACCTGTAAGCTTCCAATTCACTATACTTTTTGTCAATAGTCCTTTTACCTATTATATGCTTAGTTCGAGAGTACCCTTAACCTACCAAAGAGCTTGTAGGAAAAGGTTTATCGATATGGAAGAAGTATAAATAGTAAAACGATATTTTGAATGTATGTATATGTTCCACGCTTGGCGAGTTGACTCTTTTTATTGTCCCGTAAATTTTTATTCCGAAAAATCAAATTTTTGTCTCATTTGACAGTCCTAGAAGGTACCCCATAACCGGAACACACTACACCCCACGCTGACATGAGCAGCTCTTGACACTGACAATCATGGGCACCGCCCGCTGGACTGTGCTCCAGAGCCAGACCGCGTCCGACAATGCCAAATGAGATGAAAAAATCCATGCCACAGCCAACGTAAAGCATGAAAAACTGACCCGTCAATCTTAACTAATTATTTCAGGTTTAAATATCATTTCACTTAATTATGACAAAAACAATGTAAGAATTACTTTCGAGGCGAAGGAAATTGCGACTGCGTTAATTGGAATGATTCTTACTGTTGCTATATATACTCAAGGGGTGGTGAGCAGCACGGCCAGAATGAAGTGTATAGTCGATACTTTGCTTAAGGTTGATCGGGTGAGTACTCTTCAACTTGCCTGTAGTGTAACGGTGTAGGGTTGACCATCAACATTGTTTCCGACGCTGTCGCTCAACAGGTGTATCTAATACACCGTTTGGCTATTAGATACACTATTGCTGTTAAGAGTCAAGGTGAGGCACTCCCTGTTGGACAGGATGTTGATATTTTTGTCCAGCAGATGCGCCGCAGTTGACGGGTGTTGCTCCGATAGCTTGGACATTAACGCTGGTGTCCTTCAAGGCTCGGTACTGTCTCCAACTCTGTTCCTCCTTCATATTAATGATATGCTGTCCATTGACGGCATTCATTTCTATACGGATAGTAGTAAAGTTGCAGTCCATAGTCTCTGCCTACCCCACCTGTGGGACACAGGCGTGGGCTTTATGTATGTAAGTATGTAATAGTACTGGAGATGCCTTTTATAGGTGTCGTGCCAATATCCCTCGTGTCATAGTGAAGGAAAATCGCGAAGTACTTGTATCTAAAATCGAGAGTTCTCTATCTAGAATCTCCGATTGGAGACGACTAAATTTAGTCGTCTCTCACTAAGATACGCGTTCACCATCAAGAAAGCTCCATTCGTTGTTGCTGCTCAGTTCTAGAATACACCGCTTACCATCTCTAAGAACTTACATATCCTAGGTATCGACATCTCCAGTGACGTCCAGTTTCGCAGTCATTTGGAAGAGAAGGTCAAGATCGCTTAAAAAAACTGGGTGTGCTAAACAGCTTGAAGCGACTGTTCACGCCGGGGCAACGACATCTCCTAAATAAGGCTCAAGTCAGACCTCAGAACTTTCTCCAACGCACATTAGAATTTTGGAATGAACTACCTGGAGAGGTTTTCCCTGGAGAATACAACATAGAGTTCTTCATGAAAGGGGTAAAAAGGTTTTTACGGGTTCGGCAACGCGTGGGTGATGGCCCTGCTATTGCAAACGTCCATAGGCTGCTGTAACTGCTTTCCATCAGGCAGGTTGTAAAATTGTTTACCACCTAAGTGGTATAAAGAAAAGGTTTCCATTGGCGTATTTTAACTGCTTGTATTGGTTCTAAATAGAAAATCAATGTAAAAGTATTAATTTGTCAAATCTTAATTTTGTTTTGGTTCGTCTAACCTGCGACCCTCTTTTAATTATTTCTTAGAAGATTTGACTGAAATAAATTTATGACGCACAATAAACTAAATAACTCTGAAGCGGATTCTACAAAAAAAATTGGCTTTATTGAGCCAAAGTGTTTGGCTTTAAAATAGCTGCAATCTCTTGTGCAATGACCAACTTGCATCACTTCATGGTGTACTATTTGGTTTTTCAAGTAATTAGTTAATTTCAGGAAAATAAACTCCTTTTTTCTGCAGGTGATTCTCGGCACCCAAGAACGCTTTGGTGCGGAACAAGAACAAGTGAAGCTGCGAATTTTTGCAATATTCATCTTTGTGTTTCCCAATGTGGTAATCTTACTACCTTACTACAAACGTGAGATCGGTGAGTACTTTTTATCTTTTGAAGGATTCCTAGAAACGATCATAATATCTACGATAATTGTAATGTACAGTTACAGTACAGTCTATTATGATCGGACAAAAACTTAAAAAAAGGCTTCCGTTATGATTCTAGAAGCAAATCGTATTAGTTTGTTGTAACTTATGTTATCATACTAATTCGACACGGCTGAAACCAAAAATGACGGTTATCAACCCCTCCCTCACCCCTTCCATTGCTTTTCCTCTGCGAAGTAATCCTTGTCAGGTCTTTTTCATTTTGCAGTGAAACAATTATAGATAAGAGCACATTATCAAAGAGAAAATCAATCTACATTCAATTTTCAAAAACTAATTGCTTAACTTATTTTGATACGATAACTAGTTTTTACAATACAGCCTGATTATTACAAGAAAGTAAAATAAATGTTTTATTTTATCTTTCTACTCAATTTATGGGCAAATGACAGCAGGTACGAGAAAGTTCTGTGGAGATATTTAAAAGCTTATTAATTTATCTAGAAAACGACATTTAATTCACAGTCATGTGAGTAATAGTTATCGAGATACAGTTTACCCGTATACAGTTTAGTTGTAGTGGTGTTCCCGTGCGGATTATATACTCTTCCGCTGTAAGTTCTAGAAGAAATTATTTAACTTTTTGGTAAGCAGTGTTTTCTTACTTCAACCCTGCTGAATAAAAAAGTGGCGGTTTCAGGTTTTCGGTTTTAGATCTACCATTTGACTTGTAGCCTGCCTCTAGCTCCTGATTGTGTGCTGATGTTGAGAACAGTCTTCAAGCAGTAGTAAGTAAATAGTAGAAAGATTAAAACAAAACATTTAAACGTAATATAATATAGATTATTTAAATCGTTCTTTGACGTTTTGCTCCTGTCTGTAACAGTTGAAACCATTAAATGCAAAATTTGAAAAATCCACTTTGGAGAGGAAAAGGGGGTGATGGGGGGGTGTTGGTAACCGGCATTTTTTGTTTCAGTGTGGTAGAATTAGAATTAGTTAGAATATATTGGTTACCAAAAAGGAATATGATTTGCTTCTAGAACTTCGCTAACTAAATAATGCGTATGGCTCTGAGTCAGAAAGTTCTACAATAATGGTAAATTTCATGGTAGAGTAGTTGCTGAACGTGACGAACAGACGGACAGACTTATGATCACGCTCATGTGTCTATTTAGAGTTTCTTTTACCATTTTGTTTCGGAACCCTAATTATATTTATTCCCAATACTAAATAACAAATTTATTTTAAGATATGTTATCCGGGAAATTCATAATGCATCAATTCGTCACAGTGGTGGGAATGACGTTTATAAATTTGCAATTTGTGCTCGTCGTAACTTCTCTCAGTTTAGCTTTGAGAACTGTTACAGACCGAACTAGTACAGTATTTGCAAATATTAACTTGTACAGTAAGTAAATTTTTCATGTTTGTTATAAATGTGGTTATCACTCTAATGTTTACCTTCGCATTACCGAACCTTGCGTCGCGTGCAACTGAAGTTCCACAGGGCAAAGTTTTTATTAAGTTCACTCAAAGTACAAATAATACCAAGTTAAGGTTATTGAAGAAACAATTGACAAACTAAGACAATATTTTTTGCGATGCTTGAATATCAGTTTGAGCTTCGCTATAGAATTCAAATGCCGTCATAAGTAATATCCAATTACCAATTTGCTAATATTTCAAGGTGTGTAGTAAAGAAAAATCGCAAACCACTTGTGTTGTAGGTCGAGAGTCTCCGATTGAAGACGATTAAACTAAGTCCAATTTAACCCCTAAGACACAAATGCGCGTTCACTGTTAAAAAGTCACAACAATTATGTTATGGCTTGACGATTCTTGTCACACTACATAACATCTCGAAGAACAATTGTATCCTTGGAGTCGACATCTCTAGTGATCTCCAATACCGGACGTATTTAGAAGACAACGTCAAGTTGATATCTAAAAACCATACTTCAAATCAGCCAAACACTTGTGCTAGGTATGGCACAAGTTCGGCCCCATTTGGATTATTGCTCTCATCTGTGGGCGGGTACCTGCTTACTAGATTGGTCTTTTATATTGTCCAAAAATAGGACGGCAACACGCTGGTGATAACCTTGGTATTGCAAACGTCCATATGCTACGGTAACTGCTTACCGTCAGCCGGGCCATACGCTTGATTGCCACCTTAGTGGTATAAAAATACTAATTTCATAGGATATAACCTATGCAGGTTTAGAGGCTACGGATATGGAAATGGCTAAGGCTGCACTGCGCGACGCGACGCGACGCTGCTGTCAGTTGAACGCAGCCGCCCGCAGTCTGTGTCTTCGTTTCAGCCATCACCTTACGATGTCACTGACCTATATCGTTCTCACAATTTCCTGCTTACTATATTTAATTACAAAAGTTTTGAGTAAGTATACCAATACAACTAAAATATCTAAACGACAATTTTATACAAATTAATGACACTGGGAAAGAACATTTAATGTCACAATTGAAAAAAATATATCTTTTTATGGCAACATAAAAAGATCACTCACGTACGCATCCCACAGGAGTAAGAGACTATCGAATGCCACAAGCTACAATTCTGGTATATCTACTTCTGTTGCCCTTTTTTCTTCTTCTTCTTCTTCGGCCTTGCTATATTATTCCCATATTATCTGGGGTTAGCACTCTTTTGCCCTTTCCACATACCTACATATTTTCATACGTTTCATTTATTTTTATAACAATTAGATTTTATAAAAGATTTACAAGTGTCCCAAAAAATACGTAACAACGTAAGTATGTAAAAAATGTAAAACACTTTTAACTTCGTTAAAGATATTACACGTTTTTTCCCTGTGCCCTTCAAATCGATTATTATAACTTCATGTGGCTATTTGGTGTAGTGTAGTATGTATGTATGTAATCTCTATATTGCATCAATTTATAACATTATAGTCATATGCATACAAAATCACTAATCATCAACATCATCATCTTAGCGTTATGTCCCACTTTGCTCGATCCTCAGCGGCCTTGGTGGTAAGGATCGACCTCTCCTTCCCGTGCCTGGCGGGGGTGGCATTTCCCACGTAATTGACATGGCCATACCACCGAAGGCGGCACTCTTACAGCTTATCTATGATGTCATGGACGCCAAGGCGAACGCGATCCTTCTGTGAAACTTCACACATCCACCGCAGCATCTCCGTTTTCCCCTGCTTGTGTCACTTTTGTAGGGGCCAAGTCTCGCTGCCGTATAGGAGTTCAGGTCTAATGATAGTATTATAGACCTGTCCCTTCGGGCTCGCCTATTCGGGCTTTGACGACGCTATCGATGACCCCGGTTGCTTTAAGTAGAAATCCCAGATATTTAACCTGATCCTTGCGGTTGACTTCATCTTCGCCTATGCGCACGGGTAGAGGATCCGCTCTGTTGAAGGCCATGTTCTCTGTCTTCGCCATATTATTCTTTAGACCACCGTTCTCAAGTGACTCCTTCCACTTTTTTACACTTTGGACTAGTCAGTAGTCCCTTAACAGAATCTGTCAGCGCAATATCGTCACCTCGTATCATCGTTAATCATCGTACCTCATGATAGTCTCGGATGGTGTCTGACAGTACGTCTTATATCATTTCGAACAGAAGTGGGCTGAATACAGAGCCCAGATGTACCAATAGCAGTCCTAACTATGGTATCGGAATTGCAGTACATTCTCTAATAATGCCAATATAGGTTTCGAGCACTGGCTATGATATAGACATAGAATTTTACCTGCTTGAACCACAACGCCTACCAGATCATCTCCCAAGTGACACAGTCAAAGGCCTTCTGCATGTCCCGAAACAAGAAATGCAGGGGAGTGTTCTTTGATCTGTATCCCCCCATTTGAGTTTTCGGGGCAAATACCAGGTCCTTTGTCACAAAGCCCGGCCGAAACCCACACTAACTCGCCGATATCGCACACTCCTGTCGGATTCGTAAGTCAACAATGCATTCGAGGAGCTTCATAGTGTTGGACATCATCTTTATACGCGATAGTTAGTGCTCTCGTGCACCGAGCCTTTGCTTGTGTAGATTAGAGTAATGACACTCAGCCTCTATTGATTAGGTATCTTCTCGACGAGGAAGATGCATTTATGAAGGTCGGTAAGGATGCTCACACCACGACAGCCCATCAATTTTCACAAGAATAAAAAAAATGAAATTTATTACCAACTATAACTCAAATGTCTATTTCAATCTGCAGTGGTTGTCCCGCATGACAGTTGGGCATTGGTACAAATGATTGGTTGGTTAACTAACACAACTATGAATTTGATTATGATCAACGAGTCCTCGTACAAACTACATGTAGAGGTACGTGTAACAGTAATTTTATTTAAGTTATAAAATAATACAACATTTAACTGTCTCTTCATTTCTAGTTACCAGACATTTTACCGAACAAGTGCGGTAAAGTAAAAAGGCACGCGTATTTATTGTCGACATTATAAGTAAATGAAACCTGCACATTCCTCCTCCTGAATGTTTAACGAGAATCCAATCTGGTCAGGTTAGATGATTATGATGGCAGTCGCTCCACTGTAATTATCTGATCAGCCAAATCCTGGATGATGGTAAAGACGGATACCAAGCCCTTGCCCGTGACAGCACAACCGGGATATTGACGCTAAGATGACCACCACTCGCAGTAAGAAATAAATTTGGTCACTTTCGGCCAAACCCACCATTCGCTCCAACCGCCAAATCCTGTTTAGGCGTTTAGCCAAGATTTACAATGACGACTCAAAAGAGCTACTGACTTTGGTTACTGGTATAACAAATAACTATTTTCTATTTCTAGGAATGCCGTTTAAGCAGCGTGGTGAACGCAGTAAGCAGCGTTCGCGGCCCATTGCGTCGCGAGGCGATGCGCGCGCGCCGCCGCATCGCACTGCATGGCGCTGCGCTCAAGCCCGCGCGCATGTTCACGCTGGGCCGGCCGCTCACAGCCGCGGTAATAGAATAGAATAGAATAGGATAGGATAATATAAAAATCGAGTAAAAAATAATCGATTTATTTATAAAATAAAAACAACAATTATAGCACCCATAGACCGATCTCAACGGTATCGTCGGAGTCGTGCAGTAGGTCTCATAGATTTAAAGAATTATGCTCGATTGCACTAAACTTAGGCGACTCTTAAGTTGGCGCCTTAAGGTATTCCTGAGCATGCAAAAACTATGTCATAAAGTTAAAGAGGGACTTAGCAAGTTTAGTGCTGATGCAGCGCTTTTTCTCAATAGGAATATTTATTTATTTATTTAGTAACCATTTATTGTGCACAATGAAAGTTATAATAATATGAACATTAAGAAAACAATCACAAAAGGTACAGCTTATTTCTAAATAGAAATGTCTTACAGCAGTCCTACCGAACAGAGAGCATAGCATCACCTAAAGTTTAATGCAATCGGGCTGTAGACTTATAGATCTTTTTTATAAGAACTAGCTAAGCATTTGACCACCAAGCACTAAGCATTTGAGGTACTACTGATTCTTGTATATATACTGATTCTTGTATATTGTCTTTTAATATGTGTGCAATACAGAGTTTTTACTTACTTACTACTGGCTAAAACGTAAAATAGCTAATAGGTCTTTGACTAATATGTTTTTTTTATATAATTGGACTAGCCATGCATTTGACCTCCACCTCACCTGGTGGTAAGCGACGATGCGGCCGATCTCGACGATGCGGGCGGGGCGGTGTGTTGCCACTGATAATTTATGGTTCAGCACAGAGCCCCGCGAATATAAGGAACCCCGAATATCCTTTAACAATTAGCAATAATAGGCTATCACGTTAAATCAAATCGGTACCACCACTTTGGGAAGCAAGGCCAGTGACAGGATTATAGCGCTCCAATAGCATAAAAATGTTTGTTTCAATAAATAATAAGGATCATTTTATTGTCCCACTTTTTGCTATGCCTTTCCTCTCATAGTTCATTCAAAAACTTAGGTGGTGGCGATGGAAGCGAGGGATATAACACAGGCTTTTAAGCCAAAAAAGAGCAAAAAAGAAAAAATATGAGATGCCTACAGTTACTGTCATTCTGGTCGAACTATAGTTTTGCAATGGAAATAATACACCATACCTGCTCATTAGGCTAGCTTAAGCGCGAACCTTGAAACCATCCGTATAGGGAATAAATAGATTTTAATTCACAGTCCGCTCCTGCCTAGGGAAGGTTCACGGACAGATCTTTACACGGGTTTGGTACACAATTACTTAGGGACTTACAACTTAGGGAATGCCAGCATTAATGACCATTAGCGATTACTTGCATACTTTGCTCAGACCAAAATATATGTCAAAATCTTTGCTCTTAGATAAAAAGCCTTTTCATTGTCTAAAAAAAAGAGGGTGGGGCTGTATCGGAACACAGGGCCTTTGGTTGGCAGCTTCGAGACGCTCTCGAAACCGCCCCGCTCGCTCAGCGCCTGACATCGGGGTAACCACGTGTGTCATTTATATTCTTACACGGGCTGAGGCCGACATATTTAAATTTCGTATATTTTTTACACTTTTAGCTTATTTTTACTATTGTCCAAGCTATTTATATATCTATCGGTTGTTGTAGACAATCTCAATAAAAACACGCTAGAATAACCGCCCTATCACGTGTGAGTCGTGAGTTACACTGAATAGAAATGCTCGAGAGCGCGCGTTTCGTTCATTCAATGCAGTGCCCACCCAACCGTCCCACCCGACCCCGACCCAATTCAAGGTCAAAACCAGCAAGCTGACTATAATATAAGCTAAATAATGACACTAGATTTATGTTTTTAAGACTAACAGTTTTGCCGTGTTTAATGTAAGGCGATATAGACCTTTTCGTTACGGTCGAGTTTCCTGACTTGATACTCAGTGTGATTTTTAAGACATTTCACGTCAAAACCCTGTAAAAACCATTACATGAAAATATAAGGTACTACGTATTTATATTCTATTCCAAAGCATATTTGTCTCGAATGCGACTTTTAAATATTTCAAGTTTATTTCCTTAATGGTACAATACTTTTTAGCGTTACCTTTGCTTTTCTTATCCTTATAAATTATTTATACTATTGTATAATAATTTATAAGGATATATCAGTAAAACAAAATATATTTCCTTAAAACAGACAAGAATAAAGGGTATTTATAATGAAATAAGAAGAGAAAAAAAAACAACATTAAAAAGCACTATACGTAAGCATTAAAAATTAAAACTGTCGTCCGCACCGCTGCCCCCCTGAATTGTGCCCAGGAAGCTGACTGCTTAGCAATGTTTATTTGCTGACAGAGGAACAAGTCAGATCTCCGGTCACCTGTGGTGTCTATTAGTATTTAAATAAATAATTAGGAGCGTCGGTGGCATAATGGTTAAGGGGTTCCGAGGTACCGGGTTCGAACCCAAGTGCCGCTATGTAGCAATTACTCTTTTCTGAGTTATGTACATTCGCTGAATGCTAACCGATGTTCTTACGGCGAGTAAAAACATTCTGATAAAACCTGCACATTCGTGCGACTGACTGAATGTGTAACCATGATCAAATTGGTCAAGTTCCCCTGTTAAACAGGGTTAGGGAGGTCAGGTGGCTGTCGCTCCACTGTAAGTACCTGACCTGCCAAATCTTGGATCATGGTCAAGCTGGACCCCGGGCCATCGCGCGCGCAAGCGCAACCGGGACATTAACACCTAGATTATGATAACTTATTAATCACCATCTTGGCGTTATTGTCCCAGTTGTGCTCTCACTCACGAGGGCCCGGGGTCATGATCCAGGGTTTGGCATATCAGATAATTACAGTGGAGCGACTGCCAACTGACCTCCATAATCCTGCTACAAGGAGAACCTGACCAGATTGTATCATGGTTACACATCCAGTCGCCTGAATGTGCAGGTTCCACCACGATGTTTTCCCTCACCCTAAAAGCATTGGTTAGTATTCAACTAATGTACATAACTCAGAAAAGAGTCATTGGTACATGGCCGGAGCGGGATTCGAACCCGGTACCTCTCGCTTACGAGAGGATACCCTAGCCGCTCGGCCACCAACGCTCCGATTAGTAATAAAACTATTGTACAATTAAATAATACTTTGATTTTCTTTCAGGTGGGTGGTATAGTTTTGAGCCACTTTCTAAGTATATACTACCTTGGAAATGTATTGGAGGTATATTTCGAGAAAAGTCAAGGAAATGGTACAATTTCATTCTAAATAAATAGTTGTCGTGTTGTTTATTTTAATTTTAATAGATAGTTAAGTAAAAAATGTTTAACTTAATGTGCGATTGAAAATTATTTATTTATTTATTTTAACAATTTATTGCACACAATATATAGTACACAGAAATTACAAAATTAAAGACGACACAACAGGCACTACATTATTTCTAAGAAGAAATCTCTTCTAGCAGGCCTATAGAAGAGAGACATGGTAGAGTATAGGGGATGAGACGTGCTTTGAAGTGAATTATATTGTTATAAAACCTTAGATAAATAAAATAAATGTAATATGATAGTGTAGTGGCTCTTCATACTTTATTGTTCAAATTTTAAGTCTGGAAATGAATAATAAATTGGATACCACACATCATTTTTACTATATTATTTGGCATTAATTAATATTCATTTGGCATACATTTAGCGATGAAGGGATAAGGTAGACGCCAATGTTGGCATGCGAAGATGGAGGTGGAAAAGGGTAATTATCCACCTGGCCGGGTGTTGTGACCAGGGGACCAAGGGTCCGACAGTTGATCATCGGAAGTTGTATTTATGCCGCGGAAGTTGGCATTCTCTAACGCAATGTAAGACGGTCAGCGCCATCTATGAGCGGATGCTTGCCAACCTTGTGTTTGTTTACTCGTAATGTAAGTATAGTTGAGTTTTCCTATTGGAGCGATAGATGTCGCTTCATACTTAAATAGAACAAAATATAAATTAAAAGTAACTGCAACTTCTGAAAATAGTAATACACTATAGTATTATAATTATGAAGTCGTGTGGCTAAGGTATCCGTCTCGTAAGCGAGGGGTACCGGGTTTGAATCCAACTGCGGCCATGTACCAATGACTCTTTTCTGAGTTATGACCATGGTCAAATTTTTTTATAGTTTATAAGTATTTTTTGTAATTTTAGTAGTAGCATGTGTATTATTATTATAAACTTCTTTTTATATATATATTACTTGCTCATTACACGGGGTATGCTCTTTTATTCCTGCATGAATTTGTTTCTTTAGCTATCCAGTTTAATCGTAGTAGCTTGATGACAGTAATGAAAGCACGTAGATATTGTAATCAGTTAGAATAGTACCACGATAAGTCCGTATTGACTGACAGTAGTAAAAATTATAAAGTGTGGATATGGCAATAATCTCTGGATAATCTGTTCTTGTCAGTCCTTCTTGTAAACATTCAGTTATTTATTTTATATTATTTTATTTTACAATTTTTGGAAAACTTACGCCTAAAAATTAACAACATATTAATCAGTATAAAAATAAAGAAAGACAATTACAAGTTTTCACTAATATACACTTAAATAGCTAATTAAATACCAATTCTCCAAACAACAACAAACAAAACATTATGAAAAGAATTTATCGCTCAACATTTTCCTTATAGTAGTAACTTTACTGTTAAATAAGTCTATGTCATGATTATAAGCTAAATCATTCAATTATTTACTAGCTCGTATAAAATAAGAATTTTGCCTATAATTACTCCTGCATCGCGGAACGGACAATATTTCCTTATATTCACACCGGGAACACGTAATGCTATCTTACTAAGGATCTCTGAGCTACCAACTGTACCATTAGCAATTTTAATGAAATAAACAAGATCAGCAATACGCCTACGCTCATAAAGAGGTAATATGTGAAATTTTCAAATCTAATGAAAATTTGAAATCGATTGAAAAAATTTCAATCGAAATTTTCAAAAATGTGCAAATCAACGTTGATTATAATTTGTGATGTAGCATTTTGATCTGTATTGAAGATACCGTAAAAATCGTTTTGGAATGCCTTCGATGCGCGTTATATAAGTTTGGTAGCTTGGATTCCAAACTTGGGAAGCATATTCTAAGTGACTACGGACAAAGGAACAGTAAATAATTTTTATAGTTTTAATGTTCTTAAATTCAGCCGAAATTCTCATGGTAAAACCTAACGCTTTTGATGCTTTGTTAATAACTTCGTTAACATGCGATTCAAATAATAATTTAGGGTCATAAGTTACACCTAAGTCTTTAACAACATTTACTCTGCAGATGCTTAATTGTCTTAAAGTATAATTAAAGATCAATGGCGACAATTTCCGTGTGAAGCTACAGACATAACATTTAGACACATTTAAATCCAACCTGTTATCATAGACCTGAAACCTATCCAAATCAGTCTGGAGATTAATTAAGTCCTGAAGTGAGGTAATAGGGCAGAGTATTTTCATGTCATCTGCATACAGTATGATTTTAGAATGAAAGAAACAGGCATACAGTATGATTTTAGAATGAAAGAAACAGGCGGATATGTCGTTGACAAAAATGTTAAAGAGAAGAGGGCCTAGTATGGATCCCTGTGGGACTCCCGATGGTATTTGAATAGATGACGACGAATAGCCGTTTAGAACAACAGTTTGACATCGATTCACTATATATGAAGAAAACCACCTAAGCAAGTCTCCATGTATCCCTATTGCACGCAACTTACGCAAAAGCACGTAGTGATCAATTCTGTCAAAACATTTACTATAATCAGTATACATATATGACGTCTACTTGCGAAGGCTCTGACATGAATTGAGTTAGATAATCACTACAAATAAGAAGGTTTGACGTAGTTGACCTACCACTAAGAAAACCATGTTGATGTTCTGAAAAACTTGGTTTTAATGCTAAGTATAATTGTTTGTGTACAATTTTTTCGAATATCTGAGCAAAAACACACAACTTAGATATTGGCCTATAATTTTCAATCATACCTTTGTCTCCTTTTTTAAACACGGGCGTAATAAAAGCAGTTTTCCAGATCACCGGTACAACACCATCCGTGAGCGACCGAGTGTACAATAACAAAAGCGGGAGTGTGAGACTCTTGGCACAACGAGATATAAAATACGGAGGAAAGCCATCAGGACCTGCACTCTTAGTTTTTAGTAGCTTATAGACTTCAAGTTGTAATATTTCTATTTGTCCAATATCATATGGGGTGCTGTTATGAGGATTATAATCATGGTTTCTTATTAATTGATTATCAGAATTATGCAGAAAAGTGGAACTAAAATGATCACTAAACATATTGCATATACTGATACCATCACTTGACGTTAAGTGGCCATAACGCATCGATGTAGGATAGGCGTTGCAATTTTTTTAGACTTAACATATGACCAGAATGACTTTGGACATTTCAGAATATTATTTTCAATGCGTGCCATATAATTTGTATACATCTCCTTTTCGAGTATTTTAGAACGTTCTCTAAGTACATTAAATGATTGCAGGTCCGATAGATTACCATACTTCTTGTATTTAGTATGATACTTGTACTTTTCTTTTATTATTTTAATTAACGGCGATTTATACCAAGGAGGGTATTTAGAAGATTTCTTTATTCTAGAAGGTATAAATTCCTCACGGGCAGTGCTCAAGATATTATAGAAATAAGTCAGCGCCTCTTCAAGCGAGCCCTTGCAGAATTCCAATGACCAATCAACCCTATCCAGAGCCTCACATATACCATCATAATTACCCTATTGATATAGAAATATACTATGAGGGCAGGTTACTAAGGTAGGAGCTTGCACAATATCTGATTTAATACAAAGAGGCTTATGATGGTGGTCTTCGGGTACCAGTGGGTCCACGCATGTTTCTATTGTAATTTCACTATTTGAGAATACAAGATCAAGAATTCTATTGTTTATATTGATTTGAGAATTGTATTGTAATAAATTACTTAAATCAAAAGTATCTAATAAGGTAGTTTGCACTATTCCTTGCATGTTAGAAGGGGACAAAGAATTACCAAAGTCATTAATGTTCCATTTTATATTAGGCAGGTTAAAATCACCAAGTATGACAAAAAAGTCTTCAGGTTTTTTCATAGTAATGTCCCCCAAACTATTCGAAAAATTTGATATCTGCGTTGGAAAATTATTACCTAAATTTTGACGACACATATACACAACACAGATGTGGAGTTGAAATTTTACTAAATAACGTTAGCGTCACCCACAGGTCCTCCGCAGACGACGAGCACCAGTCGGGATGGTCCTCTGCCGATATGTCCAGGCGGACAGCTATCAGCACCCCACCATTCACTTGACCCGTGTCACTATACAGCCTATCACGTCTCCAAACAATGTAACGATCGTCAAACAATTCACTATTATTAACACTCCCATTAAGCCATGTTTCTGTTAAGCATATAACGTCATAATAATTATGAATACTTAGATTCCTAAAGAAAACAGATGTATTTGAATCGCATGCAATTTAAAAGAAAACGATTCCGAACCGTGCAACAAGCGAACAATATTAGCAAGCGCATAGCAGTGAGTAATCAAGTCTGTGGTTCTAAAAGTGAGCAGAGCAGTTATATCTAATAGAAAAGTAATATAATACATTTAAATAGATGACAACAATGACTTTCTTCCAATTTTACTTTTTACTTTAGGTCGGACAGTGACCTTATTTTCCTTGTTGGAGCCGTAGGACTCTTTCTTATGAAAATCTTGCAACCCCGCACCCATACATAAGCAAAACCCTGCTGCTTAGCCCACAATTTGGTCACTATTAGCTTCAACTTGGACTTTTAGTCTGTCTAAATTATTAATCATGCTGTAAATTATCTCCCGCATTTCCTTTTTAATTGTTTTGCCCATTATTTAATAATATTTTCATAACTCACGAAAATAAACAGTCCTAAAGAAATCTAATTATTTGTTATAACTTTTATGAATGACATTCTATAACGTTTAAAAAACTTGGCATATGCTGCCATACAGAGATTTTTATTTTTATAATAAGAGAGGTAGGTCATAGCAGGATATCCTGTTCGAATTGGAGCCGCCTGACTGGCGAAGTAACTCCACCTTACAGAATACCGCAGCTAAGCAATATTCTTTTAAATAATTTTGTGTTTCCGCCGGTGAGTAAGGTCTCCAGTGCTCTGTGGGGTGGGGATTTGGAGAACCATGGCTTTGGCAGTGAAGGGGCAATTGCCTTTTTGCTACCAGAGCAACGTGTTATAGAGATGGGCAACGCATTGGCGATACTCTTGGTCTTGCTAATGTCTATAGGCAGTGGTGACCACTTTCCATAGGTATGAAGAATAAAAAAAGCGATTCGGACTTAGCGTGGTCTTATTCTACTGCTCTAGCCCTTCATTTCGAGTCTTCCTTTGACCAAATTTACATATACTCAAATATTTTCTAAATTACTATAGGTACCGATTTTAAATTAAACAAAACTAAGAATGAAACTGGCTTTGAAAGAGAAAAAACTGCAAAAATGTCGTAATGAACATTCAGGCGACAGAATGTGTAATCATGATCCAATCTGGTTAAGTTCCCCTGTTAACAGGGTCACGGAGGTTAGATGACATTCGCTCTACTGTAATAACCTGGTCTGCCAAATCCTAAATCATGGTCAAGGTGGACATCTAACCCTCGCGCGTGAGAGCACAACCGGGACATTAACGCCAAGATGACCATTATGGACCATTTAAGCCCACGGGAGCACAACCGAGACGCTAATGCCAAAATGACCATTATGGACCATAACGGAATACGGTTCAACATAATGTTTTAAACTATCGCGGTTATTATAACACATTTTAAGGGTATGTTCCGGGTAGGAAACCGCGTACCTTTGTTGACGAGTAGGAACATAATCTTAAAATGTATGGTTATTCAGATACAACAACCACAACATATTTGTTACATTTTACCAGGTACCTATAGGTGCAAAACCAAGACCCCCATTGGTACTCGATCGGATCCCAACATGACCAATGAATAATTGATCAAGCTCCAAGATACCTTTACCAAAAATATCTCATTGGAATTTAAAATAGTTCCACGAAAGTATGTACCAGTTTCTTTAATGTCTTCCTGCAATGTCTAAAAATATAGCGCCCGCAAATTTATTTTCTGATTGACGTGTTTTCACAGCATGTGAACAATTTTGGAAAATGGGAATGAACGAAGTCGTTACTTGAGTTTAAAACCTTAAAACGTCATCTTACATAAAAAGGTGTTTAACATAATTTTAAAATAAAATTCATGATCCCCTTTAAAGTATGATTGTGAACTATAAAGTTTAATACCTACCAACTGTTGAAATGATCAGGTACCTACTTGATACTACACACCCATTTAGCCTTTTATTTTAAGATTCTGAGTGTTAATATATGGAGCGCTTTGCTTTTATGGACAGCACTAGTGCTGTAAAATTAACTAATCGATAAAATCAATTTGGTCTCAAACAATTAAACTTATTTACAGCCACCGATGTCGACTATGATACCAATGTCTATTATTATTATTTGAAATGATAAAATCATGTTGTTTTTTGGAATTAAAGATGGTTATCAATATGGAATTGATCGTAGGTGTTCTACTTTTTCCGTGTACCTAGCTATTGATGTCATTGTCACAATATAATCAATGGCGTGTCGGTATCTTTTTTACAAATATTCATTTACATTTGTTTGGGAATACTTACAGCTGTTAAAATTAAGTATATTGGTAACTTTAAACAACTTTAAGCCAACATGTTTCCACTTGGGTATATCAGAAGCATAATAATATAAGTACCAATAAAATAAGTTGTATTTTCAAATAATTGTATTTGAAGACAAGAAAAAAAAACAATATAACGACGACTTACTTAACACAAAAACCGTTTTAGAACTTTAAATATTTTATGTTTCTCTGGATGAGTTCATAATCATGGTACTTCACCTAATAATTAAAACGTACAGAGTGTGTTACATGATAGCGCATCAGCAAAAATTATAGAAAAGAGAAATATATTTAGACTAAACATTTATTTTTGTTTTGAAAAACAGCACGTGCAGCAAACACCTGCACTTGTTTACATTGTAGTGAGGTGGGGGTAGAACCTTTATAAGCGAATAGTCCGGACGTGTTAGGACATTCTGTGTTCAGCTACAGTCGTGCTCAGAACTACTATTCTTTTTATAAGTAAAATCTGTGATTTCTTTGTGAGTTAATTGTTTAATTAAATATCTGCCTTGTTGTAAGTGATTATTGTTAATTTACCTATTTTGTGAAAAAATTATATAATATTTACTAAAATGAGTCATCGTTTAACTGGCGCTTTGCGACGACCCTTATCACCGACGAACGGGCAAATGCCATCATTTGACCTGAGCCGCAATCCAACTCCTACACCAGAAGAGAGGGATGATGTACCTACTACCCGCCCATTTTTGGAAGAAGAAAACCCACATCTTTACTCACCTATTTTAAACCGCCGTTCAAACAATAACGATGAAGTGACACTTCTTCGAAAACAAGTCCAGCTGCTGGAAAGAATGGTTCTCCAAAATTCGCAATCTGCGCAAGTAAGTCACAAACTAAATGAAATTTACTTGCCGCATTATGATCCTGACGAAAACAAATTAACAATTGAGGAGTGGTGCAAGCAAGTGGATTCCTTGATTTCACTTCGAGGATGTTCACATTTTATGGCTATGATGAAAGCCCTATCCTGCTTAAAAGGGCGAGCAAAAGACTGGGCAGATTCACAAGCACATTCTTTGGCTACCTGGGAAGATATAAAAAAAGAAATAACGACCCAATTTGGTGGAGAGACCAGGCACATTGTTTATGTTAACGCATTCCGTGAGTACACATCCAGTAACGCTAAAACATTTGCTGAGTACGTTACTGAAGCTTGGCGCTTATTCGCTAGAATTTCACCCAATGCACCCACCGACTTAATGATAGAGGCAGTTATATCCGGGATACGACCAAAATTCTACCAAGCCGAACTATTACGCTCACTGCCCCAATCAAAAGCTGAACTGATTGCTACGCTCGTAAATTATAGGAAAAAAACAGCTGATTCTTTCACATGTGAAAATGAAGTTCCAAAAGCCAAAATTCCACGAACTAGTGATCCAATAAAGTGCCACAATTGTGGGAAACTCGGCCACAAAGCACAAAGTTGTCGAGCTCCAACCGCACCACGTTCAAGCTTCAACAAAGATGTCTGCGTCCACTGCAAGAAAACTGGACACCCATCTGACCGCTGCTGGTTTAAAAACTCAAGACTCGACGTTGCACCATCTACATCCACGTCGGAGCACACCGTGAACTGCGTTCGCAACTCATCGCCGAGCCACACGCGTCTGCATATAGGTGATATAAATCTTATTTGTTTAATAGATACTGGGGCCGAATGTTCCCTCGTCAAAAGTAAAATTTCTGGATCTTTAAGAGGAAAACGAAGTGTTGAAATTGTTAAATTAAGTGGGTTCTCTGGAAACTCCTTAACTTCTACTGAGGTTATCGATACAACAGCAACAATTGATGATGTGACATTTGAAATAAGATTACATGTTGTTGATGACTTAACTCACGACGTAATTCTTGGAATCGATTTGTTGCACATACCAGGTCTTAATATTTCCATTTCAAATCAAGGCGTTTCTATAAATAGGAGAAAACATGTACTCACCTGCACATCTTCCCCGACGTTATTAAATTCCTTAGACTCGGATCTAGAAAACGTAAAACCACTCGTAAACATTCTTGAAAAATACGCACAGTGTTTCTCTTTTAACCAAACAAGAAAGGTAAAGACAGGTACTCTTAGCATTCGGCTTAAAGACCCTAACCGCGTAGTACAAAGACGTCCTTATCGACTAGCTCCTGTAGAGAGAGAAAAGGTAAAAAATATTATTGAAGACCTTAAGTCTAAAGACATCATTAGGGATAGTTGTTCTCCTTTTGCTAGTCCCATATTACTGATCAAAAAGAAAAATGGGGATGATCGTCTCTGTGTTGACTTTCGAGAATTAAACACAAATACAGTCCGTGATCACTACCCACTTCCGTTAATTCAGGATCAGATCAACAAATTAGGTAAAGCTCGTTATTTCACAAGTTTGGATATGCAATCAGGATTGCATCAAATACCAATATCTAAGGAATCCATCGAGAAAACGGCATTTGTAACACCTGATGGACAATATGAGTATCTTACAATGCCCTTTGGGTTATGTAATGCGCCATCAGTTTACCAACGTGCTATTAATGCCGCCTTAGGCGATTACAAGGATGATATAGCACTAGTTTACATTGATGATATTTTAATACCATCGGACAGTGTACAGGAAGGTCTTGAACGGTTAGATCTGGTGCTCAAACGACTTTCAGAAGCCGGTTTCACGATTAATCCTACCAAATGTAAATTTTTGAAACAATCTGTCGAATACCTTGGCAATATTATTGAAAATGGTCGAGTCAGACCTAATCCTCACAAAATTAATGCTTTAAAAAATTCAGAACCCCCTAAAAATTTGAAACAATTAAGACAGTTCAATGGCCTGGCAAGCTATTTTCGACGTTTTATTCTAAATTTATCTCAATTAATGGCACCATTGTACCAATTAACAAAAAACGACGTTAAATTTGAGTGGACTAAAAATCACGAAATCGTCAGGCTAGAGGTAATCAAACTTTTAACTTCTGAACCAATTCTATGCATATTCAACCCAGATTTACCTACAGAAGTCCATACGGACGCTAGCGCAAAAGGATTAGGAGCAATTCTTATACAAGTCGAAAATAGTCGTAAGAAAGTCGTTGAATATTTCAGCATGCATACAACTAACACTGAAGAAAAATATCATTCGTACGAACTCGAAACATTGGCAGTTGTAAGAGCACTCAAACATTTTAGACATTTCCTTTACGGGCGAAAATTTACCGTTCATACCGATTGTAATGCGCTTAAGTCTTCCAGTACAAAAAAAGAATTAACCCCACGTGTACATCGTTGGTGGGCATTCTTACAAACCTTTGATTTTAATATTGTTTACCGTAAAGGAGAGCAGATGGCTCATGTAGACTTCCTCAGCAGAAATTTCCAAATAAACATCTTGACTAAAGACCCATCTTGGATAATTGTAGAACAGAAGAGGGACCCAGAACTTGCAAATATTCGCAATGCGATTGAAAACAAAGAAGATTTTGACACAAAATATCGCCTTAAAACTAACCTTTTATTGATAATTTTTCAGAACCAAAAAGGTGAATCCCTCACTCGTACTGTATGTATGTATGTATGTATGTAATCTCTGTACTACCGGAATCACTTGTAATTCCATTAATCAATCGCTATCATGAAACCCTCTTGCACGCAGGTTGGGAACGAACTTTAGAAAAAATTCGAGAACAGTTCTGGTTTAGACACATGACCAAAAGGGTTCGCTCTTTTTGTGAGAGATGTCTTTCTTGTAAAATTGGAAAAGAACATTCCGGTAAAAAGCAAATAAGTCTCCATCCCATAAACAAAAATAACGTACCCTTTCAAACCATTCACGTTGACTTAATGGGAAATTTGACTGGCTCCACACGTAAAGCTTATGCATTTGTAGCAATTGATGCTTTTACAAAATTTACTTTCATTAGACTATTAAAAGACAAAAGTTCAAATTTAATCCATAAAAATTTTCAGGAACTAATTTATCTGTTTGGAACCCCCACAAGGGTTATCTCTGATCGAGAATCTGCCATAATGGGAGTCGAAATACAAATTTTTTTTAAAGATGGTAACATTGAGCATCATGCTATTGCACGTGGCTCTCCTAGAGCTAATGGGCAGATAGAAAGGATGATGCGTACACTAATAGATCATTTAACTGTAATAGCTCAAGGTCAACCAAGAGTATGGATCACAAAATTAGGCGAAATACAATTATCGATAAACAGCACAAAATCTAAGGCCACTGGATATTCTCCTTTAGAGCTCTTAATCGGAAAACAGGGGTCTGCACCCGCAATTGAACAAATGTCTCTTCTGACTAATATCATCGACAGGGAATATATTCGGGCACAGGCAGTTAGCAGAATGACCTAACAGTCTAGTAAAAGCAAGACACGTTTCGATTCCAAATGTGCCAAAGTTAAGCCATTTCAAGAAGGGGATTTCGTACTTTGTAAAGATACACAATGGTCGGGCAACAAATTGGGACCAAAATTTTTAGGGCCTTATCAAATAGTTAAAAATTTAGATAACCATCGATATGAAGTACACAGCCTTCGTCCCGGTCAAAAAAAAACTGTAATAGCTCATGAACATTTAAGATTAGTACCAACTCCCAATTTAGAATGAGCCGTGATAGCACAAATATTAAAAAACAAAATTAAAATATTAAACTAACTTAACCAATCGAATTAAAATGAGAAAAAAAAAAAAAAAATTGTGACAATACTATTTTAACAAAGGTCGCTTGTCAAAACAAGCCTCATTATGGCCCCTGAGTTCATCAATTATTTCTAAGGTGGGTACGAATGTCAATCCAAGCACACCATAGCCTCTGAGTTTGGCAACCGTCCCGACTTTATGTTCATTGTTGAAACAAGCTGTAATTTGGCCTCTGAGTTTGTCAACTGAATCTTCGGCCAGAACAAGCTTAGGGATATTAAGCCTCTGAGTCTGGTAAAACATAAAGCCTAAGAATGTTTAATTAAACTACACTTTGTTTTCAGATTAAGAGAAGCGCTAGCTCGAGCACGAGCTGCTTGTCAGTATGGCCGTGATAGCGCATCAGCAAAAATTATAGAAAAGAGAAATATATTTAGACTAAACACTTATTTTTGTTTTGAAAAACAGCACGTGCAGCAAACACCTGCACTTGTTTACATTGTAGTGAGGTGGGGGTAGAACCTTTATAAGCGAATAGTCCGGACGTGTTAGGACATTCTGTGTTCAGCTACAGTCGTGCTCAGAACTACTATTCTTTTTATAAGTAAAATCTGTGATTTCTTTGTGAGTTAATTGTTTAATTAAATATCTGCCTTGTTGTAAGTGATTATTGTTAATTTACCTATTTTGTGAAAAAATTATATAATATTTACTAAAATGAGTCATCGTTTAACTGGCGCTTTGCGACGACCCTTATCACCGACGAACGGGCAAATGCCATCATTTGGCCTGAGCCGCAATCCAACTCCTACATACATGTGCGTAAATTGCTCTGCATTCGGTTTTATACAAAACTAGCTTATGCCCTCGACTTCATAGGTACGCGTGGTAATATATTATATGAAAGTTTAGTTTTTCCTGCGCCGCCATTTACATTCTTTTTTATTTAAATGCTATTGCTACGAAGAGGTCAAGCTGTATCTCTGGTTCTACCCAATCGAATTAGATGAGACATGGCTTAGATTTAAAGTTGGACCTCAATATTTCATACTATGAAAGTCCTATCTAAATCCGTTTTGCGATTTTTGCGTGATGCGCACAAACAAACAAAACTTCTAAAAATATATTTCTTTTGTGCCTGCTTTAGCCTGACAACTGATCCGGACAGGCACTCAGTATTAGTTTCCGCACCGCTCGGTACGACCGATCACTGTCTGCCGAAATATATATCCATGTATTCTCAACCCGAACAAACCAACGTGGCGGAGGATCAAGTCCAGGATGGATAGTTTACGGTGTAAATTCTCTAAGCGTGCATTCTACTTTCTGCGAATACTATATAAAAAGGTGTTATAGGGCTGTCCCGATACTGCAGTGCTTCAGAAATATTCGCTGACGTTTATTTAAGTAGATTTTATGCTATTATGCGAAAGCGAATCGCATCAGTAATGAGTAGAATGCGGGACAGGATATTGTTGTGGGTGGCGATCTGAACGGTCATGTGAGTGAGAAGCGTGAGGAGTTTGGCCGTGTCATGAACACGGCCAAACTTGTGTTTTTGGTTTTGGGTGTCACGGTGGTTTTGGTTTTGGGAGCCGTAACGCTGAAGGTGAAGAAATTCTTCGGACGTGTGTGGTGAAAACGTTTTTCTAAAAGAAATTCAAGCATCTGATTACCTACAAGAGTGGAAGGAGCGCCAACCAGATCGATTACTTCCTCACTCGAAGAGACAATATTGGCAAAGTAGCCACCTGTAAGGTCATACCCAGAGAGAGTCTCACTGCCCAACACCGCAGCATTAATACGACTGTACTTTGTCAAATCTAGGATGATAATTTTGACAGTTTACAAACAAAATCGTTAAAGAATTTATTCGATTATCGATTATCATAGAACTTGGAATCGATAGTTGCATGGTTATGCTGTGTATATTATACAAAAGAAACGTTTTTTTTTCTTTTAAATTAATAATTTTTTAAAACAACATTAAACCCCTTCCACAACGACAATTTCAACATGTGCATATTTTTATTCGGTCAGTTAACCTAATCCGTAGAATACACACGAGTCGAATTCGATGTTGTGAAAGGTTTTTTTAGGGTGATTTTAAATGTTCGATTATTTTATTTGAATACCGATTTTCGATTGTCTGTTGTTATTCGTTGTTCGTGGCACTTCACTAAAGGGGCGGTACCAGTCTATGAAGTACGACATTATTCGTTATACATTTTTGCAGAAAAAAAACACGATACTTCATAGGCCTGCGCCAAGAACCAAGAATGAGCTGAGTGAGTGAGCTGTAGTGAGCTGTCAAAATTATCATCCTATATGACAAAGCATGGAGCATATTTGTCTCGCATATGACTCTTGCGATTAAAGTCGCATTCTTTACGAACTAATCGCAGACGTACATTGCGTGTAAGTCTCGGTAAATGTAAATGTTTCAAATTTATACATAGATACATAAGCCGTGTGGTGTCCGGCAGAGTAGAATAGCACTAACCCCTTACACTCATGGGTGTCGTACAAGGCGACTAATATTTTCGAGGCAAAAGATCTAGAGTCTCCGTAGTCTGGAAATTGGGCAGCAGCATTTTCCATTGGTATATTTAAACACTGCGATCTCCAACCCGCCTGCCAAGCGTGGTAATTATGGCAATAACCTCCCCTTTGGTGGGAGAGGCCCAAAGTCCTGCAGTGGACTGTTACGGGCTGTGATGATGATGATGACATAGACCTTTGCTTTTCTTGTCCTTATTATTGTGTAATTAAACAATACTTAGACTTTTTCAGGTGAGTGGTATAGTTTTCAGCCACTTACTAAGTATATACTACCTGGGAAATGTATTGGAAGTATATTTCGAGAAAAGTCAAGGAAATGCTACAATTTCCCACTAAAATAATAGTCGTCGTGTTGTTTATTTTACTTTGAAATGTTGAAAAAAGTGTATAACTTGAGTGAGA